>CM053607.1:28128705-28255871 GCA_028646535.1 Procyon lotor
AGGAGGGTTCCCCTTTCTCCACATCCTCTCCAACATTTGTTGTTTGCTGTCTTGTTGATTTTGGCCATTCTAACTGGTGTAAGGTGGTATCTCAATGTGCTTTTGATTTGAGTCTCCTTGATGGCTAATGATGATGAACATTTTTTCATGTGTCTGTTAGCTATTTGTATGTCTTCTTTGGAGAAGTGTCTGTTCATGTCTTCTGCCCATTTTTTTTGATGTGATTATCTGTTTTTTGAGTGTTGAGTTTGAGTTCTTTATAGATCTTAGATATCAGACCTTTGTCTGTAGTGTCATTTGTGAATATCTTCTCCCATTCCGTGGGTTACCTGTTTGTTTTGTTGACTGTTTCCTTTGCTGTGCAGAAGCTTTTTATCTTGATGAAGTGACGGGTTCACCTTTGAACATGTTGAGTTTTCCATTAACAGCAAAGAATCCCTTGAAACATTGAAAAGTAGATAGAAAGAGCCATTGATTAGATGAAGAGTTCTGGAAATGAGATTTGAAATCTATCAATATAGCTGAAAAGTGAATACATATGAAAGAAGACAAAGATCCAAAAACTGGAACATGGAAGTGTCCATGGTCAAAGAGGAACCAGCAAAGGAAACAAAGAAGGATTAATCAGGGACACAAGAAGAAAAGTAGCACATTATTTCACAGAAGCCAGTGGAGTAAGGTACTTTAAGAAGGGTGGGGTCATCAATTTCAAAAGCTACAGAATTAGCAAAGAGATTGAGAACAAAGAAAGGCCCTTGGGATTTATAGTCATACACACACACACACACACACACCCACACACACACACACACATCTTTGGTGACCTGGAAAGAATACACATAGTGAAGTTTTTTAAACTACATACTAATAAGACGTAAAACTTAATTTAATTTAATGGACATTTAAAATGCTGCTTCCGTTTCTCCCTGATATAGACAAAATTGGCTTATCTGGCATTTATATTATTCAATGCCTTGATGCATCTGCAGTGCTATAAAACTGCACTTATAATAATAGTCTTAAGATACTTAAAGGTGATTTTATATCATAAAAAAGTCAATGGGAATATAGTGCTATACACTATAGGACGCCTAGGTGGCTTAGTCAGTTGAGCATCTGCCTTCAGCTCAGGTCATGATCCCAGAGTCCTGGGATTGAGTCCGACATCAGGCTCCCTGCTCAGGGGGAAGCCTGCTTTTTCCTTTCCCACTCCCCCTGCTTCTGTTCCCTCTCTCACTGTGTCTCTCTGTCATATAAGTAAATAAAATCTTTAAAAAAGCAAAAAATAATTACCACTTAACCAAGTTATCTGTGCAGGTGATAGAAAGACAGGCCTGATGATGTTACAAATACCACATCATGGGACACCTGGGTGGTTCAGTAGGTTAAGCCTCTGCCTTCCATTCAGGTCATCATCCCAGGGCCCTGGGATTGAGCCCCGCATCCAGCTCCCTGCCTGATGGAGAGCCTGCTTCTCCTTCTCCCTCTGCTGCTCCCCCTGCTTGTGCTTGCTCTCTGGCTCTGTCAAATAAATAAATAATATCTAAAGATATTATTTATTTATTTGACAGAGAGAGAGAGAGGTCACAAGTAGGCAGAGAGGCAGGCAGAGAGAGGGGGAAGCAGGCTCCCTGCTGAGCAGAAAGCCCGATGTGGGGCTCGATCCCAGGACCCTGAGATCATGACCTGAGCCGAAGGCAGAGGCTTTAACCCACTGAGCCACCCAGACACCACAATAAATAATACCTTAAAACAAAAAAATTCCACATAGTAAATCTTGAGGCTCATCTGTAAATGGTCAAAGGTAAATATCAAAAATCTACAAATATCGACATCAATTACACTGTTTTCGATTCAGTGTATTTCCCAGTGTGGTCATTCATTTTGCCAAATAAGCACTCCATATGAAAGAGGCTACTTGATGCACCAAAACACAGCACCCTCAAGAGTTAATTGCTCAGAAAGAGGTGGAGAGTAAATCTAAAACCTGTGACTGTTAACTTAGTTGTGGAATGACTTGCTCTGGCCTGTAATTTTTTTTTCTACTTTTCCTGAAAAAAGCTAAATTACTTTATCACCAGCATCACAAGAATATTGTTATAGTTAGAAATGAAATTAGTGATGTACCTGGGGAATGGCTTTCTCCAGACCACAATAATGCTTTATTCTTGTTTAAGCAAGAAAATGGAGTCCTGTGATAAAAAAGTATTGTCTTGGAAGCAAACCCGGCTTCTCTCACACCAGCTTCCCCAAACCACCTCAGAACTACACCGATCTGATTACCTATCTTTCAAATAAAAATAATGATGCTAGCCATATTTGGGGCGGGGGAATAAGTAATTAATGTAAAACTCTTTGACATGGTAAAAGATATTTGCTCTTAAGGATTCAGTTAGCCCTCCCCATGCTAAATATAATTACTGGTTAAAAAAATTAGTGTGTAATTCATATGTAGCTTTGTGAAAACAGCTTTCATACAACTGAAGCCTTGGACCAATTAATCATTAAAAGGATAAATAGATAGATTTGGTTTTTTAGTAGAAAGTACATGGTCACAACATTCGAATTCCATTTGTTAAGTGGATTGTTGCATTTGGAAGGTTGAAAGAAAATGTGCCTTACCCCCTTTACTTCTTTTACCTTCTTTTGGGCTTGATCGCTGTTATAGCATGCCTCTCTTCTGAATTTTCCTTTCTTTCCATAACTGCATTAGCATGTTTCTATTAGCCCTCAGAGTGGAGTGAGGCACTCTGCGCCAAGCCGCAGGCAGCCTGGCGAGCTCCAGGGGGCCATGGCAAGGTCCCATGGAGTGTTTTTATTGTTGGCAAGAGCAACTACTCACAATCATACTTTCAGACTGCCGGCCACCTAAGGGTTTGTTTTGTGTTTGTATCCACTCTGAGCTGTCTTGTCATTATATGAGGCCTTACTCACCATTGCATACAGCCCATTACCATTGACTGCTGTCCATAGGGCAGAGCTGTGTCCTCCCGAGGAGCAGGCAGGAGGTTGTATAAAAATTATTGGGAGTTCTAGGGTCAATAGATCCTCTTAACTGACTTAATTAGGTTCTAATGAGTCATTATGAAAAAAAGTCTCATTCGTATCAACATTTACTTAACAATTTGGCTGAGTCAGGCTGGCTTTTTATGTTAAGGGGCTACTGCTATATTCCTGGACACCAATTTATTCTCTCCCCCAACCCTGCCTTTTAAATAACAACCTGGGATATTTCAGAGAACTACCCTTTAATTATCTTCGTTCTCCCTGGCTCTTCTCCTTGCAGGAATCCTTCAGAATGTTCATACCCTAATCGCCGTCTATGTTCATTACATGCATCTAAGTGTATTTTTGGTACATCATATTATGCTTCCACTCTAAATCAGGTCAAACTTTTTTTTTTAACGTGTAGTTCACCTCTCATAACTCGACACTCTCTTTTCATCTGTGTGTCAGTGTTTCCAAGCAGTCACTAGAGATAGCAACTGCTAAAATCCAAAGTATCTAAACAGAAACCCCAGAAGAACCCACTGCTGTGTTGTTTTAATTTTCAAAGCCTGGAAGCATCCAAGGTATTTTATCATTGCCACATATCTCTAAATCTTCTGTCAATTTATTTTAAGGAAATGTTATTTAAAATTTTCAAAACGTAACTGCTCAACAATCACTGAATCTCCTGTTAGCCTGTTGTCTATAATCCAGGCCAGGGATTGCTCTCATCTCCCATAGGCCACCTTGATGTCCAAGATGCATGGCCCTCTCCACAACATGGATACTGGCTTGTTCAAAGCTGAGAAAGGCAGCCCGTTAGCCTGTGGCTGCTACTTTGAGTCTTTTTTTTTTTTTTTTTAGGCTCGCCTGATTAGGTGAGGCCCACCCACGATGACCTTCGTTTTGATTATGTTAACATCGCCTGATTAGAGACTTAATTACATCTGTGATTCCCTTCACCTTTGCCTGCCATGTTACATAACCTAATCCCAGAACTGAAATCCCTCATATTCACGTGCCCTGCCCACATGCCAGTGGAGGAAATTATATGGACAGTGACTATGGGCAAGTCATCTTAGCGTCCTGCCTGATACAATTCTAATAAAAGCAATTTTCATAATTAAGACAACATTGACATTGTTGTTGATGTTACTGTTCTTCATTTCCCAGAGTCTACTTGACAGTCACCTCACCTCGCCTCTTGGGGCATTGCAAGGAAATAGAACCTGCAACTGCTGCTGGAGACATAGTCATGATCGTAAGAGAGCATATTCCTAAGATTGCCTGATTATTCTAGATGTTCTCAATGCTATTCTGGGATGAAGCCAGACCTGCAGGGAGTTGAATCACATGTGGTACCTTGTTTGGTCCCTCAAAGATTAGAATTTACTAGTCTTTGCTTTCTTATTACCTCTCCGCTTACATTTCAACTTAGAATAAACATCTCTGAGAATCTCATCATCATATTTATAATATGGTTGATGCTCACTATTGTACATTGTCGCATTTTTATGAAAGAAATTTCCCTCAGGTTTCAGTAGAAGGATTAACCATGTGTGTTCCAGGAGATTAGCTTTATTTTATGGATACTGATGCATATAATGGATCGGGATTCCAGTTTCATCTCAGCTACTATGAAGCATAAAGTCACATGTATAACATACGCCTAGGAAATACACAAGAGATTTTGGGTATATCTTTATCCTGATTTTAATTTAATTTTCTTACCTGTGTTTTCTTTTTCAACTTGAACTTCCTCACTTATGTTTTTTTAATCTTGTGGTTCCATGGGTTTCTTTGTAAATTACCTTAAATCCTTCCTGAAATAAATCACTTAATATTTATTGAGTGTTGTAAATTGAGTAGTTTTAAAATACGCTAGTAAGAACCTAAAACAAATCCTTTTATTTTTCCCATCTCTCAAAAAGGAAACCAGCTAATGGGTGTACAAAGTAGTTAAGACGACCTAAAAAAAAAAGGATTAGAAATGTGTTAAAGTTAAGACAAAATGAGCATATGTAGTAACTATTATAACATGCCGCCATATAGCTCTTCATAGTATATAATGTATATTCTTTCATATAAACCAAATACCATCAGGCCTTATCTATGGTACAAAATAAATTATATTAATATTAAATCACACTAATCCCCAAACCCCAAGTTCTTCATCTTGTTCCCATCCACTGGCAATGTACTCTCCATCTATTCTGAGGAGTCGTCCAAAAGATGCCTCCCTCTCAGCCCAGGCTGTCGGCCACAATCACCATATGACATGTGCCTTTACCTTCTTCCTCTTCTTATCCAGCTCCTATTCCTCAACCCCTGCTGTGCACAAAGGCTCTTGAAAGAATGACAGTATTCACCCTATTCACCTTTCTACGGTTTTTCTTATGAAACTTGGGATATCTGCACAAGCCCTGATTTCTACCCCCCAATCTGCTTGTGATGGTTAGTTAATCTTATGTGTCACCTTGACAGAGCCACAGATATTGAGTTAAACATTATTTCTGACCGTGTCTGCAAAGGTATTTCCAGATGAGACTAGCATTCGAACGGATAGACGATAAGGCAGATTGCCCTTCTCAGTAGAGCTGGCGATCAGCCAAGCCATTATAGGCCTGAATTGAACAAAAAGATGGAAGAAGGCAGAGAATTTTCACTGACTTCATGAGCTGGGACCTCAGTCTTCTCCTGCCCTCAGACTGGCACTTACACAAGGAGAAATGATGGTTCGGAGATAGACCTGAACTTAAACCACCGATTCTGCTATTTCTCAAGTCTTTGGACTCAAACTAGAACCACACCACTGGCTTTTCTGGGTCTCAGCCTCAGCCTCCATAATCATAGGAGCCAATTCATTGATCATTATCTTTCCCAAAGACACAGTTATTCTGGTAAATAGACACAAATTCCTTCAGGAAAGCATTAAAAGGGAGAGTCAAAGTATATACTTAACGATATTATAACAGAGTCCAAATGCAAAATTGCCTATCCCTCTCCAGTTTAAAGGACCGCTAGATATTTGAACTGACCCAGGTCTGGAAATTGGGTGAAGAAATGTTATAAATTTAGGTGGCTTAAGTAAGCTTCCACTCACTAGGTCTAAGGTTATTCAGTTCTAAGTTCATTTCAGGCACCCCGTGATCAATATACCACCACAAAAGGCCTTATGGGTCATACCATTCCGATCCTCTTGCGGATATTGCTGCTTTTTAGAGTTACTATGACCCCATTAACCCAGCAGTTACGTTTCATCACTTACCTTCAGACACCCTGGAATCTAGTATCACACTGAGCTCGGGGAGCCCTTTTCACAGGCAGTGTCATGCACAAGCGTCCCTTCTTCTAGAAGGCCACTGCTTGCGGCACCTTGGAGATATGTTGGGACTCCACTCCCAGGGATAGTTCTCAAAGCCCTGGAGTAGTGAATGCATGCTGGCCTCTTTAGAGAGCATGGTTAAGGAGTGATAGAGCAGTCCAGTGTGTTCAAACCTTTCCGATATTTACTCATCTGTAAGCCTTTAGATTCTTTCCTCTGTATTATACTGAAAAATTTAAGTCCGAGGTGAAGTTAAGTTAATCAAACTGAAAAAAAAAAAAAAGGCATTCAAACTAGCACAGTGAATCAAGGTCCGGCATGGTAATTGAATCTATAATGATTAATTCAACTGGTTTTAAAATTATTCCTTTCCTTCTTATATCTAGAATTTTCAGATTCCATTCTTACACATATTCTCCACATCTATATCCATATGCCTCATATAACTTATCAAAATGTCATCAACCCCACGGCTTTGTTTGTGGGTTCCCTGCCCAAACAGTCCTGAGTCTGGTTTAATTATAGGTGTGGGGCCGTGTGAGATGACATGAGAAGCTGGCATGATCCTTCCACCTGGGGAAGTCAGTGTCTTTGAGTAAAACCTGTTGACTGGAAAGAGGAGCCAATTCCACCGTCAGTGGGAGGCTATTTTCCTCCTATGTGTTCCCATCCCGGTTTTCATAATGCAGATTTCCCCCAGATCAAAGGTTTGGTGAATTCAATTAAAATGACTATCTGGCAACTGGTGTAATCAAGTTTTAAGCTGGGTTTGAGCAGTTGTAGCCCTGAGGACACTAGAATAAGCTTTTGCTATGCTTGTATGAAAACCCAGGCATTTGGACTTAAACTAAGCTGTGAAGACTTCTGTCAATCATTTTGTTTAAGCCATGCGTGAGATTAGAACCAATGATCTCCCCCTCCGTCTACCTCCACACTTTAGGCCTTGCACTCCTTGGGCCATTAAACTCCCTTATGGCAGCATCCGCTTTGTCTCCCTAAGTTTCATCTGACCTGAAGTCATTCATTAAAAGTCAGATTGTAAGAAACATACAAACTGGATGATTAAGCAGAACATCAGTTAGTAATAAAGGTATTTAGTAACTATATTAGTATGTGTCATGGCAGGTTATGTTGTTGAAAAAAAATAATGTCTCTTAGTTGCCTATAAAGAGTGAAGGGCTTATTACTTGCTCATTCTACAGGTCAAATGCTGGTGGGCCATTGGACTCCTCTGTTAAGCATTTACTTCAAGAACTGGACTAATGGAGTCATTAGTTTGGCATAGGCTTTCACAATCACTGCAGCAATGGGAAGAGAATACGGCAAATTGCTCACAGGCTTGAAGACTCTTACCATATCACTTCTGGTCAAATTATTTTGGCCAAAATACATGTAAGGGCCACACATACATTGAAGGAGGTAGAACAGAGCAATCTTACTCTGTGCTCAGAAGTAAAGAGCAAAAATATTTGTGAACATCTCTACTGACCTCTTCAGGACTTAGGGAATCTTCAGCAGGGCGGAAGCATCAGGCTTTTATTCCAAATGGCCTTAAACAGAGTTTAAAGCCTCCTTACACCCCATTACAAAAGTGGTCCCCCAAAGATATCCTGAGGAGTCTGTGCTCAGACTTCATCCGCTGATAGGCAGCTGCGAACACCAGGGTCTCCCACGAGAACATTAGATACTGTGTTCTCTAAACCAGAGCTACACCGCTGCAGTCATTGTCTCTCTCACCAGAGCGGTTTCCGTGTGGTCCCTAATTAAGGATGCAGTGAATACCTCTAACTGGAGGACCCCAGATCACTCATGTATCTTTGCACAGCTCTGAATGTGAATTCTGATATTTTCAGTTTCGGTCATGGAAAGGGGGCCTGTCTTATGAAAAGAGTGATTTCATGATCAAAGGAAGTAAATTCAGACGTTGGGTGGGAAAAAATATATATTCACTTTACCGGTACAATGCCATGATGTGTGTGGGGGAGGGGTTAAATATACAAACCTTATGAAGAAAAGTAAATTGTCAAATTATTTTAAAGCAAGCTTGTTTCCAGAATGAGTTATTTCCAAAATCACAAACCTGACAAACTACCATCATTCCTTCCAAGGTATCCTTGCAAAATGTCTACCATCTAATTATCTCCATCATTACAGACTCAAAATAAACATGTATAAGCTATTTTACATGGAAAATTTGTTTGAAAATAGTTAAATAAAAATTGTTTTTTATCTTTAGCCTGATGAGAAATAGAGTTGGAGTGAAGGACTTGAGGAGGAAGAATAAGAAGAATAAAGAGGTGGTAGTAGTTTTTGCAGTTCTGTAATACGGAACTTTCCTTTCCTGTCCTTGGTAAGTTAGTGCTACTTACTTAGTGTTATATATATATATGTGACTATCTACTAATCAGATAATATATAGAGATAGATAGATATAAGTAGGTATATATAAGTATATACTTAGGTAATTACATTGACACGTCATAATCTTCCTAAGTCCATAGTTTTACCTTAGGGTTCACTCTTGATATTGTATGTTCTATAGACTTGGACAAATGTATGATGAAATAGACCCATTATTTTAATATTTTCCCTGCCCTAAAAATCCTCTGTGCTCTGCCTATACATATCTCTCCCCCCCACTCCTGCCAACCACTGATCTTTTTATTGTCTTCATAATTTTGCCTTTTCCAGAATGTCCTATAATTGGAACTATGCAGGGTGTAGCCTTTTTAGATTGGCTTCTTTTACTTAATAACATGCATTCAAGGTTTCTTCATGTCTTCTCATGGCTTGATAGTTTATTTCCTTTTATCTCTGAATAATATTCCATTGTCTGAATATACCACAATTCTTTTATCCACTCACCTACTACAGGGCATCTTGGTTGCTTTCAAGTTTGGACAATTATGCAGAAAGCTGCTATAAACATCTGTATGCAGGTTTTTGTGTGGACATATTTTCAATTCCTTTGGAGAAATACCAAGGAGCACAATTGCTGGACTATATGGTAAGAGAATATTTAGTTTGCATTCCTAGCAGCAGTGAGTGAGAATTTCTGTTTGCTCTCTATCCTTGCTCACATTTGATGTGTCAGTGTTTTGGATTTTTGTCATTTTACTATGTGTGTAAATATATATTTTTTTCATTGTCTTTTCTGACCCGTTAATTATCCTGCTCAGAAAATCTTATTTACGTACATGTATGTATGTATATATATATATGTAAATCACTGGTTTATGAGAATCCACTAACATGTCAATGAAAATTTAATCTTAATTCAAAAGAAAACTTAACCCCGTTTTGTACATTATTAGTTTACTAGATGCTACAAAGAGAAAGTAAGGAAGATAAAAAAGAAATAACCAATATCCAATATCAGAGTAGCGTATGAGATGGTGGTAGCAGGAGTTATGTGCATGAGGTTAGTCGAGAATCCTATTAAAACACAGTAAGTGGCTAAGTGTCAAAAAAACATACTAACAACAGTTAAAGGTATATGTGAGACCAAAAAGTTAAGTGGCACTTCTTTGGGACATCAGAAATTGAGATGAGAGTTAAAGGAGAGAGTATGGCTTTATTCATTTATTAAGAACCTTAAAATCACAAATGATGCAAATCATGCTAATGAGAAGAAAACAAAATAGACCAAGATATGACAAGTGACATGTTCTATAGGATTATTAATGAAGTTTTGTCTTGAAACCAATTGATGTGCTAGAATGTAATCATTGAACAACAATAAAAAATAGTAATTTTTAAACAAGGAATGCTGGTTAAGAAATAAATCTCCATTGACTGTCTCCCTTAGCAAAGTTAGTAGATGAAATTAGAGTGACTGAAAAAAAAGAGGTATACCCAAGTTAAAAAAAAAGTTCTCACTCTTTTAAATTAGGCCATGGTAATAAAGTAGATCAGATGATACAATAAGGGAACTACAGTTAGGAATAGATGGAAGGATTACTCTAGTTAAACAACTTAATAACATCAGTATCCAAAAATATCAACTATTTTTCAGACAATCTCAGATGGTTTCTTTTTTCCAGAGGTGCAGTAGGATCATGTGAAATTTTGAACTTTCTTCTATGCTAAATTAAGTTTGTTTTTTTCATGTCAAGACTGACTATACACCATAATACAAGTAATCATTCCCGTAGATTCTTAGAGGATGAACATCTGGCCCGTGTTTGCTAATGATGATCATGTTTATATGTTACCGTGGACTGGACCTGGCATGCCAGTTTAGTCATTTTGGCTCTTTTGATGGTTGCCACCACTAAACGGAATATGTGATGTCTCCATTCAATTGTTAAGATATATGAAAGCACAGTGAGTGATAACCTGGTTCAATCTGTGATGCTTAGAAATAATAACAATTTGTATGAATTTATATTTAGAAACATTATACATGGTATTTTCCATAAGTACTGATCCTCAAAGATCTGAAGCCATTTAATCTAATAGAATCTTTGGAAGAATTCTCTTGGACTTGCTGGTAGATGTTCTTTTGGCTATATTAAAAGGACCCCAAAAATTCCTCGAAATACTCTGAAACCCATTGTTAGTGTAAAAGATAGATAAAATTGACTCACAAAAGAAAAAGATGATCCATCTTATTTCCCTGACAATTTGATCCAAATGTAATGTTCTCCTTTGTTATGTAAAATGATTTCCTAGGACCCAAAGTATATCATATAACAGAAAGTAATTTTCATTTATTGAATGGGTATTATGTGCTAGACATAATATAAAATATGAAAATTACTAGCATAAACTAATGAGAATTACTTCCCAGCTAATGAAATACTGACTTTAAAAACTGTCTTAGAGACAAGAACTAGGATTTTCAAATAGTTGTGCAATTCACTGAATGAAAAAATGACACAATATCTTAATACCGCATGTTTTTCAATCTCTAATTTCTGTAAAAACCATTTTATGAAACAGATTTTAAAACAGGACTTGAAAAGTTCTTTGGAAGAGTTTAAGCTGTTTAAAATGAAAATCAGTGTAAGGTCACTTGCAAAGACAAAAAACACTGGCAAGGAATCGTAAAGCAAAACGTCCAAAGTGGAACAAAGACAAACTTGAGTAAGTGACAAAAAGAGTACAAATTATAAATTCTGACAACAAATCCTGAAGATGTTGGAAAGAAATGCAAAGGAAGCTTAAAATTAAAACTTAGAGGGTAGGGGACTGACAAAATAAGATTTGTATTCATGGAACACAAAACCACAAATAATTAAAGGGAGAAAATTGTGATGAATATAAGTAAAAATTATCCCAGTTAACTAACATTTATTGAGTACTTGTATGCATCTGGTATTGATTTTGACGAAAAGAAAATCACAGATTTGACAAAGGAGCAATGGGCACATATTGATATGTTTAAAGCCGCTAAGATTTCTTCCATTGCTTTCTACGTTTGTCATATTGGAAGTTGGGAGGAATTCCACTGTTTAGTAAAAACTTTAAAGTGTTATTATATTGTGCACAAATTCTGTTAAACATTTTATAGAAATATGTTTAAGGATTTTCCACAGAACACATTCTCTCTTACAGCTTCAAGTGACCACACATCACCCAGGGTCGGTAACTCCCCTTCGTGCTTATTGAACTTGTTCCTATAAACTCCTCAATCCCTCCCACCCAATTAATGGGACAAAATGCCTAAATAAACATGAGAGGAAGAACCTTTAAAAGCTCTGCTACCCCAATAAAAGACCTTCATATTGAATGATTGCAGCTCAGAGTTGACACTTGACTATGACTGACGGTGTAGACATCCCCCTACTTCTCTGTCCCCAGTAATGACACCCACCCCACCAAGCTTTGAGAGTTTTTGTACATTGGCAGTTAAAGCCATTTGGCCTTTGGCCTTGTGCCTCCAGGGGTTAGAGGCATTGACTTAGGAGGAAAGATTAAATTAGCCGTAGCTAGACCAAAGAATAACTAAACAAAATAAAAAGGCACAAAGATGAAGGAATGGGGAAGCACATTAGATGGTAAAATGAGGAAGTCATTAAGCAGATGAAACCTTAGATTGAATAATTGGCAAAATTTCCTGAAACAAAAGAGCTCTTAAACTCTCAAGTACTGTTGTCTTGTAACCAGAGTGATGGAGCTCTGCTTGGGTCAAGCGACACTAGGTCGCCAGCCTCCCCTAAAGCCACGCTGGACCAACAACGCAAGTTAGACCAGGGAAATTCCCTGGGGCTTCACACCCAGCTGTGTCTGGGCAAAATCAAACCAGTGTTATTTCTTCCTCACTCTGGAAGGGTGCAAGGGCATCCAGGTGTCTAGACCAGCAATCCACGTTCATAGTCAACTGGACAGAATTTTTTTTTTTTTTTTAACATTTCAGACTCATCTAAGCAAAAGTATCTATAAGGCAGACTCTTCCTACCCTTCATGCCTACATAGTGCCTGACACTGAATGTAAATGATGAGTGTGAATGGGTTTGATCCGTTCACCTCGAAAACTGCTTGGGCAAATCATTTGGAAGTCACTTCTAGATACTTTCTAATTTCTGACTCTGGAGCCACCTGATTTCCTGGCCTGTGTTTCTGAAAGTATGATTCAAAGGAGACTGTGGTCATTCATAAATGTTTGTTGCTCATTATATACTAAAGTTTCACTCTGTCTCACCATTCATAATGTTTTCCATGTTGTGCAAAATTTAATAAGATACAGGGATGTTTGTTTTCATCTCCGAGCCTGTTGAGGTGCCACTTTTCAAGTTCTGTGTTGAACACTAAAGTGCCCTTAATAAATGAGTCCAGATGGAGTGTGTATGTGAGGCGGGTAGGGAGAGTGCGTGAGATGTAAACCACAAATAGCATCATACTCAATCATTCCATAAGATGCCACATGGCCTGGGGTGATTTTCCATAGCAGAATCTAAATAACATTGTTCATCTGCTAATGGTCTAAATATCATAATTAGGACATGTTGCTGCTATAGAACTCTAATTACTGATAAAAAGCAACTTTCATCATGACCTTCTCCCATTTAAGGGAAATGATCATTATACCTAACTCCAGCCTTTCAACCCCTTGATCATTCCAATAAAGCATTTCTGAAAATGCCAAACACATTGCTTGGTTTAGAATTGCTCTTCTAACTTGGAGCTGATGATTTATGTCTTTTTCAAATGTCATACAATTCGAATCATTACCAGGTGAGAAGCAAAATAGCAAAAGGTGGATGTCTCAGCAACGATTAGATACATTAGATACATGCTTACTAAAGTTGCAACTAGCCACTGTACCCCTGATGACAAGACAGGGCATTTTCCTTCCTCTCTTTCACTGCATCTCATACCAGAGGCATTTCCAGGCAAACCAAAAGGAAGTTTCATCTAGTCAGGTTCAATTGCAGCAGTATGGTTCTGTGTATCCTAGAATCCATCTGACTCATTGGGTCTCTCTGCAAATATACCTATCTGTACATTTCTACATAACATTAAAGCTAGGCTGGCTTTACGAGGTGATGGCACAGGCCATCTACATAATATGATGTGGAGAGTTTCTCTGTTTAAAATAATAACTCCCTGGTTGTCTGTTATCATACTCGAAAGTCCATTATCAGAATTTCTTTAGTCTCTAGTGTGTCCTCTGTGAAAATTCAAATATCCTTAAAAGGAAAAACCATGGTAACCTATATCAGCTAAAATCTTGATTAGCTGAGAGTAAGCTGTGAGCAGGTCATCTGGGCAGACAGTAACAATAGGGTCTCAGAAGAGTGAATGGCCATTCACTCATCCAGTTAGAAAAATGTGTGCTGAATGGGAACCTATTTTATTAGGGGCCATAATATGATTTTAGGTCATAAAGATGCACGAGTGTGATTTCTTTTTTTTTTTTTAAGATTTCATTTATTTATTTGACAGAGAGATTGAGATCACAAGTACACAGAGAGGCAGGCAGAGAGAGAGGGGGAAGCAGGCTCCCCACCAGGCAGAGAGCCCGATGTGGGGCTCGATCCCAGGACCCTGAGATCATGACCTGAGCCAAAGCCAAAGGCCTTAACCCACCCAGCCACCCAGACGCCCCACGAGTATGAGTTCTGTACTCAAAAACCATAATTCACTGGAGAGACAGGCAAGAAATAAGGCAATCAAAGCAGGGAAAATATCGTGATAGAAAAAGGGAACCACAGAAGGCCGTGGGAAGGGCACCTATCCTGGACTGTGTGGAAGGGGACAGTGTGGAAGCTAGCAAGCAGAGACTGAATAGGAGCTAAATTTTAAGAGTCACCCTGGAGGGGCGCCTGGGTGGCTCCATGCATAAAGCCTCTGCCTTCAGCTCAGGTCATGATCTCAGGGTCCTGGGATGGAGCCCCACATCAGGCTCTCTGCCTGGTGGGGAGCCTGCTTGCCCCTCTCTCTCTGCCTGCCCCTCTGCCTACTTGTGATCTCTCTCTCTCTCTTTCTCTCTCTGTCAGATAAATAAATAAAATCTTTAAAAAAAAAAAGAGTCACCCTGGAATATTGCCTAAATGTGTTTTGACACTATATTAATGAAAATACTACAGTTAACTTCCTTGACCCTTAGAAGGTCAATAATGATTTCTGTGACTTCCTGGATATGAGTGGATTTATGATCAGAAGTGCAATATGACCCATGAACTCACAATCAGCAGACAGGTACAATTTTTCTAATTTGGCCTCATTTGTGGAAATTAGGTAGTTACCTGCCTTTTCTGTGTCTTAGTTGACTCACTTGTGAATTGTGCAGTTGGCATCTCTGGTCCTACTTGGTTTAGGGTATCTTCCCCTGTCCAGGTTGGGGATGGAGTTGGTACTTATCAAGACTTGGGACAGTGGTCAGGGTTCCCTCCCTCCTACCTTCAAAAGAGTAAGTGGTGTGTCAGTATTTGTGACAAATTTTGCTTATTTCACCATTTTGTATAGTAACAACCAAATCTCTGTTCTTAGATAATAGCTTATTATATTTGCCATCACATCTGAAGTTTTCTCTAGAACATTACTTTTCTTAGAACATTATCTAAAGGGAAAAAATACATTAAACATTATCACCATAATTAATTTTCATAACAGAACACAATTTAGTTAAAAAGATGAAATCAAGGGATGCCTGGGTGGCTTAGTCAATTAAGCATCTGCCTTCTGGGGTCATGATCCCAGGGTCTTGGGATTGAACCCTGCAAGCAGACTCCCTGCTCAGTGGAGAGTATGCTTCGCCCTCTCTCCCTCCCCCTCCCCCTACTCATGCTTTATCTCACTCTCTCTCCAATAAATAAATAATAAAAATCTTTTAAAAAGATACAAAATTGAGAATGTAATTACCAAGCTTCTTTGTTTCTTTTCACTGCCCCGTCCTTTTAATATTATTTTTATTTAAATTCCATTAATTAACATATAATATATTACTAGTTTCAGAGGTAGAGTTCTGTGATTCATCCGTCTTATATAATACTTGGTGTCCTTTACATCCATGCCCTCCTTAATATCCATCACCCAGTTACCCCAAACCCCCACCCCACACCCCTCTAGCAACCCTCAGTTTGCTTCCTATGATAAAGAGTCTCTTATGGTTTGTCTCCCTCTCTGATTTCATCTTCTTTTATTTTTCTCTCCAAGCTTCTTTAAATTTTCTTTCAGCAGTCCTTCATTAATTTAGTTTCATCTAGTCAGGTTCAATTGCAGCAGTATGGTTCTGTGTATCCTAGAATGTCTGCCCAGATGACCTGCTCACAGCTTACTCTCAGCTAATCAAGATTTTAGCTGATATAGGTTACCATGGTTTTTCCTTTTAAGGATATTTGAATTTTCACAGATCTAGGATAATCTAGGATAATTAATCATTAAAAAAATAATTATATTTTTAAAGACCTATGGAAGAAAAATGGGCCTATTAACAATAGATTATATCCATACTTTACTAAAAGTTTTTTTCTGAATTATACTTTTGCAAATAATGAGTCAAATTTACAAAGGAAGGTCCAGGTTAATAAAAATAGCAGTTTTAAAAGCCCATTCAAACTGTATTTCCTCTTACATATGTCGGTTTTACTAAAGAATACGAGTAAAAAGAATTACATTATTTTTCCTATAAAATTGTCTTTGGTTATCTTATGAAAGTGAAATTATAAATTTGTAGAGAACAAACATGAATTGAGTCCAGATTAATAAAAACATATGCTCACAAGGGCATTCTTTATAGGAATTTTTAGGCTAAGTCAGTCTTCAAAATCCACAAGCAGCCTTGAGAGGTGTGAGTTTGGGTGAAGGAGATTCAACAAGAATAACATGACATCAAAAAGAGTTGTTAAGTGATCATGGAAAAAGTAAATTACTTCTCAGGGAAAATGCAACAAAAGATTTGTTTCCTATAAACATCCATTTGAAATAGACTAGAAATGTTTGGCCTTCCTGAGGCAATCAGCTTCCTATAAGATAATATAAATGTGCTGCGGACACGTCTTAGTAGCAGGAAGCTTGTCATGATCAGAAAGAGTAAGGTTTGCTCATCTGAATAGTTAAGTACTGCTCTGAATTTTCTTTAGCCAATACCATAGCTGGAAGGGATGGGCGGTCATCAACACCCAGTGACTCACAACCAGTATTGAAAATAGCAGTCCTCTGGTATAACTAAGGTTATGGTAAATCACAAGAGAAATCCATCTTCTTTTTTTTTTTTAAAGATTTTATTTATTTATTTGATAGAGAGAGATCACAAGTAGGCAGAGAGGCAGGCATAGAGAGGGGGAAGCAGGCAGGTTCCCTGCTGAGCAGAGAGCCCGATGCGGGGCTTGATCCCAGGACCCTGAGATCATGACCTGAGCTGAAGACAGAGGCTTAAACCACTGAGCCACCCAGGCGCCCCTAGAGAAATCCATCTTCTAAAGTTAGATTAGTTCTGTTATATTAATAGCAGATTAATAAGTATTTCTTCAAATGTGTGTCCTTTTTTGGGTACTGTGACTACTTTTTTTAAATACTAAGATTCTATTTGATTTTGTTTGGCATCAGTTTTCATTATTTGAAATAAGCACATACTGTATAGAGAGTTGTGAATCCCAAATCGTATTTAGTAATCATAAAGCTCTTCAAATTTTAGAATATTACATTAGATTCTGAAGATAAAGTGTAGGCAAATGCAGATTTTTTATTAAGTTAATTAAGAAGGGCAAGTTAGAATTATGACAGCTGTAGTTTTCTTTACTAGTTCTTTTTTATAGCATAACACAATATTTTATATCAATATAAGAAATCTTTGTTATTCAATAATCATAATGAATCATGAACTGATGAGCAACACTCTTCATGAACTAGTTCCTTCTTCACTGAATTTGAAAATAGTATTCCTAAGAAGACCTTTCTTCTCATCATTGACTGTCATCCCACAATGCCTAATTTCTCTCTCTTCTGATTCTAGGAGAAAACAGTAAGTAAGGCTCAGAATTAATGGTAATAAGGCTTTAATGAATTTTTCTATGGGAATGTTGGAAAAAAGTCTCTCTGGGTGGGTGTCTAGGTTGCTTTTTGCCAGGGTTTAGACACTGAGACAAGGATTTCAGCATAAATAACTTCCTCAAAAAGTGATCCAGAAAAATCACCAGATGGAATGTGGTGCAAAATGTAATAAGATTCCTGCTGTGGACGACAGAGCTCCGTCAGCTAGTCACAGACCATGCCTCAGAGTTGTCCCACCTGAGTGAGTGTGAGGCTGGGTGGTTAGCTTCAACTCACATCAGTTAAAAGTTGAGGGCTAAAAATGGGCAAATAACCAGGGTTATCTAGAAATGTGAAAGAAATATAGCAGTAATTTGCACAACTCCACACAGTTACTAAAACACAGATATCATGTAGTTTATTCAATTTTTTTTTTTACCTTTATTTGGGGGGGAAGGGACAGAGGGAGTAGCAGAGAGAGAGTCTTTTTTTTTTTTTTTTTAGACTTTATTTATTTATTTGACAGAGAGACATCACAAGTAGGCAGAGAGAGAGGGGAAACAGGCTCCCCGCTGAGCAGAGAGCCCGATGGAGGGCTTGATCCCAGGCCCCTGAGATCATGACCTGAGCTGAAGGCAGGGGCTTTAACCCACTGAGCCACCCAGGCGCCCCGCAGAGAGAGAGTCTTAAGCAGGCTCCATGCCCAGCGTAAGCGCGATGTGGGGCTGATCTCATGACTCTGAGATCATGACCTGAGCTGAAATCAAAAGTCTGAAGCTTCAACAACTGAGCTACCCAGGCACCCCTTCTGTAGTTTATTTTAAAAATATATGAAATTTTGTCATAGATGACATATAAAATCTAAGCGTAATTATAGTAAATTGAGAGAATTTCCAAATATTCACTTTTAAAAAACACCAGTCCTAGATGGAGTCACAGGTGAAGTCAGTTACACTTTGAAAGAATGGAAAATTCCAATACTTTAAAATGTTTTCCAAGTGCAGACTGCCAAAACTTCTGACAATCAAAACACATATAGATACATTGTTTATGAATGTTAACATAAAATCTTAAATAAATCACATATATAATCCTGCAGTGCATCTAAAGATTAATATTTTTTAAAATAGAGTGTATTTCACGAATACGAAGATGATACACTATTTAAAACTGTTAATATAATTCATCATATTAATAAGTTGAATGACCAAAAATAAAGCCATTTGGAAGAATTCAGCATCCATTCATGAGTTCTTAAAAAACTTAAACTTGATTAAATGAATATTAGTTTATCTATTGCTACACAGCAAGTTACTCCAAAACTTAGAAATTAAAAAAAAGAAAAAACAGCACTTATGATCTCACGGCTTCTGTGGGTCAGGAATTCAGGAGCAGTTTACTTGGGTGCTCCTGGTTGAGGAACCCCTGGTTCAAGGTTTTAGTCAAGGTGTTGGATTCACAGTCATTTCATGGCTCATCAGGAAGATTTCTATATTACTGTTTATACCAAAATAAAATTCTAATGATCAGGGCTCCTGGGTGCCTTAGTCATTAAGTGTCTGCCTTTGGCTCAGGTCATGATCCCAGGGTCCTGGGTCCAAGGCCCACATCGGGCTCCCTGCTGGGCAGGAAGCCTGCTGCTCCCTCTCCCCCTCCCCCTGCTTGTGTTCCCTCTCTCTCTCTCTCTGATTAATAAATAAGTAATCTTAAAAAAATATTCTAATAATCAAAGATTTAAACACACAAGGACAAACACACAAATACTAGAAGTAAATTATTTCTTTTTAAAATCTTTAATGGAAATAGTTTTTTATGCAAGACTCAAAACGCAAGGCTGTAAAAGGAGATACATTTGACTTATAAATATGTTAAAACTTCTTTGCAATAAGAACATCATAAGTAAAATAAAACAATACAACAGCAAAAACAAACTTGAAAATTATTCAACAGAATAAAAAAAGCTGATTTCCTTAATAGAGATAGATGATCTTTTACAGTTAAATAAGAAACTCTAAAATTTTACTAGAATAACATACAAAGTAAATAGAGTTCACAAATAAAGAACTGAAAACAGCTTCTTGTGATAAGATACCCGGCCTTACTCATTATTTCTTAATGTTTCCATATTTTCATGGATCAGATTAGCAGTAATTTTAAAATGTGAGATTTCAATGGCAAGAATGTGAATAAACATACAATCTCCTACACTGTTAGAAGTTTAAGTTGCTATAATTGCTTTTGTAGATAATTTGTTTAAATTTTTTTAAGATTTTATTTATTTATTTGACAGAGAGAGAGATACAGTAAGAGAGGGAATACAAGGAGGGGTAGTTCAAGGAGAGGGAGAAGCAGGCCTCTGGCTGAGCAGGGAGCCTGATGCGGGGCTTGATCCCAGAACCCTGGGACCATGACCTGAGCCAAAGGCAGACCCCTAATGACTTGAGCCACCCAGGCACCCATCTTTTGTAGATAATTTTTAATTAAAAAATATGCCTGATATTTAGCACAGCAATTCCCCTTCTAGAAATCTTGCCTACAAAAACTTACACTGTTTAGTGTATCTAAATAATCTATAAGGTTATTCACTTCTGTTTTATTTATAGTTGTGAAAAACTGGAACAATCTAGAAGCCTTTCAATAGAGGAGTAATTAAATAAATTATAATAGATCCATATAATGGAATACCACACAATTACTAAGAGTGAGCAGTATGCAGGTAATGCAGGGATATCCAAAGGTAAAATTAAGACTATTTTTGAAAATGACCCAAACAGGGATGAGAATATGTAACTAATTACATAAATTTTAAAAAACATTTAATTAGAAAATGTGTGTGTGTGTGTGTGTGTGTGTGTGTGTGTGTGTGTGTGTGTTGTAGGGAGTTGGACTGGATTTTAGGATGGGAGAGACTAATTCTATATTCTATCCCCTATTGTGTGGTTTGACTATTAAATTGTAAAATAATTTTTGATGATTTAATTACTTTTATCAACTACATAAACTATTTTCAGCACTTAAAATTTTGTAATTGTTCTGTAATTAAAATTATATAATAACTATCTTAAAAATCAAGAAAATAATAATATGCTTAGTAATTTTTTTAGAGGAAAAGTAAAGGCCAACTTTTTCCAAAGTACGCTTTGTAGAAATACTGTCTTGGAAGTGACGTTAAAACAATGACAACAGCCATAATAACAATATGACAAAAAAGTGCTATTTGGTCAAAATCATCAGAAACACCATGAACTCTACCTCAGACAGCAATAATGTATATTCACATACTCAAGCCTCTTAAAAATCTTGCAGGAGAGAAGCTTTTCAGATTTAGCTGTTTTCCAAATGCATTTATTTGGAAATGCATTAAATTAATCTTTCCATACTTGACTTATCACTGATTAATATCTCACAGAACATATTTGTAACATCCATTTAGACCCGTATTGGAGACAATGTGATCATCTCATCTGTGCTTAAGATTGCTACTGAAACATTGGATTCAGACTTTCCTGGCTGCCAGCTGGAGAGATTGCAGGAGGATGACATTTTGGCCACATTCCTCCGTGCCCTCGTCCTCCCCTCTCTCTCCCAGAATTTACAAAATACTGAGAGGCTTGCTGCCCTCACCTGGAGGGGACACAGCAGACTGGGACTCTTCTGAGATCCATGGGAGACAGAGGAGCTGTAGGACTTCATTCTCTTTGTGCCAGACAGAAGCCAAGAGACTATTGGCAGGGAAGACGACTGTACTCAGAAACCGGGCAAACATCTTATAGGAGGAATACTTCAACTGGCAGAATCCTGTTGATTCCTTTGCAGAGAGGCTACGCCCGGACTTGCTCTTGGTGGCATTGTTTGCTCATGCCAGCGCTGTTAGAACTGGAAGGTCCCTGCGCTACTGGCCTGACCTGTTCCCCAGCCCAGCAGCTGGGAGAGAAATGCACTTGGCACAAGGAGAGTACCTAGAGGAGAGAGACTTCTCCCACATGGCTACTAGAAGGGTAAGAGTTTACCAGGTGTTTGTTTGTTTGTTTGTTTGTTTGTTTGTTTGTTAGGGGGAAAAAAAAACACTTGTGTATATTCAATGATAATCTAATAAAATTAGAAATCAGCAATAAAAGGTGAAATACTGGAAATTAAGAATTGCTTATTAGTAGCCCCTGAGTCAAAGAGAAACTAAAAATAAAACTTACCTACGAGACATAAAAAATCTGCACTTCCAGGAGAATTTATAACCTAAATGAGTCAGAATTATGCAGAATAAGCATGAAGAGTGACTACATAAATGCTTGCATGTAAAGCGGGTGTGGGTTTTTTGTTCTATCAGACCTTCTCTCAAGTGAATCATTATAGATTTAAGTTCTTACAAAGCCTCTCAAGTAATGTTTCAGGCTTTCAGTGTGTTTTAGAAAACAATGTTCTATTTGAGGAAGACATATTAGCCTTAAATGACAGCCCTCAATGCTACGTTGGGATGATTATAAAGTTCACCTGACGGAATTAGTTAAAGAAGGTAGGAAAGAGGTTGAAGGTAGATTTAGTGATTATCCCCGAATAAATGATTTTTTAATGATAAATTTGGGATTATATGAGAAATGTGGATTTCAAAAGTTATTCAGAATAAAAATATAGTGGTTACAGTTTAGATATCATTAAAAATCATTTTGGAATAAATGGGAACAGATGAGAAAAACTGTGTTATGTCATGCAAGTGAGATGTAAGTGAGGAAATTCCTGTGAGCCGTCAGCTGTGGGGTCAGAAATGCCAGAGCCGGAACCTCCACAGAACCAGTACCCGGGAGCAGAGCTGCACTGTTATCTGTGATTTGCTACCATGGAATAAAGATTTTTGAAAAAGTCAAGAAATTAAAATAAATATAAATTCTCACAGGGATAAGGTAGTGATAACACGAAACAGGAGCAAGCAGTAACATAAAGTATCCTAGGGGAAATACTGAGAATGAAAAAAGAAGTTGTTTAAATAAAGAGCTCATCTGAGGAGATGAATAGCCAAATAATTCTTAGTGGGTAAGAATTTCAGATTGAATAACTTTTTTCAGAAGATTTCAAAAAGAAATTTGGAACTCTAAGAGCTAAGAAATGAAAAAAAGCATCAACATCTTTATTGTGGAACTTCTGAAACATTAAGTACAAATAGAAGGAATGGATTCCTTCAATAATAATCAAGAATTTTTTAAGTAAGGATCTCTGTGAAATTAAAGGATGGTTCAACATCAGATCATTTTCGATGTATTTCATTACTTAATGGATCAAGAGGAAAATAATATTCCCTCAATGGATTTGGAGAAAGCAATACAAATATCTTACCATCTATTTATTACTTGAAAGGCTCAAAAAACTAAACAGAGAAACCTTTTTTCACTTTATAAAAACTACATACACACATCTCTACAAACATAATACTCAGATAAACTTAATGGCATCAAGGGCAGGATTGAGACAAGGATGTTCAGTATCATTACTACTACTTAAAACTGTATTAGAAATTCTGGCTAATGCTTGATAAAAGAAAAACATATATAAGACTTAGAAAATTAATAAAACTATTATTATTTGTATATTTTATAGACACCCACATAGAAAACCTCACAAAATCAACAGCTAACTAGTCAGAACGTCCCAAACAAATAATATACCATTTTAAAAAGTGACAAAACTAGAATATCTGTTAAAAAGACTCAAAAAAAAGACCATTATAGGTACAAAATTTTTTAATGTCACAAATAGAGTTTAAGTAAATAAACACACCCTGTTCACTGATGAGGTGACTTAACATTGTAAAGATTCACCATCCTGCAAATTAACTAGATATTAGAAGCTGCAATATTCACAGTACTCCAGGAGATCATATAGAAGATGATTTTTAATACTGATATAGCAAAATTGGAATGCTCAAATTAATCATAACTAATGTAGTAGAAAATACTGCTATAGGAATGGACAAATAGTCAAACAGAATAGAGAAACCATAATTCAATTCAGTTTTATATATCATATTACATTATATATTATATACTTCAGTTATGAATTAATTATTAATTAAATGAATGCTAATTTTGCTAAGCCAGACATTTAGTTCATAATTAAATGTCTGGCTTAGCGAAATTGGCATTCATTAATTCTGGGGAAAATGATGGTTCATATAATTAATAACATGGACATAATTATTTGGGGGGAAAACATAGATTATATCATATATAAAAGAAATTTCAGGTTTTAGTAATGGTAGATTATGTCATTTATAACCCAGATTTCTACTAAAAAAAACCTTAAAACTAGAATATCTAGACAACTAATAAGTATAATCCATTTAAAAGTATTAACATGTGACTAAAGAAAAAGATTGGGGAATCCATTCAAGAAAAGGAAATCAAAGAAACCTGATATCTTCCCTTCGCTGGCTTTCCTCTCATTATTGCTCCCTACTTCAGGAGGCTGACCTGCAGCTACATGAATAGTTCTCTTGTACTCTGAAAGACATTCACAGCTTTAAATGTATATTATGGATAGGAAGTTTCAAAAGATACCATAAATAAACCCCAAAGAAAGTGGAGGAACATAGTAAAAATTAATAGAAATTAATGAAATAGCAAACAAACATTATATTAAAGGAATTAAGAAACATTTTTTTCAGTATTGTCGGTAGTGGGGAAATACAGGGGAGGGGAGATCCCTGAATACCCTTCACACACACATACACATACAGTCACACACAAATGATGGAATAAGCCATACTATAGGTACTGTGTAACTATTAAAACAATTGTACTAATCATCAACTGTATTGATCTGAATGGCAGGGACACATAGTTCAATTTAAAAAACAAGTTGCAGAATTACTATTTCGGTTTTTAAAAAATTCAGTGCAATAAGAATAAAAAATCAAAATGGAGATAGATGTATATATAAGTTGATAAGTATTTATGAGCAAGGAAATCCAAGTGGAAGAAAACACATCAGGGTATTAGCACATTTCCTAGGGCAATGAACAGAGATTTTGGAGAAGGAAAAAATTTTTAACCTTTTCTTTATATGTCTTGTATTATTTCCCAAATTAATATGAGTATGTTATTCTTCTATAATTTTTAAAACAGTGTTCTGAAAAATAAAATAAAACTAGAATAACAAAAATTGTGACTACAGAACTTTAAGCAAAAAATGCTCATGTTCTGGCAAAACATCGTACAACTGAAAAGTTCACTGAGAACTAAAACTTCACATAGAATTACACTCTCAAGAAGCTGACTTTTTCTAGCCTCTCTGGTGGACGTGATAAAAAAACAAGGGTTCCTTGGAATAAATTTGTTTGTTCTCTGTGAAATATTGGTATCTTTATGCATGACTAATGTGGACATTTGGAATTGATAGACTTTGTTATCTAGAAAAAAAAAAAAACATGGCAGATTTTGAAGAACTCTTTTCATAGCTGTTGAATCTTTTTGATGACAGTTTTACCCTATTTGGCATGCTTGATGCCGTGTCTCTTTCACATCTTTATAACTACTTTTTAATGAACATATTTATTTTTTTTTAATGAACATCTTTAAACAGTTTCTTAATCTTTCTCAATTCTTGCTGGCTCAACCAGAAAGATTTCACATTTTCTAAAAGTGTGAAATCAGACACTTACTTAATGAGCTGCATTTTGATGATTATTCCTCTTTGTCACATCAAACAAGTGCTGGCCTGAGGAATCGTATGGATGCCTTTATCTTTCTGTTTAAATGAAAGTAACTGTTACAAATAGCATAGATGGCATTTCCTCTGTTTAAAAAAAAAAGGTGTATTCTGAATGTTTTCTATACCCACTTATTTTAGCAAGACAGTAAACCATAAATTAGATCCATATCTTCACTGGGTTTTAAAATATTTTTACATTCTCTAGGCAACTAGAAGTTACACATACGAACCTAAGATGTTAAATTTCTTCATTTCGCCAATTACATGCAAAAAAATTTCTGGGAAGCAATGTGAATCTGCATCTCTCGGATGACTTTTAATGACAAACTATGTCTTAGCATCTGTGTATTAAGAAATAGTAACTTGGGTGCCTGGGTGGCTCAGATAGTTAAGCATCTGCCTTTGGCTCAGGTCATGATCTCAGAGTTCTGGGATTGAGCCCCGAGTCAGGCTATACACACTCAGCGGGGAGTCTGCTTGTGCTTTCTCTCTCTTACATAAATAAATAAATAATCTTTAAAGAAAATGTTATTTCCCTTATGGTTTGCACTCTTTTTTTTTTTCAAAAAGGTCCACATTTAGGAATAATCCTCAGAACTATTAATGTGTGTGACTTTTCTTTAGAGAATTCACTTTAATGATCCATCATCATTAATAGATTTTAAATAAATATACATATGTGTTTACTTATTTCAAATAATTCATGGATTTGGATTAAACAATCAAACACATTTGCAAAATTGTTGCTTAGAATTAAGGATTCACAGTGTGGTAACAAAGCCAAAACTTTATAGTAATTATAAAGTAATTGACTTAAGTCTTGGCAATGATTTTTTGGATTTGACACAAAAAACAAAGAAACAAAAGCAAAAATGAACAAGTGGGACTACATCAAACTGTAATGTTTCTGTATAGCAAAGGAAATAATCACCAAAATGAAAAGGCAACCTATGGAATAAAAGAAAATATTTGCAAATCATTTATCTGATAAAGGGTTAATATCCAACATACATAAAGAATTCGTACAACTCAACAGCAAAAAGCTTAAAAAGTCCAATTAAAAAAGGGGCAGAGGAACTGAATAGACATTTTTTGGAAGAAGGCATGTCAGGGTGCTTGACATCACTAATCAGGGAAAGGCAAATCAAGACCACAATGAGGTATCACTTCACACCTGTTAGAATTGCTATCACTAAGGAGACAAGAAATAAGTGTTGGTGAGAATGTGGAGAAAAAGGGACCCCTTGTGCACTGTTGGAAATGCAAACTGGTACAGCTACTATGGAAAATGGTAAGGAGGTTCCTCAAAAAATTAAAAATAGAACTGTCAGACCTTCCAGCAATCCCACTTCTGGGTATATATCCAAAGAAAATTAAAATAGGATCTTGAAAAGATATCTGTATTCCTATGTTCACTGCAGCATTATTCACAATAATCAAGATATGAATATAACCTAAGTGTTCATCAACAGATGTCAGTTGATAAAGAAGTTTTATATATATATATCACACAATGGAATAGTATTCAGTATTTCCTATGAGAAAGGAAATATATTTTGCAACAACATCAGTGGGCCTTGAGAGCCATGCAAATTGAAACAAGCCTGTCTGAGAAAGAAAATTCAAATACTACATGGTATCATTCATATATAGAATTTTAAAAAAAAAGATAAACTCATAGAAACATGATCCTAGAGTCCTGGGATTGAGCCCCACATCAGGCTCCCTGCTCAGTGGAGAGTCTGCTTCTCTCTCTGCCTCTCCTCCCTGCTCATGCTCTCTCTATCCCAATAAATAAATAAAAGCTTTAAAAAAATATATCAATCAATCAATCATATCCTTTCACAAAGTGGAAAATGATATGTAACTAAACAAATTAAATGACAATGCAAAAGTATGCTGTGTATCTCGTGCCTTTTTTAATCCAAAAGGGATTTTGAAATCAGATGAATAAAGAAATGCATACTGTTCTGTAGAAATATATTAATAATGTAGGTGTTTTAACTACATGATAAAAGCTTGAAGAGTTAGAGAGACAGGCTACCCACCAATAACATATTACTAGAATAGTCATCTTAAAGATAGTGACATCATTGCTCATGGTACTGGCCTTCTGATATTTGGAGCATATCTGAAGAATTCTCTTAAGTTCTCCAGATCAGTTCAGCTGTTCTGTCAGCTTCCAACAATAGCAGCTAACTTACGATGCTTCCTTTTAATAACTAGATAATTACATTTTAGAATAAGATTTAACTGGCATATTTTAAGATTCGCTGTGAGGCCATTTCTGGTCAGCTCAAGAGCACAGGCCTTTTTTCACTTGTAAACTGCTTCAGTGCTTGGTCAAGAGCACCAAGCACGTCAAAATTCTGTTTCTTCCCATCTCTGAGTCCAAGAAGATAAGGAAAGATGAGAATTAATACAATTCAGAGTGACTAGCATGAGAGTCATCCTCTGAATCAGTTTCATCAGATTAAGTTTAAACTAATACGGTAAACCTAAGAGTTCCAGACCTTAACCCAATAGTTTTTACTTACATCACATTTCATAGTCTTGTTTCAGCTCTTTATATAAATCTTCAAATTATCATATGTATAATTTTGTGTTTGTTTTTCACACAGAACATTTTCTCTGGCAATCCAAACCCCATGTAGGCTCTTGTCTAAATAAATATACTTTCTCTTTAGTGCACATGATGGGGGAATGGTCTTTAGTGGTAAAAGGCCATATATAACACACAAAAACATTAATAAATGCATAATAATAATGTAATACTTATACTCCAGAAAGAAAAACTCCCCTGCTTCAAGACTATACTTATACTGTATAATCATTACTACCCTGCGTTTGGTTTTAATTCTGGGTGGATGGGGGGATAAGTCCATTCAGTGATCATATCAGTACAAAAACTAGAATGCTGGTAGGTTGGGAGTCAGAAATAGATGTCACCGAAACCAAAGGAATGAACAGATCCCAAAAGTGTGTGCAGAACCTAAGTCCAAGAAGATATTCACCAAACCAAATGGTTAAGAAGCAGATGCAAAAATTGGACCGAGGTGCCAAAAATCCAGGAAATCAGAAGATGGGAGTAATTGCAAGCAGGACCAAAGGGGATAGAAGTTTCTGGTGTAAATGGCATATGGTTTGCAGCCCATGATCCAGCTGGTCTCAACTCTGCACAAAAGTATCTTTGAAGGCAGAGGAAAATCACAAAAGTGAGAATACTATAAACCAGAAATGACAATAAACCCATTGCAAGTATCCATGAAGAATTTTCATGAACTACAAAGAGAACTGGATTGAAAATTACAATAGGTATTCCAAGCTTTGACAATTAAAAGAAGATAGAATTTTCCCTCTCTGGTGTTTTTCCTGTTTTCACAGTGTAAATCATCAGTCTAGAAGCTAGATAACTACTAAATGGGTGCCATATTCTGAGATTCCTCCCCACAACCCAATGGCTATTACTGCTGTGACTGTCTCTCTTTGTACATCTCTTTGGAGATGATAAGAAAAAATGAAAACAACTGGTCAGGAATGTGTGTGTCTGTGTGTGTGTTGGGGAGAGGTGGCCTAGTGATATTGTTCAACATCCTAGAAGGTATAATCTCTACAAATGAAGTTTTATGAAAAGATATTAATGAGAAAGAACTGAAAACAGTGAATACTCAAGTGTTGAAAATATTTCATTTATTCAGAGTACCGTAAAATTAGGCATTGAGGTTTAGGAGACCCTGTCTCAGACCAGTAGCACCCACCTGCACTTAATCAGTCCATTTTGGGCTAAGAACGATATGCATCAATCTGCTTTCTATCTGTGGTCTTGGGAAGGGACTCAACCAGTGTGCCAGTATTTAGAGGGTCTACGGCAGTCCAGTCAATAGAATTGGGACATCCAAGATAAGACGATGAGTAGTGTATTTTTTTAGAACATTCACTGGGGTTACTCAGATCACTTCAATGTGACACAGTCCCATATAACTCTTTGTAACTATTGTAACTTTTTAATACCTACTGAGAATGAGCTATTCCATGCCAGGAATCCTTCTGTACCACTCTCACGAGGCCACTGTTGGTGATCTGAAGACGTAAACCAGGCAGCCTTCCCCATTTTTATTTTAAAATGTCTGATTGCCACAACAGGAAATAGTTCATTTATTCTTTTACGTTTACTTGAGACTATGGCGAGTGTAGAGGTGAGATTCTGGAAGCAGAGTGGACAAGCAGAAGCATAAACATAAATTCTGCTTGCCTTCTCTGTGGAAAATATCATCGATTTCACTCTGTGGTGTTTAAGTAGGCTGTGAAAGCAATTTTAACATCAGAATTTCAGGGCTGAGCTTGCTAATAGCAGCGTCCATGGAGTCAATATTCATTTTGTTTGGTGATTCAGAGGAAGGACGATACCTTCTAGATATCTGCACTTGGAGATGTTTGTGCAAACACCAGACACACCTAAAATGCCTCTTAATGTTTCATAGCCACTCTTTGAAAAAAGGCTTCTGGGAGACTCACAGAGAATTTGCACTAGTTTTTTTTTTTTTTTTTTTTTTTTTCTGATCCCTCAAGACTTTATGCCCAGATACCTCTTTGTTTCTCAAATGGATTGATTTGGGTCTGTGCCTCTTTTGGCCACTTTCCTAGCCTTGGTCCTCAAATCCAGTTGCCCAGTCTCTTTGCTGACCTTACCCTACAGCTTCTGCCAGCTTCTTAGATTTTTAAATTTTTAGGGTGAGAATATGGGCTTATCTATTGGCCTCTTTTATTATTTTATCCACTCGACCCCCTTACCTGCCCTGTGGCTTCTCAAGCCCTGACGTGATCTTTCCTCTCTCAGTTCAAATGAGACTATCACTTGAGTTTACAGATTTAGTTGCAACGTCCTTATATAGGCAAAGCCACAAAGACAAAACAGATGGATTAAACATCATACACTTCGCGCTTTTATTTTGTACACTTTGCTTGATTTTCACATGGAGAAATCTGATGTCAGTGGGAACCAGGGCCAGAAAGTGAAGACAACACTAAGTCCTCTTTAGGGACAGATAAAAATGTAAACAGATGTAATTAAAAGATTTCAAGAATTCTTTTAGAAGTGTGAGCAGACAATGGGTCATACGGTTGATGATTACCAGGTTCTCCTATTGCTTGAAATGTTCAGAGCTAATTTACTTGGGAATGCTTATGATGGTTTTCTTTTTAAATAAGAAAACTTTTTACTGCTGTATATTCTGGAAAATGTCGTGCATTTCTTCTCTGCATATTGAGAAGATTTTCAACGGCAGCGTTGTTGCCTGTGTCTGAGTTTATTTAAATCCTCACACTTACATCTTCACATCTGGAGAACTTTAGGTTTAGAAGACCTGTCTTTTAACTGCTCTCCAACCAACTTCATTGTATTTGCATTTGTGGCTTTTCTTTCCCCAGCAATGAGCGTGGCTCAGGTAAAGAGGAGGTGTGAAAATATACAAATAGGTCCTGGGAGGTTTTTGACTCTTCAGACTGTCTTAAAATAAAATTTCTAGGTCTAAGTTCACACTGAGTTGCAGAGTTTGTGTGCAGTTAATTTACTATCTTACCTGTCTGGATGCCAGACGGGTGTTTTTGTTTGTTTAATGTGAGTGGTCTTTCTAATCCTATTAAGGGGAAACAAAGTTTACAAATGTAAATCCATTTTACTTTGATTTAGTACTTTTCCAAGACCAGGCTTCACAAATCAAGGCCTGGATTTTGACAGCAGGAGTTGTTTCAAAAGGTGTTTTCCCCCAACTTTAAGAGGAAAAGACTAAGTTTTCTCTTCTAAAGATAAACACTGGGAGTGTGGGGGGTTGATAGGGTCAAGGACTTGGCAGAGCCCCTTTGTCCAAAAGTAACTGTTGAGCCTAAAACCTTAAGGTCGTGCAGGTGGAATACTATCAGAGCGATTACGCTTGTTGCTTTTCTCTTGGTAAATCAATCCCCATTCCTGGAAGGAAGAAAGTAACTGGGCGCTTCAGACTGTGCGTCAGAACATGGAGGGAAGCCATAATTGCTCTGAGTCTCACTTCTCAGACACATAAAATAATAGCAATGACGGCTACCATTTATTGAGCAATTAAAGGGTGTGAGATCCTTCTCAATTCTATTTCTAATCCCCACAATAGCCCACTTGAGATTCTGAAAGAATTAACTTAGTGACATGTGTATAAAAATGCCTGCCATACTATCTAATGTTCTTGTGAAAATCAAATGGGACAATTTATATAAAAACCATCTGAAATATTGAAGTTACCACTCCCACTGGAAAAGATTCTTGGCTACTTTTCTTGAACTCAATTTCATAGCTTTTTTTTTTTTTTCATAATTCATTTGCTCTCGGAGGAAAAAGAAACTGGGTAAAGACTGTAAGACTTAATAAGAAACAAGTCAAAATAAGAACATATAGATACACATTTTCCCCTGAATAACAGCTTGGAAAGAGTCAGTGTAATCCCTTTGATGGATATTATTAACAGGAGTTTATGGAATTAAGATACTTAGTTGGGTGAGAAGAATTTTACATTTGCTTCTGGAACTCAGTAAATATATCACTAATTCACGAAAAGTAGCCAAGAATCCTTTCCAGGAGGCTTCCGTGTCTTGGCTATAGCAAATAACGCTGTGATAAACACGGGGTGCATTTTTTTGAGCTAATGTTTTCATTTCCTTCAGATAAATACCCAGATGTGGAATTAGTGGATCATATAATAGTTCTAGTTTTAATTCTTTGAGAGAACCTCCATACTGTTTTCCGTAGTGGCTGCACCAGTTTGCCTTCCCACCAGCAGTGCACAAAGGTTCCCTTTTCTCCACATGCCCTGATGTACACCCTCGTGCATTCTCTGTCAAGAACTGTAAACAATGAGATCAGGTAGCCTGCCGCAGTTCCACTGGTAGTGGTAGAAGGCACAAGATTCTCTAGTCAGAGCTAAAAGATAGGTTATTATTTCCTTTAACAATAGCAGTGGACAGAGAATTATCATTTCTGTGCAAGTTGCTTACGTCTCAATTCTCACAGGGTGACATAAAGAGGACCATATTGCAACCGCACACATGGTAGGTTATGTGACAGGAGAGGAACTCCAAGCTAATAGAACCCAAATTGTTTATTATGGGCAGTAAACTTGCTAACTGTGGCTCTGGAAAGAGATGTTAATTTTATTATTCTGGACTTCTGCTTCAGGAGACACTGTATCTGTCTTCTGTGCTATACATTATACAGCTACCCTTGAAAAGGCAGTGCAGAAATGCAAGAGACTCGTGGGGAATTTTCTCCCAGAAATGATTTCCGGTTATTAGTCGAGATTCCTCTTTGCCTGTTGGGGTATTGGGTATATTCCTTCTCGTCGTAAAAACTTTAATGTCAGTTCAGTTCAAAGATCATCTCCTTTCTTGACCCACCACAGGCTAAAATCTTGCTTCTAAAGCTCTTGGAGTAAGATGGGAGGTTCTGGACCAATGATGCTTTGTAGGCACTTAATACTCTGCTCTTGGGGACAAGGTGGAGCAAGAGTGTGGGTGGGAGAGAAATGTCTCTGGCCTCACTCTCGTATTGATTGGTCTCATCTTCTCCCACTATCTTCTATTAATATGATGTTTAAGTGATGCATGGGCGTATTTTTTTTCACCTTGCCCCAGACTCCTTTCCCTTTCCATTAATATTGTGCCATGATTTTTGTTGTTAGAACCTGCCCCAAATGCTTTCTGAAAAAGTGGTTATTAGAAAATTCCATTCGTAAAACAGATATCTGTGTATATATAGCATGCAGACATTGCCCTTGGTCTCCCAAGTTTCCTATTTACTTGCATTACTTCTGGATTGGAGCCTCACATGAGAGTCATAATCAACAAAAGGTGAGAAGCTGAGGAAGGGCTGGAATATAATGTATTCCAGGTGTATTTTAGATTACTTCAAATGAAGGTCTTCGTTCTCCTTAGTAGGCCTTTATTTCCCGCGCCTCATTAATTCTCAATTTATCACCATAATGACGTGAAGCTTTTACACCTGTCCTCAAATCCAACATCACAAGTTGTTTCTCTCACTTATACCTCTTATGCTTTCTTTTTAGTGTGAATAAGGATCGCTTATGTCATTTGTTAAGATTTCCAAGTCTCAAGCATAGTTTGTTTCAAGAGTTTCAATTTTTAACAAATTTTTTACATGATCTGATGTAAGTGATACGTGGGTCCCTCTATTTTCCCTTCCATATCAGAATAGATAGAATTTTTTTTTAAAGTGGTGTAAATACTATGGGCACAGTGTGGAACACTGGAAAGAGCATTGATTTTGGAGTCAGCCAGATGTGCATTGAGATCCTGGTTCTGTTAGTAATTAAAACTTTCTTCTTTTTGAAAGAAGATAATCTCTGGTGATATCTGAGAGAGGAATTAACTGGTTGGTACATGCCTTTCCTAGGACAAACAGAAGTGTTTAGTTTTCTGTAAAGGGTGAGAGAGTAAATATTTTCAACTTTTCATTAAATTTTTCAGCTGGCTATAGGATCTCTATCGCAAGTGTTCAACTATGCAAAAGCAACCATAATAAGTAAGCAAGTGAGAGTGGCTGTGTTCCATTAAAACTTTATTTACAAAATCAGGTGGGTTTGGCCTGTGGGCTATAGTTATATTGACTCCTCTATAGAACATGAAAGTAATTCAGTCAGATTAATTAATGTATAAATTATGAAACATAATTTGGTGATTAATTTACAATTATAAATAACATTTTCTAAAAGAAAAGTCAAAAAGAACTTGACTATGAGGACATATTATAGAGAGATTAATCACCGCTGGGCCACATTTTGCATCTCTAATTGTTACTAACTGCTAGAACTTTATGATGTGGTGTCAGCTATTTTGAAAAAGGAATTTGTGTCAAAGTGGATTGCTTTTTCATTCTTCATTCCATCCACAATAGAATTATAAATCCATATTCTTTAGCATGTAACCGTCAGTGCTTTTCTATAATTGGAGGAGCAGACTTTGCCACCCCTTGACAAAGGACATTTTCATGTGACTGGCTATCTTTGGTCATATTTGACATAAATTGGCATATATAATATAAACAGGTTTATAAAGCTCTAGCATGATAGGCTCTGTAGTATAGAATTTCTGCCAATACAATGAGAAAGGCATGCCAAGGATGGCCCCTGGTCTCATGAGGAGGTTATCAAACATGTGGGGTAGAAGCACCCCTAGGCTAACCGAGCTGGCTCAGAAGCATGAGTGAGCCTGGTTATGCCCAGTAGAACCATCCAGACAAGCACTGCTGAGAAAATCTTCAGCCAATGTGCAGATAAGTGCGTACAAGGGATTTAGTGTTGTAAGCCAATTTTGTTTCAAGAATTTGAATTTTTAACAAATTTTTCATATGATTCTGATGTAAGTTATATATTTGACTCTCTATTTTCCCTCTTAATCAGTTTTGGGGTGACTTTTTTAATGTAACGCTATTTTGGTCAAGGTTAACTGGTAAAGGAGTAACGTCATATGTAATATAGAGAGACAGACACAAATACATATACACACTCTCACCAATATAAGTCTAACTGGCTTAGAATTTGCATGGACATTTCCCTGTATTTCTTTGACACTTCCCCCCCCACCCGCCCCCGATTTCATTGCTGGTTTCAGGATGTGATGCTAGAGAGGTAGGCAAGAACCAAATTAAATGGTATGTGCCAAGTTATAATTTCTAATTTCATAGCCATAAGAAGTCACTGAAGGATTTTTTAAATAACTTTCTTTCTTTATGCCTTTCTTTTCCTCCTTTCCTTCCTTCCTTCCTTCCTTCCTTCCTTCCTTCCTTCCTTCCTTCCTTCCTTCCTTCCTTCCTTCCTTCCTTCTTTTCTTTCTTTCCCTCCTCTCCTTCCTTCCTTCCTTCCTTCCTTCCTTCCTTCCTTCCTTCCTTCCTTCCTTCCTTCCTTCCTTCCTTCCTTCCTTCCTTCCTAGCATGCAAGTGGCAAGAAAGGGAGGGAGAGAGAGAATCTTAGGCAGGCCCCATGTCCAGCTCAGAGCCCAACATGGGGCTCAATCTCGTGACCCTGAGATCATGACCTGAGCTGAAACCAAGAGCCAGCCGCTTAACTGCCTGAGCCACTTAGGTGCCCTTTGACGTCACTAAAGGATTTTAAGCAAAGATACCTCTTGTTTATATTGTGGCTTAAAATTTGTCATATTATTAGTCAGATGTACAGAAGTACAATTTTATTTTCCGTAAAATAATTATTTTTGCTCATAGCCCTTATCTTCTAATAGAGAAAAAGCTTATAAACTTAACCCTGTGAGGCAACCGAGTTTCTTCCAGTCTAGAACCGAGTCTCTGTCAGGTTAGCTGACAAATCAAAGGCTCTCCCTGTGTGCTAATTCTCCCATTCCACATCACCCTTCTTTTTCACCCTCCCTGGAGGGTATCTGAGCAGGAGGAAAAGCTTCTAAGACTGATACAGAAGGGCCTTCTGTTCCATGAGCTGCCCTCTTGATCCTTTCTGGTCTCTGCTGTTGATATATCTTTTCCCTGTGCTGCTGTTGCCAACACTCACCATCCTGTCACAATCCCCAGTCAAAAGACCCAGGTCCTGACTACTCTCTCCGTCCTCATCCCCTGGGGCTTCAGATCCCCAGGTTTCTTACTGTCACTCTGACATGCCTCTGGCGAACAGGAACTTGTGAACCTTTTACATTCACACAGAATCAAGGGTTATTTCTGGCTCATTCTCACCTCTTGAAATATACTGCGTGATTCAAGGTGCTCTTTGAGAGGAGTCTTCCCAAATTTCCAACACAGAGGGAAATACAAACTTCTGCTTTCTGCTGAGTTTCAAAGTTATTAGGAAGACAGTATCTAGGACAGTGATTCTCAAACTTTAATATACATATGAATTGCCTCATAATCTCTTTAAAATGCAGATTCTTATTTAGTAGGTCTGGATTGGAGTCCCCAAATTCTGTATATCAACAAATTTCCAGAAAATGCCAATGCCAGTCCATGGGCCACACAATGAGAAACAAGGATCTCGTTAAATTCCAGAGTATGTGCAGACTGACTAGTAAAATTTTGGGATAGCTTACCATCCTCTAAACTGGCTCTCCCAACTGTCCAGAGCTGTTATAACTTTCTTCTCCAGCTATCTCCAAACCCTGAACATTTACTTTCAAGATACCATTCCAACCCCTGAATTGAAATTACTTTCTGTTCCCCTCAATTCCTTGAAACAACTTTCTATTTGTGTCTAAATCTTTGGTGCTGCTTTTTGCCTAATCCAGTGGGACATAGAAGATTCTCAATAAATGTATGATGAACGACCTATGCTCTCAAGTTAGGTGTGCAAAATATGCCAATACCTTTACCAGACCTCTGAGAATTAAAAAAACAAATCTTCATCAGCTTGTTTCCTTTCATTTATAACATAGAGTGAATAGCCTGGCTAGCTGCACTTTCCAGATCCTGGATTTTAAACAAATATGAAAGAAATGTATACATAATATGTAAAACCAAAGGGATTATCCACTTTCCTCTTCTCTGCCCTCATCCTGTAACCCCTTCCTCATAATGCCTATTGGTTAAGTGTTAAAGAGCAAAAACTAAAATATTATAATTAATCTGTGATTGAATTTTGTTACAGCACATGTTTATAAGATCATAATTCATCTCAAAGGTTTGCATGCTTACTGTTTTTCTTAAATGATGAAGAGAAGTATGCTATAATGGAAAATTCTGGAGTCTATACTGTTTCTAGAAATATATAGTCTTTTTCAAAATATGAAAATAATTATTACATTCTAGGTTTTCTGTACGGCATTCAAACAGCCAATTTATGAGGTGGTAAGTCCAGTGAGAGAGGAAGAACTGATCCCAGTATCAAGAATACATTTCCAAAGTAAAATTTGCAACAAAACATGTTTTGATCATGGTTTTAATCTGTGAATGACATTGTTGTCATTAAACTATTATTTTCCAACTGTATGTAAGCTCCCTGTGGTTTTCCATATGCTGCATTTGCTTTTAAGGTCTACTCCAAAATGTAGAATTCTTTTTGCCTTACATAGAAGTATCAGTGGCTTTCAAATTATCCCAGACAGATCGCCAAAATTCAAACTTGTCTGAGTGAGTTTTAAGTGATTCCAAGCTACTAATATATAGAACATGGAAAGTTTTAGCTTCAAATTATGAACTTGCAAAAAAATTGTAAAGGACTAAATATAAAGGAGGGCTTATGGAAAATATTTGGCCACTTTAATTATAGGTTTAAATGCCACAAATGCTATAATAATACTTTGTACTTTATTTTTAAAAAAAATTCTAGGCAAACAAGCCATTTTGTGATCATTAAACACAGTATCTCCTTAAAGTAGGACTTCTCTTTTTCCTCCGGGCCATCATTTACAGACTGGTAAAAATAGGCAAAAAAGTAATGTTCCTGGAGGCAGGTAAGGTCCTCTCCCTGCTAGAGTAGTTCTGAAAATGGTGACCGATTTTTACTTTTTCTCTAACTGTTCATTATAGTAGGACATACTGAAATGGTTTTCTTAAATGATAGCCCTGATCTACCATTGTGTTTTTATTAATAGTTTTTCTATATTTCATTTATTATTTATGAGAGTGAGACAATTTGAGGATCTCTCCCTCCACCACTCAATGTTATTTTCAGCAACAGATTGTTTTCTGTTACTTGACAGTATTCTGGAAACCACCTACTGATTCATGCTTGATGTGGTCAGACCACTGTGGTGAACTAAAGACCATCATTACCATTTGTTTAGTGTTTACATTTTGTTTAGCTGGGGTTTCATATTAGTGGCTACTCTGGGAGACGTATCTCAGATAATTATGGTGGAAAAGAGCAGCAGGACACCTGAATGATGCAATGCTAGCCTGGAATTCTCAAGCCTTCCTTCAAGTGAACAAATATGTTCTCGCTACATTCACATCTTTCTCCACACCATTGCCTATGGACAGAAAATGTTTTTTCATGGTAGACCAAAAATTATGCACGTAGCCTCCAGAGATTTTACTTTTATTAATTTCACATGTTGTAAAAATATTTTGCCTGAAGACTTAGTTATATTATTCTTAGGTTCCACTTGTTTGCAGCTCCCATTAATTTATTTATTTAAAAAAATATTTTATGTAGACAGAGGTGCTGTGGCTCTGTCCCAAGATCCTGAGGCGGTTCTCCCATTAAAGTTATCTGTTCTCTTTGTGACATGATAGCTTAGCAGGACACAGTAGGCCATTAGGAAAATAAGCAAATTCTTATCTGGAAGTCATTAACTAGAATCACTCATTCTCTTTTTTCTCTTGCCTGGAAGTTGGTTCTTTTCTCATCCTGGAAAAATATTTTGATAGAGAATTAAGTGCTGGTGAAAAGTGACTATGTGGCAGATGGACGGGAAGGGGGAAGGGACTAAAACGACATTTGTCTACGTAATCCCTGGGGGTAGGGGGCGGTAACGAAGATGAGGTCAGTGACTAGCTGCCAGCATTACCATAGTTCCGTACTTACGTTTTGATGTAGACAGATCCATAGCCTACCCATTCTACTTCACAGAAGGGCTTTGAATCCATGTCATGTAATAGATAGTGTTGAGTAAGAGAGTTTTAATATACAGTTTTTAATGATGATCCATGGAAGTCATCTAGAGCTGCAAACTAAAATGAGCCATTGCAAATCCAGTAAGTCACCTAAACTCAAGACATTAACTGAAGATTATTTCCAGTTCCATTATCAATTTCAAGGAAATATCCTGATCCAAAGTCATTAATAGCAGAGTCCCTCAGCCAGATTCCCTACTGATGTCCATAGTGCATAAATCAGCAGAATCAGAGGGATCTGCTCAGCAGGAGGAAAAATATGCTTTTCTTTGGAAAATCGTGCCAGTTTTGTAACATTACAGAGGCATGTGCACATGAAATTAATCATCATAATCCTTCATGTTCCCACAAATTTATCATTTATTAGTAAATTGTGATGTAATTACCCATTTTATATCCATATGTCAAAGTTTGTAGTTCTTTTGTTTCCCTATCTTATACAGAACAAACATGAAGTCAAGCTAAATCTTTCTTTAAATCAGTACACTGTTCCTGGTATTCATGGACAAGTTTCAAAGCTGAGTTAACATCACAATATAAATTGTTTAGTGATTCCTTGAATTGCAAAGGCATCAGGTTTTAGAACCTGTATTATTTCACTTATGTCAAAGAGGACCGACGGAGAGTCTAGGGCCATATACCCAACAGGCCCAGTGCTCTGTGATGTTTTCCTGGAACATTTGTGGTCTATAACCACACCGCTGAGTGAGGAACTTCCACTAACTCCCACAGAGAGTCTGTCCCAAGGCTCAGATTGTACTGAACGCCAGCGAAGACACACAGAGAGCCAGGAATTACGTTGGTGAACAATTCCCCCCACATCTCCAGTTACAAGAAGACAAGTGAAAGGGATGGCTTTTAGAGGACCTTTTACTCTCCTCGCTGACTGTGTCCTGGAACATACATCATTGCTGACCTCAACTATCCTCTGAGGGAAAAGGCCAGAGGGTGGGGTTTCCAGTAGTTTGTGTTCAGTCTTGTGCATCAGAAAAATCAAGAACAATGTGTCCCTCAGATAAAATCATTATCATGGAAATTAAATTAAAGATAGTGAGATTGTGCTTGCTTATAAATGTACTCTTAAGTATTACTTCTCAAGTTAATGTACAGATTCCTTTCAAAGGGAAAAATTGTTCTTGCAGACTGGAGAGGAAGGGGACTATGAATCCATATTTGAAATTCCCAGACTTAAGAACATATATTTCAGTGCAAAGTATCAATGCAAAAAAAAAAAAAAAGTTTTGGCTTTATATATGATAAAATTGTCCTTTTAAATAGAGTAAAGTCAAAAGAAAAATGGGAAAACTATAGATCTTGTAGATCCCTAGTCGGGATATCTGTATAAATAACTTGACAATATACTTGTGAATACGGAACGTTAGTAAATTGCTAAAAGAATTCATGAATTTTCTGACATTGCCTAATTTAAACTTGGTAGTGCCACAGAGTCTGTAAGTGAACATGGCTCAGTCTGCTTTCTTGATAACTCAATAATACACATAATTCATAATAGCATATCTATATTGTAATTATGACAGTCTAGTATCACCATTTTGACAGCAATCAGTGGGAACAAATCACTAGATTATCAGTGAAGATGAAATTGTCACTGTGCCTGAACCAAATTGTTTTGGGGCAACACACTGTAAGACTGCCCAGATGATGATTTTCCGTGGAGAGATTGATAACGATGGATAGTGGCCATGGGAGGAAAGTCAGTGAATCTTTAGTTTATAATACAGTATTAAGAAATTCATCATCTGATTTCCTGCTGAACTAGCTACTTAACGGCACCCAGGGGATGGAAATGAGGTCATGGTGAAAGCCTTTTGAAATTCTCCAAACTGTCTTCATTTAAAGGAGCCAATGGAGAGGTCTTGATTTCCATGGAGTCATTTTCTATAAGACTGCGGGAATAAAGTTTTGCATTAGTCTTTTGTTTATGCAAAAGTCTTTGTGCATAAACATAAAGGTTTGCATTTTCTTCCAGGAAGTTTCGATTTTTGGAGAGCCCCAAGTGAAAAAGAAGATCCAGAATTTAAAGAAGTGGTGAGGGAGAAAAATGAAGATTTAGCCACCCTCTCGCTCAGAACCCTATGCAGACTAATATTTGATGGCCAAACAAACCAGAGCTAAATGCTACTATTGCCACACTAAAGAAAAGAGGAAGGTCACTTGGTTAGATTGCTGAGTGAGCTTCACTTAAAAATCAATCCTGTGTGAGACAGTTCTAACCCATCCCAGCAAGCCAGTTATCCAATTCCTGACAGCTTTTCATAACCGGTAATTGGATTACAGAGGGGGCCACGTACTGTGGTATCACTGTAAATCCATCAACGTGTTTCTTTAAATATATGTCAGTTCTATGTGTACCGAAAGTACGAACGTATTTGAGAACTGTTTGTTACTAATCATAATAGCTATATTTTACTGAGTGCCCTCTGTAGACCAGGTGCTATTCTAAGAGCCTATATACCTCACCTCAGTTAACCTTTAGAGTGACACAGGGAGCAGATGTCAAACCAAATACGAGGGCTGCCCAGCATATCATTGCCAGTAAATGGGAAACACAAGACCTGAAACCAGTCCATCTGTTTCTTATTCTTACATTCGAAGCCACTTCATTATCCTGCTATCCCATTGTTTTCTGTTTACTGAAAGCCATCAAGCCTAGGTATTCTATTCCAAAAAAGTTCATTAATTCATAGGTTTATTTAAATCTAGATGACAATTCAAACATGTGGGATTTCAAGTCCAGTTCCAGCTGGCCTCTTTGGCTACGTTATTACAAGAAATCTAGCAAATACAACTTTCCCCTTTTCTGTATTATTGATAATCACATGGAAGGGATTCCACATGAATGATACAAGAACTCGTTGAATACACACATACATGCACACACATAGAGATACACATATAAAGAGGTATAATCGTATCTCAAACATACACATCATGGCCTGTCCTATTAAAAGAAGAAATAAAGCTGAGAGGACAGATGTCTTCTACTTAGTCAGCCATAGCCTAGATGTAAGAAGCATTAAGGTTCAGGATAAGGCTAGAGAGGTCGATGGGGGTCAGACACACGTGCACACACACACACACACACACACACACACACACACACTCAGCAGACCACTAGGAACCTAGGTGGCAGTATTCCATTACCAGAGGGTTTTCAAAGCATTGGTAAAGTAATAAAGTGAGTGATGTCATTAGGCTACCAAAATGGTCCCAAAGCCTTCTTGGCCCCTCCGGCTGGGTCTGCCATATTAAATTTCCATTCTGGGCATCACATTTTAAGACTATCGTAAGTCTATAATATCAGAGGAGAGTAGCAGGATGATGGGGATCTAAAAGTAGTACTAATATTAAAATGGCCAAAAAGTCTGGGTGAGTTCAGGAAAATGAAAGAGAAGTTTAGGGAAGTAAATGGCAATTGTTACAAAGTATTTGAAAGTCTGTTATGTGGAAGCAGGAAAAGATTTAGCTTTGTGTGGGTCCCAAGGACAAAAATAGGACCAGTGGGTAAAAGCTATGGAGAAGTAGATGGCTGGCTCAACTAGGAAGAACTTTCTAGTCATTACTGTTATTCAACAATGGACAAGGCTACCCTAAATTCACAAAGAATAGAAAAAGTGGAAGGTACTGTCAGGGGCAGAAGAAAAACGAGGAGAGGACTCTGGAGAAAGCAGGTTGAGGAAACAGCAAAACCATAGAGAGTCAAAGCTCTGGGATCTGCTTTGGAAATAAAACTGTTGTATCCGGGAAAGTTTAAATATAGATATGCTGGAAGTAGAGGGTGAAAGATAGACTTCTTCCCACTTTACCTGCCGAATCATTTTTTAAAATTTTGTAGTGGAAAAGTAAAGAATGCAAATTTAATAATTTTATTTCTCAGTTATTCTTTCGGGATGAGACCGATTCTAGTTATGTAAAGCATCTTGTATGCTGCTCTTTTTTCATCTTCTATTGAATTTTTTCTCGAGGAAATATTCATTAGGGAAAACAACGCTATTGTTACTGGTCAAAAGGGTAATACAAACTCAGAGTGATTTCTGTGGATTTGTTTTCTATTTAAGAATAGAGCATTCAACTTCATTAGCAAACCATATTGTTTTAAATTAAATTTCCAAATAAATATACTTGGGTGTGAATTCATGGAAAATATTTTGTGAAACGCAAAAGAAAAAAAAAAGTTAGCCTCCCAAACTCAAAACAATCTAGTGGTTTTGTAAAACTGAAACATTTGGGGGGTTAATTATTACCAAGATTTTTTTAAAATAATGGTTTCTAACCACATAGGCCCTGCAAAACCTCACTGCTCTTTGAGGCTACTTTCTTGCTCAAACATTAGTTAACAGCGACATCTTGTGGTCAGTTTTTACTTTTAAAAAAAGCATATGTATATAGGCATACATATGTAAAGTACAAAAATACAACCGTGTGTGTGTGTGCAAAGTACAGAAATATATCCTTTTGTTTTACTGCAAAAATATCCGATTTCTCCTGGCACTTCCAAGTATTTATGCGGTGCTTATCCCCTCTGCAGATCTTCAATTGTTGTTAAATTCCTTGTTTAAACTTATCACAAAAATGTGTCATGTTGATAGCACGTATGCTTGATATTATTTGATAAGAATGGCACTTTATTTCTGTGGTGTTCTTCCTTGGAACCCATCACCCCAATCTAACCATGAAGAAAATATCAAACAAACCCATCTGAGAGGTACTTTCCAAATAAACTGACCAGTACTTCTCCCGACTGTCAAGGTCATGAGAAACTGGGAAAATCTGAAAAGCTATCACAAACCAGGGGATGCTAAAGAGACATGAAAACTAAATGTAATGCAGTATCTTGGATGGGATCTTGGAACAGAAAGGGGACATTAGGGAAAAACTATTGGATTCCAAGTAGAGTGGAGTTTAGTTAATAGAAAGGCACCAATGCTGGTTTCTTAGGTGTGAGCTACAGTAATGTAAAATATTAAAAGCAGGAGAAACTGGTTGAGGGGAATATGGAAATAGAATTCTACAGTATCTTTGCAACTGTTCTATAAATTGAAAACTATTCTAAAATTTTTAAAGGTTTATTTAAATTTTAAGATACTCTCAAATTATGAAATATCATTGGATTTATTGGATGGGACATATCACTCTTTCCCAACGTAAGAAACAAGTAACAACAAAAAAGATTTACAGAAAGACAAAGATCTTATGCAGTGAATTTATATTGCTGTAAATATACAATTAATAAAAACCTTATTTCTTTACAGAAAAAGGGCTTAGGGCTTTAACCCTGGATACCAACCATAAGCAAGATGATTTTATTACGAAATTATGAATACCGTGGAAGTGACTCCTGCTGCCTTTGGTATTGTCTCCTGTCCCTCCTCCTTCGTCCTTCTTCTCATGTGAGAACCTTTGCACTTGGCCATTACTCTCCCTAGGAGACCTTCAAGGCTCCTCCTTCACTTCCTTCCGTTCTCTGTTCAAATGTCCCTTAGCGAAGTTTTTCCTGATCAACTTAGATAAAAAAAACCTCCACCATCGCTCTCTGTTCTTGTCTTATACTTTATTATCCTCTAGAGTGCTTATCCACCACATGAAGTATTATGTGTTTGTTGATTTTCTCCCTCCCTGGGCTCGCACCTAAGCTTCAGGAGAGCAAGAGTTTTGTTTTATTCACAGCTGACTCCCCCGTGCCTAGGAGAGTGTCAAGCGCATGATATGCACTTGGTATTTGTTCAAGGAAGCCAAAACTTTCTCATCTGAAACTAGTATCCACTATTCCAGTCCTTCTAACTAACTGCAAGTACAAAGAGGAGACACCTGATCTGTCTTTCGAATCACAACCTCTATTAATGACGCCCTCAGCTCTCATTTCTGTCTTCCTCTTCACACAGGCTTCACGATATATGCACTAGGCATTCTCCATCTGCACCGACCTTCCTGATCTAGTCTCAGCCCTTTTCTGCCATGCCCCCCCTCACTGGGAAGCTTAGTCCTAAGAACTGCCTTCCCCAGGGGGCTCCTTTGCCCACTGTTTCTAGCTGGTTTGGATAGAGTCTGGAGAGAGAAGTTAGGGTATCTCTCTTCCCTGTCTTGTACCTGGATTTCCCATGATGACCGGTCCCATCAAGTGGTTTCTCCTTCAGAGGACAGGTCTCTCAGGGCTCTGGTAATGTGCTTTCTTTTTTGACCCCTTCAGAACTTGAGGTGGGCATGTACGCTTACTGTTGCTAGTCCCTGAGCATTTCACCATCCCTCGTTGACTCACTTAACCCTGCCTGCACTTCTGTAAGGAGCCCGTTAATTGAAATCTGTGTGAACCGTACACAGTAAATTCTTTTTCCAACCGTGACCCAAAACGACACCTAAAGCAATGGTTTTCAAATTTTAGCATGCAGAATGAACTAAGGCATTCGCTTAAATATGGATTGCTGAACACCACCCCCCTACACTTTCTGTTTTAGTAGCTCTAGGGTGAGACTCCCAAATATACATTTCTCCCGAGTTTCCAGGTGATGCTAATACTGTTAGTTTGAGAACCATATGTTACAGCAATGTTATCACTGCTCTACAGAATATTCTTTTACGATCCTAAGTGGCATATGTTGGGACGTTATAAATGAAAACTTCCCACGAACATAAAATAGATATTGTGTGCGTGTCGGAGGATGAGGAGTTGAAAGCAGGCTTAGGAAAAATAATGTGTTTTATCTCATTAGGATGTGTGGACTAGTCCATCTTCCTGAGCCGCTCCCAAAGATGACTGGGCACTAGTTAGTCATAATAATGGCTAAAATTTATTGAACACGCACAATGTGCTTATCACTCTTCTAAGCATTTTGAAGTAGCATCATCTTATTTAAACATAATAATTTCACTATCAGGTAGAAATGCTATTGTTTCCATTTTAAAGATGAACTGGATAATTCAAGTAATTTAAGTCCCTGAATGAAATAGACTGATCCTCGTAGATTTCTAAGTGCTATCATTTCTAAGGATCTTTGCCTTCTGCTTTTTGAACTAGAGGTTGAAGTCTCCTCTTTCCTGATGCATTGAAGTTCAAATTCATTATACAAAAGGCAATTTGAGGAATATTAATATTTGCTGAATAATGTAAAAAACCAAAATGAGAATGTTGGGGGTTGCCTCTGTGTGTACACACACATGTGTGCTCCCGTGTGCAGGTGTGAACAGACAGCATCCTCCTGTCCAATCTGGACCCCGTGGTACATTATTCCAACCACTCAATCTATAAACCTTAATGTCTCATCATCTCCTGAAGCTTGCATACCCTTCTGTGCTATCCCCACTGTCATTTTTGCTCCGTTGTTTGGGAAAAAGTTTAGAATCATCTAGATTATTGCTAGCAAATTCAAGTTTTTACCCTTGGCTACTCCCTCAACAATCTTGTAACACTCAAAGAGTTCAGCATGACTATTTAGAGCAAAATGTTCTAATGCAGAAAATTAGAGGCAGGAAAGTGGCTTTCAGGAAATCCAGAAATGCAGCTATTCACGCATTTGTCAGGGTGCAGGGTGTCAATTCCATTGGTCCCAGCTGCCCGTAGTATGGAGAGAAATGATTTATTAGTAGTAAGGAAATGCATGGAAATTGGATCCTTATCTCACACCATCCACAAAAATCAACTCCAGATGAATTAAAGACTAAAATGTGAAAAAAAAAAGTCAATAAAATAGGGATAATATATCTATAACATCAGGTTTGAGAAGTATCTCTTCAACCAGATTTAAAAATGAGCAAAACACGAAAATGACCGCATCGAAGTTAAGAAATTATATTTATCAAATGATAACAAAAAAGAAAGTGAAAAGTCAGGCCACAAACTGGAAAACCATTTATAAATCATTTAAAAACAGATGAATAACTCCTGAACAGGCATGTCATAGCAGAGGAACTATAAATGACCAATAAATACATTAAAGCATGTTCCAATTTGCCAGTGGTCAGGGAGATGTAGATTAGAACCACACCAAAAAATATCATTTTACATACATCAGATGAGCAAAAGTTTAAGTCTCACAATATCAGGTGTTGCTGATGATAAATTTCTAGTAAGTGAAAATAATTTCCTTGAAAAAATATTTGACACTCTAATAAAGTTGAAGATGACCCAATCATTCCACTTCCAGTGTGGGCCGTAGAGAGGGTACATTCAAGGAGGATTATTTGAAATAGTCAAAAATGAGAAACAATGCAAGTGTTGAACAACGGGAAGATTACCCTATTGAAGTCCTTCCATAAATGATAATACTATATAACATAAAAGTAAACTACAATTATCATATTCAAAATGGATAAATCTCAGAAACCTAAAGTTAAATTGTTAAGCTCATCACAGATGAAAATAAATACAGCATGACTCCATTTATAAAAAGTTCCAAAACATCAAAACTAAACAATATATAACTAGGACTATCTTGAACAGTCACACAGGTTGTTCACTGCATAAGTCCAGGGCTGACATTTGGAAAGTAAATATTTAAGCATATCCACTGATGATGAAATCTATGCAGACAAACGAAAGAACTGCAAACACAAAGTTCAGGATAGTGGCTACCTCTGGTTGAGGAGAAGGAGGGATGTGGTTGGGGTATCAGTGGAGGGGGAATTCTTCAAAGCTTCTGGTAATGTTCTACTTCCTGAACGATGGAAGTGATGGATACCTGGCTGTTAATTTTGTTTTATTCTTTAAATTTTAGAAAAATACTATCAATATCATCTTGCATGTATTGAATATTAAATTATAGTTTTCAAGGACTTACAGACTCCATTTCCTCACCTATACAACCCAGAGCAAACTCGTTTTCAGTTCACCCCACAAATATGTTCTCACTAATGTCATTCATAGCTTCTTTGTTCTCAGATCAATTGGAATGATCTGTTTCTTATTGGAGTTCTCTTCATGGTTCGACACTAGTTGGGATTCTCTAGTATGATTTCTACCAAACTACTCTTTCCAGGCCTTCTCCCTACCTTTGAAAATGTTTCTCTTCCTTTGCCTTGGCAAAGTTTCTCTTCTTTGTCAACTCCTAAAATACTGGTGTCTATCAAGGTCCAAACTACTCTCATCTCATTCTCAACAATGTCTCAAGGCAATCTCACTGATGCCCATGGTTTCAACCAACCACATATTTATTGACTCCGATGTCTGTATTTCTAGCCTAGTCATTTGCCCTGAGTTCCATTGTCATATATCAAATCGTTGGTAAGAGGCTATTCAAAACTGGATTCATCATCCTCCCACAAAAACCTTCTTTCCTTCACATTTGGAAAATGATGCTACTATCTGTATTTTCCCCATTAGAGTTGTTCTAAAAGATTTCTCATTTTCCTTTATTCTCCACATGTAAGTTCAGTTCATTATACATCCAAAATATCTCTCCTATAGATCACTCTTCCCACCACCACTTCAGCCAGCTTTGTTTAGTGTCTCAACATTTTTCTCTCGACAATTCTGATACCTCCACTCTGACCCCTTACATTTATCCTTTGCTTTCAGCAGTTACTTTTCCATATGGCATAATTTCTCTGTTCATAGTTCTGCCGTAGTTGACCATCACCTCAAAAATAATATGCAAAATTTATGTGGCATACAAGGATCTACATAGAAGATGTGGTCATTACAATATAAAGGATAAACTCAGGTTGAAAATCTTCAGCCTACATCAAAGATTTCATGTTCCGATGACTGCTGGGCTCGGGGAGTCATGGAGGTGTAGCTGTAAGGAAGAAACTCCCCTGCCAAGGGCATCACTTTCTCTCTAGTTCATGACACTTTGTGGGCAAAAGTCTAAGACTCTTATTTACTCTTCCATTGATGTAGAGCAGACAGGTTGGGCATGACACTGTGCCTTTTATCTTGGTCCTCTTCCTGCTCTGTCTTCTTGTGACATCACTGCAACTCTTCTGTTGTGGTTGTTTTGTTTTTGTCAGCTCAAGTTGTAGGCCAGAATTCTACTTTGGGTTAGAATTTTATTATATAATCCAAAACATTTAGCAGGTAATTGGCCATCTGATGGAATAATACGTGAGGCGTCTATTGAGATTCTGGTAATATCTTACTTTTTTTCTTAACTTCTTCGAAGTTAAATCTTGTTCTGATTTGTAAAAGGAAGAAAGAGTAAGGATATATCCAGTAAAGACAAATTAGAAATTGCAGGGAAGAAAAATGCCAGTAGTATGCCTGAGCGGCTCAGTCAGTTAAGCAGCTGCCTTCTGCTCAAGTTGTGATCTTAGGGTCCTGGGATGGAGTCCTTAATTGGGCACCCTGCTCAGCGGGGATTCTGTTCTCACTCTGCCTGCTGCTCCCTCTGCTTGTGATCTCTCTCTCTCTCTCTCTGTCAAATAAATAAATAAAATCTTTAAAAAAAAAGAAAAGAGAGAAATGCCAATATTTCATCACCAGCTTTCAACTTTTGTCAACATTTTAATTGTACTTCCTTCCTGGGTTTTTCTATGTGTCTTTGTGTGCATATATTTCTTATTAGATCATGTAGGGTTTCTGCATGGTTTCTGCAGGGGTTTTTTGTATCTTTAAAACAGGTGTTTAGTTGTATCTTTATTTCAAAAGCATCTTATTATTTTATAAATGTTATTTTAATGGTTTCATAGGATTTTGTTTTAAAGACTTTATTTATTTATTTATTTATTTATTTATTTATTTATTTGACAGAGAGGAGAGAGATCACAAGTAGACAGAGAAGCAGGCAGAGAAAGGAGGGGAAGCAGGCTCCCTGCTGAGCAGAGAGCCCAATGCGGGGCTTGATCCCAGGACCCTGAGATCTTGACCTGAGCCGAACGCAGAGGCTGTGACCCACTGAGCCACCCAGGTGTCCCAGTTTCATAGGATTTTTTAATGTAAATGTACTACAACTTACCTAAACAGTCCCTTGTTGTTGTATGTATGTGCGCTCTTTGCTATTACAAATGTTTACCATTTACAATCACAAATTTCCTACTAGAAATAATGAAGATTATATTGCCAAGTGCCAAGCAAGTTATTCTTGACATCTTTCCCTCTTCCCCTCTTACACTTTTACCCCGGGACCATTTTCTCCACCTCAGACATTACTGAAGGATAAACAGTGATTGGATTCCTATAACCCCAAAGTAAAGGCTGTGTTTTCAGGGCTGTTTTCCCTCTCACACATGACCATATAAACTAGAGGAAGGAGAAGAAGAGGCAGAGTGGCAACTCAAATGCAGGAGAGAAAGGGCAGAAGGCGCACTAATTGGGAAGAAAAGGGAAACGTATTGCTGGTGGAGAGCCAGGGAGCTGGGTGGAATGGTTCACGGACTAGCAGTCCCAGAAGAAAGACTGATCGTATATGCAATAAATATCCTGATAAGAGACCAGGAAGTTAGATCTGCTCCTGGGGGTGATGGTGCAATGAGAGGTAAGTCTCTGGCCCCACCTGGGCAAAGCTAAACTTTTTCCTGGGAGTGGGCAGCAGTTAACCTATGGTCATCTTTGCAAGTTGTACACATTTGCATACATATATACACACATATATATATGGGCACACATATACTTTGTATACACATATACACATGTACTGTGTATATGTGTGTATATGCAGACATATATGCACACATAATTTGCAAGTTATACACACATACATATATATACACAGTATAAATATATGCAATATATATAAATATCTATTTTAATTTCTGAAATTATATTGAGTCACTCCCTTTGAATTATGTTGTTTCCTCAAGGTCAGAAGTAACGGGCATTTTAGAAGGCTGAACAATATCACCAAAGTACTCTCCTGAAAGGTGATAACAATTTACTTTCCCACTGTGAATAACACACTTTGATGGCTGTTTATAAGTTAAGACTGTTTTAGCTACCTGAGTTATTTTAGGAAAAATTAATTTTTAGACCAACTCATATTGATGTGAATATGAAAAAGCATCTAATGAATAATGAGAGGAAAATCATTGTTTTTCCCCTATGTCATATTGCAGGCAAGTTTCCATAAAACCGGGATGATGACTTCACTTGCAAAAGACATTTGATATATCAAATGCAGCCATATGTTCTAAATATAACAGATTACTGCCATGTGCATAAGTTAAGGAACACTGTGTTGTGCAAGCTGAAAGAACATTTGAAATATATGTTTGGATTTCAGATAGTTCATATTGCAGACATATTCATATTTCAATGACAAAGAAATAGGAAAATACATAGCCTCATGCTTAGGGTATAATCAGTTTGGTGGAGTACTAAGCCATATTAAAATATGGCCCTGTATATGCTGCTTTTCATGTTTCCAAAGGTTTCTTTCTTACCTCACCACTACCAAGTAAGTCTTAAATACATTCTATTCCTAGATGTTCTTCTCCTAGCTTGTTGTAGACAAGATAATAGATAATCTATACAGCACATGACTGTTAAAGGGTAATTACATTATTATTCTTAGGATATATGTATGTGTTTAAAAAGAATACACCCAGAGATAAGATATTTTCTTAGTTGTTTATGATGGAAATATATATTCTCCTCATGCTAGGGAGATAGCTGTGAAAAAGATAAGATTTTGGCTCCCATGGAATTTATATTATGGGAGATATATGTAGATACGATAAAGAATGGGGACGTTTCAGGGCACCTGGGTGACTCCGTTGGTTAAGCATCTGCCTTCAGCTCAGGTCATGATCCCAGGGTCCTGGGATGGAGCCCCATTGGGCTCCCTGCTCAGCAGGAAGCCTGCTTCTCCCACTGCCCCCGCTCATGCCCTCTCTCTCTCAAATATAGATAAAATCTTAAAAAAAAAAAAAGAGAGAGAATAGTGACATTTCATATACCTTGACAAATACGGTGAGAATGTAAGAAAATGTGTACCTTATGCACTATGGTAGGTGCATAAATTGTTGGTAACATATCTAAAAATAAAAATGCATATTACCTGTGTCACAGAAACTCCCTTCTTCAGAGTCTAGCCTATAAAAATAAAAGCATCAGTACTTAAAAATATCTATTACAGGGGCGCCTGGGTGGGTCAGTCGTTAAGTGTCTGCCTTCAGCCCAGGTCAGATCCCAGGGGCCTAGGATCGAGCCCCGCATCAGGCTCTCTGCTCTGCGGGAAGCCTGCTTCTCCCGCTACCATTCCCTCTGCTTGTGTTCCCTCTCTCGCTGTGTTTCTCTCTGTCAAATAAATAAAATCTTTTTAAAAAAATATCTATTACAGTATTGCTTGTAATGTAAAAGAAAAACGAAATTAGAAAAAATGAATTAACCTGAATGTTCATCCAAGAGATTGCCTAAATAAATTATGGCAAAGGTGTAACATGGATTATAATGCAGCTACGGAAAAAAGTGAATTACATTTTTATCTATCGCCCTAGAGGACTGTTCATGGTATGTATGAGATCAAGTCCCTTTTTATTTGAAACAAATCCACCTCAAACAGAAAAAGAAATCATATGTTTTCTCTCCATATAAGCATCAATATAAAATATTTGTAGCTTTATGAGCTTTGTGGGAGGCAGTGATCAGGTCTGCTGCTCTGAAGCCAAGAGTAAAAGAAAACAGATTGCAGATAAACATATCGATAGCATAGCAATAAACCAGTATTGCTCGTTTTTTTTCCCTCCCAGAACAAAAAGTCTCGAGGCAAGCATCTGGCTTAGGGCATGACTTAAAGAAGACAGTAATGTCCCAGACACACCTCTTTCTGCTTCTTATCCATTCCTAGAATGGGGCTTTTATCCTGATGGTTTATGTCTTCCTGCAGTTCCAGGAAGGAAACAAAAAAAAGAGTGGGGGGCAGGAAGCCTCTCGTTGTGAACCTTGCCTTTATGTTCTGGAAAAATTGCTTTCCCCAGGGACTTTCTAAGGCAAAAGTTGGGGAAATGGGTGATTTGATTAATCAAATGTGTTTATTCTTATAAAATAACCATGCGTACAAGAGGGTGATCAATGCTTGTATTAGAATGTAATAAAACTCAAAAATTATGATGAGTATATTTGGCTCCTTGATGATATACTTAAAATGATTTCAAGAAAAAGGATAAAGCTCTCTTTCTCTCTCTCCCCTACCCCATTTCTCCTTCTCATTTTCTCTTATATACACACATACATACATGACATTAGAACATATACTACTATATATTACACTATAGTATAATATAGACTATACTACTTATATACCATATGTTGTAATAATATCATATATGTATATATGTGTGTATATATGACTGTCTTTTTTCAGCTGAAGCCCCAAAACATAAAGTACAGCTAGTTCCATATTAGGTAAATTGTTAGGGTACCCGTGCCAGGAATTGCAAAGAAGTTTATGAAACATGATTTTGCATTTTCTGACCCCTCCCCTCAACCCAAAAGACAAGAGAGACTGAGAGGGTATGCCGAGAGTCTCCCCGACCCAACCTCATCACTGAGAGGGCAGGAGAGGTGATTTTCCCTTATCTCCAGCTTAGCTAGAAAATGACCTTGTAATGGGACACTTTGGCAGAGCTTAGTACTGGTCTTCTGGTGTTTGAGAACCTAGTGGACTGGTGCCTGCTTCACAGCTTGGCAGCCTAGCGAGCAGGGGGAGAAGCAGCTGGGGAAGACAGAGGAAGCCCACCTTAGCCGCCTCCTACAGCAAGCAAACAGCCTAGGCAGTCTGAGCTAAGGGTGGAGAGAACACAGAACTTTAAAGTTGACGGCATTTTTCCCCGTTTCTTATTGCATTGAGCTGAGCATGTAATTACAGAACTAAGATATTTTCATGCTTAGAAGCAACTGGAGGACTTATCCAAGATCAACTAGAGAAATAATAGAACTTGCCTTAAATTTTCTCCAAGATGCAGAAAAGAAACAGCTTTTCAGGGTAAGTTTGAATAGGCAGTCAGTAACAAGAATAAACAGCATCTCACACGTCCTTTTGAGTGTGTGTGTATGTAAATGTAGACGTTCTTACGCAGGAATATAATTCTGTAGAATATACAGGATGCTGCCTCCAGAGTAGGAAAACCAGGGACTGGGACTGAGGAAGAAAGAGGGATTTTCACTGCCCATCCCCTGGACTCTGAACTGTTTTCCTTGGGCATTTATTATTTAAGAAACACCGATTTCAAGAAGGCCACCGAACTTCTGCAGTGGCTCTGATTTCCCTTTGTAAACATCAATTATAAATTATGTAAACAGGCTAAAAAGCAGCAAGTTCTGATCAATAGGATACCAATGGAAGAAGCCGACCAAGAAGTTTGAGAATCCCAATTAGCAGTTTCTTGTAAATCTGAGATGTTATCTACTTGTTAATCAGACTTATCTTGAGAAGTGAAAATCACAGAAGTGTTCTCATTTTATTTTTCTCATTTATTTTTGAAGTTGCAATTTTCAGTTATGAATGCCAACATACGTACTTAGAGCAAGAGTTATGCCTCTATCTGTAAGTGTACTGCTCACCTACCACCACCAATAGCACCAACGCCAACAACAGCAACAGGAAATACATTATACTCTTCAAGTTCTTAAGAAGGTACTTTGCGGGTTATTTTTCAACTCACCCTTTCAAGACAGACCATTATAACATGAAAGCTCAGTGCTCTGTGTTCATCATGATTCAAAATATAGTCTGGAGGCAAAGCACCCCACTTTATTCCTACAAACTTTGGCAATGCCTGGGGTAGAAATTTTGCTCTGGAACCTGATAAAGTTTGTGGGTTTTTTTTTAAATTGATGTCTTAACCTTAATTTCTGTGGATAATTGTCTGCCGCATTATGCTATTGATATAGACTATAGAAGTTGATCCTAGTTACTATTTTTTATTTAGTGAATCATCCTTTGTCATGATCATGTTTTCTTGTTGTTATGTAGATTTGCAGGACACTAAAGCCTCGAGTTGTTCACCCACAGTGGAGGACTCTATTCTGATTATAATAAAAGTTGAAATGCTCTTATTTCATGGGAGCAAAATTAGATAAGTAACTATTTGCTGTGGCAGTCAGCTTTCTCCATTCATCCACGCAATCTATGTCATTGCTTTTTTTAAAAGATTTTATTTATTTGACAGAGAGAGAGACAGTGAGAAAGGGAAGACAAGCAGGGGGAAAAAGAGGGAGAAGCAGCCTTCCCGCTAAGCAGGGAGCCCAATATAGGGCCCGATGTGGGGCCCGATCCCAGGACACTGGGATCATGACCTGGGCAGAAGACAGACGCTTAACAACAGAGCCCCCCGGGTGCCCCAATGTATGTCGTTTTGAGCTGACTAGGTTTGCCTCAGGTATCATGTCAACATTATTCATAAGAATTCCACTGTGATCTCCTGTGTTCAATAGCTTAGCAAACTTAAAACTGACTGTTGCTATGCTGTCTTATTATCCCAGTATTTCTGATAAGATTTTTGAGGCCAAGAGAAAATATTTCGTTTCCCTCATGTTGCTTCTTTCTTGGATAGGAAGAACCATGAACTAGTCAAAATAACACACAAGAAATTCTGAAATATTTTCTTTTCTACTAAGTAGTTATAGATGACTTTCATATTATTTCAATTTCCTATTATTACTAAATTGTGCATATAGTCTTAGGAAGTTGACTTACTACCTTAAAGGAATTCCTGAATCTCTCCCAGAAGAATCATTCTAATTTACAAAACCACTGATATAAAGAGCATAGGTTTCATGGTCAGAGATCATGGTTTAGGGCTTGTTCTGAAACTTAAGAGCTTGAGCAAATCCCTTACCTCTCAGAAAGATCAGTGCTCTGATTTAAAGTATGTTGCTGAGCAAATTAAAACCATTGGCCTATACAAAGTATTTGATACTTAGCAAATGTTGTTTTGCATCATTTACATATGTCACCTAATATATCGCTGTAACAAACTTATAAAGTGGGTATTATTAATCCAGTCTAAATAAGGAAAGTGAAAGTGACAAAGCCAGATACCAGTTGTTTGTCAAATATATGGTTTGCATTTATTTTCACTCACTCTGTAGCTTGTCTTTTTCATCCTTTAACAGGGTGTTTTTATTTTATTTTTTCAAATTTTTATTTAAATTCTAGTTAGTTAACATATAGTACAATATTGGTTTCAGAAGTAGAACTCGGTGGTTCATCACTTACATACAATACCCAGTGCTCATTACAAGTGCCTTCCTTACTAAGGGTATTAACAGTGTTTTGCAAAGCAAAAGTTTTAATTTGATGATGCCCAATTTACTAATTTTTCTTTTATGGATCATGCTTTTGGTCAACTCTAAGAACTCTTTGCCTAGCCCTAGGCCCTTCAGATTTTTCTTTTTTTTTTTCCTAATAATTTTATGTTTAAATTTAAGTCTTTGATCCACTTGGAGTTAATTTTTCCAAAAGATGGAAGAGCAAGGTCAAAGGTTTTTTATTTTGTTTCAATTTTGACCTGTCGATGTCCGATTGCTCCAGCACCATTTGTTGAAAAGGCTAGCTTTCCTCCATTGATTATTGTCTCAAAAGCCTTGAAATCAAGTAGACTGATCTTTATTCTTCTTTTTCAAAATTGTTTTAGCTAGCGGGGACTGGATGGCTCTGTTGGTTAAGCTTCTGACTTGGGCTCAGGTCATGATCTCAGAGACCTAGGATCTCTGCCAGAGATCCTTGGGCTCCCTGCTCAGCTGGGAGTCTGCTTCTCTTTCTCTCTCGGCCCCTCCCTCCCCTCATGTCCCCTCATAAATGAATAAAATCCTTTTAAAAATGTTTTAGCTATTGTTTTTCTGTTGTGAGCAAGAGTTCTGTGATTATGCAAAAAAACAAAAACAAAAACAAGAAAAACAAGAAAAATACTATTTCCCTTGGAGCATGATTGTGAGATTATGGGAGACGACCCATATGAAATATTTAATATAGTCCCTGGCATAAAATGTAGACACTTAGCTTCCTTCCTGTTGATTCTAAACCAGCCATCGAAAATTGTTCACGTACACACACTCACACACACCTCTCGCCTAGTAGACATAAAGTACCACTAAATAAAGTACTAATATATATATATAACAAACAGTTCAAAAGGACCAGCTGTCACTCCCATCCACATCTGTACATAGAAAATATCCTGTTGCCATTTCCTTCCCACATCCTCACCTTTAGACATAAGAAGCTCTGGTAAGGACCCCAATCCACTGGGCAGCTTTCATCTCATCCAAACATCAACAGAACTGTTCTGATGCCCAACCACAATGGGGGGGGACCCAAAAAAACTGTGATTATGAACGCCACCCAACTCATCAGAACCTGTTTCTGAATAAGATATTGACTATCACTGACAAAATGTCCGTGTCCCTTTTCATGTTAGCGCTCTGGCCTCCTGGCTGTTCCTCCCACTTTCCAGATATACTGTGGCTTTTGCCCTGACTCAGATTCGTCCTCCAGACATCCACATGGTTCTAGCCTTCATCTCCTTCAGATGTTGTTCTAATGTCACCTTCTCAGGGGGGGCATCTCTGCCCTGTCTATTGAAATCACTCCTCTCCACCCAGTATGATTTGGTCCCCTCCCCTCCTGTATTTTCCTATTGCCTCCTATCACCGTCTAACATAAAACATGTTATATTTGATCGTTTGATATATTTGATTAGATGATTTTATCCACTAGCAGGTAGGCTCCATGAGGGTCACTTTCACTGCTGTATCCTTTGTACCTAGAACAGTGCTGGCATATAGCATCACTTGATAAGTATTTATTGAGTGAATGAAGTAGAGAGGGTTCAAAAATCATTGGTGAATGTCATAGCTTTTGACTATAGTACTTAAATCTAAGACCAGCGGCAACTTTAATAGGGGTATTACATCTTTATTATCTATTTTCTTCTAGGAGAATGTCAATCAAATAAGCACATATAAATAGATAAATTCATATTTCACAAATTCTCCTATTTCCTTCCCCAAATCACCTCCCTCTCCAATGCCCACCCCAGAAAAAGATGAGAGATTAAGGGGAAAATGCATCTCTTGTCCACAGGCCTTCTCTTATTTGACTGTTCAGGTCCCAAATTTTTGAGACTTTCTCCTACCTGTACTCAGTTGAGAATCTGTAACCACCCCCACCATCTTTACTGCTATTGACTCTTCTGGTCACAATCAGCTCTGCCCGGAAATATGGAAAATTGTCTTCTGATTTCCCTGCTTCCAAATTTGACCCTCCACAATCTTTATTTCCCAATCAGCGATAGTGTTCTGTCCTAAAATTCATATGTTTAAGCTGTAACCTCCAATCTCACTGTATTTGGAAACAGAGCCTTTATGGAAGTCATTAAAGTTAAATGAGGGCGTGTGGTTAGGACACTAACCTGATAGGCTTCTCACCTTATGATAAGGGATATGAGTGAGCTCAGTCTCTCTGCCATGTGAGAACAGTGCAAGAAGGCAGCCTTCTTCAAGCCAGGAAGAGAGCTCTCACCAGAGGCCCCCCATGCTGGCTCCCTGGTCTCAGACTTCCAGCCTTTGGAACTAAGAGAAAATAAATTTCTACTGTTTCAGCATGCAAGCTGCCTGATACATGGAATAAGTATTTTGAAACCTAAGTCACACTGTGATCTCCCTGAGTAAACCTCCAATGGTTTCCTCTTCCTTTCAGACTCCTTAAGAGTCTTAACAATGCTAACAATTGCCTCTGGGAACCTATAAATTCTGGCTCCTTTTCTCCCCAATCCCATTTCCTACTACTCTCCACATCTATCATTTCCGTCAGTCACACTGGCCTCCTTCCTATTCTTGAACCCACCACGCAGGTTTCTATGCAGGGTCTCTGCACTAGCTGTTCTTCCTGCTGGAATCCTCTTTCCCTAGATAATGGCATCAGTCACTCCCTCACTTCCTTCAGGCCTTTTCTCTAGTGTCATCTTTTCCAGGAGCACTACTCTGACAACTTCTGAAAAGAGTGTTCTTCTGTCTTACAGTGTCTAGTTCTCTAGTAGTCTTTAGTTCTGATTTCTAATCCTAAAATCTAGGTTAGAATGGTATGAGAATACTTACAATTATTGAGCTAGGATTTCTGTGATATATTATCTAAAAATATATTATTTTTTCACACAAATAAGCGTCACTTCAGTTTAGGTAATATTGAGCACCTCGCTTTTACCTTTTAAATACTGAATAAGGTTTAAAGATCTTAACTCTCTTATGCCTGCCTTTTGTAATATTAATGTCAAAAGTATATTTGAGATTCTGCAAGCAACTTCTTACAGAAGATATTATTGTAATGAATTTGAAGTAGGTATTTCTACATGTCAGTTTAATAGACTTGCAACTTCATAGTTAAATTGCATCATCACTTCTAACATAAAGGTACGCATAAGTTATAACTTCTTTTTAGCAACAAAATGTTTGATTTTCAATACCCTCAAGAATTATTGGAATAAATCCAAATAAGTACTTTTCCAGTTCCTAGCCGTAATGGAAGAGTGAGTCAATAAATTAGATTATCTGAAATAAGCTTACATTTCTAGAGATTTAGGTGACTTTTTTCAGCAGGTATTTAGTGATTACCCACTGTGCATAGGTATTGGATGATTGCTGAGGGTTAAAAATAGAACAGTTCTTTCTTCAAGTTGTTGAAAGATTAGTAGGAATCTACTCATGTTGAAATAAGTTTTAATACAAAGCAAAATTTAAACACAATTCTTTGGTGTTGTTTTATTCCGTTTTTCTCCCCAGTTAAATCCAAATAAATGTATTGTAAATTAGGGAAGTTAAAACAAATTATCTATGTATCAATTAGCATATGGAATTATTTTTCCGAAGATTAGCAGTGGTCATCTGAGTGATGCTTGCATCATTTTAAAAATAAGAATGTATTAGCAATAAAACATGTCACAACGATATTTTCAATAAATTTCAACGCTAAGAACTAAAACAGACGAGAGGTGGGATGTGCCACACACAAGTGAAACTAGTAAATTTAGCCAAGTGCTAAACATGGAAATGTTCCGGGGGAGTACACTCCTAAATGATTTTTGGCAAGAGGTCTGCGCCGCGGCTACAAGAGCAACCTAGGTGGCGGTAACTCAAAGTTCCACTGTCCCAAGCCAGGCCTGCGGAAAAACTGCTGGTAACCCAATTCTGCCTTGGGTTTACAAACCCTCCAGGTCTCTGTAAACTAAGCTGAAAAAGTGATCTGATTGGCTAAAAAGTGAATGACGCAACGTATCTCAGGCCCACTGAGAATCGGCCTCCCCAAGCCCGGCTCAAATTCCGCTTTCGATTGGTCCTTACGGCAAGAGAGCCGCGATATTTCCTGAAATTAACCCCTGGGTCCGAAACCCTGAGCAAAGATGGCGGCGGCCAGGTGTTGCAGGCTGGCGCTCCGCGGGCCGGGGCTGTCACTGCACACTGCGGCCCAGGCCGCCGTCACGGGTCCAGAAGTGACCAGCCCCGATGTCACGGCAGTCCCCGTCGCGCGCTACCCGCCGATTGTGGCCTCCCTGACTGCCAAGAGCAAGGCGGCACGGCAGCGGCGAATGGAGCGGTGGCAGGCGACGGTGCACGCGGCCGAGTCGGTGGACGAGAAGCTGCGAATCCTCACCAAGATGCAGTTCATGAAGTACGTGGTTTATCCGCAGACTTTCGCCCTGAACGCTGACCGCTGGTATCAGGGCTTCACCAAGACCGCGTTCCTTTCGGGCCTGCCGCCGCCGCCGCCGCCAACCGAGTCCACGGAGCCCGCGCCCGCCCTGGACCTAGCGGCCCTGCGCGCCGCCGCGTGTGACTGCCTCCTGCAGGAGCACTTCTACCTGCGGCGCAAGGGGCGCCCTCCCCTCTACCAGGAAGGCGAGGCGGTAGCCTCGCCCTTCCTGGATCAGCTGGTTACAACCCTCATGGGCCTGCTGGGTGCCCACAACCCCGCCTTGGCCAACGCCACCCTCGGTGAGCCTTGGGGCTACCACGCCGGGAGGGGGAGGTGGGGGGACTGTTCATTTCTTTCTTTCCGTATTGTTAATTATATTTCTAGGCCTCACGCTTCTCGTCGGGCGCCGGGCGGGCCGGACCTGAAGTTGGCTTTCGGCCTTTCCACCAAAAAGTTACCTGACTGTATGTCAGTTCATTAACTTTTACGTTAAAGCACTGTTTCTCATCTTAAGATGAGAATTACGATAATAGTACTTTCTCGTAGAAATGTGAACATTAAAAATGATACTGATTAAAATATCTAACATTTACTCAATACTTACTGTGTACCATGCCCTGTTATAAATTTTTACATTGCCGACCGGTTTAATCCTCACAGTAACCGTTTATAGTAGGTAGCATTGTTTTATAAATAGGAAAACTGACCTGAGGTTCAGAAAGGTAAAATGAACCTAGTCAGAGAGCCTATAGGTGGTAGATTTGAATCAGGATTCAAACCTAGCCATTTTGGATTCCCAAGAAACGATCAGCAACTTCTTTTAACTCCTCAGCGGAGACATGAAAAATTAATGGACGGTTTTAAAAATCAGTGTTTCTGAGGCATTCATTACTTTATATCTACTGCCTGGTAGGTGTCTTAATATTTATTGAATTAATGCTGTTATAACCGTAGATGTATGCTCAACTGAGTCCTGTAGTGTGCATGTTACCTTACTTCTGTCTCAGTTGGGAAGGAAGTGGTCTTGAGAGAAGCCTCCTGGATTTTGACTACTCCTGACTGTTGGTTTAGGAAAACTTACTTTGTCAAGATCCAGATTCCTCTTCTATAAAGTGGAGGTGATGACAACTGTCCATACCTTTGAGGGTTATTGTAAAGATTGATTTAGTAGTTCTGAGTCCTATAAAAACTTTTTATTTTTGGTGAGTGATGTTCCTGTTACGTTTATTCTTAACTGTTACAGTTTTTAGTGTATGATGGCACAGTAGACAAAAGTTTGAGCATAGTATTTAAGTCACAGTCATTTAAGTTAATCATCATATAACCCAGACTCAATCTCACATCAAGGAGTAATTTTTCATAAATTTAATTTGCACAATTATTCTTAAGTTCTGTATTGCCGGTATTCTAATAATAACCAAATTTATCTAAATGATTAAATAAAATTTTGAATATCTTTTGATAGATTATAAACGCCCAGTTCACTTTTACTGGTTGCGAGGTGAAGAAATTATTTCTAGTGGTCATCGGAAAGGTCGAGTTGATGCTTTACGATACCAAATAAATGATAAACCACACAACCAGATTCGAATATCCAAACAACTCCCAGAGGTAAGGATTTATTGCACATATATCTACTGACATCTGATGAGGAAATGTCATAGGCAGCCTAGGTAATGGGCTTAGTAGAATAAAAAGTTTTGGATTGGATCCCTTTTGAGTTTCTTTCACATACTTCTCATCTGAAATTCTTTTTCAGCTTTTTAATCTGTTAATGGTATGTATAGCCCTCAAAGGTCAAATAATCATTTTTAAGCAGGATTAAGGCATCAGTTTTCAGGACTCTAAAATTATGGGACACCTGGGTGGCTCAGTCAATTAAGCGTCTGCCTTCAGTTTAGGTCGTGATCTCAGGGTCCTGGGATCAAGCCCAGTGTCAGGCTCCCTGCTCAGTGGGGGAGTCTGCTTCTCCCTCTTTGTCTCCCCCACCCTCCCACCCCAACTGTGCTCTTTCTCAAATAAACAAATAAATAAATAAATAAATAAAATCCTTAAAAATATATATATACAATTGATAATAGTTATGACTGTAATTTATGATAGACTACATTACCTAATCATAAATCAAGACATTTTTATAATTGTAAGCTTGTCATTTTTTATGACAAGCTTAAGACCTATATTTATAGGTCTTTTGGAGAAAATAATTATATTTTGAGTGTTGTCTGTGTGTCTGTATACAGACACACGTACATTTTTTCTGTAAATGTCCAGACAGTGAATATCTTAGGCTTTGGGGCGCCATAAGTCTGTGTTGCAGCTCTTCATCTTAGTTCTTAAATAATGTGAAAGCTGTTATGTCCCATATGTAAATGGATGTGCCTGGCTATGTTGCAATAAAACGTCATTTGTACAGTCAGGTGGCAGGCTGGATTTGGCCCATCAATAGATGGTGGTGTTAGCAAATCATTTTGTAAAAAAATCTCATTTTAAGATTTTTAAGTCTATTAAGAATGGGAGTTGGGATGCCTGGGTGGATCAGTTGGTTAAGGGTCTGCCTTTGGCTCAGGTTATGATCCTAGGGTCCTGGGATTGAGTCTTATATCAGGCTCCTTGTTCAGCAGGGAGCCTGCTTCTCCCTTTGCCTGCCACTCCCCCTGCTTGTGCTCTCACTCTCTCTGACAAATAAATAAAATCTTTAAAAAAACAAAAAAACAAAAACAAAAAAATAAAAATAAAAAAACAAAAAAAGGATGTGAGTAAACTATGTATGTTAGTGTTGCTGTGAATTCATCTACAACTTTTCATTTTCTTGAAGTTTGTGCCACTGGATTATTCTATACCTGTCGAAATCCCTGTTATAACTTGTAAGCCAGATAAACTTCCATTATTCAAACGACAATATGAAAATACCATATTTATTGGTAAGTTTTTCTTTTGAAATATTTTGCCGTCGATGTGTCCAAAAGATCATGTGCATATTTAGATAATTAATTCTTGATGACCAAGAGGTCCAGATAGTTTATAAGCACTATAATTCATAATCTCAGGTTTTTGTAATATGTATGAAAATTGGGAGAAAAATACTTTCAGCTCACCATTTAAAATTGTACTTGTTTCCACTGAACTAGCAGCATTTAACTTTAAAAAATAGTTTTAATATAAGTTTTGTTGATTTACTATGTAGAAAAAGTAACATGTCATTTTTCAGAAGTAAACCAGTGTGGAGCCAGATTTGAGGCAGTGATTGGCTTTTTTGTAAAAGTCTTCTGTTTGTGCCACACACTGTGGTAACCATGAGGAATATAAAAATTAATAAGGCCTGATGTCTGGCCTTGTGTAGCTTATACTTTTTTTGTCTTTTTGTCTATTAATTGGTAGCTAACTTGAAGATTTTAAGAAACTGACTTTATACTAGGACTCCAGATGTATTCTGTCAGCCCCTTCTGGGTCACCGTGGTCTTAACAGTGTGAATTGTGGGAACTTTTGGTTGAAAAGACTACTAAAGTCAGGAATATCAGCATTTCATGAAATACTGGCTCTCATTTTCCTTACTTGGAAATACAGTATAAAAATCTTTTTTTTAATTAGGAACAGGGTATGTAGTTATTACATTAAAATGATAAGAGACTTTAATGAAATGTTTGTATCATTTGGAGATTAAGTCAAGGAAAATAACGTAGCTCCCAATGATTGAATAAAAGGTTCGAAAAAACTAAATAATAGGAAATTTTAAGTAAACTTTACATACATCTTTTGACTTATTCTGTGTCATCATAGTGGGCTTGGTGATAGCAGATTTTCTTTCACTTTTAAGTTTAACTTCATTATAATCAATGAAATAAATAAATAAACCTTCCCCCTTGTGTATTGTGAATACTAATTGCAGCACATGTAGAGGAGAGAGATGGGGTTGAAGTAGAGACTTAAGGACATGGGCTCCAGATGTCCACATGTAGATTTCATCTGAAATGTGTATATTTTGCTCTTCAGGCTCAAAGACAGCAGATCCATACTGTTATGGTCACACACAGTTTCATCTCTTACCTGACAAATTAAAAAGGGAAAGGCTTTTGAAACGGAACTGCGCTGATCAGATAGAAGTTGTTTTTAGAGCTAATGCTATCGCAAGTCTCTTTGCTTGGACTGGAGCACAAGCTATGTATCAAGGTAAAACTGATTTTATGGCATTGTTCTTGGAAGGTATGTGTGACATTTGAAGAATTTAGTGGTTTCTTTGGGTTAAGTGCAGGTTGAATCTTAACATTTTGAAAACTTTTGCAGTGACACAAAACACGTTTTAAAATTCATAATTAAATATTTTATATTTGCAATTGGCAAGCGGTGTTTAAATAAGTACTTTGATCTTTTACTTTGACCACTTTTATGTGTGAATGAATTTTTTTCTGATCGTCTCAAGCGGGTGAAAGACTACAGCCAACTAAGTCAACCCTGTAGATGATCGCAGCTTTCTGAAGCTAGAAAAGGAAATGCTTTGGTGGATTAAATTTTAGATTAAATCACAACTATTCTATGTAATATCTTTGAAGGCTATATCCAGGATGTGGTTTAGAATATTGTTTATTAAACATTCAGTAAATAGTAAATACTTTTTAGGAACCGAGCAGTGTTGGCCTTGGAGATGTAGTGTTGAATGAAGCAGGCATATCCTACTGTCTTGGAACTTACAGTGAGGGGAGTAAAAGATAATAAACGTATAGTGTTTTTAGCTAGTGGTAATAGTATGGAGGAAATATACTACATAATATACTACATAATATACTACATAATAGTATGGAGGAAATATACTACATAAGGGATAGCATGATTTACTGGGTGCAGGTATAAATGAGATATCAGCCAAATTTTTTTAAATGGAGTAATTCAGGGAGTGGTCTCTAAAAAATGACATTTGAACAAAGACCAGATCTGTGGGAACAGACTTGAAGTGTTTAAAGAACAATAAAGAAAGGGAGGGGGAGAATAATGGAGGATGAGATTAAAGGAAACCAGAGGCCATAGCGCAGAGGACTTTGAGAGCCCATTGTGAGGCATTTGGATTTTATTACAAAACCTGAAGTAATGAACTATAAGTGACCAGATTGATTCTATATGAGTTCCCAGGAGGAATTTAATACAGATATAATTATTTTCTAGGCTCTCTGTCTCTCTCTCTCTATATATATATGTATATACACATATATGTGTGTATATATATGATTTAATCTTTTACTCACAATTTTTGACTTAAATGGAGAGAATAGGACTAGTATTAGACAGAAGCAGAAACAATCTTTCTCAAAAACATTACAATGGTACTGTTTATGCGCTGAAAATAAAGTGCTTCTTTGTTCCTGTATTTAATTACAAATGCTAACAATATTGTTCATTGGCTATCTTCATGAAGGCTGACAGAAACAGTGTATGAGGGAAGAACATTACTGCTTGGCCCTGGCAGTGGGATTTAAAAGTGTTAAAGCCAGTCAGTCTAGAGCAAGAAGTAGCCAGAAAATTTGAGTAGTAAAGTTATTAAAGGCATCCTGGAAGCTATGACACAAGATACACAAAGTGAAATAACAGCAGCTCATAAAGCCAATTTTCAAATATGTAAAGGAAGAATAGAACTTATCTACAATACTTGATTGAAGTCCTTAGAAAGTCTGTTTTTTTCTGAAGGTATTTTTTTGTCGATTTTTGTGAAGTAAATGGCTCTAATGCTCACTGGGGGCCAGATGCTACTGGTACTGGAAAAATGATTGATTTGAATGGAGTCAGTGCCAGATGTAGGGGAGCTCTGCATTGATAGAGCTTGCTGCTTTTTTTAGGTGAAGTGGGTTAAGGTTGAAAGCTGTTGAAGAGCGAAGTTGTTGAGAAAATGTATCATGAGTTTGGGGATATCAGAAGGGAGGAAATAATTTTTGATGCAGAAAAAGAATATAGGATTAGAATGGAGAAGATGAGAACTTTGAGATCTTCAGGAATTTGGTAGGTAAGATATTTAGGTTTTAGGGGATATTTGATACCCTCTACTGTGTAAATGTTCTGTTTCGGTAAAATTTATTCTATATGTAAATGTCAGTATAACTTTTTTCTGTAGGATTTTGGAGCGAAGCAGATGTTACTCGGCCTTTTGTCTCTCAGGGTGTGATCACAGATGGAAAATATTTTTCCTTTTTCTGCTACCAGTTAAATACTTTGGCACTGACTACACAAGCTGATCAAAATAACCCTCGTAAAAATATATGTTGGGGCACACAAAGTATGCCACTTTATGAGACAGTTGAAGAGAATGATGTGAAAGGTTTTAACGACGATGTCCTACTCCAGATAGTTCACTTTCTACTGAACAGACCAAAAGAAGACAAACGACAGCTATTGGAAAACTAAAAAGAAATGATTGATTCAGGACTTCGGGAATACTTCAAAATAAAAGGAATTTTAATGATGAGACTTGTCAAATGCATTATTTTAAGACAAATATTTCTTATGTCAACCCATGATTAGACCTCTCATTCTTCTCGGACTACACACTGAAAGACTTAATTTTTGATAAAGTGTGTTGATTTTAAGGTAATTTTATTCATATGTGACTAATTGATGAGACCAGTTGAGCTATCTGTAATACTTGGTATTAGTTGCATGTGATTTTGAAAGTAATGGAAGGACAGTAATTAAAAAGTTTGAGGATAGGTAGATGTGTTATATTTTGTTTTGTTTTGTTTTTAGTTTTTTCATTGATAGATGATCCAGAGTTTCAGAGTCCTACTCAAACGGCTTTAAAACTATTTTATCCTTGATGGAACAATATTTTGCAAGTGTAGGAAACTATTCTATCCTTGATGGAACAATATTTTGCAAGTGTAGGAAACTGAGGCCCAAAGGGACTCAGCCCCTCTTTGAAAGTTAAGGGACTTTTCCACAATTTCATAGATGATTAATAATATAACTGATGAATTATGTGTAACTTATGTTCTTAGCACTCAGAAATAATGTTAGCAAGTGCAGGACTGTTGTTTAGTACCAGTACCTAACACATGGCACAGGGTACTCAATAAATATTTGACCCAGGGCACTGGGCTGGCTCAGTCAGTAGAGCATGCGACTCCTGATCTCAGGATTATAAATTCAAGCCCCATGTTGGGTGTAGAGATTACTTAAAAATAAAATCTTAAAAAAAAAAAAGTAATGTTAACATACTTCCTTTCATATTTTACTCTATCCCAAAGATGAGGAAAGTAGGTTTGCTATGTTTCCAAATCAGTTGTCAGTTGGTAAAATTGTTAAATCTTGTTGAGAAGATTCATTCAAAATATTTTTAGTGAGAAAAAAGAATTACGTTTGTATAATCAGTATTTTATATAGCCTTCTGTTGTGAATATTTAGAACACCCCATTAGGTACTGCAGTCATATGACAAATCATCTCTGTTTCCTTCTTCCTTCTATCCTTCCTTCCTTCCTTCTCTCCTGCCCTCCCTCTCTTGCTGTCTTTCAAGACAGAGGCCACAGTTACATTGATCGATTCCTCAGCTAGAAGCCTCGGGATTATTGCCATAGATGATTGCTAAACTGAAGGGATAGCATCTGAAAGATGTCATTCAGCTCAGCCAAAGGCTTGCTTTGCAAGACAATGTGCTGTGTGCCATTTTTAGCACATTATTTTCAGTTTACCCTGAAAGCTGAGTCATTTCACACCACCATTTGTTTATTTAAGCAGTTTCCAAAGCTTGGAATACTGTTCTCTACCTTTGGTCCTATCCAATCCGTGTATTGCATCCCCATTCATCCTTGATGGAAAAATGCAGATGTACAGAGAACAACTACCAAGCTCCAAGTACAGTGATATTTCTCTTAATGTTAGCTTTTACTTTCTAACTGCATCTTGGGCAATTTGAGTTGCCATCCTTTATTTCTGTCCTCATAAAACAAAATTATCTTACAGAGTTTAAGGATTAAATGAACTAGTGCATGCAAAAGTGCTTTTAAAATTCTATATAGGGGCACCTGGGTGGCTCGGGTCACAGCCTCTGTCTTCAGCTCAGGTCGTCATCTCAGGGTCCTGGGATCAAGCACCTCATCGGGCCCTCTGCTTGGCAAGGAGCCTGCTTCCCGCTCTCTCTCTCTCCCTACTTCTCTGCCTACTTGTGAACTCTCTCTCTCTGTCAAATAAATAAATAAATTCTTTAAAAAAAAGTTCTATGTAATGAAAATATTTAGGATTCATTGAAATACCATGGCTTTCCCTAAGCTGATTATATTTAATTCATCTTTAATTGCCCCATCCTTTGAATACTTAAACCTCTGTAGCACCTGTTTCATTCTCTTGTAATAATTTTTGTCATTCCAAATGGAGAACACATCCCACATGCATACATACCATAATAATATGCCAGGACCTCACATAGCACTTACTATATTCTAGAGCATGGTCTAGATGTTTTATGTATATTAGCTCATTTAATCATCAGAAACATTCCATGAGCTAGGTACTGTTCCCATTTCGCATGAGTTAACAGGGCACAGAAAACCCAGTAACTTACTGAAGATCATATAACTAGAATGTGGCAGGGTTGAAATTTGAGCCCTGGTGATCTGACTCCAGAACCTACTTAAACCACTCTGGTGTATATTCTTTAATAATACACTGTAGATGTTGGTGTTATGGAAGTCAACAGTGACATAAATTTAGATATCGGATGGGTTAATTCTGACTAGTGTGAATCCTGAAAATGTGTCTTGGTGCAAGGCCATTTGAATTGGTTCTTGATAGATGGCATTTTCCTACATGAGGACAGTAAGTGGGTGGAACTGTGAGTGAGGGTGGAAAGCTGCAGGATGTACTTGGGAAATAGGCAGTAACTTCATTTATGCAAGTTGGATGTGGCCTAAAAGCAGTTGGGGGGAAACAAATTATTTACCAAGAAACAGAAATCTAACGGCTCAGATTTCTGCATAACACTAGGCATTAGGAGACAGGTGCAGCGGTTTCCAGAGGAAAAGTTAAAACAAGAAATCTAGGACCAGCCAAGATAATTGACAATGGAGAACAATTGAAAAAGAAAATGTCAGAACACCCAAGTCACTAATAAGTTTATGAAAGTGTACTGCAGTTGATTAGCAAATGAGAATAGGAGGAACCAATGAATGGAGAATCAAAATGAATATAGTACACAAAGTCATATCAGGCAAAATTAAGCATGAAGCAGAGTTAGCAGTATTAATTACAAGCACTTCAAGGCAAAAACAAAATTCGGTGTTAAAAGGTCATTAATATGTTGTGAATTGTTATCAGTATGTGAAATGTTGATATAAATCTTAAGTTGGAGTAACTAAAAATAAGGAGTATTAGTAAAATTGACTTAAGAAAATTTGGTACCTTAGAAAAAAGTTTTAAAAATGGGATAGAACTTGTATACAAAATCATTGATTATACTATAAAAAGTCCCAGGAGTTTTTTGGAAGAAAAACTGGGTTCTTTTGTTGTTTTTTTTTAGACTTTATTTGTCAGAGAGAGAGAGAGCACAAGCAAGGTCCAATCTGACTTGGGTTCCTCTAAAACTGCTTATCAGCATAGACAGTCATTAACCTTCATGGAGCAAAATCCACCAGTTATTTCTATGACCTTATTTTACTCAATACATTTGACTGGTTCGGCATGGTTGACCACTCCTTCATTCTTCACGTAGTGTTGTAGTGTTTCCTATTGCCTTCACTGAAAAATACACTTGGTTTTCCTTCTTTCTCATTGATCATTCTTTCACATGCCCCCTTGCTGTTCTTCCTCTAATCTTCATTCAAATATTGGTATATCTCCAGGTTCTGTCTAGGCTCCATCTTTTCTTTATCCACAGTCTTTTACTGAATGACCTTATCAAGTCCCATGGACTTGATAACTATATTTAACTATATGTATATAGTTATAAATAACTATATTTATAAACACATTCAGAATTATAATTTGATTTCAATTTTGTTTCGTATCTGAACTGTATACATCACCATTGTAACTGACCAAGTGTGAGTGATTATAGGGGATTTTTTCCCCTAATTTTTAAATTTTCTAAATTCCTGGAAAATACATATTATTTTTATAATAAAAAAAATTATTTCATTTTAATTGAAATTAGTTATTTTTCTTAAATGGACTCTAATATGGAACAACTATTCTATGTCAAATTCCACTCCCATCATAAACAACCTCATTGTGAAATTATATTTGAAAAAGTATTTCTTGATTATATTAGTTATTTGAGAAAACGCTTATTCAACACAATTCACATAAGTTTCATCACACAAGTATTTTAACTCATTTTTTGTTGTTGGCCCCTGGACACTCATACTAGATATGAAGGCTTTAGATTTTTTTTTTAATTTTATTTATTTATTTTTTTCAGGGTTACAAGATTTATTGTTTTGCCCTACACCCAGTGCTCCATGCTAGATTTTTTCACGAGGTATCTTAATAGACAAGTTAATTACTATGCATTTTGCATTTTATATTAAATTCTAGCCTATTTTGGATAATGCTTGAACTAAACTAAATATGAGGTAAGGTTGATTCACATAAAATGTTAGGTACAATAATTTTTAAAATTACTCATTTATTACTAGAGAAATTAGAAAAATGGTTTTGGATAGGCAGGAGAAAATACAAAAAGCAAAATAAATGGGGAAAAATCGCTAGAGAATATTGGGAAAAGAAATAAAACAGGTCTGCGGGTGTACAACATTGATATGGCCAATATTTAATTGAAGTAGGTTGAATTTGTCATAAAAAGGCCGTAGTTGTCCAAAGTTTGATATGAAAACTATAAAACCAACAGTAGCAATTTAAAAAAAAAAAAAAAAACAACACCAAACTGGGGAAGAATAATTAATTCCACAAAGAAAGAATGTTTAAGTAGTTATATGCCAAACATATAGACATGGTTACTGTCTTGGAATAATAAGAAAAAAAAAAAAACAACACCAAACTGGGGAAGAATAATTAATTCCACAAAGAAAGAATGTTTAAGTAGTTATATGCCAAACATATAGACATGGTTACTGTCTTGGAATAATAAGTGCGTTGTAGACTAAAATGTGGCAATAGTTACTATCCAAATTTATCTCTGCATTAAATGTAGCTTATATGAGTATATAACTTTAAGAGTTCTTTCATAATTAGCCTGCTTTAAATAATGCTTCTGTAAGCCATTCTTTTTAGTACAAATTAATCTCCATTTCTTAATCATATTTCTGTTTATTCTTCTCCTCTGTGTAAAAAGTACTGAATTCTGTCTCAGATCTTGATTGCATTTTGCGTTTGTTGTCATCCTACAGAATTCTGCATGTCACTTTGTAAAATTATTGTAAATAGTATTTGACACTTGAAACTGGCTTTTGAAACTTGTATAATAGTTTGTATGTAAGTCTGAGGTTTAATGTATAGGTTATGATTTTGACTTTCTGCATTTTTAAAAGAAGGTTGTATTTATAGTAATTTGATTTGTTCCTAAGATTATGTAAAGGAACTGCTATTGGATTTAAAATGCAATATTCTCTAGAAATTAATTAAATTGATGGGAATTCCAAGTTGTTGATAAGTGCAAATGGGATCTCATTGGGTTTTGTTTTTGTTTTTGTTTTACCTTTTTAGTTTTGGGACAAAATAAATGAAATTTTACTGTAGAGCTCTCTTGGCGATGGATATACTTAATCAGCAAAGGCCAATAATACATCAGCCAGTTTAGAAAAATTCTGAAGACAGAAAAAACTAACCATCTTTATTTTTGAATTAGATAACTGTGTAAATGATTATAAACTTGATGCATTAATATTTTAACTTAAAATATACCCTCAGAATGTTTTAATGATAATTGCATGTGATATAAAGTTGCAAATTTAGCATCTTTTAGGTATAAGACATATGTACAAAATGAGGATCATCATATTCATTTTTGCTATGGCCTTATGGCTTATAGAGCTATTTCATAATGCAGCAATATGTACCCCAAGTAGAGTTATAAATTAACTAGCTGTACTCTTTAGTTATTTTAATTCCAGGTTTGCATTACTAAAAACTGTCCTAATCTTGGGAAAGTGAAAGCATGCATGGTACTTGGCCACTCAGGAAATATTTCTTTGGGTGTTCAGCCCATGTAGAACTTTGCTTTTATTTGTAAACTAACAGTATTTATGTTATAAGCACTTTATTAGGATTTTCTGAAGTCTTTCAAGAAGGATGGTCACTTAGTCAGGAGTAGTGCTAATAAAGAAGGGGGCCAGAATTTAAAGCTGAAATAGGCAGCAGGGACAATTTAGTGTAGCAATTACGCTTTGTTTATGCTATTTATCTTCACCTCACACAGTGTGGGTTTTTTGTTTTAATTGTCAACAGTAAAAGAGAGAGGGGTTATAAGACACCCAGATTTCGGATTCTTTTGAAGAATTTTAAGATTCTTTTGAAGAAATTTAAGATGGTGGCTCCAGATTCCCATTCTATGCCATGCCAGGTCTACCTACTTGCGGAAGAGTCAAATATTGGAGAACTTAAAAAAAAAAGTAAATAAAATTAAGAACTCAAAACAGTGTATTAGTTCTCCAGTCTACATAATTAACTGCAGACTTAGCTTCTTGAAACAACACACATTTATTGCTTTACAGTTTCTGCGGGTGAGGAGTCTAGGCCCGGCTTACCTGGGCCTGCTTCCGAGTCTCTCACAAGGTCGCAATCAAGGTACTGGCCAGGGGGAGGGTCTCATGTGAAGGCTCAGGTAGGGAGAGATCTGCTTCAAATGTACGTGGTCTCTAGCAGATTGTTGCACTGAGGGCCTCAGTTCTTTCCTGGCCTTTAGAAGGAGGCATCCTTCAGGTTTTTGCCATATGGGCCTCTCCATTAGAGCAGCTTATCACCTGGCAACTTGCCAGAGAGAACCTAAGAGAGAATCTGGTAACAAGACTATTGGTCAGAAGCCAAGTCTTTATGTCCAGTCCAGAAACTGGGAGAGGGGGTTACACAAGGGCATGACTAGAAGGAGGTGTGAATCATTGGGACCATCTTGGGATCTGCCCACCAAAAGATTATAAACATGTCTGGAGAGAACTACTGAATTGGAAAGTCAGAATAAAATCCTCATAATAAATGTTGTCTTCATAAGCTTTGTTACTCTGCCATCACCTGTAGGGTAGGGGTTGGTATTTACCCATGCCCAGAAACAATGGCAGCAGTTGTGTGGAAAGATGATAAATAAGGATATATATTCACTGAACGTGGGAGTTCAGAAGTAAGGAGACTAGACTGGCTCAGTTGGTAGAGCATGTGACCCTTGGTCTCAGGCTTGTGAATTTAAGCCCCCTGTTGGGCATGGCACCTACATAAAAATAAATAAATAAGAAGTAAGGAGACTATTGGGGAAAGAAATGAGGGATCAAATTAGGCATTTAGGAATCTCATTTGTTCTTGTTCTGGATACCAGTGGGTATCCAATATATAGTACTCTTTATAATGAGTTTTACATAATTGACAATTTAGCTGATATTTTTGATATTGATTAATAATATGCTAGAACATAATCAGTGGAAATATGTGTCTATAAACTACTAGCTATTGCACATGATATTTTATCTTCCCTAGTTTTGTTTGGCACATGATTTTCAAGGTGCACACATATTTATTTCTGAGAAGTATATGATCCTCATAGGAAGATAATATTTGTAAATTTATTTTAAATTAGCATACATTTGTTTGCTAGTAAATTGTTTAAATGTTAAAAAAAAAAAAAACCTTGCTACAACTGCAGGTCGAGAACCAGTTTTTATCTCATAGGTGTTCTTTCTTTGTTTAGTTTAATTATAATGGAAAATCTCTTTAATGTTGTTAGGATTTTATTTTATTTTATTTTTTTAGATTTTATTTATTTATTTGACAGAGTGAGTGAAAGAGAGAGACAGAGAGCAAGCACAAGCACAGGGAATGGCAGGGGAGAAGCAGGCTCCCCACTGAGCAAGATGCAGGGCTCCATCCCAAGGCTAGGCTCTGGGTTCTTGACCCAAGCCGGAAGGCAGCCACTTAACCCACTGAGCCACCCAGTTGCCCTGTTGATAGAATAGAATAGTAATGGTTCCATTACTATGTCTGAAAGACCAATTACAACTGACAAAATTAGATGAGAAATAGTGATAGGGAAAACCAAGGTACCTGTAACCATTGATAAACGAAGACCTCTAAACTAAATTATGATTATTTTAAAAGAATTTATAAATTTAATGTTCATATCAGTTGCATATTAATTTGAAAATGATCTCCAGCTGGATTCATGCTGAATAAGATCCAGAAACTTTCTTTCATCATCTGAATAGATGCACACAGGAAGCCTGGGAGGAAAAGGAAAGCATATGGTGAGCAAAGTTTTTAATGCCAGGTACTGCATTAACATTAAAGCATTGCACATTCAGCGTTCCTATTCATTTGAAACTTGATGAGATTGTTCAGTTACTTATCATGAGCTACTCAAGGGGACATATAGATAAATACTTATATACAACAACCCTCTGTAGAAGCATTCTAAGATTTAAAAGTGTACTTGAAGGGATGCCTGGGTGGCTCAGTCAGTTAAGTGTCTGCCTTCAGCTCAGTTCAGGATCCCAGGGTTCTGGGGGTTCTGACTCCCTGCTCAGTGGGGAGTCGACTTCTCCCTCGCCTCCTAGCCCTCTCATCACTATCTCTGTCTCTCTCAAATAAATAAATAAAATCATTAAAAAATTTTTAAAATAAAAAATGTATTTATGGGGCGCCTGGGTGGCTCAGTGGGTTAAAGCCTCTGCCTTTGGCTCAGGTCATGATCTCAGGGTCCTGGGATCGAGCCCCACATCGGGCTCTCTGCTCTATGGGGAGTCTGCTTCCCCCTCTCTCTCTGCCTGCCTCTCTCTGCTTACTTGTGATCTCTCTCTGTGTCAAATAAATAAATAAAATCTTAAAAAAAAAAAATGTATTTGTATATAGCAATCATATCTTATGCATTAATGAATTTTATCCCTTTAAGTGGAGAATAGGTGAGCTTTATGGTTTAGTTTAGAAATCAGACTTTCACACTGTTTTGTTTTTTAGGTTCATTTTAATCTGTAGAATATATTATTTTTATTATTGCTGTGAAATATATGATTATAGAAAATTTGAAAAACACAGAAGAGGGGATAATCTCATGCTGTTAGCATTTTTATTTATTGCCTTATATCCATGCATTTTTTGGATATTTTATGTTTTGAGATCATACATGTTTTCACGTTTTTATTTCATTATCACTTATCCAAATTACTATAAGTTTCTATATTATATAAATAGTCTTTTGGGGTATTTTGGAGGTGGTTGGATAATAGCAGTATTACACACTGAAAGAGAAATAAACATGACATTTCCATAATATTCAGTTCATGTTCATTTACAAGGGGAAAAAGAATCACACTTTTTTTATTATAAAAACTTCAGCATGATAATTATATAAGATTAGCTAATGTGGGTGTAAGTATATTTAATGTTGGAATAGTTCACAAGCACACAGATGATTAAATTCTGACTTTCAACATATTTGTAAGATTTCCGTATCTCACCACCTGGTGTGATTCATAATTGGAAAATAAAGGTTCTGTGTATTTGGAAAGCCCTAAAAGAAGTGAAAATATCTATACAGTTATCCTCTGGTAGAGCGTAATTTGTTATAACCTTTGGAACCTCAAGTTTTAAATGTCAGTTGAAAGAACAATGCCAGAAAAATTCTTTCAAGCTAATTCTGTCACCTGAAAATGTAAAGAAGTTTTAAAATCAGTTTGGCAGTTGGATCTGAAAGTCTAGATTGAAGTCTTCCTTCTGTCATTAAGTAAGTAATTTAGGATCACTCACTTCTTCTCTTCTTTTTTCTCTTCTTTTTTTTTTTTTTTTTTGAGATTTACTTATTCATTTGAAAGAGTGAGTGTAGGTAAGCTCCAGAGGGGTAGGATGAAAGGATAGAACTAAGGAGAGAGAGAGAGGCAGAGAGGCAGACTCCTTGCAGAGAGCACAGAGCCCTTGCCTGGCTCCATCCCAGGACCCTGAGATCATGACCTGAGCCAGAATCAAGAGGGGGATGCTTAACCAACTGAGCCACCCGGGCACACTCCCTCCCCGCATCACTCTTTCTTGAATTGAGTTTCCGCATCTCATACATTGACGGGATTCAATATGATGGTCTGCAAAATCCCCCCTAGAATGTTGCGTGATGAATCAGTCTTTCTAAGCCTCTCATGGCAGATGTAATTTGCCATTAACATTATTTTTTAACATTTCTTTTTTAAACCTGCTGTTTCTAAATGACAAAGTGGTAATGTTCTTATGCACTAGAGAGGTGTGTGGGGTTTGCCTTGTTCTTTCAATGGATTTCCTCCATTGCCATATTACTCCTTCCTATTTTTTCCCCATGGCACTAGCTTCTGAAGCTAGACTCCTAAACTTTTAGAATAAAAGGAAATTTAATGGTCATAAACTTCAACTCACTATTTAGAGGCCCCAATAGCCTCTGAACACTCACACCAAAAAGTCACTCCTCTCTGGGCTTAAAGAATGAAGATGTATCCTCTCTCCCAAGGCTGCTATTTTCCAGGTTTCAATGGTACTGATGACTGAACAATGTTTATTTTGAGTTGAGATTGTTTCTTGTAGCTTCTTCTCATTTATCTTGGCTCTAACTCCTCCATTCTTTTCAACAGGTTCAAGTACATTTTTTAGCTTCTTGCTCTGTTCTTATTTTTTTCCCCATTGAGGGGTTGATGTCAATGTTTTCTCTGAAATTTTGGATATTTAATTCTCAAAGTCTAAAATGTTACAGTGCTCAGTTTTCCCCAACTTGGCCAACTTCCCATCAACTTTGAGGTCATGTGGTCATTGTTTTACCAAGGAATTTGTCCATTTTATTATGACAGTTATTTTCTTCTTACTGATTACAGTCAGGCCTTTTTAGCTGTAGCCTTATTTCCTCTACCTTGTGAAAAAGAAGAGGAGAGCCACTAACATTCACTGAGTAACTACGTTATGCAAAGTACTTAATCACCTGCAGTAACATCATTTACTCTTCTAAAGAGCTCTTCTTCTTCAAAGGAAATGTCACTATCCTTGTTTTTTGCTTTTTCAAATACAGAGTTCTTTGTATTAACAACAATACCAAATCTCAAACAGTACTAAGTAAATACTTGGTATGTACATCTAATACTTTTCAAGAAGTAAGGTGAACGTTTTTATTGACTTATTTTATAAGTTATTAAAGAAAATCCTGCCGTTTAGTCTTCTTTTTTACTATATCTTCATGAATGCATGAATGCATCTGTCTTATTCTACATATGAAAATTCATTTGTTATTTAGTAAAATTCTCAGAAATTTTAAGCAGTTTATGAAATAGTTATTTTTTTTTCCCTCTGTGGAGAGTAGGGGGATTGGCGTAACTTTTAAATTGTTCATATGGAAGAAATGTCTTCATTATTATTCTCATAGCTTAATTTCAAATCAGACTTATACTGCTTGGTTTTGTACACAATCGTGTCAAACTCATGTTGAAATAGAAAACTGAATAGCTCTTATTCTACAATTGATCTACTAACTTGAAAATTAATGGAACACATGTTTGATCAAGATTTCTTCAAACTGAGCGTTTTCCATCTCAAAGAGGTCACTATGCTTTCTAAAGATTCAAAAAAATATGAAGTATTTGAGTATGAACCCAAACAAACACACATTACCTGTGTGCGACAAGGAAGCTGAAGGACTCTGTAAAAATCTATTGTTTTTTGTTTTTTAAGATTTTGTTTACTTATTTGAGAGAGGAAAGAGAGCAGGAGCTGGGGGAAGGGGTGGGGCTCCATTGATCTCAGCACTCTGAGCGAAAGGCAGGTGCTTAACCAACTGAGCCACCCAGGTGCCCTAAAAATCTGCTTGTTAAACCTTTTCTTGCTTCTGTTCTTTGCTAGGACCTGCACCCCTACCCCAGTTCTTTACACATGCCTTGTAATGTGAATAGCACCTGTCATCCTTGTAAGGGACTAGAAGTTAATGATTTCTCTAGAATAGGTAACATCTAAGGAAGTGACGAGGGAGCAGAAGGCAAGCTGAGGACATAGTACAAGTTGACACCCTCCAAACCACCCCTACCCCCTGCAAATGGAATTATGTGTGACATTTCTCCTGTACTTCCGGCTCTCCGAAAACAGGTAAGGGAATAGAGATAGAGACCACAGTCCTGCCGGACAGGAGTCTCCATCAGTTTACCGATGTAGTCACTTATAAGGAAAAACCATTCTTATCAATAGTCTAACTTTCAGAGATCCACAACCATTTTCTGGAGGCCTAGCATCCTTCCCTCCATAGAGATATGGGAAACAAAGTCAGAAGAAAATGTAAATAAAATGAAATTTCTTTATAACCTGCAGCCCATTGACAAATACTTAAGGCAGGCAGAGTACAAACTTCCTCCAGGAAATCCCTAACTGTCTAAACTGTTAATGCTTTGCCAGAGGGAAAAACATTAGCTTGACATTAGCCTCCAGCCCCGGAGAGTCTCTTTAGCATATCAAAGCCATTTTGACACCTCCCTTTTTCCTTACCTGCCCCAGCTCCGAGGTATATCTTCAGCCCCCTTTCACAACCCCAGGGCAGCAGCTCTTTCTGCCCAAGGGTCTGTCCCCGTGCTTTAATAAAAATCACCTTTTTGCACCAAAGACATCTCAAGAATTCTTTCTTGGCCATCAGCTCCGGACCTCACCAACAGGCCAAGACTACCTCAAAGGACCTGGTGAGAACGACTGGATGAAGCCATCATAGGAGCATTCCAGACTCCTGGCGCTAGACCTCTCCATGCCGAGACCCCCTGACTCCAAGGAGTAACACCTGGGCTCTCATCTTCATTCTGACCAGTTCCTGGATACCCGAGGGATGTCGTTCACCAGACCACTGTCCTCAACCCTGAACAGAGATTCTCATTCACTGGGTCAAGGCCCTGAATAAAGGCTAGACTCCTTCCTTTCCTTTCTGAGTCTCCCGGGCACTGTGTCTGTGTTGTCTCTTATCTGCTCTTTTCTGTATCTTCTATAAACTCTGCTTTCGCCCCCTGTTGGCTTGCATTTGATTGTTCCATCAGGGACTTTCTTGGCTGGACCTGCGGGGACCCCTTCTGGGTGCCTGAGCCCTCCTGCCTGTACCGAGTCCACAGGGAACATGAATTTTGTCACTCTTGTTGAGAATGAAATACCACAATTTCCACAGTGGTTTTCCTTTTGACTCAACTCCTTGCCCCTTCAAGTCATGAAAGGCTTAGATTCTTAATCTCAGCACTCTTCGGCTCCTGAGACTCTTTGGTCCCTCTACTGCATTTGTCACTGCTGGGTCTCGATCCTTGGTCCTTGCTCTTTGGTGTTTTATTCAGGTCCATTGCTTCACTTCTATGAAAGCATATCTCACAAAGAACCACAACCCTCTATCCGTACCCACTGGATCATTTGAGGAAGATGAAGACTCCTGGCCCTCCCCTTGGCCCAGTGAATGAAATCTCTGTGAGTGGAGTCTATGTTTTCTTTATCTAGATCCCTAAATGATTCTTAATGTGCAATGAAGTTTTGAGAACTCCTGCTTGATATCTTTTCCTTGGGAAATTATGTCCACTGTTGTGATTTGAATAGTCACATTCTTTTTTTTTTTTTTTCAAATATTTTATTTATTTATTTGACAGAGAGAGAGATCACAAGTAGGCAGAGAGGAGGCAGGCAGAGAGAGAAAGGGAAGCAGACTCGCTGAGCAGAGAGCCCGATGTGGGGGCTCGATCTCAGGACCCTGAGATCATGACCTGAGCTGAAGGCAAATGTTTTAACCCACTGAGCCACCCAGGTGCCCCGAATAGTCACATTCTTAATCAAGACCCTTGAGTTCTGATTGCCAGCCCTGAACTTAACCCTGCAAGTCACAATCATACGCTTTGATGCTTAATGAGTATTTTTGCTTAGAGGCACTTCAAGATAATTATATTCACAGTGAAATCTTACCTTTTCTTCCCAAAACTCATTTTAATAGTTAATAACATTACCGTTTATTCAACTGCTTATGTAAAAAAAGCAAAGTGAAAAACTTCATGTTCATCCTGGATGTTTCTCTTTCTTTATTCACCTCCCACACATTCCAATTAAGCAAGACGTCTTGCTGATTTTACTCCATAAATATTTCTAAAATCTTTTTTTTCTGTCCTATGACTACTTCCTTAATTTAGGCCTTCATCATATGAACCATTGCAAAATGCTCCCAACTGTTCCTTTTGTCTCCTCAATTTCTCCCCTTTGATCTATTCTCCCAATATAATACAAAACTATGTTACAAAAAGATATTTCAGTGACATGGGAATAGATATTCTATAGAATATAACAGAAAGTCCATAAATAAATCTGAATACATATATGAATATAGTATATAGTAAAGGATCATTTCAAATTAATGGGAGAAGGATTGCAGCAAATAATATTGTTATATTGGCCAGGTAATTAGAATAAAAAGTTAAATTTGATATATAACATATAAGTTATAGCAGAGTAAAATACCTTGATTAAAATGTAAAAATAAAATCGTAATAACACAAGAATGAGAAAGTGATATAATTTATAAAGGCTTGATCCTATAAGCAGAAATTGAAACTATCCAGGGGGTTTAGAAAATACTCATAAGCAAAATTTAAAGGTAATCAATAAGTTGGAAAATAATTTTTACAACATATATGACTTTAATGAATAGAATAATGACTTAAATGTATAAATAGGCAATTCACCTAGGGAGGACTGCAAATGGTGAAGGAATGTATAAAAAATATTCAATATTTTTGAAGATAAAGAATATACTATTTAAAACAATGATTAAAAAATTTTCGCCCCTTGCAAAGATGAAAAATAGTAATATCAAGTATCATAGGAATGACAAAAGAGGTACTTTTGAATATTCTAGAAATACGCATTGCTGTAGCCTTTTGTGGAAAGCTCCTTTGCTAAACAAAGGAGTCTAAAAGTCCTTTGAACATCAATTCCAGGTATAGAAATTTATCCTCAGTGAAAGTTCTGGATACCTGCACAAAGAAGTATTCACTTTGTTGTTGTTTATCATAGCAAAAAGAAAAAACCCACATGAAAAATCAAAAAAGCTAATTGTTCTTTTCTAAAGACTTTATTTATTTATTTGTAGAGAGAGAGAGTGAGTGCAAGCACTAGGGCGAGGCAGGTGATGGGAAAAGCAAGCTCTCTGCTGAGTAAGGACCCCCAATCTAGGACTCCATCCCATAATCCTGGGATTGTGACTAATTTTTCTTTTTTAATTGGAAACAACTGGATTGAACAGCCCCAAGAGGGATTGGTGAATAAACTTTTCTTTATCTATTTAAAAGGATACTGCATTAGTTTCCTGGAGTTGCCCTGACAACTTATCACATACATGGTGGCTTCAAATGAGAGAAATTTATTCTTGCATATTTCTGGAGGCCAGAAGTCTAAAATCAGAGTTCTAGCAGGGTCATGCTCCTTCTGAAGGTTCTAGGGGAGAATCTTCCCTTGTCTCTTCAATCTCCTGGTGGCTCCCGGCATTCTTGGTTTGTGCCAGCATAACTCCAATTTTTGGTTGTCCTCTCACGACCTCCTTCTCTGTGTCTGTGTATGTTCTCTCTGTTTCTTTTGCCATATGCCAGTGATTGGATTTAAGGTCAACCCTTAATCCAGAATGATTTCATCTCAAGATCTTTAATTACATCTGCAAAAACCCTATTTCCAAATAAGGTCATATTCTGATGTTCCAGGTGGACCTGAATTTTGGAATGATACTATTCCACCCTTGACAAATATTTATATAGAACTACTTAAAATGATGAAATGCATAAATACCCATTTGGTCATATAATGTCCTGTAGGAGCAGACACTGGTTCTCATTGATGATTCATGAAAATCCCATTTTAACAAGGCTATCACCATTAAGCTCTTTCTTGCAAAGTATCAAAAGTGTGTTGTGTTATATGTTGAATTGAGTCCCCAAAAAGATAAGTCCTAATTCCTAGTACCTCAGTATGTGACTTTGTTTGGAAAGAGTCACTACAGATATAATCAGTTAAGATGAGGTCATATTGGGGGTAGGGTAGGCTCTTGATCTAATATGACTAGTGTCCTTATAAGAAAAAGAGACATGGAAACAGAAGGGAGAAAACCATGTGACTGCAAGGCAGAGATTAAAGGGTTGTAGCTATAGGCCAAAGAATGCCAAAGATTGCCATTAAACCATCCTAGAGACCAGGAAGAAGCAAGGAAGGATTCTCCTCTATAGGTTTCAGAGGAACATGGCCTTGCCTATTCCTTGATTTTGGACTTCCAGACTCTAAACCATGAAATAATAAACTGTTGTTTTAAGCATCTAGTCTGTGGTATTGTTTTAATGTAGGTAGTTAAAAAAAAATCAAAAACTTCTAAGTTAGGGAACAGGATGTCTGAATTCTGAGAGCATCCAGCATTAACAAGCTTTTTGAAACCATTTTGACTGCTTTTATCAAAGTGCACTTTTTCCTTGATCCCTGAGGTACTTTTCAGCCCAGAAGTACTGGGGTTTTAAACTGAAGTTTGCCTAAAGCTACAGTAGAATGTCTTGGGATTCCATAACCAAAATAGAAATTTTGGGGAGGACTAAGATTTTCCTAGATTGTGCATACTGCCAACTGGAATCTTTCCTGATCTGAAATTTCAGTAACTTGATCAAGAAAAGTAAACCTTACACTAAGAGCAATCTGTGGCTTGTAGCCAAATAGAATTAGTCTTACTCTATGCTTAGAAAGGGCTCAATTATCACTACAGGTAAGATTTAAGGATCTGGGGCACCTGGGTGGCTCAGTCAGTTAAGCAGCTGCCTTGGGCTCAGGTCATGATCCCGGAGTCCTGGGATCAAGCTCCGCATCAGGCTCCCTGCTCAGCGGGGAGCCTGCTTCTCCCTCTCTCTCTGCCTGCTTTCTGCCTACTTCTGCTCTCTATCTCTGTCAAATAAATAAATTAAAAAAAAAAAATTTAAGGATCAATCGTTCTCTGTCCCACTGTATCTCTCTCACAATCTCTTCCACCATTTTTTTTCCCATTTCATTAAAATTAGTGCTTTTACATAGTTGTTAGTGGATTAACTAGTAGTTTTCTAAAATGTCCAGAAAACCAGGATACAGATGTTTTGAAATGTAGGGCTTTTCCATGGCTACCTTGGAGAGAAAAAGGAAATGAGGCAGAACAATAGGTAGAGATACTGGCTTGACAGGAACTAAAGATAGCAGGGATTTCTCCTTCAAGCAAAATGGTAGATTAGGCATCAACCATTTTCTTCCTCTGTTCAGATTCATTATGCAAATATGTAGCACAAAAGAAGTTAAAAATATAACTAAACTGGAAGGAGGGAAGGAGGGAAAGAGGAATAGATCTATAAGTGGGAACCAGTCAAAGCCAGCAAGCTCTGTGTGATGCTTCAGCAGCCTGGGAATAGCATACCTGGAAATGGACTGTGGAGGTTAATTATTTGAACACTCAATTGGGGAAAGGAGGCACAGACATAGCTAAAGACTTGAGCTCAGAGACGACTGGAAAACAGACCTCACCCCCAAGCCTGTTTATAATCTGACTCCTCCAAGGGGCTCCTGTCCAGGAAAAGGACTAGAAGAAAGGCAATTTACAGAACATGAAGTCATGTGGCCAAGAAATATAAGAAAAACAATAAAAATCCTTAGCCTCCATATCAGTGTAGGAAATGCAAATAATGAATTACTGTATCATTCTCACTGGATTGGAAAAAAGTTGGATGTCTAAATACCATCTTTCACTTTGGATGTGAGGAAATGGGGGCTCCTGCACACTCCAGGCAGGCATTTAAATTGATGCAGTCACTTTGGATTGCTGCTTTGTAGTGTCCAGTATTATAGATAAACATGCCCTGTGACACAGCCATTGCTCTCCTAGATCAACACTTGAAATGTAGTCTCGCTCAGGTGCACAAGAAGACAGGTAAGAGGATATTCCTTGGGACACTGCTTATAATAAGCAAAATGGAAAACCTCTAAATCTCTAACAATAAAGGAATAGATATATATGTTGTAATATATTCATTTAAATAAACTAACCAGAGTTTAAGTGGATGAATGTATAAATGTATTAACTAGTGTTTAAGTGAATGAATGTATTAACATGAATGAATCCAGAAAAAGGCAAGTTGGAAAACATGGTCGGATCATCCCATTTATGTAATTTTTTAAAATCCAGAGAATATTATATTAGTGGTAGAATTCAACATCTGTGGTAAAATATAAAAATCTGAATTGAAAGCTCTGTATACCCTTCAGGATATTAGAGTATGATAAGACAGGAAGTAGAATAGCATTAGAGTGGGGTGGTGGATATGTTCTATGGTCATGTTTGCTTTGTTATATTTGCCACATTTTATTTATTTTTAAAAAGAAGGGGGATCAAAAATATGTATCTAAAATAATAGTATTTTCGGGGTGCCTGGGTGGCTCAGTGGATTAAAGCCTCTGCCTTCAGCTCAGGTCACGATCTCAGGGTCCTGGGATCGAGCCCCACATCGGGCTCTCTGCTCAGCAGGGAGCCTGCTTCCCCCTCTCTCTCTGCCTGCCTCTCTGCCTACTTGTGATCACTCTCTCTCTCTGTCAAATAAATAAATAAAATTAAAAAAAAAAATAAAATAAAATAATAGTATTTTTGAAGATTGGATGATGGGTGTGTTGGTTCTCATTCAATATCTTCTAAGTTTTTCTGTTTGAAATGTACATAAGCTTTATGTAAATATGTTTTCTGCTGTCTTCAGCCTATTGATAACCAGTGTTGTGGCTGGACTAGCCCTTGAAGTTCATATGACTGCAAGATGCCCTCAGCAATAACCATCAGGAAACTTGGGGGAAAAGAAGGTTTATTACCTACAAGTCATGGAAATTACTTGGCACACACAAAGAGATTGAGGAGAAGGGGAACATAAGCATGGGGTTCTGCTTTTATTGGGGTGGAGAATAGGGAGTCTGGAATTTCACAGTGTCACTTTTTTTTTTTTTTAAGTAAGTAGGCTCCATGTCGGACACGGGACTTGAACTCAACCTGGAGATCAAGAGTCACGTGCTCTACTGACTGAGCCAAACAGGTGCCCCAAGCTCACTCATTATTGGCAAATTTAAAATTTTTTAAATTTCAAGGAATTTGAAGTGGGAAGAGAAAAAACAAATGGCCAAATGATCAGTTAAGGAAATCAAAAAGGATCTCTAAAACAAAGGAGCCTCTACCGGAAGGCAGCCTGGCTCTTCATCTAGTTGTGCGGTGGACGAAGTATTTATAGAGATAGCTGTCTTTGAAGTGGATACCCGGGCAGTCAAAGCATAAGTAAGGCACTCATAGTACAGAAAAGAAAAAAAAAAAAATACGGGCGCCTGGGTGGCCCCGTGGGTTAAAGCCTTTGCCTTTGGCTCAGGTCATGATCTCAGGGTCCTAGGATCGAGCCCTGCATCAGGCTCTCTGCTCAGCGGGGAGTCTGCTCTCCCCCACCCCCCCACCGCCTACTTGTGATCTCTCTCTGTCAAATAAATAAATAAAATCTTTAAAAAAAATAGGGTTTATATTGCATTTATACAAATATAACTAAATAAATAACTTGTTGTATATAGCAAAAGCTGTGTGTGTGTGTGTGTGTGTGTGTGTGTGTGTGTGTGTGTGTGAAAAACAGGCAAACACAAACACAGGCAGGACAAACTTCTAGACAGCATAAACGTGGAGTGATCCTAAGAATAAGAAGTTGACCTACATGTACAAACTTATCTGAGAATCCACATTCCCACATGATGATTTAGTATGCTTTTCTGGTTTTAAAGTAAGAAGAAGCCAGAAAGGTTAAGAGATTGGCCCAAGGTTACCTATGTGTTTGATGCGGTGTTAATACTAGGATGCCCAGAGTAACTCTCAGATGATACCATTTACTTCCATATAGGAATTTTCCAGTTAGTATCAAGCTTCAGGCTCAAGTGATAATTAGCTTTTGGTAATTTTCACAAGATAAAATCAATTAGTTATTGGTCTATTTTCTGTTTTTCAGGCCAGCATAGAGTAGTACTTGTGAGCCATGTAACCCCAAAAGGTATGTTGTCTAAGAGTTTGGCTGGTCTGTGTATTAACTACCCAACCTTTTGGATTGAAAGACTGTCTTATCTTTTCTTTGACACCCTAGATAAATGGACCTGTGACTAGCAAGACAGAATATATTCGGTGTTGTCAAATACATCATAGAACCACATAGATTCTGTGGAGAAGGGGTTGTATTTTTTAGTAAAAGAATTATTTGCTGTGGGAAAAATACTGAACATGGAAGCATTAAATAAATGACAAGAGACGGAGGCCATTCACTGTACCCATGCTCTTTGTCCTGTCCGGGTAGCCACAGAGCATTTCCTAGGCCTGGAACCCAGTAAATTCTTGCTCTTCTGATAATTCCAGTTATTTGCCACATGTCATTTCTTTACCAAATGTGTGACCCAAACATGACATGATTCCACTTTAGTGCTCTCCATGTTTAAGCCCCATGTCCCATGTTCACATATATGTGAAATATATATATGTGAAATATATATATGTGAAGTATATATTTCACATATTTCACAATTACGTGAAATAATCCAGAGATACAGCATGAGAAGTTATTAATAAATACTTATTCAACATAGTTACTATAAGCCTTCAGTGTTAATGTTTAATGTTAATGTTTAACCATTTAAAAATGGTAAGAGATCTGCAACAGAGGGGCATTGGACGTGGAGAAAGTAGCAAGACATTTAAATTGGGACTGCCTTCAGCAGGGAGTTGGGGTCAGCACGGAGCTTACACGGTGGAGCAGTGCTATAGCTTACATGATCTACTCTGAAGGTTGCACAGGCCTACGGCAGGAATGGCTTGAGGGTCTGGTTTCACCTGGTCAGACTCAGCTACTGGGAGGGACTTAACACCCACATGTTGGGATCATCTGGAGCCATCTTCGCTTACAAGGCTGGCATGAAAGCAGATCTAAGTCCATCAACATTCAAGAGAAAGTGTCACTGAATGCCATTTGGATTCCTGTTTTGAGACTGACAGGCTTTGTGAATTAAAGGCCACTGAACGCAGAAAAGAAGACCGAAAAGGAAAATCGTGATCAGGCTGCTGTGGAAGGTATGCCTCCAATTGAGTTTTGGCTGCTGCTGCTTATCCATGTGTTGCTTTAGAGATTTTTCTGAGGTGAGGTTCTCAATCTTGTTTCAGAAAGCCCCTGTCAGTAACACCACATTGGCAGGGACAATAAGAACCCCTCACATCAGCCGCACCGAGTAGTCCCTGTTACCTGCTTGAAGGGAGAAGCCAAAAATGGGAGCTCCCCACAAGCTTACTGTCTGGCCCTCACATCAGCCTACTTACTGTACGTCAGATGACTCAATTACAGATGTGTGGGAAGATTATTCACATGTCAAGTCTGCTTTTCACTGTGATTTCGAGAAATCTCCTTCCTTAACTGTAGGTCTTCTCAATAGAATACTGTCCTCCAGGAGAACCACCTGTCTTCATACCTACCACAGACCCTCCAGAGCATTTGACTTCAGGATCCCTGCCTGACACAGATCCTCTGTCCTCTCAGGTTCACGAAACAAGGCATTTTCTCGAAGACACCTACCTACCATCCCAGTCAAGAACCTTCCCTCTAGGTCTCACGAAGCTTCATAAGTCTTGCCAAGACTCCACAGTGCTTCCAAACATTTTTTTTATATCATAGAACACAACTAAATTTATATTTACATAGCCTACTGTTGGAAATAGAACGGGGCTATTTTTGGTAGCTGCAATTGGCTTACAGAGCCCTCCCGTCCCAGGCTCCATCTGACTGTGCAAGAGGGTTCCTTTTGTAATCAACATTCCCTGTACTTATAGCTCACTCTTGACACGTTGACTGGGGAAACTCTGGGTGGGGGGAATAACTCTGGACTAGGGCTCCGGACATTGGGATTCCGACTCTGTCTTTATGACCACTGGTCGTGTGATCTTGGGCAAATCAGCCGTCCCATTATTTAGTGCTGCTTCTTGTCTCACTTCCCGTTCTCCATTTACTCATCTATTCCTCTGCCATTCTTCTCCCTACGAAATAGTTTTTCATATTTTTCATTAATGATACTGACCTCAGTGTCCTTTTTATGTCAACGAAGCAGATCATCTTTAAGAGATGGTCTCTTCTTGCCTACAAGATGCCTGTATATTCTGAGTGAGGATTTAGGTGATTCCTATTTTGCCCGTCCTGTGATTTCTACAGAAAAATGCTGTTTGGGAGACATTGTAGAAAACTATTTAGAATGGTTTCATGGGTTGAAGTCTAAACCTAAATAGAGAGATTGCAGCTGCTCAACTGGAACCCCAAATCCCACAGTCAATTCACAAACACTTTTAGGGCAATGGTGCTCTGGGAAGGGAGCCTGAGAAAAACTTTCCTTTTGAGCGAACATGTGTGACCCAAACATGACATGATTCCGCTTTAGTGCTCTCTCTCTCCAAACCCCGTAGCTGACTACATACTTTTCTTCTGGGTGAATAGAGATGAGAAATCAAAAAAACCAAGTCCGAAGACGAAGTTCTGAAAGGAACAAAAGATAAACTGTGAAAAAGAATAAAGTAGCTGAGTGTGGAGGTCAATGTGGGGGTCATGGTGAGCGTGGGGGTCATAGTCGGTGGGTGGAATGGTGGCAGAAATCAGAGGAATTCTCTCACTACAGCATTCAAAGCTGAGCAAAAGCTTTCATTTTAGGGGAAAAAGAAAGTGAAGAAAGCTTCCCTGACCAAATGTACTCAGTGTGATTTGCTGATTTATAGAAGGAAAGACTTTCTCCCAGTTTCAGAAAAGGATGTCTCGGAAGAAACCAGGACACAGAAGAAGGGAGAGCCTGGGCTTTGACGGTCTGTCTTGGCCAAGAGCAGAGTCTCTCTGCAGGGCCTTTCGCGGAGTACCCTTGAAGGATTGCCACACGCTGGGTTTCCACTCAAGAGCTCTGTCGCTGGAGGCGACAGCCCTGGGAAAAGAGCCAATTGCTGGCTGCTGTGATTGGAGGAGTGAGGAAGACGCAGAAAGAAGCAAAAGCCAGATGTCACTGTCCTGGGAAAAGGAACAAGACGGGGGCCTTAAGGACTGTGTGCAAAGCCCCAGGACTAACGAACCCATCGTTACCTTCACTGTAACAGACCTCCGTCATTGATCTGGTCAGTGTGGGAGGAAGCACAGACACGATGAGAGGATACGTGAGCATCATTCACACATTTGCTTGTTTATCGCATAGACGCTTACGGCACATTACTAGTGGGAAATACTGAGCTGGTTATGGAAGATCCCGAGGAAACAAACAGGCTCCATTTTCAAGGAGCTCTCAGACCGGAGTGAAAAGGAAAGACTGTATTTCTAGCTATGGCTCATTTACCACAAATAATTAATAAAGATTTGTCTCATCGTTTCAGGCTCAGCCTTCTTCCCAGAATGATCTAGTGCTTTGTGTCCGAAAACCATTTCCAGGTTTTAACGACTGCTAAGAGTGGAAGAGGAGTGAGTGTGACAGTGTGTTAGTGGGTGCGGTCGACTCCCAAAGAGACCCACGTCCCCTGGAAACTGAATGTTATATTATTTGGAAAAAAAGAGCCTTTGCTGACACCTTGATTTGGGCCCAGGGAAACAGACTTGGGACTTTTCACCTCCAGCACTGTCAGAATAAATTTCCATGTTATAAGCCACAAAGTTTGTGGTAATTTGTTGCAGTAACCACACGAAACTAATGTAGTGAGGAATAGCCTGTAAAGATGTGAATAGTCTTGTTGCTCTTAATTTTTTTGATGACTACCATATTCTCAGTTACATTTGGACATATCTGTTTATGCTGTCTCTCTCCCTAAACATTGTTCTCCTCTCCTCTCTTCTCCTCCCTTCCCCACCCCTTCATTTTTCTCCCCCAATCTTACTGCGCACATTACCCCCCTTCTCATCGACCACACGTCAGGTGTTCGAGCATGCATTAAAAAAAGAGGCATGTTGGTGCAGTGAAACAAAAGGCCTTGGTGATTCATCTAAACCAAGACAAGTATTTATTTATTTTATAATGAGCTTCAAAGTCCTGCTTTGAAGCATAGGTTCATTTAAGTACTGGGGGTTGGGAACAAAGTGTTGAAAACTATAGCAAAATGTGACTTGATCTTATTTACAATATCTTTGCCATGTCTTCCACTTTTGAATTTGGGGATTTGTCAGAATTGGAGGCAAATCCTAACAAATAACAAAGAGTGATATGTGATGCAAATAAAGGAAGGCTGATGTGTTAGCCACAGCCCTTGCTTGGACGGTTGTTTGGACAATAGCCATATGTAACAACTGTATTGATATCACTGGCCAGTCTCTTCAAATTCAATTATGCTTCCAAAAAGACACAATTTAAATTGTTATCCACGAACCCAAAGGTTAAAAATCACAGTATTATCTGTTGATTGTTGCAGCAATAGCATTGGATGGAGTAGGTTGCACAATCACTAAGCACTTCCAGAAAAGTTCAGCAGCAATTGTATGCAGATTATTGGAACAGACGTTGGCTTCTGCATTACAAGTTAATGATGCCAACAGTTGGAATCTCTTACGATTCTTCATGGTCACTCAAATCATCCTTTGCCAACCAAGTTGCTTAGTGCCAAAAACGATGCTAGTCTGATTTTGGCAGGCTAAGCTGAGTGGTTAATCAAGGAGAGCATACTCACTTAGCCTCAAGGAAAAGGGAGGAAGTAAGATATCTTACTCTCTCATCCCTGAGCCAACCAAAATAGAGCAAGGATTCAGGTTCTGAAGAAAGCGCTCTATCATTGTCATTGTGGCTTCTTCGGTGAGGATTGTGGAGTTCTGCAGCCCCAGGGAAATGCGGGATGTAACTGAAGAGTCAAACAATATGAGGGAAGGTACTGATTCCCTTCTTGTCTCCTGAATCTCTGATGAAGCTCTCCAGGTATCCTGCCATTCCTTGTCTAAGAGCTTTGCGCACCCTTACTTGTGGTTTCTCCACATAAAGCCCACATCTTTTACAAGAGTCCCTTTATGAAATTATCCTCAATTGCCCAATTCAAAATCTGTTTCCTCCTAGATCCTGATCAGTTCATGCTGAGACTGTTCACCAGACAACATGACCTTCTTACTATTTTTTCACATTTCTGTGAGGCTTTTCCTTGGCAGTAGTTTACATTTAAATTCCAGGATGTATTGCCCTAAGGCATAAAAACCCTCCTACATTATCACCATAGAACCTTTCAACTTAGCAAATCAATAGTAGCGTGACCCTATCATACAATCCATAAATCCCATTCAAATTTTACCAAAGGTCATCTGACATCCTTTTCCTTCCTGGGTCAGAATCTATTCAGAAACACACACATTGCATTTAGTTGCTAGGTGTCCTCAGTCTCCTACAGTGGGAAATAGTTCCTCATTTCTCCTGTCTCCCCTTCCCTTGACAGTCTCAAAGAGTACAGCCTGTCTCTCTGGAGGATGGCTCTTAAACTGAGTCTGACTGATGTTTTCTTATGACCAGACTCTCAATCTAAGAATGTATTCCTGCGTTCTTGGCAAGAATATTGAAAGAAAGAAGGAAAGAAAGAAAAAGGAAGGAGGGAAGGAGGGAAGGAAGGAAGGAAGGAAGGAAGGAAGGAAGGAAGGAAGGAAGGAAGGAAGGAGAAGGAAGAAAGAAAACACCAAGGAAAAACAAATGTTTTCATTCTCCATGTACCACATCAGGATGCCCACAATTTTAGCTAATTTCCACCACTGGTTACCTAGTCAGTTTGGTGTTTGCCAAATTTCGTCAATGTTAAGTCATCATTTTCCCTCAGAATTTGATTTGTATTTTGTGTCAAATCATTCTGACACTACCCCAACATGCTGTCTTCATCAAATCTCATCAGTTTTAGGATTTATTGATAGTTTCCATCTTTATTAACTAGCACTCTAACAGTTGCCCCACACTGATTATTCATTTGTAATATTTTTTATTTATTAGAAATAAGAAAATTAATTAATTTCAGTATAGAACAATAGGTTCCTATTTAATTGGTAGTTGTAATTCTATATACTCGTTATTTATTTTGATGTCAAATTATGTAAGTTTCGACCAGCAAGAGGTCCTTCAAGCTGACTCCTTTCAAAATATTGTTATTTTATTGCATAAAAATGCCCCAACTTTATTTTTTCTTCTTTCCATGTTTCTCCCTGGAGGCAGCCATGTCTTCAGGAAGCTGGAGGTTCTATTCAGTGGAGAACAGGAGAGAGAAAGAGACATTAAGTACATACTGCCGTGACTATTTCTAAATCTATGTGAATATTTTAAAAACCCAATTGAGTATATGCAGATACTTTCAATTCTAATTCAACCCCTCAGGATGGTTTCACAGTGTTAAAAGATTTTAAGAGTAAAATTAGAAGTCTCATACAGGTATAAGATGAACACTTCCCAAATATTTTATTTAACTCAAATGAATGAGTGCATAGCATGATATTGCAATTGGCTAAAAAGAGAAGTCAAAGAACCACACATGGATATAGGCAGATAAGGAACGTTTAAATAACTTTAAAAGGAGATACAAAATTGGCTTATTCCACGGGTTGTCTTTGGGGGAGGTATGAAAAGGGGAGATCAATTGTTTCCATTTGACAAAATTCCTTTACATGTTTACAAACAAGAAAATCTGCCCTGATTATCTGTTATCTACAGCTTACAGATCTGTAAAGTAGCTGGAAGACAATGAAAGGCACAAAGACCCCTTAGAAACTAAATACTCCGGAAGGGTGTACTTAGTGCTAGTTTTCCTCGAAAGACATTCATTGTATTTTTCATCCATTTCAAAGTCTTTCACAATTTTTTTTCTACACTAGCTTGACCCCTCTTCTTTGTAAATCCTTTCTGAATGGTGAGAAAACTGGCTTTTCTTGTATGTACTTCTTTATTCTATAAATTACCTTATTTACTCAAGGAAACAACTCTTTCTCCAGCCACTACTGTTGCCTCCTCCACCTTTCCCTCATCCATGCTGGCCCCCCCCACCATCCATCCCCTGATTCTTAGACCACCTGCCTTGTCCATGCTAATTGCTCTCTTGGGTACCCCACCTCGTTCACTAGTCCACTTCATCAGACACTGAGAACTCTGTGTACCACACTCTACACTCTCTCCCTCTCTTCCTTATACTCCAATGTCTTCAGGCTTGGATGTGGGGGGCAAGAAAGGGGAAGGGAAGGTGAGAAGGAAAAGGATGACAGTAAAGGAAAATTTAGAGTTGTTCTGATTACTCTTAAATTAAATCTACAAAGATTAAATTTGGTGAAAGTGATGGGCCTGTTTGGAAATAACTCAGATATAATGGGCTTTCAGAGGATAAGTGTTCATATTCTTGATATTCAGGTTTATTTTTCCTAATAAAAAATTATAAAGTAAGATATTTTTGGATGGGTATAGATTTTGAGAATTTCAGTCCAATCCCTCCTTATTTATTTCTGAGATCTACTTCCTTATTTATATGAAGAAAATATAATTAAAATTTAAACATAAAATAGTGCTATTATTTTTGCCATAACACATTAAGTAAGCATTAAATGTCTTAATAACAAAAACACCGAAATAATCATCCTTCCAGCAAAGTAATTTAAAATAAATTATAGCCAATGAGCTATAATTGATACTTCTAGCATTTGATACAAAATATGAATTAAAATGTAAAAAGAAAGAGGGAAATATTTTGTTAATGCAAACTATGTGTGTGTGTGTGTATGTATGTGTGTGTGTAAAATGAGAATTCCAATAATAGAAATAAGGCCACAAAATTCTTCTAGTCTTAGAAATAATATTTTTAAAGTACTTTTAATAAACTACATGAACTTTGTGATCAAGAAGGACTAAAGTTTTTAAAAGTTTTTAATTTTAATTCCAGTATACTTAGCACACACTGTTATAATAGTTTCAGGTGTACAATATAGTCATTCAACAGTTCTATCTACTACTCAGTGCTCATCATTAGAAGTGTACTCTTTAATCCCCATCACCTATTTCACTCATCACTCCTCACCTCCTCTCAGATAACCATCAGTCTGTTCTATGTAGCTAAAAGTCTGTTTCTTGGTTTCTCTCTCTTTTTTTTCCCCTTTGTTTTGTTTCTTAAATTCCACAGATGAGTGAAATCATGATATTTGTCTCTTTCTGACTGGTGTAATTTGACTATTGTAAATAATGCTACAATAAACATAGAGGGGCATATAACCTCTCAAATTAGTGTTTTTGTATTCTTTGGGTAAATACCCAGTAGAGCAATTACTGGGTCATAGGGTAGATGTATTTTTAAGTTTTTGAGGAACCGCCATACTGTCTTGCACAGTGGCTGCATCAGTTTCCATTCCTAAGACTAGTGCAGGAGTGTTGCTTTTTCTCCACATTCTTGCCAACACCTGTTTTTTCTTATGTTATTGATTTTAGCCATTCTGACAGGTGTGAGGTAATATCTCATTGTAGTTTTGATTTTCATTTCCCTGAGGGTGAGTGATGTTGAACATGAGTGATGTATTTGTTGGCCATCTTTGGAGAAATATCTGTTCATGTCTTCTGCCTATTTTTAATTGGATCATTTAGGGGGTTTTTTGGTGTTGAATTGTGTAAGTTCTTTATATAGTTTAGATATTAACCCTTTATCAGATATGTCATTTGCAAATGTCTTCTCCCATTCAGTAGGTAATCTTTTGGTTTGTTGATTGCTTCCTTCACTGTGCAGAATTTTTATTTTGATGTAGTCCCAATAGTTTATTTTTGCTTTTATTTCCCTTGCCTCAGGAGTCATATCTAGAAAAATATTGCTATGGTTGATATCAAAGAAGTTACTGCCTGTGTTCTCTTTCAGGATTTTATGGTTTCAATTCTCACATTTAGGTCTTTAATCCATTTTGAGTTTATTTTTGTGTGTGGTGTAAGAAAATATTCCAGTTTTATTCTTTTGCAAGTAGCTCTCCAGTTTTCCCAACACTATTCATTGAACAGACTTTTTTCCATTGTATACTCTTGCCTCTTTTGTCAAAGATTACTTGGCCATATAATCATGGGTTTGTTTCTGGACTTTCTGTCCTGTTCTATTGAGCTATGTGTCTGCTTTTGTGCCAGTACCTTACTGCTTTGATTACTATTGCTTTGTAATGTAACTTAAAATCTGGAATTGTGATACTTCCAATTTTGCTGTTCTTTTTCAAGATTGCCTTGGCTACTTGGGATCTTTTGTGGTTTGATATAAACTTTGGGATTATTTGTTTTAGTTCTATGAAAAATGCTGTTGGTATTTTGATAGGGATTGTATTAAATCTATAGATTGCTTTGGGTAGTATGGATATTTAAACATTTGTTTTTTCAATCCATGAACATGGAATATTTTTCCATTTGTTTGTGTCGTCTTCAGTTTCTTCCATCAAGATGTTTTAGTTTACAGAGTACAGATCTTTTACCTCCTCGATTAAGTTTATTCCTAGATATTTTATGATTTTTGGTTAAATTGTAAATGGAATTGCTTTCTTAATTTCTCTTTCTGTTGCTTCATTATTAGTGTATAGACGTGGAACAGATTTCTGTACATATATTTTGTATCCTGTGACCTTACTGAATTCTAGTAGTTCTAGTAGTTTTTTGGTGGGTTCTTTAAGGTTTTCTATATAGTCAATTTTGAGAGGTTTTATGTTTCTAATAATTTATCCTTTTTTTTTCTAGGTTTTCCAATTTATTGGCATAAATTTTTTTTAAAGATTTACTTATTTGTTTGTTTGTTTATTTATTTATTTGACAGAGAGGGAGAGATCACAAGTAGGCAGAGAGGCAGGCAGAGAGAGAAGTGGAAGCAGGGTTCCTACCAAGCAGAGAGCCCAAAGCGGGGCTCGACCCCAGGACCTTGGGATCATGACCTGAGCCAAAGGCAGAGGCTTTAACCCACTGAGCCACCCAGGCACCCCTGGCATAAACTTTTTTATAATATTCTCTTATAATCCTTTGTATTTCTTTGGTGTCAGTTATTTCTCCTCTTTAATTTCTGATTTTGTTTATTTGAGTCCTATTTTGTGTGTGTGTGTGTGTGTGTGTGTGTGTGTGTGTGTGTGAATCTGGCTAAAGGTTTATCAATGTGTGTGAATCTGGCTAAAGGTTTATCAATTTGTTGATCTTTTCAAAGAACCAACTCCCGATTTCATTGATCTATTCAACTGCTTATTTTTAGTTTCTATCTTATATCTGCTCTGCTTTTTATTATTTTCTTTTTTCTACTGACTTCGCATTTTTTCTTTTTCTAGCTCCTTTCAGTGTAAGATTAGGTTATTTTTTTTGAGATTTTTCTTGCTTCTTAAGATAGGCCTGTATTGCTATGAACTTCCCTCTCTGAACTGCTTTTGCTGCATCCCAAAGATTTTGGACCATTGTGTTTTAATTTTCATTTTTCTCCCCGCATTTTTCTTTTTAAAAATGAGGGGCTTAACCTCAAGACCCTGAGATCAGGACCTGAGCTGAGATCAAGATTTGGATGCTTAGCCAACTGAGCTGCCCAGGCACCCCATGTCTCCATGTATTTTTGTATTTCCTTTTTGCTTTCTTGGTTGACCCATTTATTGTTTAGTAGCATATTATATAAACTCCATGTATTTATGCTCTTTCCAGATTTTTTTCTTGTGGTTGATTTCTAATTTCATAGTGTTATGGTCAGAAAAGATGCATGGAATGACTTTGACCTTTTTGAATTTGTTAGACTTGTTATGTGGCCTAATATGTGATCTATTCTTTTTTTTTTTTTTTAATATTTTATTTATTTATTTGACACACAGAGAGAGAGATCACAAGTAGGCAGAGAGGCAGGCAGAGAGAGGGGATGGAAGCAGGCTTCCCACTGAGCAGAGAGCCTGATGCGGGGCTCGATCCCAGGACCCCGAGATCATGACCTGAGCCGAAGACAGAGGCTTAACCCACTGAGCCACCCAGGCGCCCCTGATCTATTCTTGAAAATATTCCATGTACACTTGAAATGAATGTGTATTCTGCTGTTTCACAATGAAGTTTTCAGAACATATCTGTTAAATCCACCTGGCCCATTGTATCATTCAAAGCCACTGTTTCCTTGTTGATTTTCTGTTTGGAAGATCTGTCCCTTGATGTAAGTGGGTGTTAAAGTCCTCTACTATTATTGTATTACTATCATTTATTTCCTTTACATTTGGTATTAACTGCTTTAAGTATTCATGCGCTCCTGGGTTTGGTGAATAAATATTTACAATTGTTAAATCTTCTTGTTGAATTGTTCCCTGATGGTTACGTAGTGTCCTTCTTTTTCTCTTGTTACAGTCTTTGTTTCACACCATTTGCATGATAAATGCTTCTCCATCCCTTTACTTTCAATCTGCATGTGTCTTTAGATCTGAAATGTGTCTCTTGTAGGCAATGTGTATAGATGGATTTTGTTTTTTAATCCATACCATTATGTCTTTTGATTGGAGTGTTTAGTCCATTTACATCAAAGTTATTATTTATAGGTATGCATTTATTGCCATCTTGTTAATTGTTTTGTGGTTGTTTTGTATTTTTTAAAAGATTGATTGATTGATTGATTTATATGTTTGAGAGACAGAAAAAGAGAGAGAGAGCATGAACAAGGGGAAGGAGCAGAGAAGCAGGCTGCTAGCTGAGCAGGGAACCTGTTGTGGGGCTCCATCCCAGGATCCTGAGATGTCCTGAGCCAAAGGTAGATGCCCAACTGACTGAGCCCCTCAGGTGCCTCTGTAGTTCTAGTCTATTCTATCCTTTCCTTGCTCTCTTCTCTCATGATAATTTGACTTTCTTTAGTGATATACCTGGATTCCTTTCTCTTTCTCTGTCTCTGTCTCTTTTTTTTTTTTGCATATTTATTACTGTTTTTTTTAATTTGTGGTTACCCTTCAATTTGTATATAATATCTTCTTTATATAGCAGTGTATATTAAGTTGATGATCACTTATTTAAGTGACTTATTATTTAAGGTCACTTATTAAGTTTGAACTCATTATTTACTCCTGTCCTCCTCATATTATGGGTATATGATATCATACTTTATGTTCTTTTATTTTGTGAGTTCTTTGACTGATTTTTACAGATATACTTTTTTTTTCTGCTTTTCTGCTTCCTGTTTTTCCTTACTCTTCTTTATAGTCTTTCATTTCTACTCAAAGAGTCTACTTCAGCATTTCTTATAGGGTTGATTTAGTGGTCATGATTTTTTTAAACTTTTGTTTGGGAAAATCCTGCTATACTAAGCTTCTAGTACCTGTGAAGAGTATTTCACATTTCCTGCATGTTTTACAGTAAGAAACAAAAGTTTGTGAACCACTGTTTTCAACAAACCTTCATATGTGAAAATCTACATTAAGACTGTAGACAAATTGGAAGTAACACTTGTGTTTTCTTAAGTCTTTGATGGCCATGTGGACCCAAAAAACTTTCAAATCTCTTTGTTCAGTCAGAAGTTTGCTCCTAAGCACATTTCTAGACATCACCACCTGGACGTGCCAAATATGCTCAAATTCAACATGGATTCATCGGTTTCCTGTCCTTTTCAGTATTCACAGATCCAAGGCTTAGCATTGTTGTTTACACAGTCTCACATCTGGAAAGCTGGGAGTCATTTTTTACATTTGCTCCTCTCCCTATACCGTCAGAAACTAGTTCTTGCAAATTTCTAAAGGTGTTTCCTACTCGCCATTCATTTCTTCCCCTACCAATTCTGCCCTGTATCAGATCCTCATCACTCCTCCTCTGGACAGTCTCACAGGTCCCTAAGGTCTGCCTGCCAACAGTCTCACACTTGCTCGCTAATCCATGTCCTTGGTTACTTTTCTAGCCTCAAGTCCCATCATTATTCATTTCCTAAGGGCTAACAGTACTGGAAAGTTGCCTTTCACTAAATACACCTAGTTGGCCCTGAGTTCTCTGTCTTTATATTTGTTTATTTGTTTTCACTTTCATAGAGAATTGGCTTGTGGCATAGTTTCAGATTTGCCTTTATCTGCAAACCCTTACCTGGCTCTTCCACAGACTGAGGCTCTCCTTTCATTTACTCCACGTAAACTTCCATTATATTGTCATTGTATTGTATTTTATTGTTCCTAAGTTCCTCATAGTATGAATTGTGTCTGTTCCTTGTTCAGTCTCTAGTACATTGCACAGTGCCTGGTACATAGTAATGCTCTGTAAATATCTGGCTAATGAATGAATGAATTTCCTTAATTAAAACCCTTCACAAAGGCAATTAAAATATAATTTACCTTACAATAAAATGTAACTTACAAACTTTGGAGTTACAAATATATTGAATCTCCTACTGGCCTCACTTATAATCAGTATATTTTAAGAATGTAACTATCTGATGTCAATATATTGACCTTTTGGGAAAAATATAGTTAGAAACTGTAGTAGATGATTACATAGGTGCAGGAAATTATAGACATCAACACATTTATTATCTTTACTATCTACTTTGTGTCTTCTGCCCCTTACAATCAGATTAAAATGTTTTCTATATCACATTTATTCTCTTTTGCAAGACACTTTGTGTGGCTGCTCTGATGTGTAATTTGCTCATGCAAAAAGGAAAATCACTGCTGCAGAAAAATGTAGCCTGTTCTTACCTTCAGGGAAAAATATTGTTACATAACTGATCCCAAACTTTGAAGAAATTTTCTTTTTTTTTTTTAAGATTTTTTTCAATTATTTGAAAGAGAGAGAGAGAGAGAGAGAGATTATGAGCAGAGAGAGGGGCAGAGGGAGAAGCAGACTCCATGCTGATTGGAGCCCAACATGGGGCTCAATCCCAGGACCCCAAGATCATGACCTGAACTAAAGGCAGATGCTTAACAGACAGAACCATCCAGGCACCCCTTGAATAAATTTTCTACCTTAAGACATATTTTCTCTATGCTATTGTGACTGAAGTTGGTATAAGACTTCCAGCCTCTTATTAATTAATGTTCATTGAATATATAGTACTTACCATATATTAGTCTAGATGATAGGATTACAAAAATGATTAAGACAAAATTCCTGTCCTCTTGGGGATAATAGTTAACAAGAAACACAGGCCACTAAAGACACAATTGCAATAATGCTAAGTATCATAGTAGGTAACCTGAATATAGCTGAACTACCACATGACCCATTTCAACAGGGTGATATCCCACAGGGGATGGCATGCATGAGGAACTCAATCTAAAAATTGAAAATCAATTTCAGTTATTATTGTATGTTTTCTTGAAAAATGCCAAGTGATTATCACATGAAACTGCAAAATATCCTGAAACTCTGCTACATGCAAATATCTCCCAAAGTCAATCATTACATTAAAGTTGCTGTTCTCAACCTTCACTTCACCTCACACTCAGCTCTTGGTTTATTTGCTTTTCTCCAAAGCTTCCTCTTTCATCGTCTCTCTCTCTTTCCAAAAACTAGCTCTGAATATTCAAACCACACCACTCAAAGCACTTCTCTATTGCTTTCTCTTTTTCATCCTTCTTTTCCAAATTCATTATTTTCTCCCAAAAATGGATTTTAACTGTCATAATGTAAGTAATCTGTTTTTCTGTTTTTGTTTTTTACTATATCACTTAATACCTGACTATATCCAGACCAACATAAGGACCAACATAATGAAGAGCTCAAACACCAAGCAAGGGGAGGAGAGGGAAGGAGGCTGTGACCATTCACACACTAACATTTTTCTTCCTGTCACAAACAGAAATTATGACAGCCCATTACACCTTCCTTACAGAGGTGGGATTCTAGGAATAAATTAACACTTTCTAGCTTGCATAAAATAAAATGGAATCATGATTAATAAGCTCCCTATGCCTAGACACTTAAAATTGTAAAACACTTTTTGCTGCTAAATGGATATTAAAAAACAGAAATAGGGAACTTTCAATACTTTTTTGAACAATTTTTAAAAAGATTTTATTTATTTGTTTGACAGAAAGAGATCACAAGTAGGCAGAGAGGCAGGCAGAGAGAGGGGGAAGCAGGCTCCCTGCTGAGCAGAGAGCCCGATGCGGGGCTCGATCCCAGGACCTTGAGATCATGACCTGAGCCAAAGGCAGAGGCTTTAACCCACTGAGCCACCCAGGCACCCATGAAAAATTTATCTTGGGAAATTCTGAAATGAGAACTTTTGGTCCTGGACTGAAAAATGACTGTCAACTTTGGAAACATACTAAATGGGGTCTGTCTAAACAGCAAAAGAATCATGCGCACGCTATACAAATAAACGAATTCTCTTTTACATTTATATTGATAAATCAGTCAGATGCATGAATGAGTCAAAGCAATCTGCAATGTTAAATACAGCCCATGTGAGGAGACATTAACTAATAATGCTGGGGAAATTATTATTTTACCAAGAAACACTCTTCACCTCTATTTGTCTTTGGAGATGTAGCATAGGAAATTTGGCTGAGGAGCAATTTTGAGAAACAGAAGATTTCAGACAAATTTTAAGGAGATTAGAGAAGTGCTAGGGGGAAAAATGGCGACAGGAATCATAATTGAAAAAAAATGTATTTATTCTGGGAATAGTTATTTAAATGGAAGTTTTCATTTACTTTGAATCTTTAACTATTATTAAATATTTAAAAATCAGTCTTGATTATTCATAATGATGGGATATGTATCTTTGATTTCGCCCACCAGACTTTTTGGCTCAGTCTCCCACATCATTAACAAGATTATTTCTTGGTTCAATTCTCCCCCATCCTCCTGAACGGGGACCTTCACAGTGCCATGCATTTTGAGCTACTCATGAAATATGTGCCATTGATCTAAAAGTCTGATAGCTTTATTTTCCTGGCAATAACTATATATGCCATGAAATGGATGGAGAGGAGAAAAAGCAATAAAATTCTCAGATAATAAATAGACTTCCTATTAGACACTGAATAATTGAGAAATGTTTGTAACTAAATAGAGTTGCTTCTAAGTATCTAGCTAAGTAGTCGACATATATTTATAACATCCAGAATTGTTAAACACCAACTAACACATCTTCTCTGTGTTATCATCTTTCCATTTTTTTCAATTCTTTTTTTAAAAATATTTATTTATTCGACAGACAGAGAGAGAGATCACAAGTAGGCAGAGAGGCAGGCAGAGGGAGAGTGGGAAGCAGACTCCCCACTGAGCAGAGAGCCCGATGTGGGGCTAGATCCCAGGACCCTGAGATCATGACCTGAGCTGAAGGCAGAGGCTTAACCCACTGAGCCACCCAGGTGCCCCTCATCTTTCCATTTTGAGAAGCTTAATCTTTTGGGACACCTGGGAGCCTCAATTGGTTAAGCATCTAACTTATGATCTCAGGGTCGTGGGATCAAGCCCCATGTCGGGACTCTGCACTCAATGCAGAGTCTGTTTATCCCTCTCCTCTTCTCCTCTCCCCCTACCCTCTCTCTAAAATAAAATACTTAAAAAAAAAAAAAAGCTTAATCTTCTTTGTCTCTCCTTCCCCTCTTTCTTTAACATAATACTGGCTACGTGGAGGATGAGGGTAATAATAGAATCTACCTTTTGCTGTCGTTGAGAAGATTAAATGAGATAAACTATATCAGGAGCTCAGTATGCTGCCAGATATGTCAGTTGTGTGTTTCTGCTGAGCACTTAATTTTCCCAGAGACTAGCCAAGATGTCCTGACAAGAATCATCTTTTGTTATCTTCTCATTCTCATTTTGAAGGTGGGGCCAGTGGTCACAGAACTAGTAAATGGTAATGACAGTATTAGACCTTCAGTAGTCTTGTTCTAGTTTCCCAATTCTTAGCCATAATATTTCTCAGCTTGGACATAGTGTTTCTCAGTGACTTGCTCTTTTTCTCTTCCATGGATAGTAAACATATTTCTGCCATATTTTCAACAGAATTTCCGGACAAAGCAAAAGTTTTCTTATTTAACAAGTACAGAAATCAATTACTCGTGGGGCACCTGGGTGGCTCAGTGGGTTAAAGCCTCGGCCTTCGGCTCAGGTCATGATGGCAGGGTCCTGGGATTAAGCCCCGCATTGGGTTCTCTGCTCTGCAGGGAGCCTGCTTCCTCCTCTCTTTGCCTGCCTCTCTCTGTCAAATAAATAAATAAAAATTAAAAAAAAAAAAAGGAATTAATTACTCTTTTTTTCCCCTTCATCATTTCAATAAAAAATCTTGATCTGATGAAAAACTTCACAAAATTATGAATGTTTTAAATGGAAAAACCAGAATCCCTTTGATTTTATTAATATATGAGTCTCAAACTTTAGTACTTATTCCCATTGCTCGAGAAAAAGCCATCATAAAAGAATTACAATTAAAATTTCACTAAAGCTCTTACACAAATGGTAGATAATCAAAGACAAAATATTATACTAATAATAAATTAAGAGACAATATTGGATTTGCATATTTTTCTCTTTGAAGTTTGCAGATTTATGCTTAACTAATTCTTTTGACAACATCTCTGGCAATAGTATTTGTTTTTAGAAGTAGTTGGTGTTAAGAATTTTTAATTCTATATTCCTAACATTTACTGTTTTGGAGTGTGTGTTGAAATCAGTAACTGTAAAGTACCCACAGGAAATAGGAGAAACATGAAGTCCCTTACATTTTAAGCAGCACATCTGTGTCCAAGTAAGGTCGTGCCTTAGAAGACAATTGTCTCAATCACAGGACTTCCTTAATTTAGAGAGGGCGTGTGATTCAATTGACACACGTATGGGTTACACACATCCTGCATCCTGTATAGAGCACTGGACTCAAACAGTGTCTTGCACATAGGGGATCTCAATATTTATTAGATGGGTAAGCTCTGATTAATGGAAATATTATAAATGTGATTTTGTGTGTGGATGTGGTGGTGGTTTGGTTTTTAGATGGGAGAGACTCATTCATGCTTTATCAAATGGAAAAAAATGTTTGTGAAACAAAAGGTTAAGGGGCAAAGGCTTTGAAGTGAAAGGTTATTAGAAATTCAGAACTCAGCCTTGGGTGTGAATGGTCATAAGTCCATGCAGTGTAACTATCTTTTAATGCCTTCTTTTGAATACTTTACTTGTAGACATCTAGTGATACCACATGTCTTGGATAAATATGAATTCATGGAAAAGAAAAAGTAAACAAGTAATATAGCAAACAATGCTCAATAAGTAAACAATGCTCAGTTACATTTTCCAAGCAGGTTAGAATTAGAAACTATGTTCAATGAGTTCACATGTTCTCCCTTAAGACTTCACATATCTAACAATTTGGCTGTTCCTGTAGGAAACATCATCTTGCATGAAGAGAGAGGGTGTTTTAAACTATATAGACAATTACATCTTGTTATAAATAGGTTGTGTTCTAGAAGTCCATTTGAAAGTTATTTTTTTGGAGTTATAACCTATTTTCCTCTGGAAGCAAGGTGAGAAATAGGACTTAAATTCCCAAGGTGATAGAGGGTGTCATGGCTTGTCCAAGAAATTTAATGTAAAAGCAAGTGCTTTGCGGTAAGAACGAGCTAGATTCAAATTCCAGTTCTCTAAGTTCAGCTTCCTCCTCTATAAAATGGTACTAATTACAGGACTCATTTCATTGAGTCTGTGGATTAAATGAGGGTTATGGATTATTAAATACAGTGCATGCTTCTAAGCAAATATTGCTCAATAAAAAAGAAGACATTGTTATCTACCGCTGTAATGAAGTCTAGTAAAATACAGATTCTCACTGTATTTATGTCTTTATTCTATCCCATTCCTTTTGGGACCCCAAACATGGGTAAAATTTAAAAATTATCTATGTAATTCTGGTACTTCTATGCCTTTCCTCATGCTTTTTTCCATATACTTTTTTTCAAAGTCCCAGTTCAAATGTTACCTTCTCTGAAAAAACTTTTTTTTCTGCTCTGGAGCCAAAATTAATGAGGAAAAACAAATGTTAAGAAGGAGCTAAATGCTAAGCAGAACTAGTTAAAGAACTAGAACAGGCCAGTGGATTTGTGGGTTTGCCTGCTCACAGGGGTGGGTGAGTTAGGTATGGTTTGGTATCCTGGGTCAGCATAGCTCTCTTTTGTTAGAAGGTAGAAGAGATGAGGTGCACCTGGACGGCTCAGGGGGTTAAACATTTGTCTTTGGCTCAGGTCATGATCCTAGAGTCCCTGGATACAGCATAGCATTAGGCATCCTGCTCAGTGGTGAGTCTGCTTCTCCCTCTGCCCCTCCCCCGCTCATGTGCGCGCTTTCTCTCTCTCTCTCTCTCTCTTGCTTTCTTTTGCTTGCTCTCTCTCAAAATAATAAGATCTGGAAAAAAAAAAAGAAAAAAGGAGGTAGAATAGATGAGAACTGTAAGCAAAGATCTGACAAAATAAATCATAAGGGAGTAAAGTAGCGTGAAAATCCAGCAGGAGCTGGGCTATATAAACTTGACAGTGAGCTATATATGTGCAGGCACACAGTCCAGTTCATTGCTATGATCCCACCATCTAACACAGGGCAACTAACACAGTCACTAACTGACTTTATTATTTAATTAGAACAGAGATGAAGGAATGAAGGGAGAGTATGCAAAGCTAAGTTGTTTCTCTGTGTGTGTGTGTTTTAAGATTTTATTTATTTATTTCTTTACAGAGAGAGAGAGACGGAACACAAGCAGGGGGAATGGAGAGGGAGAAGCAGGCTTCCTGCTGAGCAGGGAGCCTGATGTAGGGCTTGATCCCAGGACCCTGGGATCATGATCTGAGCCAAAGGCAGAGGCTTAACAACTGAGCCACCTAGGTGCCTCTGTCTTTTTTTCTTTTAGAGAGAATGTAAGAGGCTATGGGGAAGGACAGAGAGAGAGGGAGAGAGAATCCTAAGCAAGACCCACACCCAGCACAGAGCCTGATGCGGGGCTCAATCTCCTGACCCTGAGACAAGACCTGAGCTGAAGGCAGATGCTTGAACCACCCAGGCATCCCAGCAAAGCTAAGTTGTATAGAAGTTCAAAACGCTTTGTTAAATTATATTCACTGAAATAAAATGTCATTAAATAAGGTTCTGTATAAAATAAAACAGCTTGCTGCTTTTAAATTCTAATTAAATTAAACAAATTTGCTCTCATTCACAATTCTGGATTTAAGAAATAATTCCAGGTATCAGGGCACTTGGGTGGCTTAGTTGGTTAAGCATCTGCCTTTGGCTCAGTTCATGATCTCAGGGTCCTGGGGTCTATCTAGCACCACATGGGCTCCCTGCTCGGCGGGGATCCTGCTTCTTCCTCTCCTTCTGCCACACCTCTGCTTGTGCTGTCTTTCAAATAAATAAATAAAATCTTTAAAACAAAAAAGAAATAATTCCAGGTATCATCATTATGAATATACATGTCTCTTAGGTGGTGATTTAGAATACAGCAAGGTGATTGGGGGTGAAACCAAGCCTTTACTGGATAGTAAAAACCATAATGATTTAATCATGGGGCTTTTAAATTTTCACATACATGGTAAACATGTTACCCTTATAATTGCATAACTCAATTGTATGGAGTTATAGAGAGGGAAAACTCCTTTGGGAGCTGGAGGATCACATACACATTAGCATACCGAATGAAAACTTGTATCCCCTTATTTTCTATTTTTCTAGTCCACCGAATTATGTTGACAACTTTGACTTTTCTAAGGAAAATATTTTACATTTGGGGTAAATGTCAAGTTTGTTTTGTTTTGTTTTGTTTTCTTAAAGGCCAACAGTTACCAAAGGCTATGATATATTGGTACCACTCTAGTCAGAAGAGAATTTCTGGCTTTATTCCAATTCTCCATTCAGTGCGTGGCTTTCCCAGGGGGACTGTTCTACTTTACAATTATGCTGTTATGTGCAACTGCGTTGGCCAGGTGCTGAGGGATTTTTTTTTACACTTTTCATGAATGCTAAGACAGCTACCCCCACACACATAGGTTGCATGTGTTTCTATGAGCGCCAGTTTACACATACACCTTTAGATTTTGTCCTTGACCTTTCTGTCTCCTATTTCTATTGATGTTCTCTGGCTTATTTCCTTCCTTCCTATAGTTTGTAGTACTCTCTCTGTGTGTACCAAAGATACCTAATTTAAATTTCTTTTTTTTTTTTTTTAAAGATTTTATTTATTTATTTGACAGAGAGAGATCACAAGGAGGCAGAGAGGCGGGCAGAGAGAGAGAGGGGGAAGCAGGCTGCTCCCCGCTGAGCAGAGAGCCAGATGCGGGGCTCCATCCCAGGACCCTGAGATCATGACCTGAGAAGAAGGCAGAGGCTTTAACCCACTGAACCACCCAGGCACCCCCCTAATTTAAATTTCTAGCCCACATCTCTGTCCTGAATACTCAGATGTCTCTGAATGTCTCAACTTCTATACCCAACGGACAGCCGAGGTCTTGAGGTTTACAAAAAGAAACACATATTCTGGTCTCTGTCTATTCCTGGCAAAGATCTCCTATGCCCTTGGGATTTCCTAAGTGCTGAGAGCAAGGCAGGTGTCTTTGTTATGTTAATGAGGTAACTTTTGGAAAACAGGCTGGCTTAGATGGGAGCTGGTTGCCGGGGGAACCAACCACCATCTGATTAGCGGGTTGGAACTTTCATTCTCCACCCCATACTCTTACTTCCAGGGAGAGGAAAAGGGCTGGAAATTAAGTCCAATTACCAACAGTTATATATATATAGTCCTATGATATTTAAAATGGATCCATATAATGACATATTTCCTAAGTCTTTTAAAAGACTCAGAGGCATGGCTTCAGAGCAACTTAGGTTCAAGAAAAAGAGGAAATTATTTCTTTGTTGTGATTCATGCTGAAGGGCCCAATTTCACATTAGAGCAAAAAGTTCTGTTTTTTGTTTTTTAAAAGCAGTATCAAATTTAAATAGGTTCTCTATTGCCTGCATACTTTTTCAAAGGCATCCTGAGATTCAAATAGTATAGTTTATTAACTGCATTTTCAACCTCTTTTATGCTGAGGTGAGACAGTTTCCATTTAACCTAAGAAAAGTCACTATAATAAAAATGGAGATAGAATCGCAAACTGTAGTTCTACAGACAAGAGCATCATTTCATTAAATGTAAATAACCACTCCCATGCTGTGTGGTATACTTATCTGAATTGGGTTAGATGATTATGGTGCTGGAAGGCATTTGGAGATGGGCAGTAATGGGGTTCTGTTTGGTGTAGTAAAATATTAGGGTCCCTGGAGTCAAACAGATCTTTCATTCTTGCCTCTGACCTTTAGGAAGAAGACCTCCTCTAAGCTTTAAACTTGGGATCCAATTCCCTTTAATGTAGCATTTGCCCAACTTGTCTGATGATAAAAATTACCTTGAGTAATCTTTCAATTGACTGTCAACTCTCTTAAGGGAGTGGGAGAAATTCCATTTTACTACAAAGCCCATCATGACATTGGATTTATTGTTACTTCACTACTTCTAAGTTTTCTTCATTCAATATCTTAATTTCTCATTCAAAAGGGATCTGATTCGTCCTGAAGGACAGAAAATTCATATTTTGGAATTCCTAATATAAGCCAGTCAGTAGGCTATTTAGGTCTAGCTCCATTTGTGTTACCACATGAGTTCACTAGAACTATTTCAAAAGCTGGTTTTATTTTCTGCATTCCTCTTTAAGGGTAAGAGACCAATCATCTGAAAATGAGTGTATGTAATGATGGTATGCGTGTGGTAAAGTAACTTCTGGAAGGATCTTGTAATTAGAAGTCTAAATGCTCAATCTCCTTCGATGTCTACACCCAAAAGGAAGAATGATTATTCATGTTCAAAATGAAAATTGTGAGACTGTGAACTCTTCACCATCAAAACAAACCTAACCATATAGAATTTAGTTGATTACTTCAACTCCAGATATTGCTAAGAGATTTTCAAGGATTTTTGAAATAGTTCCTTGCAGTTCCTTAATTCTTGTACACGTATTTTTCATGTAGTTTAACTCTATCCAGATATCTCATTTTCTCTCCTATTTTTCTTTCTGTTGCCCCCAACCCCACCTACACCCCAACACACACACTAAACTTTTTCCCTTGAAGTGCATCAGTGTTCTTCTGGTGAAGTATCTATATATTTCTGAGACTGCATTTGATTTTAGAAGTTCTAGAATATGGAGGAGGATAATTGAAACTTTGATTAGAAAATAAGACTTCAGGCCATTATAGGAAATTAAATTATGTACTAATTTAATAGTATCTCCAAACATGGCTATGATAAAGCCTATTTTGCTTCCAGTTGTTATCTAGGATTTCAACAGATGAATTGTCTTAGGCTGCATAGTATGTATTTTACAGTACACCTCTTATCTTAGGTCTATTACTTTAAATAAATTAAACGTATATATATACACACACACACACATATATATACATATATATATATACATATATATAAGTATGAACTCTAGGTCCTTGAATAAGAATGAGATATATATTTTCTCCTCATGGCAATCTCTATAATAGAAATAGGCCAAGATGTGCCGCATTCACCTCATGGGAGATTTGCTTTATTTTGAAAGTGTACTCTATTTTGTTTATATCAAATAACAATGATTTGCATTTAATTTGTCTAGTACTGTGGAATGGGCCACCAACTGCGTAAGCTGTTTGGAAAAATCACTTTATTCTTTGTCATCTCAGAAAATCTTTATATCCTATTAAGAACTAATACATGGTTTTGTCAGTCTTTTTATTACTGTTGTTTTTTAAATTGTAAGTTATGGTCATGAATATCTGGAAATGGCTAAGATAGATTGAAAATGGCAGGTAATTACACTGTATTATTTCTCATCTGATCAAATTAAGATCTCACATGATGTTAGGGGTCATATATTTTACATGTAAGGAGACGCTAAGACATATTTTGAAGGGTAGTTTCTCAAGCAGTGATTATTAAAGGAATAATAAATTTAAAAAGTGAAAGTGATAACTATGTTATGATAATTTGCTAATACAAATAAAGCTTAGGATATTCAGCTAAATTACAGTTCTATAAATACTTTGTTTCCTGTGTAAATTCACTAGATATATAAATCACTAGTCTTTGCATAGCTAAATCTGCTGTATTCTCATGTAGCAATATTAGTAATGGCTTTTTTCCTGGGAAATTTCATTGTTTTCATTTGGTAGTTTGACACTTTAAAAATAACAGCAATGATTTCAAAGTAACACTCTTCATGCTACCCAAAGAGCACTCTATGTTGGATTTAAATACAGTAACATGACTTCCAAGTTTTACCTTTTTTGTGTGTTAGCTTTAGATTATGTACACTAATTATGAAGAATCCAAAATCATAGGTAATTTAAAACAAATGAACTTTTGATTTTTGAATTTGCTTCCCTGCTTTTGAGGTTATTTCCCAGATCAGAAAATGCCATTGTTATGAAACCACAAAGTCCTACTGGGAGATCTGACTAAAAGAAAGGAGAAGAGCTGTATAGTTTCTCATTTTTAAAATATATTTTACTGGGGCGCCTGGGTGGCTCGGTTGGTTAAGCAGCTGCCTTCAGCTCAGGTCATGATCCCAGGGTCCTGGGATTGAGCCCTGCGTTAGGCTTCCTGCTCAGCAGAGAGCCTGCTTTTCCCTCTCCCTCCGCCTGCCGCTCTGCCTACTTCTGCTCTCTCTTCCTCTCTTTCTGTCAATAAATAAATAAAATCTTAAAATATATATATATATATATACATATATATATATATTACTTTTTTATCACAGAAACTTTGGAAAATACCAAAAGGAGAAATAAGAGAAAAAAAACCACTCTAAATTTTACCATTCCTAGGCAATGTCTTTTAACTTTCAATATATTTCCTTCTGGTGTCTTCATATGCCTACCCTAGAAATTTTCATAATTGTGAATAAGCAATATCAAACTGTGTTTTTTTAAAACCAGTATATATCACATTTTTCCTCTATTATTATAAACTTTTCACAGATAGTTTTAAATATCTGCAAAATATTTCATTGGGTTGATGTCCCGTCATTCATCCCATCCTTCCTGTGTGGTTGGACAGTTAAACAACACCTGATCTTTCATTAGTTTTTGCACAGCTTCCTATTTCTGACACAGACATTTCTTTATGACTTCATGTGTTACCCAAGACAGTTCAAATCCTTAGGAAAACAGAGCCTATAAATAAACTAGAGAACAAAATTTTTCTCAAATGAAGCTAGGTGGAGTTATCTAGATGTGGTAATGCAAATTGATGATATTCTTATTATAGAGTAAGTGCTATATGATTTAGAGAAATAATATTAGATATAATTGACTTGGTACTTTAAAAATAGATATTTATCAATGACCAGTTTCAAAATTATTATCTGAGAAGTTTTATATAAAACAATATAACCTTAACTAAACAGTAAATGTTGTATGAAGATAGTCGTTTTCCTAATTTAAATTATGTGATTCTATTTTTGCTAACTGTTAAGACTGAATATTTTCATGTGAAGTATAAAGTAAATTTCAGCAAAAAGAATAGTGGGAACCAATTCTGTATCTCACCTACTCTGCAATCTGTCCTCCAAAGGACCAGTCTGGGACACGACGCCAATGAAAAGTAGACAGATGAATTGCATTTTCTCTTGTGTCTGGGGCACTGAATCCAAGCAAGGTTACACTGTTATTTGTTGAAATAATAGCTGGATACAGAGAAAGTGCTATTGATCTTTTTCATCAATAAATCATGAGTAAACAATGCAAGCTCCTTGAACTGCTAGGGAAAAATTATGATATCTCATTTCCTGTTTGCCTCCTCAAGTAGGGCAGGATCATTCACTATATATGCAAACCGGAAGCTTTAGTTCAGGGTTGGCTTCTAACATCTTTTTTCAGAGAAAATTCTGTAAGTTCATCTCTAATGTCAAACAGCCTTTAATATGACTTTCTTTTAATTTCTCCACCAATTCCTGCTTTTCCTCTCCCACTCCTTCCTCTTCTTCCCATCTCTTCTCCATTTTTTTGGGTAAGATTTTGTTTATTTATTTGACAGAGAGAGAGAGAGAGATCACAAGTAGGCAGAGAGGCAGGCAGAGAGAGAGGGGGAAGCAGGCTCCCCGCTGAGCAGAGAGCCCGATGTGGGGCTCAATCCCAGGACCCTGAGATCATGACCTGAGCCGAAGATAGTCGGTTAAACGACTGAGCCACCCAGGTGCCACCCTCTCCTCTTTATTGAGCACAACTTTCTTTGGGGGAATAGGAGAGGATCCCCAAAATAGAAACCTGTTCTTAGAAGACCAACAAAACAAAACAAATCCTCCTGTGCTGTCTTCCCCGACAAAGCAGATTGAATAGACTGCTGTCAGTAGGGGATTCCCGTGGCATGTGCGTTGCTAGGCCCAGCAAGGAGACAGAACCACCCTAACGGGTCAGGAAGCCAGGGTTTTAGCGGCAGCCAATGAGAGGAGGGGTGGACCCTGCAGGTTGGTGAGGAGGATAGGCTTCTTCAGTAGGTGCAGCAGGTGATTCAGGCAACAGTAACTGAGTGCTTTCATCGTCTAATGATTGCAGACATGATACGCCCTACCTCTGGCATGTTAGCAAGGCAGGGAGTAAGGGAATTTAAGAACAAGTAGAGAGAGCCAAGCCGCAGGTCCTGAGGTGCAGCCACAGGATTTCTGCACACAGAAAAATGGAGTGAAGAACAAGGCAAGTCCTGATCTAGAAGAAAATCCTTCAGTAAAAATACATTTATGGATATCTTTATTGCCCAATGTTATTATGCTAATTTTGGTATAATTGCATAATGTTCTCTTGCCTATTTAGCTTTTTCAGCAGATTTTTAATTGATTGGGACCTCAATATGATTAAAATGAAAATCTAATTAGAAAAAATTATGTACATAGTGACTTGGCAAATATCTTAGTATAAATGTAATGAGCAGAGCATAATTAGTTTAGAACAATTGTGGGTCCCTCTGTACCAAAGTAATAAGAAAAAAAGTAAGTGAAGAAGGTAGCAAGCTTCAGATAGATTTTTTTATACTGCTACATCATCAATTAATTTCAGAATATGATGACATCTGCTACTGGAAAAAAAAAGCATCAGACAGTGACTAGACTAAGTGTAGTTACACATCTTTTGGTTATACAAGAATGAATTGTGAAAGGTACAATACTGGAATGGTGTACTGAAAATGTACTTTAGTTCCAGTCTAATGTGTAATTATAAACGAATTATGTCCTCAGTGTATGTTGTTGTCTTTATAAAAAGATAAAAATAACCAACCAACCAACTAACCAACTTGCCAAGTACCAACTCATCATAGTCAAGGCTTTGCACTTTTCATCCCGATGAGTCATTTCTTAAAGAGGATGGATATTGGTAATTGCTAACACAGCCTTAGGTAGCACTGAAAACTCTGGGTTACTTTGGCCGCATACTTTCTCTTAGTCAATAATATACTGATGATAGGGAAGAATCTAAGTATCCTTAGGGAAACTGGGGTAAGTGTGTGGATGGCAAGAAGCAGCTGGATATTCCTTACCATCAGAATTTAACTATGTCCTTTATTTTTCAGAATAGAAATGAGAATAGAAATGAAATGTTACTGATATTTCAGACTAGGGATTTTGTCAGAATAGCTCCTAGCTTGTAATGAGAATTTTCCCTCTGCAAGATATTTTTTCCACTCCATATCTTCCAAATAGAAGCAGATTTCTGTTAATATTCAAAGGTATTTTCTAGTAGAGGAAAACTAAAATTGTCAGTATCCACAGAAAAGAGCAGTATTTTTGACAGAATGGGTCTTGTTTTATTACCAGCTGAGCAGAGAAAAGACTAGGGTCTTTCTTTTGATAATTTATAAATGAATATAAATTGTCTTTTGATAGTTCAACTGAATGTTGAAAATACTTCATGCAAACTTGAGAAGATTATTTTTGGGGTATAGAATTCTCTGTTGTATATCTGTGTAATTGAGTTTATTAACTGTGTTCTTTAAATCCTCTTTGTTAGTAATTGACTCCTAATCTATCCACTGATTAAAGAAATATATTTAAATCCTTAATTAGATTTGTGAATTTTATCAATTTCTTGTAAGTCTTATAATTTATGAGTTTCCATGTAATTATTTTTTTCTCGTGTTCTTTTATTATTTCGTTATGTGAATTCCTTCATTATTAATAATCTTTGCCTGTAATTCCATTTTTATTCAGGTAGCTGCTGATTACTATATTGTTGAAGAATATTTTTCAGTCTTCCCTGTCAAATTGCTCATATCATTTTTTAGGTGTATCTGTTGGAGCAAGCACCATTATTTGTTGTATTTACCAATTAAAAAAAATAAACATATATGTCATCTTTTGTTTTACTTAATTTCTTCTTTTTTGGAATAATTGTTATGTGTATGCTGGAGGTTCCCAAGCTCTTGACCTGACTTTTTTTTTTTTTTTAAGATTTTATTTATTTGACAGAGAGAAACACAGCGTAAGAGGGAACACAAGCAGAGGGAATAGTAGCGGGAGAAGCAGACCTCCTGCCGAGCAGGTAGCCTGAAGGGGGCTCGATGTGGGGCTCCATCCCAGGATCCTGGGATCATGACCTGAGCCGAAGGCAGACGCTTAACAACTGAGCCACCCAGGCGCCCCTCTTGACCTGATTTTTAAAGTCTCTATTTTGTTCTCTCTTCAGCCTACATTTGGATAAATTTTTCTGTATCATCTTTGAATTTACTAATTTTCTCTTCATGATACTTTGGATTGGAGTTGGCCTCATTTCTAAGTTTTCAAGTTCAGTGAAATTATTTGATAATTTCTTAGGATCTCTAATTTGTTATCTAAATTCTCCCATTTTTGCACCATTTCTTTAAGTTGTTTTTCCCCATAAATTCTTGTTCTGCTTTGATGAATGCTATTTCTTCCCTGTGCTCTTTAAGGAAGGCCAAACATACTTGTTTTCATTTTATCAGTGGCAAATTAACCATTTGTTTTCCTTTAATGTTGCAAGCTATCTGCCTATTCATTACTTATTGGCTTATATTAAGTGGACTTTTTGTTCTTCTATCTCATCGGCTTTTATCCCTTCTTATTTGGCAGTTTCACACTCTCCAGAATTTCCAGACCAGAGTGAGGTCTTGTATTTGTAACCCAAGGCTCCTGCTCCTTAGAGGTATTGGCAACGTATAAAGTTCAGTTACTGAGCCCTTTGATAATATGGCCCAAGTCCTGATATCTAGGCTGTGTTTACTTGCTTCTGCTTTTTTTATTTAATCTAAGCTTTAGCTCAGGCAGCATTTAGTCATAGATTGGGACAACTGACTAAACCCTGAGTATGATAAAAGTTATTTTATCGCCCAAGTGGGCATGGATCAGGATCACTTTACGTTCTCTTACTTCCTGAGTTGGGAATTTCCAGCTGACTGGAATTTTGTTTTATTTTGACTCCATTCTTGTGCTACAGAGATGGTTGTCTCATTTTAGATTTCAACTATTTCTTATAATTAAAAATTGTTTTTTACATTTCTATTTCCCATTGTTTTACCTTAGAAGAAATGGGTCTCAAAACAGAGCTATAATACTATGTTGTCTATAGCTGCAAAGTCCAAAATGGTGGCCATTAACCACATTTGACAATTTAAATAGAAATCAGTTAAAATTAAGTAAAATTAAAAATTCAGCTCTTGAGTCATGTTAGCCACATTTCAAGTTCTCAATAGTTCCATGAGGCTTTCAGCTACCATTATGGGTAGGGCAGATAAAGAATATTTCTATCATTTTAGACGGTTCTGTTGGGTAGCTCTGGTCTATACTATGAAGCTAAATATTGAAAAGAGAGAGAGTAAAAAAGGCTGCAGATGTTTAAATCTATTGTGAGGTTGTCGGAAGTTGTCTGAAGTTCACTAAATTGTTAAAACACACATGTAGAATATGCAATAATGGCATTCTATGTGCTTTCTTTTCAATAACATGTCTGTAGTAGTCTACTATGAATTTTTCCCTGAAGTATAATCTTATGATTTTGGAGCCAGGAGACTGGGGAGCCAATTCCAGCCTTGCCCTTACTAAGAATGTGATTTATAACTAGATACCTGACTTCTCTGAACTCTCATTTTCTCATTTGAAAATTGGGATGGTAGTTATCTTGCCAATTTTGTGTATGTTTTATTAAGGTGTATTTCAGGATAAATTAATATCACTTACTCATTATTCAGTATAAAGGTGACCCTTTCATACTTAAATTTTTACATTTCTTTAAATTTTGCTTTTCTTTGTGTTTTCTCAAGTAACATAATGTTCATTCTAATTCCATCTGGACATCAGAAATATCCATGTCAGGTTGTCTACTGACTGAGTCAGCCTGGTGCCCTCGTGTCTACCCCATGTCTAATTATTTCAAGAGAGACTCAAGTTTGAGTAAGTGGGAAAAGGATGCTTCCCAAACAGATATACTCTTGGATAAGCAGGTCATTTGGATTAAAGGGAACTAATGAAGGTAATCATAGTGGCATTCCACTGCACAATCTCACAATTGCAGGTCTAGTGATAAAGCATACGTATTTCTATACCTTAGTCTAATATATTTAAATCTATAGCGTTTTAGCTGTGTTAGCACCCATTATACAACATGACTCATTTTTATTAGGCATCATCAGACAAACCATGAAACCAAGGGCCAAAGCCATAAATAAGATTTAATTCTAATGGGTGCACCCATCTCCATAACTCAGAGTAGTCTTTATATGTGTGCAGTTTAGTTAAGTTTTTTGTTTTGCTTTGTTGTTTTGGTAGAATATCTTAACCCAAACATTTTTTAAAGATTTTATTTATTTTGAGAGAGAGAGAACAAGCAGGAGGAGGGGCAGAGGGAAGGGCAGAGGGACAGGCAAACTCCCCATTGAGTGGGGAGCCCAACTTGGGGCTCAATCCCAGGACTCTGTTATCGTGACCTGAGCCAAAGTCAGCTGAGTAACTGACTGAGCCACACAGACATCGCTTTAACACAGACATTTTTATCAAGAATTTTGAAGTTTTAAAATAATAAACTTTTGAACATTGTGATCTGTATAGTAATTGCAAGATTCTACATTCATTCCCGAATCGTTATGTTTGCTTACGGGAAAGACAATCTCTAACTATATAACAAATGCCAATTTTGAGGGGGTAGAAGTAATTAGATGATGGCAATTTTTGAATGATGCTGTATATTCCACTTAAATTTATCTACTCTTACTATTTTGTGATCATTAAACAATGTTTATTTCTCATAGATGAAATTGAGATGTACACTATTCTAAGACTTATCATTTGTAGTCTATTTTTTATGGCATTTACCCAAATCCTAATACTTACGATGTTTGTTTATAGCAACTGGTTCTTATAAATGTTACACATTGTAGTGACAACAGTTCCTTTTTGTTGTCAGCATTTTTTGTTATTTATGATTCTGAGTGTAACTTTATTTTGAAAAATAAAGAGTAAAATAAAATTTTAGTGGTAAAATTATCCTACAATTGCAAAAAAAAGATGGCATCTAACAATGATGTTAATATAGAGGAAGAAAAAAACTCCATATTTTAGAAGTTTAAATCCACGTCAAATGTTTTGTGTATATTTTTAAGAAGGATAGGAAAATATGTTTCCTTCTCACCATTTCTACTGCTATCTTACCATTGCCCTGCTAGTCACCATTATCTCTGGCCTTTTACCTCCATGTTCTCCTTCCTTCTACAATTGTGAAGGGGGCTCTTCCAGGAACTGAGAATATCATCTTAGCAAGACTAGCATGATTTCTACAATTATAAGCATGGGGATGGAGTCCAGACATTTAGATTTTTAACATGCTTCCTAGCTGATATTTCTGTATTTGTTGAACAGACCCTACTCTGACAAACATTTTCTAGAGCAATGATTCTTAAACTTGCTAGTCTCACTAGTGATGATGGCCAAATTGGATCCCTGGGGTTACATTTGATCTGATGCAGACGAATATCTAGGAGTTGAAGCTGGGAATCTTCACTGTTATTTGGATCCCCAGATGATCCTAACAATCAATAAATGATGTTTGGGAAACCTCACCCCAGAGGCCTTGTGCAAACAGTAGATCACATAGACTAGGGCCCAGAAGCTCAGCTGAAACCTCTTCGGGACCATGAGGCTCCCTTATGACCCTCAGAGGAGTAGCACCTGGGGCCAGGAAGCTGCAGAGGTAAGGCTAGCCCAGCTGCCTCCAAGTAGGAACAGCTGACAAGCTAGATGGTGGAGGCCCTGCAAATACATAAAAATCCCCCCTGGATGTCCAGCCCTCCAGAAGAATAACCACAGGACAGGGAGTGCCGAAGGCATCTGTCAAAGAAGGAACCGAAGGCCGTGGGAGGCAGCACACCTCACCCAGCCTCACCCGGGAGGCCAGAGGAGCACAGGTATTCTCTCTCAGGATGAGGAAAGGCAAACTTGTCTGGTGGTTCCTGGTCCAAGGTTTGAAAGGACCCAAAGGAAAAAGGTAAAGAATTCCATGGGACATTTTCAATCTGGGGGAGGCGGTGGGAGGCCTGAAGAATAATAACTACAATGTTACAGGAATCTTACTTTGTCTCTTTTAACCCTCACAGAGCATCTTCACGGTAAGTTATTTATCGGAAGTGCGGCGGCTAAAGTGCCGAAAGGTCTTTCTTATACTGTGTGCTCAAGACTGAGTCCTAACCATAATGTTGGGCAGCTGGGTTTTATCCCAGGATAATGGTTTTTCATGTTTCCATTGATTGAGTTTTTAAATTAGCCCTTTTGGAGACCTATTTTATACTATATGTGAATGTGGTACCAAACGACTATTTCTGAGAAACACTATGTGGGGAGTGAATCTTGCCCAGAGGGCCTAAACATTCCTTGTTAAAGTAACCGAATGGCCTTTTCCTGACTATGTCACATTTTCTCTAGAATCTCATTTTATAATCCAGTTTCAGCTTGTGTTCTGTTACTGTATGATAAACTTAGCAATATGAAATTAACATCTAATTTTTAGCTTGATAGAGAGTTTAATGGGTAAATAGTGGAATAAAAAATTCCAAACTAAATATAGACTCTCTCTAGTAAAATATTGTAACGCAAGAGAGACACTCAGTATGCAGAAGGATAAGAAATGTGATTACTTTTATTTCACTTACTGGAAACTACCAAATCAGTAAAACCTTGGGAAATTGAGTAAAACCTTGGAAAAATGATTTCACAAGAAGTTTCCCAGGCCTCTGGCCATGTGGGAGGCGAATCTGCACTTTTATTTTGCATTTATGAAGCAAATTGTTTCTTCTAACTCAGATTGTACCAGTGGAGCCTCTGCGGAGGATTCATGCCCTTGTAATGTGAGGCAAAAATAAATTTTAAAAGGCTATCTACTCCTATTCCTTTTCTTCTCATTTTGGCTGGCCCATTCTAGGTGGATGAAGTTTTAAGGCTATTAGAAAAGAAAGTTCACAGCCTTTTACTAACTCTGTCAACCTTTCACCTCGCTGTTTGCTCTATTTTAAATTTATATCAGCCCTACTGGAGGCAGCTCATAGGTGAGTGAGAACAGCAAGAAAACTTGAAAAATATCCCATGAGGAGAGTAGAAGGAATTTTAGTTAACTGGGAGAAGCATAAGTGATTTTTCAAGCATTTGAAGAGATGTGAAACAGAAGAGATGTCTTTTTAGAGTTACCTGTGCTAACGGATAAAAGTTGCAGGAAGATGAATTTCAGGGATATGTTAAGAATAATTTTACAGCAATCATTTAGAGTGTTTATCATACTTGCAGGTGTTAATGTCGAAGGAATTGAAGCATGAATAAGTATTTGGGTAGGCTATGTCTCCCATACTGTACACAATGTATTTGAATGGCAGGGAATTTAAGTCTCTCTCCATAGGCCATACAAATTGAATCAGAGCTAGTGCTCAGAGCCAAGTCTACTGCCAGTCCAATGAGTCTGGCATTGTACCCAACTTCTGATGCTCAGAATTTTAATCAACCACTACCCCTAGGTCTTTGCATAGGAGACAACAGAGTCTCAGATTGAGAAGGGAACTTGCTTAAATTTCCACGTAAAGCAGTTTGTAATAATACCTGGCTCATGTAAATGGAAAGCTATTCATATGACTTTGCTTGCCAAGGTGGGCTGAATTATAGACAGAAACTTCAGGGGTCACTTTATCACATGTAAACTCCCTCCTATAGCTTGCTTCACAAATGGTTATTCTGCTAAAGCTTAAAAATTCAACCTAGGGAATATTCCTTTCCATGTTTGGTGGCAAGCGTTTTTATGTTGAACTAGAAAACTCTCTCTTTTCCTAATCCAACTCCGACTCGGAAGAAATATTGAATAAATTTGCCTTTTTTAAAATATTAATCCCCAAACTTTGAAGATGTTTCAGTCCAGAGAGTGACCTCCTCATGCTTTAATTGTTTGGGTTTTCGTTGGGTTTTTGCTGATGTTGTTTTGTTGTTTGTTCAGTTTATAGTTGGAAAGGTTAAGGTTCAAGTAATTATCAGAACAGGAGTACATTATCTTGGGAAGCTTTCTTAGTTTGTGAACTATTTCTATGCAAAATAGAAACTAAAGATTAGAAAGAAAGTGCTTCCAGAGAAATTTAACTTCATGAGTTGTGAAGTGGGTGGCGAACAGTGCTTCCTTTTTACCACCAGAGGTCTTCAAAGGACCTATGATAGATGCAAGTCCTCTAGCCTAGGAGGAAAAACCTCTGAGGGCAAAGCTGAGGGAAACTCTCAGCAAGTAATTTATTCAAGAATTTGAGGAATTATTAGTGTTCTGCAGCCATAAAGCTAACTGTTTCTTTTAGAATTCAGGCCAAGAAAAAAACTAACGAAAAAATGAATAACCAAAACCCTTGAATGTAGAATAGTTAAAATAGATCGTTTTATATTTAATTTTGATCCATTGGTAATCATTTTAGTTTATGTTAGGGAGCTCCTGATGCTCACTGCAAGGATTAAAAACTTCTTATCAACATTGCATAAAAGAGGAAATCCCTATCATTTACATTATTGACATATATTTATAATATATTATGTGTATATAATAAATATGTAAAAATCCTCTAAATTTAAATGTTAAGAGACAATGTGGGCTAATTTCTTTTGACTTATTCTAAATCACTGGAAAGCAAAGCCAGGCAAAGATTTTGTGTCCATTTAGAAAAACAGCTCTCTACATAATTTGAGTACCAATTGTCTCCTTTCATAGTTCCTTTGCATTTTTTATGTGACTTATTTAATTCACTATTTATTGAAAGCCTATTATATGCCTGCTGTTTTACCAAAAGATGGCATACATAAAAATTGCAATCACACGGGATCACTGTTCTTAAGAAATTCACAATTTACTGCAAGAAAAAGAGGCAAAGAATTATAATTCAACTTTATAAGTGCTGAATTAGAAAGATGAGAAGAGTAAGGGCAGGGGAGCCCCCAGAAGTGGTTGCTAACTCAGGGAGAATCAGAAGATTCACCAACAAGTAGACACGTGAACTAGGTATTGGAAGACAAAAAGGCAGTCATGTTGTGAAAGGTGTAGGGAACAAGGGCAGTGTTTTATGGAGGAGAAGGAACGTGAACAGAGGAAAGCAAAGCCCTGAGCCAGAGGAGGATACAACCTATCAGGATTGATGGCAAGTGGATGGAGAAATTTGCCTGGACGGGTAACACAAGCTGAGAGTTTTGCTGTATGTGAAATGCGATCAGGAAATGCAGCCTTGATTATTTTATACTGAGCACGAGGTTGAAATATTCATGTTATTTTTTAATACTTAACCATATGAAAATAGTTTCCCTAATCCGAGTCCTAAACCCAATTTAAAAAAACCTCCCACTATGATCTGAAAAACAATTTAAAATTTTTATTTTTAAAATCTACCCCCATTTTTTTCCTCACAAACTTTTTGTTTCCCCTTTCCTCTGTTTTTTTTTTTTTTGTTGTTGTTGTTGTTGTTTCTTTGTTTCCCCTTTACTCTTGCTGTAGGTTGGTATGTTGCATTTTTTTTTTTAATCTAGTGAGAAGAGACAATGGAGAATGAGGCATGTCTTAGTTGGAGGAGGAGGAACTCCGAATAATATGGGTGTGTTCAGTGAAATGTTAGTGTGTTTACTGCTTTTGTAAGGCCGGAAACAAGGACATATTATGAAACTATTAAAAACAGGAAAAAAAATACAATAGTACATTTTAATTGTATTTTATGGTCATAACAGTACTGCCCAAAGGGACTTAACACAATTCAACCATGATGTTCACAGACATTTGCTGGTCTTCCAGTGACACGGCTGCTCTTGTCTTCAGTCTTGATAGCATACATGTGTTAAAGAAAAAAAAAGTACGGTTCTAGAGTTTGAGCTTTAGTTTCCTGCTCTCTGCAGGATTGAGTTTGAGTCTCTATTTACATTTGTACAAGAAAATAAAACAGACTGGCAACTTCCAACAAGTCTCCCTCCCTCTCATAGAAGTTTTCTTTCTCCTAGTTGGACCAGTCTTGGATTCCATGTCTCACCCTTGTGCAGGGTCTGTGAGACCCCTCGTGGCAACTCTCCATCTGCCTCCCTAGCCCTTAGCTTTCCTGGCTCAGTCACACCAAAGTTCTCCCATTTTCCATGACTTGACATTTTAGGGGAACCCCAGACCTTTGCACAAGTTGTCTCCTCCTTCCAGGTTCCCCTCCACTCTCTCCCAGCTCTTCCCTTGTCTGTCTGTACAATAAGACAATCGGCACACTTGAAATTACAGAGTCACAAAAACACTACTTTCTTGACAGCCATTATCTTTTTGGACCTCTAATTCTAGACCAAACTGTGAATGCAAGGCCTTTCTGTTTTCACGCAGGACCCGGGGCAGTGCCCACACATAGTAGGAATTGAGTAGATTTGTGTTGGCTCAATGAATGGAGGAAGAGCTGTAGGGAGATAAATATGTATTGAAATACTCATGTAAATGGCAGGACTATTTAGCTCTTTTTTTTTTTTTTTTTTTTGAAAAAGGACAAGTTAGCTTCAGATTAAGGTGTTTTAATATAAATAATCTGTGCAACATTAGTTTACTATTATCCTGAATGTTTTGTATTTTAGGGTACCAAAAAAATAGATTTCTTATTTCTCATTTCTTCAAGGCTATCGATGAAGTGGTGTTTGGAACAAATCTTGATTAGAATTTACATAAAGCAATTGCTGTCATCTTCATAATGTCACTTAAAGCTCTTTTCTTCAAAGGGAAATACTTTTCCTTATGTATTACTAAATTGAGCACCTGTTGAAAAGAGTAATGGATATCTCCAGCAGCCTCTTGAGTCTTAATGCTTGAGATGAGAAGCAGAAGAACGTATCTATTTTTTTCCAATATGCTTCAAACCATGAAAACAGATTCCCCTTGAACATCTTTGATCTCCCTCAGCACCTCTTTCAAGGAAGCCAGTTCCGTCCACTTTGTTCCTTGGGGTAGAGCCGTGAGTGATTATGTGGGCTAATATGCAATAGAGGGGTTAAAGTACGGCTCTGTAATGATTGCTTCCAATTCTAAGACCTTGAAATAGACTTGTGTTCTTTTGAGTATTATTTTATCTCTTACCAGTGTTTTTTGAAGAATCCCTTCTGTTGACTCTACATTTGGGACATTGGTGTTGAATGTAGATGCGGCAACCTTCTCAGCTGAACAGGAAATTGGTGTAGTATCAGCCTCCTGTAGTTCTTCCTTCACAACTAACCTGACATTTGTTAAGAACACATTTAAAAATGTTGATGTATTTACACTTGGTCAGGTTTTTTTATGTGTAGGAAAAATACATAAAGAGCACTGTAAGAAAAAATAAATCAGTACTGCATTGAATTTCACTGCTAGGGAAGAAAGCCTTTACATTTGAATTTCTTTCCTACTGCAGATAGCGTGAGTTAATTTCTAAGGGATCTTTATGTCTACAAGATGATTTTTAATTATCTATTCTGAGATCAGTAAGCCACTACTGGCACCACCAACTCAAACCTGTCACGTGATTTTGTCAATATATTTTATTAGAATAGAGCTGCTCCCATTTATCTGTGTTTTGGCTTTTGCACTGCAACAGAATTGAAGAGTAGCAGCAGAGACTGTGTAATTACAAAATCTAATATATTTATTTCCTTGCTGGGTCCAGAAAAATTTCACCAACCCCTGACTGTAACTGATGCTACTCAGTACAATTTTATTGGCTTATATAATGTTATTATTTATTATTTGTTCTTGGATATTCTGTAACTGGTTATATGTTACATATTCAACCTTTACAACACATATTTAAAAAGGAAACAAATTTTAATTGTGTGTTGAATAAAAGAAAGGCAAAATATAGAAGAATCTCTTATAGGATTAAGGGAAAATTGACAAAAGATAGGTGAAATAAAATAATGAGCAGAATGAATAATATTGTTATAAATATCAATCTGTAGAATAACTTGTTTTTTTTTTAAGATTTTATTTATTCATTTATTTGACAGAGAGAGAGATCACAAGTAGGCAGAAAGGCAGGCAGAGAGAAAGGGGGAAGCAGGCTCCCCGCTGAGCAGAGAGCCCGATGTGGGGCTCGATCCCAAGATCCTGAGATCCTGAGATCATGACCTGAGCCAAAGGCAGAGGCTTTAACCCACTGAGCCACCCAGGTGCCCCAAATAACTTGTTTTTTAATTTCCTTATTATGCAACTGTTTAGTATCCATTTCTCAGGAAAAACATTCTAAGGAGAACAGAGTTAATATTACCTGCAAAAATGCAGGTATTTCATCTATTTTAAGACAGAGGAATTCGACCAAGGTCAATTAAGATAATGTCTCCACTTCTTAAGTTATAACATTGTTATTTGTGTCATTTGTACTGCAGTTCCCAGTAATTAAAACAGCAGGTTACAGATGGATTATTTCGGCATGGGCACACTCAACGTCTTGCCCTGCAGTTAGATGGACATTGTCTTATGTAGACACTGCCCATTGTCCCCAGGCAAGACTCTCTTAGATTGTCCTTGGAGGAGGAAATTAGCCTAAATAAATCTTTTATTTGTCTCACAAGTCTTTGAAAAGAACCGTATTAGCGACTGCCAGCTGAGTTACTGCAAAAAGGAAAAACAATTCAATAATCTTATGCTTTTGATGTCAACCTGACATAAAGTAAAAAAGAAAGAGATTCTGTTATTTAAGAGAAGATTTTAAAAGAGTTTCTTTGAAGTGCATATTTACTTGTAAACTTTTTTTTTTTTTAGATTGACTGAAAGAAATCACATTCCCCTGAAAATTCTCTAGTTCGTGTACTCCATAGCAAGACCTGCCTAAAAAAGTGGCAGTTAGGAGAAATTTAAAGAGGAAAGAGAAAAGATGAGAAAGTTTCAAAACAATATGCTCATTTGTTTTTGGAATGGAAGGGCATGTTTTTGTCAGAGTACCAAACAACTGTTTATCCACTTATTTAGGGCTGTGCAGAATTTGTAGAAAGATCTTAACATGTGTATATTGCCTGTATCCCTTAGATTATCCGGTTATATCTGCTCCATTCCATAATCAGAAAACCATTTTCCCCACTAAGGCAAGGAATGCTCTGTTAAGATGTTTCAGTGTGTGATGGAATATTATTCTTACGATTCCTATGTTTAAAATGTATAGTATAAATCGTACATCAGCATGTTTGAGTTTTCTTAAGTGCTTAGCTCTATCCCCCCTTCCTTTAGAAAGGCCCTGTGTTGAGAGTTCCAGAGGATTTAATTAATTGGTTGCTTTGGTTTTAGATGTAAATGTCTTTTATAATTTGTGGTTCTCCCCATAGTCACGAAACCTCTTCTACTGTCCTGTTTATCTGTGTTGCTTACCACATGTCTTTCTCACCATCAATCAATATCCTACCCATCATTTCAGACCAAGTCCAAGCCCTGTCACATTCATGAAGACTGTTTTGATCACACAGCCTGACAGGGTATCTTATTCCTCTGCTCTCTCCTAGCATTTATTACCAATTCCACTCCTAGGCTTTATCCTACTGTCTTGTATTGCTCTTACCTTTAGTAAATGTCTTTTGTGTCCTATTGCATGATAAGCTCTTAGGCCAAGTGACTGGCTCTTACACTTTTGTGCTCCTTTCATAGTACCTTGAATATCCTGGTTACTCAAAAATGACTGAAAAGACATTTTCATGCAAGATACGATATTTTTAGATAGTTACCTTTTTAAGATTAAGATTATACATATATGTTTCTCTTTAATGATAGTTCAGGTAATTAGGAGTTGACTTAAATTGTTACCATTTATGGGACTAGAAAAGAAATCTCTTCCAAAGCATGATTGATTGCTCATGAATTAAATACATTACAGAAGATAGTTTTGTACAGTCAAACCCATGAGTAATTATGTCTCTGTCTATAATTTTTATGGCACTGTGCTTTATTAGCCTAAAGCTCTGATATTTTTTTTTAAAGAGATATGTTGGAATATATTTCTCCCTTG
>CM053607.1:28256371-28288923 GCA_028646535.1 Procyon lotor
AGAACTAGTTTGGAACATTCTGTGTTGCAGTCCCATCTCCCATCCAAGGAAAGGGAGGGGATAATGGACCCTCTTCCTCAAATGTAATGAGCCATATTGGATTGGTTTCTGATTCATGCCTGTGAAACTGGAGACCCAAAGATTTTGGCTGGCAGTTCCGTGTGACTAGGTGATTACGTTTCTTCAGATAAGCTATAGTGAAAGCTGGTGTCCGGTCGTTCTTTCCCCCTCCTCTTTCCTGCTGCCAATTGGCATCGGAGCATTTATCTTTGAGCTTGAGATGACCTTGGCACTGAAGAAGCTAAAAGGAGACTAATAATTATGGAGACAACCATTCCTGCCCCAAGCAGCCTCCAACCGAATTCTACTGCATGAGAAAGGAATACACTACCTTATTTAAGCAACTGTTACTTGGGGGCTTTCTGTTAATAGCAGCTGAAACGAATCCTCTCATTCGATCTTTTTCTTACTTAGTCATCACGTCTCGAAAGGTTTAGCAATGAGGAGTAATAAGTTTAGAACTAATAAGTGGAGGCCATGAAAAAACATTGAGGTAGTTGCGAAGAAATATTAATAAAGTAAGTTTCAGAAGGGCTCCCTTAAGCCTGGGACTCTTGATTTTGGCTCAGGTTGTGATCTCATGGTGAGACTGATTTTAGATCATACAAGCTTTACCATTACAAAAGAAGAAAAACTCTGCATGTAGCTAAAGAAGTGACTGGTTTGGGGAGGTTAATTTTTTTTTTCTTTTGAGTTTCCCAATATCCCTGCATGTGGCACTAGGTAGATGGTATTTAGGACCATGAGAATAGGAGTGAAAATTAAGTCTTGCAAAACCATATTTCATTTCAAGTATAATAACATTTAATAAGCATAGAGTACACCAGAGAACAAACAGTAGTCGTTTCATTTCCTGCTTAAATTTCAATAACTTGGGGCACCTGGGTGGCTCAGTCGTTAGGCAGCTGCCTTCGGCTCGGGTCATGATCCCGGAGTCCTGGGATCGAGCCCCACATCGGGCTCCCTGCTCTGTGGGAAGCCTGCTTCCCCCACTACCATTCCCTCTGCTTGTGTTCCCTCTCTCGCTGTGTTTCTCTCTGTCAAATAAATAAAATCTTTAAAAAAAAATTTCAATAACTTGAATTTGATGTTTTTGTCTGTTTCTAGGAGTCAGTGTAATCCAATTGTTTCACTTTTCCTCAGGATATCCCAAATATAAATTCTTGTTCTTTTCCATTGCTGAGAGGTTAGTTGCTTCCTTTTGTCTGGCTAGAGGCATTTGTTCAGATGTCATTTAAGGAAAAAAAAAAACCCAACAACTGTGGCATGGTCTTTTTTATCAAGAATAGAATTAATCAAATAATATACTGTTTACTAAGTAAAGTTTTTTTTCCATATAGTATATTTACTTAGAGGAAAAATTTTCCTCAATCCATCCTCCCATTTTGAGCTGATTGGAAATTTTTGAAATAAAAAAAAAATGATATATTACATAGCCATTTTATTTAACTTTTGAAAAACTAGATTGAGATCCCAAATCGAGTATAAAGATTCAGGCATATCTGGATGGTTGTTGGGATGGGCTGTGGAAGTTTAGATTTAATAGCATCCTAAGAAGGCTGTAAATCCTTGTCTAACACTGAGACCCCACTGCACTGTGCCTGGCTCCCAGAATTTTCTTCCTAAGTACTTGTTGAATCAATAGGTTAATGGAAGGATGGGTGAGTGGATAGATAAAAGAGAGAGGGAGCACTTATTGTGAAGGATAGAGCAGAACAGAGATGATTATGGAATCCATTTCTGGAATATCAGAAGGTGGAGCACTGGAGTGAGCAGATCTGTCCCTGTGTTTCCTGTGCCAATTGGCTGCCCTGAATTCATGTCCAAGTCCGGAGGATATCAGGGAGCTGTGAATGATGACTGTAAGAGTGGTTTCATTAAACTTCAGCAAGACTTGAAATACAAGTAGCTGTGCTGGAAATGCTATGAATCAAACCTTTGGTCCCACATTGCAGCAAAGCACCGTGACATTTTGAGAAACTGTCCCCGCAGCAGTGAGTTTATTCATGACCACTTGTAATGCATCTTCTGGGAGTCACAGCTGTCACCAAGGGGCATTTGACGTGTGGCCATGGCCAGCATTGACAGATGTTGGAGGTAACAGCCAATAGCTTTTGAGTTCTGTGAATGTGGCTTAATTACAGAGCCAGAATCAGGGCCCTGCACTAAAAGGGGCTGCTTCTTTGACTTTTACACCCTAGGTATCTCTCTTGCTCTATCTTAGTCTTGGCTTTGTTTAATTAATACCCATTAGTTTGTCATTACTAGAGAATGCTAGGTTAAAAAAAATTTCACTGTCTTCCATATCCACTGATGAAGTCTTTTAACAAGTAAATATGCAAAAAGGCAAAGCTGACGATCTTGACTCTAGGTAATTGCTTTTAGCGGAAAATGACTTAATATATATAAAGTCCATATATATATATTATATATGTTTATATATATGTATATGTATATATAAAGTCCACAACTGCAGACACATATTAGATATTACAATTTTCACCCAACTTCCTCATACATTGGTTGATATCCTTCCTAGGAGTAACTAGACAGATAGAGGGTTAAGATATAATCATTGCCCTTGGGAGCCTAACATTGATTTATTATAGTAGCATTTTTCCCCCTTAGCAATGGTAATAAATGTAAAATGACTAGTCTGCGTTCTTTTACTTCATTTTGTGGCTAAGCGGGACATTTTTAAAAAGTTTTAAAACCATGTGAAAATTATATAGTGACCCATACCACACTGACAGGCAAACTAGTGTGCCTGGAGCACCGCCTGGAAAAGCTGTTGTTTTCTTTCCACAGAGAATGATGGCAAGTAGGTAGGACCAATTTTGGTGAATGTAGGCTGGTGTGGGACCTAATTTTAAAAATAGAGGTGTCCTGAGTAATCTGTTATGTTGGCAACAGATCTAAGGACTGTGGACAAATACTCATGAAGATTTGAGAAAACGAAGACAAGCAAAGACGGATTTGATAAAGACAGATTTATTTAAGATAAATCCTTCATTCAGTTAGTACTGCAGAGAAATTTCATTTAGATTTTAACTTTTTGATATATAATTCACAAAGGGAATTTGTCTCGCTTCAAAAATAACTCTTCAAGTATCAAACAAGAGAATAAATGTTTTTTACACTAGGAAAATATTTGAGATTTTTCTGACAATGCCCTCTGTTCTAGGAGAGAGAAAGAGAGAAGCAAAGAGCAAAGCAAAACAAAAAAAATGCTTTGTTCTCTAGAGTGTTCCTAACAAAAGTCTTGCATTTGTGTGTGTGAAAAGTGTACAGGACAGTTTTGCCAACCATATGTTGTCAGAATGTAACATTTTTTTTCTAAAGCCTATATGCTTCTATTTATTTCGTTAATCTCTAATGAGGGCTAGTTGCATACCCAAATTTCTCAAATTGTTGAATTGACCCATCTACTATAAGAAGACAATTGCCGGTAGTGTTCCCAGTGATCTGACCTACAAGTGCAGACCTGAGTGTTAAGGAGCAAGCAAAGCTACATTGACATGTGGTGGACCTACGCAGCCTCCAAATAGTGTGATGAGACAACACACTTCCATAGCTTGAGCAAGGTTAAGGTGACTTCCAAAGGAGGTGAAGATCCAACTACTTGAGGGAGAAGGAGAGAATAAAGAGTGAGAGCATAAGAGAACAACAAAGGGGAAGGCAGGAAGGGATGAGGGAAAGGAAGACAGATCAGAGTGAATTTTTGCACTTAGTATCTGAACTCAGATGTGAATTAACATCATTGTATACTAGAGCTGGCGGATACTGGTTTTTCAGAGAAGATTGTGTGGCTCTCTTCCCAACCCTGTCCAGTGATTTCTTATAGGTAGGTTCAACAGACCATAGTGGAAGTATTTACGTGCAAAAATAAGCAAATGCTATGAATCAGGGTATCTTCTCTGGAGAGCTAGTTGTTAAACATTTACTGGTTCACACCAGTTGATGTGGAAACTCTCAATGTGCAGTGTGGTAAAAGAAAAGCAATGTAACCAGATAGAAACAACTCCTGAGCTAGGATGAATGAAGGCATCAAGAGGGAAGGAAGGAGAGAGACTCTGGATGATCAAGATAATAATTTAATCACCTGGGTAATCATGCCTACTGGAAAAACACACCACCGAGTTAAGCCCAGTTACTTAGATGATTGGGAAGAGCACTGACTGTTTTCTCTGGTGTAACATTACTAATGTATGACCCAGGCAGACACCACAAAGAGATGAGGTAGATTTCCCTGGGGTTTCCTGGATTAGTAGGAGCAGTCCATTTATAGTGTGTTGAATATGATTTGGAGGTACAACCTAATTAAAATGTGATATACACTGGGAACAAAATGAGATAGATACAGGTACATTTTGTGAAGAGTTGAGGAAGATCATGAGCTTTTTAAATAACTTGATTAAAATCTATTAGCAATTGCTCAATAGCGATCTCTCTGAGGTTCCTAGAATATGCCAGGTACTGGCTTAATTACTTTATTATATTATCTGATTTGATATTCACGGCAATCTCATTAAGTAAATATTATTGCTATCCTCATTCAAATAACTAAATAAAACCTAGAGGTGTGAAATCACTTGCTTAGGTTCTGGTCCAGACTTTGAGTTCTTATCTCCTTTAGTGTGGTTTGTTGTGCCATTCTAAGAGTTGCTAAATCTTTTTGAAATGCAAAATTCTGGATTAAATTTAGTAACTGAAGAGTAATTTTCAAGTAAAAGAAGGAGATCCAGTGTACTTGATATTTTTGTTTTTATAATTGTGGCTTTCATTGGTATCTCTTTTTTTTTTATTATTAATTTTTATTAACATATAATGTATTATTTGCCCCAGGGTACATGTCTGTGAATCTTCGGGCTTACACATTTCACAGCACTTAACAGCACATACCCTCCCCATTGTCCACAACCCAGCCACCCTATCCCTACCCCACCACCCCCCCCGCATTGGTATCTCTTTTACAGTATCCTTTACATAGAACATATACTTCTCATAAATATGTTATATGCAAATTATTAATTTATTGGTATAAAAACATGAAAAGATCCAATTAACTATATAGTACTTATATCTGGAAACTTCAACAAGCTAAAAAAATACTTTTTTTTTAAGTAAAATTTTGTTTTAAGATTTTATTTATCTGAGAGAGAAAGAGAGCAAGAGAGAGCACAAGCAGGGAGGAGAGGGAGAAGCAGACTCCCTGTTGAGCAGGGAGTCCCATGTGGGTCTCCATCTGAGGACTCCGAGATCATGACCTGGGCCCAAGGCAGCTGCTTAACTGGCTGAGCCACCCAGGCGCCCCTTTAAAGTAAATTTTTAAAAGTGCAATATACGTGTAATGGGCATATATCGTAAGTGAAGACTCAGTGAGTTTTCACATGGCGCACATCTAGCGTACAAACTGCCTAGATAAAGAGACCATGTCCAATAATCTAGGAGCCCCTTTCATGTCCCCTTTGGTCATTGCCTGCCACCCAGCCCCACACAAAGTGCAACTACTACTATCCCGACTTCTATCACCAGCGGTTGATTTTGACTATTTTTGAAATTTTGGAAATGAAATTATAAAGCATGAGAACTGTATTTAGCTTTTTGCTGGTTGACCATTATATTTGTGAGGTCCATTCATGTTATTGTGTGTAGTTGTAGATCATTTTCATTGTTGCAAGATCATTTGCTTATTTATTTGACTACTAATGGAAATTTGAATTGAGAAATATTATTAAAGCACATTTCCTGCCTTTGTATTTCCAGCTTATGCTAAGCCTTTTCAGCTCAAGCAAAGGTCTTGGAAATTGGCAGTATTTCTTAAAAGAATTTGCTGGCAAACACACTAATATGAGTTAATCTCCATCTTTGTTCAACTTTAGCTTTATGTAAGTTGTCTTATTTACTCCATTCCTAAAATTTTAAACATTCCTGAAGCACTTTGGAGTTATAGGACTTCTTTGCTAGCTATTCCCCTCAAACCTCAAAGGCCTTTTAAATTCTCATCTGGGATCCAACATTTCCCACACAGAACCAAATGACTGTATGGGGCTCTAGTAATCCTACCAGCAACTTTGAGGCTAAAACCTGGGCTAACAGTGCAAACCACCTAACAAAAACTCTTGTTCTAAGAAAGCTCAGGACAGTGTTCCACTCTGTTTACATTTGTAGCCATTTTCACAAAGTCAGTGCTCTGCAGAAGTTTGGTGATCTAACTTGAATTTGGGTATTTCAACACAGGAAAATGGAAACTCTTATATTGAATGCATTAATCCAGTTAATGGCTTTATTCTTTTATTTTTATTTAAAAAATATTTTAATAATATTATTTTATTTAAAAATATTTTTAAAATATTGGGAGAGAGAGAGAAAGAGCACAAGTGCCGGGGGGCAGAGGGAGAGGGAGAAACAGATTCCCCAATGAGCAAGGAGCCCCATGAGAGACTTGATCCCAGGATCCTGGGATCATGACTTGAGCCAAAGGCAGAAATTTAACAACTGAACCACCCAGGTGCTCCTGAGTTAATGGTTTTAAAACATCTTTGGCCCTGTAGAAAATAAATATTTCCAGCGTACAAATGTCCCTTGGCTTATTGGTCTGAAACTAGTACCTCTTGATTTCTTTCTCCAGGAACAATTTGAGAATATAGTGAAACCTTCTCAGAATAATTCCTGATGAACCAAATTTTTCCATGTGATTTTGGTGAGCCCACCTAGAATTCCATGAGGTTTCTGCAGACACCATATTAAGAAACTATTTCCAAACATGTTTGCATTAAACGTTTCTTGTGGGACTACATGCTAGATAATGTGCTGTTTGTCACTCTGTAGCGTGCATGCCCAGTGGGCGAAAGACCACCTCTAAAGGGGTAAACCTTTGTTCTTAGGAGGTGAAAAAAATCTTGCTGTTTTTTATGTACAATACCCAGATATCCATACAGCCCATTAGCTGATATATAGTACATTAGCTGTAATTTATCTGTGCTATTAAAATGTCATGGGAGAGAAGCAATTTGGAAAAGACAAAAAGATCTAAACTATCTCCTGGAGGGATGATGGAATCCCACTGGAAATGGTAAGAGCCGAGGGAGAAATTCTGGGCAAGAGAGGTTTAACTTTAAGTCTTTTAAGGGAAGTATACATGTAACTCATCCCACTTCCATGAAACATCTCTTTTTAAGCATCTCTGAATGTATGTTATTAATTGAGCCAAAATTGTGGTGGTACGAATACTTAATTCTGGGTGCCATAACTATGGATACTTCCCAAAGTAAGCAATAAAACATTTTGCTATTACATACTGGCTCCAAAAATATGAATGATGAAGGTCATTTGCTCTTCAAGGCTCAATTTTATTAATTTTTTCGTGTATTTAAAAAATATCTGAAAATAATTTCACATACTTTAATGGTCTGACTCACTATAGATATAATTGCTTCTAATTAATGATATATCTTGGAAACTTACAAGTTATATGTAATCTTTTGGTTTTGTACTTAGCAGTGATATGATTTGGGAAGAAATGATTATACTTTGGAATAAGAAATATCATTTAGCATAATTTTGAGTAAATTTATGCTTTCAAAGCTTATAGTAAGACTCATTCAAAGTTGTAATCTTGGAACCCATTTTTAAAATAATCAGTAAATTATCTTATAGAAAAGATGAACTAATTGCTTTGTTCCTACAGACTGTTCTTGGTGGGTTGATTCTTTTCTAGGTATAGTGAGTATGTCGTTTACTACTCAGTGGCATATTTCCTTGGGTGTTTTATGTCACTTATGTTCTTCACCTTTCCCTTCAATACAATTAGGATGAGTTTCACTATCTACAAAGAGGTAAAATCAGATGCCTAAGAGAGCACAGTGACTTATCTTGGCATTTAATAAGTGAAATTTAGATGTCATCAAGAAAATAAATATATGTCAATAGATATATCAGCTTTCTTCTTTTTCTAAATTTTTTTAAAGTTTTTATTTATTTGAGATTGAGAGAGAGAGAATACAAGCAGGGGGATGGGCAGAGGGAGAAGCAGGGTCCCTGTTGAGTGGGGAGCCTGACATGGGACTCCATCCCAGGATTCTGAGATCATGACCTGAGCTGCAGGCAGACGCTTAACAGACTGAACCATCCAAGCACCTCCCCTTCTCTTTTTTAATATGACTCAGGAAATGACCCTATCAAAAAATAACTTTGGAAAACAAGAAAAAAAGAATGCAAAAGCAAAAACCAGTAAAACCCAGCAAAGCAAAATCAAAAACAAAACAAAAAATGAATCCAAACCCTTGTGTGTGTTACTATCAATAGCTGATCATAATATGAGTCTACTTTGTCAAAGAATTGTTTAATTTTGTTATAGACAAGAGGAATTACCCTTAAATATATTAAACCAAATCTTATTAACCTCGGTAGATTAACTTTTGACAAGTTGGTTAAATATATTTGCTCCATTGCTTTTAATTGGAAAGCTAGAGGTAACTTGAAATTGTGGTAATTCCTACTTCAAAATTCTCAGGCTTATTGTGTTTTGCTGGGTGTTATGGGCTGAATTGTGTCCCTCCCCCCAACCCAATTCATCTGTTGGAAGTCCTAACCCCCAGTACTTTAGAAAGGACTGCTTTTTTTTTTTTTTTTAAATTCATTTATTTAACAGAGAGAGAGAGAGAGATCACAAGTAGGCAGAGAGGCAGGCAGAGAGAGAGAGGAGGAAGCAGGCTTCCTACTGAGCAGAGAGACCGATGCAGGGCTCGATCCCAGGACCCTGGGATCATGACCTGAGCTGAAGGCAGGCTCATAACGACTGAGCCACCCAGGCACCCCTAGAAAGGACTGCTTTTGGAGACAGGCTCTTCGAAGTGGTAATTAAATAAAGGGAGGTCCTTAAGATAGTCTCTAATCCAATATGACTGAGTGTTCTTATTAAAGAGGGAATTTGGACCCAGACACATACAGAGGGAAAATGATGTGGAGATAGAGAATATGGTCATCTACAATTCCAGGAGAGAGGCCTCAGAAGAAACCAACTCTGCCAATAGCTGGATCTTGGACTTCCAATCTCTGGAACTATAAGAAAATAGATTTCTGTGTAAGCTACCCAGCCTGTGGTATTTTGCCATGGCAGTCCTGGCATACTCGTATATTGGGTTAATATCTATTAAAAAGTTCTTTATGAATTTTTGATATTTTATTTTTCATGCTTTACATTATTTTCTATCCTTTTCCATCTCTATGCTATGTAGTTGCCTCTGAGCTAGCATGGTTTGTTAGCAATAGGTAGACTTCTACTATGGGATAAAGGAGGTTTCTTATAAGAAGAGAGAAATAGCAAGTCAAGCTAACAAGTGACAGGTTCTTTCCTATCTGCATATTAAGTTACAGCATTTATTAATCATTTTTGTTTTCATTTTGAAAAGGTTAATCATGCTTCTTCTGCTCCATAATAATAATTTGCTGCCTCAACGAGGGCATTCCATAAAACTGAGATAATACATGTGAAGCATCTAACAAAGTGCCTGGAGAAGTTAGTGATAATAACTGTTGGTCCTCTTCTCATCTTTATTTTTTAATTTTATTTATTTATTTATTTTTGCTTCTTTAGGAAAATGACCTACTGGATGGGAAGCAACCAATGACTGGAATTTGGATAGATCTATCATGATAACTAATTATGATACTAATAGTGATAAATCATTTACTTAAAATTAATTTTATCTAATAAATAGAGGGAATCTGCTAGTATTTTTCCTTATGTGCCTGAGGGCAAGCATTTGAATGTGGTTAATGTTAAGTTATAGTGAAGTTAGAATGGTGATGGTCATAGTTTGATTTTATATTTTATGAAGTTAAGATCAAGAATGGTTAGTTATAATGTAAGTTACTGTACACTGAAAACTTATTTGCTGACTTTTCCAACTCTGCCTACTATTCTTTACTGTAATAGTGATGTAGGATGTACTTATTTTAGGTATCTATATGCAGTAACATTGCATAGATGCAACGTAATATAGATACGTATTATAGATGCAATGTTGCAACTTAAAAGCATCTTTTACATGGGTTTTGCAAAGATGTTGAAAAAATCTATTGAATGATTGAACCTAAATATGATACTATTTTTATCAAAAAGTGCATAAAAATGATAAATCTAAACATTTACTGCACATATTTATGTATGCTAACTATAGAGACTGTGTAGTGGATTCTGAAAACAATTACAAAATATTCTATCTGTTTTGGTCATTGCCCTAACCTCAAAGTCTAGTACAATGCCTGCTATGTATTAGGTATGCACTTATTACTAGACAGTTGGATCGATGGATAATGAGTCAATGAATAAATGGCTTTCCTAAAGGAATTTCAGATATAGTCTCAATTGTATATACTACACAAGAGGTGGTCTGGTATAGTGGTCAAGACAGAAGTTTTGTTTTATTGCTAGGTTGTGCTAATTATTAGGAAGAGTTATACTTACCTCTTGGGGAAAAAGAGTCTTTTTCTTCTGGAAATGTTATGTTGAAAACCATTCCTGCCTGGTATATTACCATTATATGTCCCGGGTAACCCCATTAAACATCTTTCTAGCAGTAGCTCTTCATGGGCATTTCTGTATTAATCATTTTATGTCTATTGTGTAGACTACATCCTTTCTTCCACCTTTAGAGTAACTGATTGATTTGAGGAGACCTGTTTGGATTTATGTTTATTCTCTTTCCACAGATGTGTCTTTATTTTTTTTTTTAATTTTTTAAAGGTTTTATTTATTTATTTGACAGAGAGAGAGATCACACGTAGGCAGAGAGGCAGGCAGAGAGGGGGAAGCATGCTCCCTGCTGAGCAGAGAGCCTGATTCGGGGCTCAATCCCTGGACCCTGAGATCATGACCCAAGCTGAAGGCAGAGGCTGTAACCCACTGAGCCACTCAGGTGCCCCTCACAGACGTGCCTTTAATTTGGAGTTGACTTGGAACAAACTTAACCTGGGGTTAATTTCCAAACTACATTTTCTTACTTGAATATATGGAATTTTTAAACTTCCCATGTAGTGACTACTAAACTGCGGAAGAGAATTCCAAAGAAATCTGGCAAGACTCTCAAGATGTTTTACTCCTTGATGTTAAAAATACAGTTACAAGTTCTAGAATATTATTCTTTATATTATTGCATTCATAACTTTTTTTCTGACCAACTTGTAAGAATGTATTATTACCAGCACAAATACTTTGCATGTTGATGGTTTCTTTTTGATTGCATTTTGTATGTGTAGTTTAAGTTCCTGGGAATTTTGAACCAAGTGATAAAAGGAGTTAGAAATTTGAACTTTTTTGTAGTAGTTTAATGATTGCAATATTGAACTTTCTCTCATAGCCATTAAGGCCACTTATTTGATTCATTGTCTTAAATTATCCACAGCTTGCTTGTATCATGCTTATCACTTTCACTTTTTCTTACCTCTTTTTTTCTTTCTTTCATTATACCCTATCTTGTTTCAGAATGATTCAAAATAGCATAGAATATTCCACAAGAATCAAATGTATAAAGAATAAGTAAGATCAAATTTCTGTGAAAATATAAAATAGAATGGAAAATTAGGAATGCAGATAGAGCATAGAATTCTGGAAATTTACTCAACTTGAGTAATACATTTAACTCTGGGATTTGTAGTGGTTAAGGTTAAATGGACATGATCATTCATAAGAAAACATACCATATTCTCAAGAAAAGTAATTTTTTTCCAGGCATTTACTTTTCTCATGGAATTTCTATAGAAGCTATCAAATGATATTATAGTCAGTATAAGAACAAACACCATGGCAGATTTTATTAGATCTAATAATTAACTTCAGAAAAAGTACCTATGATGTGACTTTTTTTTGTAGAGAAATAAGTTTTTGTGCAGATGCATCTTCAAATTTCTTAGTCTACATACATAGGAATTAGTCCCAAGAAGTTTTAATTACAACTGTCTTTGATCTTTGTACAATTTTATTTTCTGAAGCAAGGAAAATACCACCTAAATGTTTCATTTCCAAGACCAGAAAAAATTATTTTGAAGGCCACTTTGAAATATGTACCTTCATTTCTGCAAAAGCAAAGTTTAAAATTGTCAAATGTCTGAGGTGCCTGGGTGACTCAATTTCTTAAGCATCTGACTTTAGCTCGGGTCATGATCTTGGGATCCTGGGATGGAATGGGGAGTCTGCTTCTCCCTCTCCCTCTCCTTCTGCCCCTCCTCCAACTTAGGTGCTCTCTTGCTTGCTCTCTCAGAGAAATAAATGAAATCTTAAAAAGAACTTTAAAATTTTCAAATGTTTTAGAAGTACTTAAAGTTGTTACAGAAGATTTCTTCATTCTTAACCCACAGATACCCTGTGTTATTGCCATTCATGGTAATATATTCACCAAATGGAGTCTGAATTCTGTCTCTAAAGTGAAAGAAACTATCCATTGTCAGAATATTTGAGAACCTTTTACCTAACAGAGGCATTAATGTGTGTCATAATCTACAGATTTTAATATTTTGGTCAGATGTCCTTCCGACACCTGAAATGCAATATGGCTTAAAAAAATAATTCCCAGTCTTTTCATTCTATGTCAATCCACTTCAGCAACCTTATACATCTGGCAGGATTACCATCCCATCTGCCTTGTAGTGAAACACACAGAAAGGTTAAGGACTGTCATTCTTATAACCCTATATTCAAACCATTGCCATAGGCTACTACTGCTTTCTGTGTGTCATCTATTAGTGTGTTCTTCTGCTCTAACTACTCAAAAGCTTTGTGCAAATAGTGAGTTTGGGCTGGATAACAGCAACATCTTTTACCAGGACTTTCAATCTTCAGTCATTCCATCTCCTACATTAATGTAGTCTTCAGAAATAGTTACAGAAGCACATCAATGCTGATTGATAACATAAAATACAATGGTAAACTGCAAAAGGAGAGGTGTAAGAGAAGTCCTAATGTTGAAAACGATCATTCTCATAATGTGATACTCCTTTAATAGATATTTAATGAGCACCTGCCATGTGCTAAGTACTATTCTAGGTTATATGCATTTAAGTGCCCCAAACTTAAAATTATGGAATCAGAAGTGAAGGTACACATCACTTTATACGATGAAATTGTACACAAAGCAGAGAAATCTAGAAATCTTAATATGAATAGAGGTTGGACAGTGTATTTGAGATAAAGGGAAAGAATGCAAAAGATAATTCGGACGTGGCAAAAACTTATGACTATCTGTCCAGTTAGAGGAAACCAGCTGGTGATGTTCACAATCACAAAACTGTTCTAATGGAAACTATAGAAGTGACCCAGAAACTTCAACAATCTGTTCATCTTCTGAAAGTCTATTCCACATAAGCAAAACAACTGACAAATTCTTGCCTGGTCTTAATGACATTTTCATGGCCTGGAGGGTAAAGAAAGTGATTACAAGAACGAATATTTTTGCCCTAATTTTGAATGGCATGGAGAATTTGGTTCGTAAAGTGCCGGTGGCAGGTGATTTTGGAAAAACTGACCATGACATTTTTGAATTTGGAAAACACTGGGAGAGCTACTCATTAGACAGGTATTCTAGATTTTCAGAAAGAAGACTTCAAGAATTTCAGACATGAAAATCTCAGAAGAAAGCTCAGAAAGATAACAAAAAATGCTGACAATAGAACTCTGACAATGCAGATCTCAAATTATTTTAATGAGAAAGAAAAGGCTCATAATGGAAGAAAATGTCATAACTCTGCAGAGAACTTTGTTATGTGTTCAGATTGTAAAAAATACATGCAAAGAAAATAAAAAGGAAGACGGATAACCAAAAGGAAGACAAATAACTCTAAATATAGAATTGTAGTATGGATTGGTAAGAATAGTACAGGAAAGTCAACATCCATAATGAGCTGAGGTTTGCAGAATTTCCCACTGACTGTTGAGTTTGGCTTCAACTGGAAATGAGTAGGGCTATTTTGAGTGTAAGTCAAAACTGCTCTGATTGATATATCTCCTCCACTGCTTGCTTGTACTCTGCTTTTTCTCTGTTAAACAGGCATTACCTAATGTTAAAGTAAAATTCCTTTAGCTTCCAGTATTTTCTCTAAGCCTTTTCTTCAGTCTATATGTAGAATTCATAGAATAAAAAAATAATTTTCAATCTCCGATGCTAGAAATGGAAGGGCCCAAAGTAAAGATGTCAAGCTGAGCGAGTTAAGAGGGCACAAACAAGGTCCGAGGGAAAAGATAGAAGGGGACCTTCAGACACACATCGTTAAATGAAGGGCAAAGGTTGTACTCCCAAGAATTTTTCTGCCTTCTCAAAATACTTCTCTTACAAGCTGCAATAGGATTATTACTAAGATATTCAATGAAAGTAAAAATGGGAGAGAAATGGGAGATGAGTTTGTTCAGCTTGACTTTTGAACAATGTTCTGAAAATCTTGAACCTACCTCTCTTGACACCAGGAAGTCAAAGCTAGTCTTGACTTGGTTCCCAAGGGATTCCATGAACACCAAAGATTAATAGAAGATATCATGGTGTCATAAATAGAACCAAAAATGGAAATTTTAAATTTATATTTCAATTGGAAGAGTAAAGAAAATAGGGAATGATTTGGGAAAAGTTAAAATTGTTGATTGTTAGGTAGCTATTACATTTTTGTCAAGGAAAATAATCTTTGGAATCATTACCAAAGAAAATAATAGTGGAGAGGAGAATATTAAATCTAAGATCTTTCACAAACATATCGGAATAGGTCATTCTCCTGCTAAAAAAAAACCTTTATGGTTTCTCATTGCACATAGGATAATATTCCCTCTGACAAACTTCTTCATCAAATTCTCATTTATTCTCCCCCTTTCCCACTGAAAACATTTATCATTTAAAAAACTTTTGAGAAAACTGCAGATTCACAGGCAGATATAAGAAGTAATACAAGAAATTTCATATATACATCACCCAATTCCCTCCACTGGTAACATACCTTGTAATTCTAGCACAATATCATAATCAGGCTCTTGTCATTTATATTTTCATAGACCTCTTTTTAAGGTATCCACAGTCAAGGTACAGAACAGTTTGATCACAAAGATCTTACTCTGACTTACAAGTCTAGAGTGAGCTGGCTGCTGCTCTCACCCTACCACATCCTTTCCTAGAATCTCCTTTCCTCCTGTATTAGTTTTCCATTTTTGCATAAAAAATAACTAAAAGCTTAATAGCTAAACACTGCATATGCAATACCTCAATTTTTGTGGGTCAAAAGTCTGAGCACAGCTTAACTAGGTCCTTTGTTTGGGCTCCTACAAAGCTACAGTTGGGGTGTCAGCCAGGCTACATTCTCTTCTGGAGTCTTCTCTAGGAAAAAAAAAATCTGTTTCCACATTCCCCTAAATTAGTGGTAGAATTCACCACCTTGTGGTTCTAGGTTGGAGTCCCCTGTTCTCTTACTGGCTGTTGGCCGGGAGCCATTTTCAACTCTCAGAGCATGTCCACAGTTCCCTTGCATGTGGTCCTCTCACAACATGATCACTTATTTTTTCAAAGCCAGAGGGAGGTGTCTCTCATTTGGGTCTACTATGATGGATTTGCATATAATACCACCTACTCATGGGAGAGACATCCCATTGCCTTTGCCGTATAATATAACCAAATCAAGAAAGTGGCCTGTCGTGGCCTTTGCTATATTTTTTTGCTAGAAGCCAATCACATGTCCCGCCCATACTAAGGGGAGTGACACCAGGGGAGCTGGAATCCTGGGCCATGTTAGAATTCTGCACACCATATCTCCTAATGTCCCCATTACCCTGTTCCGGTCACTTGGAACTTCTCTCTTTTCTTCCAAGTATGACTCCATCTTAGCATCTCTATACCTATTGCTTCCTCTCACTGGGATATTATTCCCCCTGATATTTACAAAACTCTATTTCTTTTTGTCACTCTTCAGAGATAACTGTAGTAAAGAGGTCTTCCTTCCTGACATTCCTATTTAAAATTGCATTTTCACCTTTATCTCCTATATTCCTGTCTTCATTATCTTGCTTTATCTAGCTCCATAGCACTTAACACTACCTGACATACTAAGTACTTGTTTATTTATGGTCTGCTTATCTTCACTAAAGTAAAAATTTCATGAAGCAGGGATTTGTTCTCTTTGCTTCCAATCTCTGGCACTTGGTGCCTTGTGCAAAACCAGTCCACAGATATTTGTTGAATGAATGAATAAATAATTTATTTGGCAAATATAAAATTAAACAGTTTTATTTGGAAGAACATAGTGGTTAAGCTCACCAGCTTAGGTTATAGTGCTTGTGATTGCTTGTGAATCTCTGTTCTCTGACTGAATGTGTCTGTGCAAATAAATTTCACCTCTTTATACCCTGCTTTTCTTAGCTGTGTAATGACTAAGATGATAGTATCTTTTCTTCAGGTTGATAAGAATTCTGAAATCACAAGTACAATATTTATTAAAGTATCGTATAATCAGGGGGCACCTGGGTGGCTCAGTTGATTGAGTGGTCAACTCTTTGTTTTGGCTCAGATTATGATCTCAGGGTCATGAGATTGAGCCCCACACTGGGCCTTGTATCAGTGTGGAGTCTGCTTGAGATTCTCTCTCTCTCTCCTTCTGTGCCTGACCCTGCTCACATGCACGAACATGGTCTTTCTCTCAGATAAATAAAAATTTTTTTAAAAAGTATCTTATGAACAGGAAATTCTCTATAATATTGACAAATGTAATTATTGGTAGTAATTTATTCAGATAAATAATAGCTAATGTGAATCTGTGGGCCAGGAATTCAGGCAGTGCCCAGTAGGGATGGCTTCTCTGCTTCCCATGAAAGGCAACTCCACTGGAGTTAAAGGATTGAAAAGTGGCCTTTATTGCATACCTAAACTCTCATCTTGGGAGGCTCAAATGATTGTGTGTTATCTAAGATGACTGGACCTCTTTCTTTCCATGGCATTTCCTGGACTCAGTTACAAGGGATGTTGCTTTCCTTGTGTGACCTCTCTTCTACATGATGTCTCATCCACATGGTCTTGTCTCCTCAGTCAGGCTATCAAACTTTACAGAGCCGCTGGCTTCCCAGGGAGGGGAAAGGAGACATTGACAGTTCTCTTGAAACTTAGGGTGAGAACTAGCACAGATTCACTCCCGCTGTGTTCTATTGGTCAGAGCAAGTCACAACACCAGGCTAGATTCAAAAGGAAGAAAATAGACTGCCACTCTTTTTTTTTTTTTTAAGGTTTTATTTATTTATTAGAGAGAGAGATCACAAGTAGGCAGAGGCAGGCAGAGAGAGAAGCAGAAGCAGGCTACCCACTGAGCAAAGAGCCCGATGGAGGGCTTGATCCCAGGACCCTGAAATCATGACCTGAGCCAGAGGCAGAGGCTTAACCCACTGAACCACCCAGGTGCCCCTAGACCCCCAGTCCTAACGGAACAAGTGGCAGGAGTATACACAGAAGGAGTATACAGAGACAGAAGGAATTACTGGCAGTCATTTGGCACTCAGTTTAACAAAAAAAAAAAACACTAAGAAAATGTTTATTTAAAAAGAGCTTATAACAGAGGTTAAAATGTGGATAAAATAGTGAAAATTACATTTCTAAACCATACCCTGATACCTAACCTAAAATGGAAAAGAGAGCAACAAACTAAAATACACACACACACAGACACACACACACACACACACACACACACGAACATTAACAAGTATTGAGAATCTGACCTAATAGATTGAAGAAAAATAAGGTAAGACTAGACCACTCAATCAAGCAATAATTTAAAAGAAACACAGCCATTGGAAAATGCTAAAGTGTGCTATGGAGACAAGCAAATTAAATAAGAGCTAAAACTGGTGATTGAGAGCAATTTGATAATACTTTGTAAAATGAATCTGAGTGTTTAGACTGTAAGGAAAATATCTCCTTCTTGGAAATAGGAATATGATTTCAAAAGCACATTGGCGGCCCTATATTTAATTTACCTAAAAATTAGATTCTTCAGTACTTGTTTTTCTAGCTCTGATGCAGAAATAAAAAATATATATCCACCTCTTAGAGAATTTTTTCCAGTTACAAAAATAAAAAAAATCATAAAACTATAAGTTATTTTCAAAAATACATATTTTAGAAGAGCTAAATCACTACAGATATCACAGTAATTCAGTTCAACCTGGAATTGTAACACCATCCTTTATTGTTGGTAAAGGCAGATACAAATTAAAAGTAAGAGGCTTAATTTTCTCTGTTGAAAATAGAGAGACGCCTCTCCCTTTTCTTAGAACACTTACTTTAGATAACTTGTAGGTTCTTTATCTCTTCGAAATGTATGTAATTTTTTTTTTAACTAAATAAGCCTCTTGCCAGGTTTTTGACCAAGGAATGTCTTCCTCAAGGACTTGGGAACCAGATCCTCGAAATACAATCATTTTCCAGTTTCTGTGGAATGGTGGGAACCTAACTTCAGTGGGAGCCTCACTCTTGAGAAGCAAAACTATCTCTTGTTATAAACATAGGACGACTTTATTTTCCTTTGGGTAAAGCCAATGAGCGAGCACAGATGGTCACTCCCATTACCATGTGAATTTAGGATGAATATGTGACAAATGATGATGCTGAGTCTCTTACTTGAGTACTAGTTGGTTATCTTGAGAACACCTACATGGGCTGTAACTGCTTAGTTATATAAAAGGATGAGCTTTCTTCTTGGCATTGCAATCTCTGAGCAGATGCTTGTGATATGTATTTGCATTCTAGTTTAATGTTTATTCAATAACAAAACACTGTTTTCTTTTTCTTCCACCTTTGTGGATAACTTTTCTGGGTTGGGAGAAGATTTTGGTTTAATTACATTTCCCTAACAAGATATAGTTCATGAAAAACAGATTAATTAGGAAAAGAAAACAATGTACTGAAATAATTTTAAGTTTTGATTAATGAGAGATGTGTTAGACTCATTCCCATGGCAACTAAAACAATGGAGTGGAGAGACAGAGATTTAGAGAACTGAACAGCCTGAAAATGGGGAATTTAGGATTCTACTCTTGGTTTCACCATTTCAGTGTTTGTGTTTAATTTTATGAGGACTCATTTCTTTCCTTGGTAAAATGAGGGTAAATTGGACCTGTGGCCTGTTGGCAATATCCATTTTTATATGTATTATGTATATTATGTGTTTTGTGTAGGTTATTTTCAAAATAAGGAAATGACACATAGAAATTCTGAAAAATAAGAAGAAAAAGGAAAAGGGAAGGAAGGACAATTTTACTACACTGGGCTCTTTTTTTTTTTTTTTTAAGCCAATATTCTTTTTTTAGATTTTTTTTTTTAATTTACTTATTTGACAGAGAGAGAGATCACAAGTAGGCTGAGAAGCAGAGAGAGGGGGGGAAGCAGGCTCCCTGCTGAGCAGAGAGCCTGATGGGAGGCTCAATCCCAGGACCCTGAGATCATGACCTGAGCCGAAGGCAGAGGCTTTAACCCACTGATCCACCCTATACTGGGCTCTTGACAACAATTAATGCAGCTAAGGAGTAACTAACTCCTTTATAGGGATAAATGCCCTTGAGTTGCCTATAACCTTCACCATGCCTCTTGCATATCATTTGGTTTGTTTATCCACTTCTATTTTCTATATACATGTATGCAAGATACAGGTCACTGAACAAACCACTTGAAATAGGTATGGATGGTAAAAGCAAGAAAGGAAGGACTACATAGACAGTGCTGTTCTACTGCTCTTTAGAGGGAAAGTAACCCTCACATGTATACATGGACAAAGCAAGCAATGAAAGGTTTCCAAGCTGTGTACCAAGAGCTTTGTACCTTTCTATCTTGACAGGCAGTCATTGGTGATGTAATCAAAGCATTTTTTATCACCTGTGCCTTCACTGGCCAGAATAGTTTCAACATAGAACAAGCGCCACACATGTGGAAAAGCTAATGACTGATTTAAGATCTTACTGGAGGTGGATTAATTAATTAATTAATTAGTATTTTATTTATTTCTTTGTTTTATTTTATTTTTTTAAAGATTTTATTTATTTGACAGAGAGAGACACAGTGAGAGAGGGAGCACAAGCAGGGGGAATGGTAGCAGGAGAAGCAGGCTTCCTGCCGAGCAGGGAGCCCTCTGCGGGCTCGATCCCAGGACCCTGGGATCATGACCTGAGCCAAAGGTAGTGGCTTAACGACTGAGCCACCCAGGTGCCCCTTGTTTGTTTATTTTAGAGAGAGAGAGGAGCACAGGGGGAAGAGCAGAGGGAGAGGGACAAGTTGACTTTGTACTGAGTGTGGAGCCTGATGAGGGGCTCAATCTCAAGATCCCGAGATCATGACCTGAGCCTAAATCAAGAATCAGTTGCTCAACTGAATGAGCCACCCAGGTGCCCCTAGAGGTGAATTTAAAAATGCCACTAAAGCTGTTTGGTTAAGTGTATCTTTATTGATTAGATGTCAGTTTTAATCTTGGTTACAATTTCTTTTTAAATACAGATTTAGAACTCCTTCTATCCCTCTAAACATCTTATTTGCCGTTTGTGTGTGTGTGTGTGTGTGTGTGTGTGTGTGAGAGAGAGAGAGAGAGAGAGAAGGAGGGAGAGAGAGAGAGAGAGAGAAACAGAATTGCTCTTTTTCTTTTGGTTCAATTGTATCTAGTTCCTAAGACAGGCAAATAACCATTATATTTTAACCCTCTAATGGACATTAGCTTTGCATCTAGTATACCAAAACTCTGTAGACCTCCACACCACAGTTTAAATAAACATCTGGTATTCTTGTGTAATCTGTGGCATGATATATAAACTATAAATATATCATTTTTTAAAATCAGAAAATTGCCACATTTCAACTTAAAATACCTTAGAATATCTTCTTGATGTAAAATACTGTTGAACACCATCATAATTAGTTTCCAAATGATTTACAGTTAGTATTTCTTCCAAAGAGTAATAAATGAGACTTAACAAGCATAAGCTATTCATTTTTGAAAAGCTTCCTTCTTCAAAGAAATCAGTATCGTTAATAACAGGAAATGTCACAAATGTCCAGATGGGCTAAAAATAAATCTGTCTAAATGGGATAAAAAAGTAAAAGAGAGATAAAATTATCTGTCATTTTTAGATTATGGTATGCATTGGAAAACTAATTGCTTATGTATTGAATATCCTGTCCAAACAAATTAAAATGGAAGTGAAATTATCATGCTTGGAAATTGCCTGTATCACACATTCAACCATTCAGATCTCAGACAGAATGATCTTAGCAACTCTCAGGCTAAACCCACTGCTCTTGCATTCTTTATGCATATTCCATTTCCAGTCTTTTACCCTACACGACTGGCTGAAAATTGCATTCAGCCTTGAATATTGGCAGCCACCCAGCTAATCTCCAGAACCATAACATAGAGTAAAAGTGGGGGAGACCATACATACAGCACATTAAAGCATATTAAAGCCAGCTTTAATCCAATGGTATCTTGTCATTGAGCCTCTTTCCATGATTCTTAAATTATAATCTTAAGTGATATAAGTTTATATTTTCACAGGCTGAGACAATTTCTGGGGCAATGTTAGGATCCTTGACATTAGACTTTCTTTTAATTTTAAGAAATGTTAAGCAGTCAAAAAGTTTAGGTTACATCAAATTACTGTGTTATTTTCAGTCTAACAAACAATGGTGTGGAGAACATTGTTATGTTTTAAAAAATATTTTCTCTTTTCATTCACATTTCAAAAATTCAGGACTCAGAATGCAATTGATTGTTTATGAAATTAAAGCCAGGCTTCTCCATGTGGCAGGGAAATGCATAAAGTCTTAATTCCGGTACCAGAACTATCCAACATGGATTATAAATAAAACCATGTGTATGGCAGTAGTAGCTGGATATTTAAAATATATTCTAATTTACAAGATTGGAGATTTCTCTATGCCTCATTGACTTATGACTACTTTGACTTGAAATATAACCACAACTTAGAGAACTGAAAAATAGCGAATTTTTGCCAGTAGATCCTAGTTCAGTACAATTTTTCATGATACCTCAGACTCAAGATTTTATATCTCACTGAGGTCAAGTTCAGGCTGATGGCATCCATCTTAGCAACACATGTCTCCATCGCCTATTGAGAAAGTTTTAGGATGTAAAGCCTTAGCAGCTAGGAATATAGGATTAGATATTTATATTATTTATAAATGAATAATTTTTCATTTATTTTATTATTTATAAATTAACAATTTCAATTAATAATCGATTAGATATTTCTATGGACAATAAAAATGATATTTAATCATCATTTAATAGCATTTTTATTTTCAATATTTAATTTACATTTTTACTTTCAAACCCCAGAGACTTCTGGGGGATTTCCTGTAGAGAAATCTGACAAAAGGTAAGAGCCTCAGCTTTACTACTTTTGAGATCTGTGTTAGCACCAGGGGAAAAGTACTTGTTTCTTGCCAAGAAAAAATGCTGCTACTTAAACCTGTATTTACCTGAAGAATTGAGAAGGCAAGTAGGAAATTAAAGAAACCAACAAAAAATATTAAATCTAGGGAATATTTGGTATTTCAAACCAATTAATGCTAGTAGGCTTCCTTCAGGCAAACTATTTCCAAATTTCATGGAATTTTTGCTAGTACCATCCCTCTTCCTGCACCCCAGGCCACTTTGGAGTGGTGCTCTTAATTGGTCTTACTTTGTTTGTGCTGTTACTTCACAATGATGTTATTTGGTGACTCCAGATTTTCTTAGACCTATTTTTGCAAGCTTCATGGATTTCAAGCCTTTAAAATCCTTTAACAGGATGACAGTTTTGTAACTTTCCAAGTTGTTGGGTAACACCAGATTTCAAAATTTCCCAGGCATACACAATAGCTTATTTTTTAATAAAGAATGAATCCATGCATAGCCAAGTGTAAGATCCTGGAAATAACCATTTCCGAAGTACATCAGAAGAAGTTAAAAGGTCACAGAACTTCTTATGATGTTAATATTTAACATTTGAGTAATATTCCAGTTGAGCAAGCTGGATAAAGAGTACTTTAGATCCTGGACATAAACTAAAACTACGAATTGTTCTCAGTTCAATGGAGACAAGTTACTTATAGCACACAGACGTACAGGGCTAAAGAAAGCACCGTGTCACTGGAAGAGGAATGCTTGGCAGACATTTTGAATATTTGAACAAAGTTATGGTCCTCTTCTTCAGAAATAACTAAAGAAATGGTTTAAAAAGGGTTGTTATATCTTTTTAAATGAAAGGAAAACATGCTATTTAGAAACAAGAAATTTGTAGAGTCCGCACTAGTGAATTCATAACCATTTGGCTCTTAAAGGTGTCCCTGTGTGTAGCGCTCAATTTAGAGCATCTTCATTGTCTTTATCATCCATCATCATAGTGAGTGCATGAAAGCATGATCAGGATAGATGGGTACATTTGAGGAAATATAAGCAATCCCTCATGGCTGTATCCTATAAATATGAGAAAGGAGGGCTTGCAATGAAATGGGAGAGAAGGAGAGGTTCCATGTGGTGCAAAGCCTCGGAAGTGGACATTTGCCCGCTTTTGAGCATTTCACATCCTGCATTGGGAGTTTGATTTCTCTAAGATATAAGTCAAAAGCTACGATTTCTAGGTAGGGTGCAGGCAAGTCATATATGTTCAGCCAATCAGATGTGCAACTTTGATAAGCGACCCACCTGAGAAAACTAACAGGATACTAAATATTCATTTGACTCCCATGAGTGGCTGAAACAGCAGCAGCCTGGTTTGGGGGTGGTGGCACATTCCTGGTTAAATTGCTGGTAGAGTCAAGGGAAATTTATAAGATGAAATCAGAAAGAGTTGATGATTAACTGAATGTTGGAGATGAGAATGAGGAAAAGATTAACCCCCACTTATTTTTAAGGTTGTCTATAATCTTTTTTATGAAACTTTATCTATGCTATATCCATAGAATCTCCTTTATATACTTATTGCATAATATATCAATATTAACCTCTTAGAAATAAATGTTTTGTTCTTTTATCTTAACTACATTCAATATATAATCATTGGATTATTTATCTTTCATGATGCCATATGTCACACAGTTCTTTATAATTTATTAATAGGAAAAAATCTCACCTATTTTCATGCTTCTTTTTTAAATATAATATTTAAGTGATCCATGACACTTAATTTTCAGTTTTAATAACAATGAAGTTCAAAATCAAATTTTGCACTTAATTGCAACAATGTATTGTCTGTTTGCTTGGACAGATTTTCCCTTAAGTTATGATATACTTCTTTGTTTTTACAGTAATGATCATACTTTAGGCCTTTTTCTTTTTTCTTTTTTTTTTTTTTAAAGATTTTATTTTTTCATTTGACAGCGAGAGACAGTGAGAGAGGGAGCACAAGCAGATGAAGTGGGAGAGGGAGAAGCAGGCTTCCCATGAAGCAGGGAGCCCAATGTGGGGCTTGATCCCAGGACCCAGAGATCATGATTTGATCCGAAGGCAGGCGCTTAACGACTGAGCCACCCATATTTAGATTTCTAAGAAAATGCCGGGGTTTTTTTCTCACAGTAAATGTATCACTTTACATACCCACTAGCATGGTATGAGTTATCTAGTCTTTCTATATCTATGCTGGCATTTGATGTTCTTGCTGGGTTTTTTTTTACCCTCCAGATAAGTGTCTGCTGATAACTCATTGTGGTTTTGATTTACATTACCCTGATGAGTAAGAATGTGGGACATTTTTTCACATGCTGCTTTGCCATGTGTATATCCTCTTTGGTGAAATGTATGGTGATGTCTTCTGCCCATTTTCTTACTGGATTTTTTTACACTATTGAGTTTTAAACTATTGATATTTATTTATTTATTTAAAGATTTTATTTAGGGGCACCTGAGTGCAAATATTTTCTCCCAGTCTGTACTGCCTTCTTATTCATTTAACAGGATCTTTTGCAAGTAAAAGTTTTTAATTTTGATGAGGTCAAATTTTGATTTTACAGATCATGCTTTTGATGTCAAGCCTAAAAAAACTTTTTGCCCTGTTCTATATCCTAAAGGTTTCCTCCAAATTTTGTTTCCTAAAAGTTCTATAGTTTTATGTTTTACATTTGAGTCTATGATCCATTTTAAGGCATGAAATTTAGGCCAAGGTTCATAATTTTGCTGATGAATGGTCAATTACTCCAGCACCAGTTGTTGAAGATGCTATTCTTCCTCCATTCCGTTGATTTTATGTCTTTGTCAACAACCAGTTGAGCATATTTGTGTGGGTCTATCTGACTCCTCTGTTCTATTGAATTGATCTATGTGTCTATCCCTCAATCAGTACCACACTGTCTTGATTACTATAATTAATAGTAACCTTTAATATCAATTATGTGATTACTCCCACTTGCTCCATCATTCTTCTATATCAATATTGTATTAGCTAATACAGGGCCTGCTCCAGTCCATAGAAATTTTAGAATCAGCTTGTTGATGTCTAAGAAGCCTTGTCAATCTGGGAAGCCATCTTTGTTTCCATGGACCTAAGACTCCCTTTAACATATTAACTTTAAATAACTTGGAAGTTAAAGTGTAAGATTTTAGAGCAGCTTAATCAGGTGAAAAAGACTTCTTGCACGAACTGCGAACATGAATAGTTATGGCTTTTTAGATCTAGGAAATGTCATCATTGCTCTTTTGGTATTATAAATCAATCCGTTTGAAGCAAAATCCTTTCTCTAAAATGAAAAACCTTAGGGAACATAGACTAACTGATTAGATTTTACATAATTAGCAAAACTATGCCTTAATAAGATATCATACCTCATTTCCATTAAAACATTTAAGGGAGACAAGAATAACTTGGGAAATAAATAAGATAAAGTATTTAAAATGAAACCTTGTGTTGGATATGATTAATTGGCATCCAATATTTACTTTTTTACCCCCTTCTTGGGGATCTTCTTGTATTATATGGCCCAGAAAGCTAACTCCATTTCCTTATCATTAGTGTTCTAGATATGAATACTCTCCTGCCTATTAAATGCCCTGTGTGAGATTTAGAAGACAGAAATAGGACAAACAATATCTTCCTTCTACTGCTGGCTGATTCCCGCTGTCACCAGTGGGGTGAAGAAATAATTGCTTTGTTTTTGTGTTCTGTAGCAGAATTCTGTGCCTGATCACCCGCTTTGGTGTCGAGGGGTTACAGTAGTGGTGCACTAGCTTCTCAATCTTGATCCTCCACCTGTTACAGAGAAGTACGTTCTTGAACCTAAACTACCTTTGGCATCCTTCCGGTTCCTAAACCTTTTGGAATGTGGCGGAAGTAGTAGGTACTCTGGAGATCTCTTCTGTGGCCTTCTGTGGTAGAGGCCTTCATTAGACCTCCCCCATTGCTTCCGCCCTTCAAACGACTCTCCAGGAATCAATTTTCTGTATTAAAGCTCTTTCTGCTTTAAGTAGGTGGAGGGTTTCTGTTTACAGAATAGAATCTACACTGATACATACTCTCTGCAGAAATATTATAAAAGTAAGTACCAATTAACATGGAGCAAATTGAAGCTTAGTGCCCTTATAGGAAACCCCAGAGAGCTCCCTTATCCCTCCCAGCATAGGAGGACACAGTGAGAAGATGGCCGTCTTGTGGATCAGGAAGTGGGCCTTCGTCAGACAGCAAATCTTCTAGAAGCTCAACCCGGGACTTCCCAGACTTTAGAACTGTGAAAAGGAAATGTTTGTTTTTTGAGCTGCCCAGGCTGTTTTCGTTATAGTAGCCCAAAAAGATTAAGACAAGTAGTTAATTTGTATTTCTCTTAGAATATCTTTCAAAAGAATCAGGCAGGAGTTTCAATGGAATGGATTAATGGTGAGTAGAATGATTTTTTATCCTGGGAATACATTACAATGTCTAAAGTTTATTTTCCCCAGTATGAATTTCTAGTGTTTTCCCCCTGTGAAATGTTTAGCAAAGTATTCGTAGTTTTATTATTGTTAAGAATGATTAAAGAAGACAATTAAGGTGATGTAAACTTTAACACTTCATGAAATGGTGGTCTGAGTTCCCGAGGGTCCAGGGAACTATAAAATAGGGCAGAAGGAGGAAAGCATTTATAGAATAAGAAATAAGGAACAGGAGGGACGCCTGGGTGGCTCAGTTGGTTAAGCAGCTGCCTTCGGCTCAGGTCATGATTCCAGGGCCCTGGGACTGAGTCCCACATCCCACATCGGGCTCCTTGCTCAGCAGGGAGCCTGCTTCTCCCTCTGCCTCTGCCTGCTTGTGCTCTCTCTCTCTGACAAATAAATAAATAAAATCTTAAAAAAAAAAAAAAAGAAAGAAGGAACAGGAAAGAAAAACAAAACAAAGCAAAACAGAAAATGAGAAAGAAACAAGAGATTAAGTGTTGGCTTGGCTTTTGGGATTGGTTGGCTGCATTTCTAGTCCCTCAGAGTGTTCATAAGGGACATGAAAGTTATCTAAGTTTTGGATTGTTAATGCGTGCATACCCTAGGCAGGGAGCAACTCCATTTTGAGCCCACAGATTTTATTTCAACGTCCTCATAATCTTCTTTCTTTCTACAAATGGTTTTTCCACAACAGTTTGATATCTATAGTCTCTCAGTCACGCATAAACATTAGGGTTTATCTTTTTGACTCATTCATGTCTGTCCTTTCACATAGAGTTAATTGCTAAAATTTGTTGATACAACTTACTTTTAATTAATCTCTCCCTTTCTGTTGTCCTACCATGTTCTTGTTTCAGACAGTTATCGTCACCTGCCTATATATGATGGCAACATATACCCAGGTGTTTCTCTTTTGTTTATCCTCCTTCCATCCATTCTACTCATTATTGCCAGGGCAATTTTTCATGATTTTAACCTCAGAATTCCTGCTCAAAAGTATTCAATGACTGCTGGTTGGCTACTGAATTCATTTCAAACTCCTTGGCCTGGCATGCAAAATCTTCCTTAGCGTCAAACTATTTGTGCAAATTTCAGTGCAGAAGAAATGAGTAGTTCTCTGATCATGATTTAATAAATTCTTTCAGACATATTAATGTCTCTTAAGGAAAAGGAGTTAAATGAAAAAAAGGTTTTACAAACATAGTGTTAGAGCAAAGTGTGCTGAATGGACAGCCCAGATTACCATGTTACAGAGCCAGCCTAAGTTTTCCAAATAAAGCAAAAACATTTGCATTAGCAAATCATGATGTGGGGCTTTCCTAGTCATGAAACAAGAGAAAGGAGGGGTTTTTTTTGGGAGGGGGGTGTAATAAAATTGATTACTAAGATTCTGTATTAGCTTCCTATTGGTGAAACAAATTACTACAAGCTTAGTATCTTAAAACAATACAAATTTATTATTTTACAGTTCTAGAGGTCAGGGCATTGAAATGGGTCTCATTGGACTAAAATCAAGGTGTCTGTAGGGCTTCCTTCCTTCTGGAGGCTCTAAGGGTAGATCTGTTTCCTTGCCTCTTCCAACTTCTGAAGGCTGCCTGCATTCCTTGACTTGTGGTCCCTTTTCAAACTTCAAAGCCAGCAATGGCTGGACAACTCTTTGTCACATCACATTATTCTGACACTGACCCTTCTGCCTCCCTTGTCCATAGTTCATGACCCTTGTGATTACCCTGGGCCTACCTGGATGATCCATCAAGATAATATTCCTATCTTAAATCTAGCTGATTAGTGACCTTAATTCCCTTTTGCCATGCAATACAACACATTCATAGGGCCCAAAGATTAGGACATGAACATCTTATGGGAGGTCATTATTCCACCCACTGTAGGCCTATTTAAGAGAGAACTGAAAGCAAGGGTGTCCAGAGCTTTGTCCAGGGCTTATTAAAAAATATCCACATCAGCTTGGCTACTCTCAACCACTTCTTGAATCCTTATCTCTCTTCCCAATCCTTAAAAAATTAAATGCATTTGAGGAATTCAGAGTTTTCCTCCCAAGGAAGGATGTTTTGACTTTCTTTCCTCTCTTCCTACCCAGCCAAATGGGGGAATAGCTCCAAAAGATTCAACAGAAGAGATTGGAGGTACATGAAAGAAGGTGGGGCTGGCAACTCATTTCTGGGACGGACTTTCTTTTATGCAGCAAGCTTGATATTTTGCCCTCTGGGTAGACCTGCTAGGTTTAGAATAGAATTAGAGGGAGATAATGAGGTAGAGAGATAAGCAGTCTTTGTTCAACACTGAAACATCCACAATGTATTAAGTAAGGATGGAGGTCAAATTGGTGCTGCAGAAATTTGGAAGTTGTACCACCTGACTATCCCTACTCTTCAGGTGTGTATCCTGTGAGGGGGCCTCTGGCACTGTTCCTCTCAAAGGCACAGTCAGTTGAGGTTAATCAGAGAAGCCACAGAAGGCAGAAGAGAACTATAACAGCCTGGTTAAGTAAAGTCTTTGCTTCCTTTGCTCTAAACATGAATCCTGGTCTTCACAGTTGGGGAGCACAAGGACCCAGAAGAGGGTAGGAAGGAAGGAGGTTATGGAAGGGCTGATCCTTCCCTCTTCACCTTTCTGACCCACGTCACAAGGACTGAGGGGAGGAGAGGATCTGAGCAATAAATTGGATATGAGCTTGACATTTTAAATTGGATTATAGGAGATTGGAATTGAAAATCTAAAACTGGCAGAGAATTATAGGATTTACTCAAAAAGTTTTTAAAGGCCAGTGAAGAAAGATTTAACACTTTCAGTTCAGTGCTGATCCATATACTCATTATAGATTACAATGACATAATTTTGTTCTAGAATTCCCTTTATCAAGGATATATACAAAAATTATCTCAGGCATATTACATTACAAGGTAATAACTACCCTGGATTCCTTGATTAAATATGGGAACTTTTTTTTTAATTTGAGACTAACTTGAGATACTTTATAAGCTCATCTATTAATTACCTTTCCAAATGGGTTATGCTGAAGACATACTATTTGCATTTAAGAAGGTGAAATTTTCTGATTTTGCTTGTGAAATACAATTGGGCCCTCATGCTTCTAGCTTATTTAACCCTATGAAAGTAGGGTTATAATCCCCAAGGAAACTGAGCAGAGAGAGGTTGCATAACTTATCCCAGTGTCTCAGAGTTAGGAAGCTCTGGCTCCAGATTATATATGGGAATTCTGTCTCCAGAGCTGGCCCTGGACATGATGAGGCTCAAAGCCTTGAGGAACAAAATAGTTATTCACAAGTATTTGCTGATATAATTGAACTGGGTGCTACAGATAATCATGATTATCACCAACTTTGCTATCTAGACTAGCTCTTAGTACTTCACGAAATACAGCAGATAAATTGTTCTCCAGAAGGAGTGGTGATTCATACTGTTAAATTGCCTAATTTTCCAACTGTCAATTGTTAAATTGCCAAATACATTCTCTCAATGGTATTTTGTTTTCTTTGAAGAAGTAAACGGACAGTAAAGCTCTTTCATCTCAGCCATCATGGGATGAAGCGCCTCTCTGAGCAGTGCTTTTGCATGGGTTATGGCTGACATTAAATCATCTTTAAGCATTTAAAAAGCAATAGCTTTGTCCATGGCAATTTTATTGTGCTAGAAAACCTTAATTGCAGAATAAGGTCCTTGCTCTCTCAACTTTGATGTCCAGAGTAACCTTGAAGTACATTTTTTGTGTTAGCAAGAATTAAGGAATGGAGTTCATCCTTTAGTAGAAAAGCTTGTAATACAATAAAAATGAGGTCATTAATAGCATTTATGGCTAAATATTTGCTCACTGTAAAATCTCTATAAGGGGGTGGATTTCAGAGAAAAATTTCTTTAAAGAGAACTTGCACATACATACTTGTGCATATAGAATAATATATTTTCCAGTCAGAAAGTAGTTTATACTTAATAACCCAAACTTCAAAAAGTATTTGGAGAAATAAAGCCAATTGTAATTACACAAACTAGTCACTACTGTTAATCTTTACAGACTACTGTATATCTTTACAGACATTTAATTTCATGTTTGAGTATATATTTCTATGTTTCTCTTTATAAAAATATAAACTTAATTAGCATTCAATAACTGTATGTTTGGAAGAATTTACACTTATAAATATTTCATTAAGGTTTTTCTATGTACATAAGTATATATCCATAATGTACCTTCGCTGGATACACAGTAATCTAATGGCATTATAACTGTGTAACAGCCTTGAAACTGAAGATATTTTGACCCATCTAAAAATTTCAAGAATTGAATGCTGTGCAAAGTAAACATTTAACTCATATTAATAAACTGAAAAAAGAATGCATCTTTAATACTAAGTGGAGTATGTATTTGAAGTCTTGGAAGCAAAGAACCAGGACAAATATGCATCCATTTATAAATTTTATACATATTTGAGCCTACCAAATAAACACAAGTATTGCTATCTCCACTCTGTCCTTCCTATAAGATTTGGTCAGGATGTAGGGCTCTGTGTACTTAGTACAAAACAACTTGACGAAGGTCACTTATTGACATTCTGGAATAGAATTGGAACAGATTATCTGCTCGTTTAAAATTGACACTGGTAAAAATTCTGGGTCCAAATTAGAAGAAATCATGTACAACAGTAACATGTGTTAAGGGAAGAAATTCTCAGAAATCAGTAAGAAAGCACCAATATTAGATATTTTCATGACTATTCCATTTTCAGAATCGAATACAATGTTTCTGGATTTGTAATCAAATTTATAGCCTTTCCTTTATGTTAAGAGGCGATTGAATTTTTAATAAAAATCTGCAAAAGATCGACTTGAAATGATCTTGACTCCATTTTAGACTATTTTGAGAACAAATAATGTGCACATATTTGACTTTGCTTTGTTCATTATAAGTATAAAGTGTTAAGACCCCTTTTTTGTTCATATCCTTGAACACCAAATCAAACTGATTATGCTAAACACAGTTTCTAATTTGAAAACTGTAGCAAGATCATATACCTTTGCTGAGTGTATTTTCAGAGGTCAGAATTCTCATTATGATTTTCAAAGGCAGAACTTTTGAGATAGAAGTTATCTGGGGATATGGACATTGTTTTATGCATTATGTTTTAGTTGTTTTGTTTGATTTAAATATTGTGCTTTGGTTTTTGGATGCTTTTTAGCAACCCAAAGTACTTTATATGGAAACAGAAAAGACCATGAGTAGCCAGAGGAATGTTGAAAAAGAAAACCAAAGTCGGCGGCATCACCATTCCTGACTTCAAACTCTATTACAAAGCAATAATGATTAAAACAGTGTGGTACTGGCACAAAAACAGACACATAGATCAATGGAACAGAATAGAGAGCCCAGATATGGACCCCCAACTCTACGGTCAACTGATCTTCAACAGGGCAGGAAAGAATATCCAATGGAAAAAAGACAGTCTCTTCAACAAATGGTGTTGGGAAAACTGGACAGCCACATGCAGAAGAATGAAACCGGGCCATTTCCTTACACCGCACACAAAAATAGACTCAAAATGGATCAAAGACCTCAATGT
>CM053607.1:28289423-28326739 GCA_028646535.1 Procyon lotor
ATGGAATACTATGCAGCCATCAAGAGAAACGAAATCTGGCCATTTGCAACGACATGGATGGAACTGGAGGGTATTATGCTAAGCGAAATAAGTCAGTCAGAGAAAGACAAGTATCACATGATCTCTCTGATATGAAGAATTTGAGAGGTAAGGCGGGAGTTTGGGGGGGTGGAGGAGAGAAATGAAACAGTAAGGGATGGGGAGGGAGACAAACCATAAGAGACTCCTAGACTCAAGAAACGAACTAAGGGTGGGCGGCGGGGGTGTGGGTGGGTAGGGATAGGGTGGCTGGGGTGTGGACATTGGGGAGGGTATGTGCTATGTTAAGTACTGTGAAATGTGTAAGCCTGACGATTCACAGACATGTACCCTGGGGCAAATAATACATTATATGTTAATAAAAATTAAAAAAAAAAATGTAAGGGTTTAACAACAAAAAAAATATATTGTGCTTTGGTTTTTGGATGCTTTTTAGCAACCCAAAGTACTCATTGATTTTTCTTGCAATTTTATGGATTATAGAAATTAATTTTTAACCTAATCAATAAAAGGCTTTTGTGAGTGGTAGTTTTTAGGAGAGGAAAAACAATTCTTTTTTTTTTTAATATTTAAAAAAGATTTTATTTATTAATTTGACAGAGAGAGACAGACTGAGAGAGAGGGAACAAGTAGGTAGAGTGGCAGGCAGAGGGAGAGGAAGAAGCAGGCTCCCTGCTGAGCAGAAAGCCAGATTTTGGAGGGGAGGGGTGTCTTGATCCCAGGATCCTGGAATCATGACCCAAGCCCAGTCATGACCTAAGCCGAAGGCAGATGTTTGACAGACTGAGCTACCCAGGCACCCCAGAAAAAAATACTTTATATTTCCTATAAAGTAAAAGGTATCTTTAATCTTGCATAAAACAGGGCTGGCTTTCAGAAAGACTGAAAACTATTGGTACTTCTACTCTAGTGTTTAGTGACATTGTCATGTAAACGAAGGTGATGATAATGATGAGGAACCAGAGTAGGGAGGGGAGGAGTAGGAGCAGGAAGGCAGCTGTGAAGCCTCAGAACCTGTCTCCAAAGGAGATTGAGATTACAATGGTGTATTCTTCAGTAGCATCTTGACAATAACAACAACAATAAAAATCCCACAAAAATAGAAAGAGCTATTTTTCTTTGGCATCTTATTTACTATCTTAACTCAAAATCAATAAGAATAGCATATATAAGTACTTTATAAACTTTAAAATAATTTGTAAGGGTAGCATATTCTTATTTTCATCCCCGTTACTGGTATCATTATAATTATACTTATTTGAGCAATGAATATTCATATCACCATTTGCCATTATGTTTCCATGTTTATGCATGTGAAGTGAATATTATGATGAGAAGCACTTTGCCCAAGGCCAAGATAAAGGAATGGTATTAGGATAAAGCCAGAATTTACTTTATGACAAATGTCTGGGCTTCAAGGAGCCACACGACTTGTGGCTCCTTTCTCACGTGGCTCAGAAAGGACTTTGATGTTGCCATTATCCTGTTGGAAACAATCATAGCACAAAGGCCTATCTGAAATTGGAATCATTTTGGCAAACTCGGGTAATGATTGCATATGACTCTTGTTTCTTTTGTGTATATGCCTTATGCGGCTTTTCAAAAGCGAAAGAAAAAAAAACAGGAACAATTTATTTTGCTTTAAAAGATCCTCGGTAATCTGCAGCATTTCTTGATGACTCATTTTCTGTTTTCCAGCCTTCAGCAGGTGAAATTCTGAACACTCTAGAATAAACTTTGCCAGTGAGTAGCTATCAGGATAGAAAATTTCACCCAAAGAATTCAGTGAAGTACATTGTCCCACAGCCGGTACACCTGTGTTCTCACAAAGACTTAGAAAGTATAACTCAGATGGGTTGCTTTTACACAGACCATAAATAAGTGGCAATTTCCTGATGAATTATATTGTGTAGAGTCCTGCACTGTTCAATAGGTCGCTACCAGTCCTGTGTGGTTATATAAATTTAAGTACATTTTATAAAACAAAAATTCAGTTCCCTAGTCACAGTGGCCACATTTTAAGTGCTCAGTAGTCATTCACAGATATAAATACTTCCGCTGTCACAGATGGTACTAAAGGATAAGGCTGGGATACACATTTGCATAGCAAGGTATGGCCCAGACTTGACCTGTAGCATTAACAGGTGGTGACAACTACAGGTAGGAGCACTTTAAAAAGGCAAAATGGCAGCCTACCATGTGCCTACTGGGGAAGAAGCTATCTGTGAGTAAGACCAGGTGGTTACTAGGCATGTCAATTTTTTTTTTTAAGATTTTTATTTATTTGACAGAGAGAAACACGCAAGAGAGGGAACACAAGCTGAGGGAATGGGAGAGGGAGAAGTAGGCTTCCTGCCGAGCAGGGAGCACAATGTGGGGCTCAGGACCCCAGGATCATGACGTGAGCCAAAGGCAGATGCTTAACTATTGAGCCACCCAGGAACCCCAGGCATGTCAAATTTAAGACCTGAAGGTGATCATGTAAGATAACTTTGTGTGTTTCAGAACAGGGTCCATTTTGGTCTAAAATAACTCTATTAACTATAATCTTGGGAGTCCTGTGGCATATATACAAAATGTTTTTCTTCTCACATATCTGGAATTTTGCCCATTTTTCTGCCCAAAATATTATTTAGAAGGGAATTACTCTAATAACCACAAGGAGAGCTGATATAAATTGTATTTAAGCTATAATATTTAATCCAGCTACTTGACACTTAATTCAATTATTACCATTTATGGTCTGCATTCCATATAAGGTAATAGTAGGAAGACATAAAATTCCAGTAACTCTATTGTTCTTGTCTTTGTATATGCATGTTTTTTACTTTTAAAAAAATCTTTTTAATCCTTTTCTCATCCTATCATTTCATTTTGATTTCATTTTTATTCTTTAGGATTTTAATAATTCTTGTTTGCAAAAGCGTTTGTAACTCAATCTTGTGTTTTCTTATAAAAAAAGATCTTCTACTTAGAGACAGGTTTCTGATAAACACAAAGAAATATCCTAGATATCTCTGCTCCTGATGAATGTTGGTCAATTTATTTATTTAAGTTCCAAAGCTCCTTTCTTTAACCTTCTACTGATAACTAATTACTCACATGTGTGGTGACACATTCACTCAAAACATACACACACACGTACACACCCCCCCCCCCCCGCCATGTTCAACTCTTCCGCAATGCTTTAATGTGACTCAATGGATATTTCATAGTATCTAGGTCATAATAAAAAATATGCCTTAACTTTATAGTTCAAATGGGACATTGTAAATAGAATCCTATAAAACTCCAAATTTTGGTCATATGACAGGTGAAAAATAAACTACCAGGAAAGTGTTCACAGTTTTTCTTTTCCCCATCTCACACATGCTCACACACACACACACACACACACACACACACACACGCAGAGATTTGCAATTGAATTTTTTTCCTTCCCCACATTCTGAGGAAAGGAAAGTTAATCTTTGTCATTTCTCGGTGTTTAGGAAGACAGACAGATGGGCTCAAAAGGCATATGGCATTGGATTGAGGTTGGGAGTACAATTGGCCAGAATTTCTTGCATATTAAGAGTTTAAAGAATGAAAAGAGAATTTTGCTGTTTCAATTGCAAGAGGTTTCCGACTGGGTCTTTGGAAAGTTGTTAGTGTGGGGTTGAATATTGGGTGTTGAGGGCTCTAGAGCATAAAAATTTTTTTTTACTTAGGGCACCTGGGTGGCTCAGATGGTTGTGTCTGCCTTCTGCTCAGGTCACAATCCCGGAGTCCCGGGGTCAAGTCCCACATCAGTCTCTCTGCTCAGTGGGGAGCCTGCTTCTCCTTCTGCCTCTCTCTTTCTCTCTCTGTCTCTCATGAACAAATAAATAAAATCTTAAAAAAATTTTTTTTACTTATTTATGATATTGAACTCTGCTTCTTAAATTTGACTCCATGAAGAGAATGGTCCATATGACATTCCTGAAAGTTAGCATTACATGCATGTATTTAAACTGTGAGATGATTGCATGATCCTCTTATCTTGGTATACATTAGGCTGGGCTTAATTAAATCCAATATTTTAAGCTGATTTTATGAAAATTAACTATTAAGTTTTCAAAGTCCTTGATGTAACAAAATTAATCACATCATCTGATCAAACAGTCAAAAGTGACTCGTTACTCCTTGATAGAAGGATCATGAATAAATTTTTTCATTATTTTCTTTAGCTTCAAAGTTGTTTTTATATTGAAGTATATATTGTATTTGTAATAGGACAATTAATAATCCCTAAGGAATTGAATTTTTATTTTTCTCTCAATGGCTTTCTTTATTTTCCAGATTTATTTTATAATCAATATATATTTCTTTATAATCCAAAAAAATAATAAAAATGGCATATCCATCTACCATTGCTACTATTTCTAGGGTTTTACCGTTTCATCATTTTTATGCTCAATTGCTATGTATTGGAATTCCCCCATGGAAATGGCTACCATGGGTTGATCCTTAGGAACATTTGCTCTTTGAATCAAAGATTCAATTAGTGATGCCTCCACGTATCCTCTAATACTGGTGTTGTGCCCTCAGTATTACTATGCCAGCCCTCAGTTCTCCACCTCAGGCTTGTTTAGATCCATTGAACAAAGTAACTGAGCAATTGACGCAAAAAAGCTCCTGGTGGTTTAATTTATTGAGACTCCAGGAAATTATGGGGGTCGAACTTCATTTAAGTCACTCCATAGTCTACTGGGTGCCATTCCCATTCGTAGGATGACTCAGCAATAGAAGGCAAAGCTGTTTGATAAATTAGGCCACCTGCATATGCTGAAGAAATGCTTTGTAAAAATACAGAGCTTGTATAAAATCGAGGTTTCAGTTGGTCATATTCTGAGTCTCATCCCCTTTCCCCTCCTTCTCATGGATGCTACACAGAGATCCATCAAAATGCAACTCAGTTACTTCTTCCCCACAAGGAACCAAATCTTGGATGCCTGGGTCTGGGAGCCATTAAGATCAGTGGGGGTTATGGATTGAAGGCAAAGAGCAGAACGAAGCCTTTGTGATGCTCTGGCTTTCTCCAGAACCCTCAAATATTCTTTTTTTTTTTTTTTTTTTAAGATTTTATTTATTTATTTGACAGAGAGAGAGATCACACATAGGCAGAGAGGAAGGCAGAGAGAGGGGGAAGCAGGCTCCCCACTGAGCAGAGAGCCCGATGCGGGGCTCGATCCCAGGACCCTGAGATCATGACCTGAGCCGAAGGCAGAGGCTTTAACCCACTGAGCCACCCGGGCGCCCCACCCTCAAATATTCTTTTTTTTTTTAATTTTATTTATTTATTTTTTCAGTGTTACAAGATTTATTGTTTTGCACCACACCCAGTGCTCCATGCAGTACGTGCCCTCCTCAATACCCACCACCAGGCTCGCCCAACCTCCACCCCCTCCCCTCCAAAACCCTCAGTTGCTCATAGTCCACAGTCTCTCATGGTTCATCTCCCCCTCTGGTTTCCCCCCATTCACCCCTCCCTTCCTTCTCATAATCAAATATTCCTGATGCTCAAGGCATTTAGGTGTGGCCATAATGCCTAGTTTCTTCTACATAACAACAGCTTTATTATTGGTCGCCTTTGAATTAATTGAAATTCTTTTGGCTGGTTCTATTACTATACCATGTAAATGAGAAGGAGTAAACAAAAGCAGGCAAACTCTTCAACACACTACCTTTTTTTTTTATACATCAAGCCTCAACAGAAGAAAATGTGGAGGCTTACAAAAGGACTCACTAAGTGATTTTGTAAAAAGATATTCACTCCTCCCCAAATTGCAGAACACGCTGCTGGGAAGCCCTTTCTGAATTGCTTTTTAACTTCACAGAAGCATCACTTTTAAGAATGTTTGCTTCAGTTGTGATTTCAGGGCTGGAAGGGGAATTCACACAAAATTTTTCCTGCAAATGACATGAACAGAACACATTGATCTCTGTGAGCAACTTCATGTTTATAGTTATGCTCCTTAATTATGTTGCGTTCTGTAAAGAGAACCGAATGAAAAACAGATTAATGTTCAAGCTGGGGGTATAGTGACCTAAATAAATCCAAACTCTTCAGGTATTTCATCCTAAAAGCTGTCGTGAAAGTGGCCGGCAACTTGTCATTTTAGTTCAAGGAAAAATAGCAGATGGAGATTTTGTTTTTAGCTTTCTTGTTGACTGCAGACATATTCAGATGTGTTTTACTCCCCGGTTAAATAGTTGCTAAGTCCTAAAAAATTCTAATAATATCTAGTATAACTAATAAGTCTGACTTGGCAACATCTGTCACAGAAATCTCTTCCTTTCTAGAGCTGCTACCAAATCCAAGCCCTTAAAAGCCATGTAATCTAAGAAAATTGCTAGCCTCTCTGAGGCACGGTTTCTCCGTCCGAAATAGGGAAAGCATTTCCAGCCTTGTAGGGTTTTATGTTCTGTGTATTCCTATAGGCCAGCTATCGATTTTACAAATACCAATTCAGGATCCTCATAATAACCCTATATCATAGATAGATATTAGTAGTACATCAGCAGATGGGAAAACTGAGTCACAGAAAGTTAAGCAACCTATTCAGTGCCACACACATTGTGACAGGGTGAAAGCAGAATTAATACCTGGTTAGTTTAGCTCCAGAGTCTCTGCTTTAACTACCATAACGTTTGGTCGGGATTTAAAGGAAAGGCTATGTAAAGCATTCAGCATAGAATGGACTGTGCATTTAATAATTATCTTTACTATCATTTATAGTTATCAGCCAATGAAAGCACAATTCCTTCTGCTCTTATGCTGTCTAATCAAGAGAAATAGAATCCAACACTTGGCTTTGGCACCCTTATCATCACTTTATTGCCACTTGCTGAAGAGGAAATAAATCTTCGATGCTAAAGACTCTTAAAAAGAAAGCCATAGAACTATTTGAGATTTGATGGACTATTCAGATGCAAGATGTGGACAGAATTCTGAATTTCTGAAAACTGGAGAGTTATTTATGTATTTTTGTGAACTAATGATAAGGTAGCTGTTCAATTATGAAATTTGAGGGGAGGGAACCACCTCATCAAAATTATCTCTTAGCCTGTCCACATGGTTCGTAGAATTAATCGCCTTGAGAATCTGTGCGTGTGTGTATGTGTGTGTGTGTATGTGTATGTACACCTATTTTATATTTTGTGGGTACACAGATTTTTTTTTAAATAACAGGAAGTAATGCGAAATGCCTGTCCATTTTCCTCACCCTACATTCTCCCATTCATCATCCCCAAATAGAAAATTCTAAGAAACTCCCTTGAGATGCATGTAGCTGATGAAGGAGGTGATCTTACTAGCCCACTCTGGGGCCATGTTTGGCTTTAGTTGGCCCCCGTTTGGTGCTTTTCCCACATGTAAAGTCAGTAGGATTGAACTCCCATCTCAAAGCACTAAGTAAATAAGGAAGTTATACACAGTATCTGTTCTAAACCACACTAGGGTATCAGTTCTCTTACTGTTTCTTCCAACTGGTTTCAATAAGAGTGTGATAAGCACCCTGTTGACCTCTCCCCTCCTAGATTGTTACATGAAAGGTAGAAACATATTTCTCATAAGCTACTTTTCTCCTAAGACGTGGATATCAATGGAAGTAATCAATATTAGCCCAGTTGCTTTATTTTACAAAGGAAAAAGTTTAATACTCAAGGATTAAAATTATTTTGTGACTAGATCTAACACAAATTTATTTCTTATCTGTGTGTGTTTTAAGTAAAGGTCCACATAATATGACTTGCTTTTTTTTTCTCATCATGGTAACATAGTATCATAACAATACCATTTAAAAAGTTTTCCCTACATAGGCTGACATTGGTTTATTTTACTTATCTCTCACTCTAAAATAATTGCAGACAGAAATTTAAGAAATTTCCCTTAAAAATATCAGGTAATTAAATGATCTGCACTGGGTTGTGGAACTTGTTTTATTATTTTATGAGTATCCCTCACAGTATTGCCCTCTTCCATGGGAAATATAACACTCATACTCAGTAATTAGAATAGAGGAAGGTTGTCTTATAAAAGTTAAATTAAAAGAAATACTCTCATACTTACAGAAAAAAAAATCTGTAGGACTTTTATTCACCACTCAGTTTTCAAAGACAATAAGAATCAATATGTACTTTCTTTATTGTAAGCAAAAATGAAATCCTGAAAAACTGGAAGAATATCTTTTGTCAATGTGGGAAATTCCACCAGAATCCAAAGTGACTACAAAGTTTAATCACTTGCTACACATTTAAGTCTTCCTGTTTCCCATGAATAATTAAATATGGCAAGACAGAAAAATACAACTAAAAAATAACTTTTATGATTTATGATTTCCATAATTTAGCAGTTGTATGATTTAATTTATTAATGTAAAATCTGTGTCTTCATGAAGAACAATGACAAATAGATCAAAAATATTTTTTATTTGGCATTGCATAATCTGAAACAGGTTAATTGATGGGACTGACTGAAGACAGATGAATATAATCACAGGGAAGAAACAGGAAGAGAAGAGAAAGGAGGGAAAAAAGAAAGCAATGAATAAAATAATAAATATAGAAGCAATTCAAAGCAAAGGTCTTACAGGAGGTTAGAAAAAGAAACGGGACCTCAATCAGCTAACAGCAGAGAATAGAGTTAAAGATTGAAGAGCTCTGAGGTCTCTAAGGAATCAACAAATAACTTAGGCATCAGTAATCCTAAAAGAGTCATGATCTTATTCTGTATAGGTTTTGGGTCTTGGATTCTGCATTCAACTTGATTGGGTTAGATCCGACTCCATCACATACTAACTGACCATCTTTCAGTAAATTAAAACACTATGTCTCCCTTTCTTCATATCTTCAGATGAGGAAAGGGATAGCACTGACTTCATTAGATTATTGGGAGAAATACTACCCTTTGATTCTGGCAAAGGGGCCCCTCCTCTGTGCCCAGCATGATAGTATCCTGCATATTACAGAGAGAAACAAAGTAGACTTAAGAGCATGCACACAGGTGCACAGGGACTAGCCTGGGTCTCCTCGGTGCCTGTTATCTGCTTCCGTGACAGCTTTTAGACCACAAGGAAATCCTATTCAAAATCTCTTGCTCTATGTAGTACAAAGAAAGGACAGCCGTGTTCAACTCCAGGATTTGAGGATTGTTCTGTTGCCCATTCCTGAGCGCAACATAGCTTCAGAGTGTTGGGAAGAGATTGTGTTGGAGGCTCTTATAAAATCCTTCCTTTTACAGAAAGTTTCTCACACAACAAGGATCACTTTCCCTTAATGCTGAACTTCCATCTTGCTTCTTTTCCTGTATCAATTCCTGTTTCCAGAGGTATTCACAAACCTGTTAGTTAGCAAGTACTTGCAACAGTTGCATTTGGTGGCTGAGGGAAATTGTCTAATATTAAACAATTCATATTATTTTTGTACGAGTAGGATGTAAACCCATCCTCTATCCTGGCAACTGGATGGACACAACAGGAGAATTGGTAGTAACTACTTCAATAACAGTTATAATTTCAGTTTTATTTAAATTTTAACTTAAAAGTTTGATATCTAATAATTTTATTTTACACTGTGTCTTTTATTCTAATAAGATGACCTTGAATATTTTAGAAAAAATAAGTTCAAACAAAATCATTTTATTTTTTGATTCTCAATTGTTACTTTAATGCATATATCCTGATGCACATATATTCACATTTTGTATGCTCAAAATAATTATACTTTCTATTTTTTAGTTCTTCAAAGTATTAGAATTTGTAGAGCCAAAATTATGGAAAAACTTGATTATTACAACATAACAAAGATTTTGCTGAATTGAAACCAAGAAAATGAATTTTACAAAATAAATAGGCAATAATTGATAAATTCTATATTTCTTTGTTTTGCTTTTCATCCAGATATTCTTAGTCTACCAACAGAACATCTTTCACCATATTTGACAATGTTGTTGTTTTATGGTCATATCCATTAAGGTAGGAAGATAAAACCTGTCATATAATGTTTTTGTGACTTGATGTCAAACTTGGTTCAGAAGATCTAATGGGATGATATATGAGCTTAAAATAGTAAAATTAGTTTTAGCCATAACACTTTTCTAGGACCTGAAAAACCACAGTAAACAAAACAGAACAATAAATTTCACAGGGCTCATTTTGTAGGTTAGAGGTCCATCAATGTTTCCTGTAAGAAGTGAAATAGTTAAGTACTTTAGGCTTTGTGGGCCGCATATGATCTTTGTCACATATTCTTTTTTGTCTATTTTTTCAAACCTTTTAAAAAGGTAAAAATTCTTCCTCACTTGTAGGCCATACAAAAGCTGGCCTTGGGCCAAACTTAGCCCTCAGGCCTTGGTTTGCAGACCTCTTTTCTAGTACCTTCAGCTGTAGCGCATCTGGAGGGGAGATTGTAGAAAGCCAAATCAAGTCCTACACACTTCAGTATCTTCTAGGTTCATCACTGAATCCTAAGTGGCTTCCTCCGAAAGTCAATGTGAATCTATGAGTAAAGCAATTAGGGGATATGGAGTGGGTGTGGTGTGATGGGGTGAGGCATTTTCAAGGCCAAGAAAACTAGACATATTAAATACTATATGCACCCATTAACTCTTCATACATGTCACTGTCAGGAACTCAGCTAGGGAAAGAGCTGAGCTGTCAAACTGTCAAAATAGCCAACTTCAGGTATCCAAGTAAAGCATAAGCCAAATGGAAGTAACAAGTGAAACTTTTAATCACTTGCTGAAATAGTGTAAGCTAGAGGCCAAAATTGGAGAAAGCACGGACTTGCCCCTGGAATGGGGTACGGGTTGAGGGTCGAGTGGATCAGTACAGAGAGGGGAGTCATGTCATTGCTCAGGGATTCCCAAACAAAAGGCTCCTTTAGTTTATGGACCTGGCAAGATGGGGAGGGAGAGAAGAGGGTGAGGACGGGAAATGTACTAGGTAGTGAGTCAGAGTGAGGAAATCTGTCTTCAAGTTTCCCAACAAGGAGATCTCCCAAAAGGGGCACCTGGGCTAGGAATGCACCTCTGCACGAGAGCATGCTCGGCTAGGGAAGACCAGACCGAATGCCTGACTGCAGCTCCATCCAGACACAGCCCTGCACAGCTGTGCACCACATCTGGAAAGGGTGGTTTCCCCCCCTGAAGCCTGCCAGGCAGAATCTTTGTAACTGCTTATGATTAGACCTGAAAAATCACACATAGGTTTTTGGTCAGGAGCTGGACACAATCCTTCTCTCTGATAAAATAAACTTACGACTTACTCAGCAAATAGTTATTGAGCACCTGCTTGGCGCCAGATTGTAGGCTCAGCATTCGTGCACCCCTTTGGAACATGCAAAACTGGGAAAGTAGAGTCTTTGTACATACAAATAATTGATTAATTTTTTTTTAAAGATTTTATTTATTTGACAGAGAGAAACACAGCGAGAGAGGGAGCACAAGCAGAGGGAATGGTAGTGGGAGAAGCAGGCTCCCCGCCGAGCAAGGAGCCCGATGCGGGGCTCGATCCCAGGACTCCGGGACCACGACCCGAGCCGAAGGCAGACGATTAACGACTGAGCCACCCAGGTGCCCCAATTGATTAATTTTTGACGTATCCAACTTACACCTGGTTTTGTATTGCTCACTATAGTAATATTATTGCTAAAATTTGCTGTTTTAAAGAATGATTTTAAGATAGTTTGTGACTATAATCTAACTCATGGTTTTTAGATGCTGGTAAGTACTTTGGCAAAACTTGAAGTTTCTCAAAAAATCAAAATATCCTCAGTTTAAGAAATCAGTTTTTGCACATACTGATGGTTTAGGATCTCTGACAACAGACTGATTTGTTAAAATAATATTGATCCAGAACACGTATGTATAGAGACGAGATTACAGAGAACTGTACCAAGAAAGCTTCTTACTGGCTTTGGTCTACTGATGTTTCTGTTGAAATTACTTATTTTTAAACAAAAAGTTAATTGACTATAACAAAACTGTGCATATGGCTCTAAACTCAGTTTTAAGAAGTGTCAGTAAATATCTATCAATAGACAGTGTGCGTGCGTGTGTGTGTGTGTGTGTGTGTGTGTGTGTGTGTGTGAGACGATCATTTTATTCTCCAATGATTCCGCATTGTTTTAAACCTTTAAGACAGAGTGCTCTGTGGCAAAAAATGTCAAAAAGAAGTTGTTCCCATCAATCTAAGACCTACAGAATTTCATTCTTTTCAACAAAGATGCATCTTATAATGTTTAAACTTTGAGTTCTATTCAATGTCAAATACCAAAGAAGAACTTGAAATCAACTACTATTTGATTTCTGCCTGCTCGGTCATCATCTTTTTCTTTTGATGACAAATATGTGGTAGTTTAAAGAAATCACAAAGGAGATAAAAACTTCAACCAGTAAAGCAAAAAATATGCTTGCAGAGAGCCAAGTTACAAACCTCTAGAGAGGACACAGCTGTGTTTCCAATATCTTAGTTTATGAAAAAGGGGGAAATGATAGAAAAGCAAAAGGAACTGGCATGGCCTTGTGTAATCCTGCATGAAGTTATTCTATACACCGTGAATCTATCCGTTCATTTCCCCACAAGATCTAAAACCATTGTTCTATCTGTAAGATACTATTAAAATTATTTTACATTTATTAAGGTTACAGAGAATTTAGAAATATTTGTTGCTCAAAGAGATACATTTCAATTATCAGAATGTCTTTTATCTTGAATACCTTATTAAGCAATACTGCTTAAAAGTAAGGATATTTTCTTATAACTAATTATTCTTAGCATTGCCTGATAAATTGTCAGTCACAGGCCATTTATTATGCACACACATATATATGTAATACAATACATACATATACCTCTAAAGCGACTCAAGGGGAAAGTGTTAAGTATGAGCTAACTTTTGGACTCAAACAGAGAAGGACTCAAAGCCTGCTAATGTCACTTCTTAACTGTGTATCTTGGGCGCATTATTTTACCTTACTAAATTTAATTTTCTTCAACTATAAAATAAGACTGATAATAGTAACTTCTTAAAATAATTCTTCTGAAGACAAATGAGATAATGTATATGAATGCTTATCTTAACTTCGGCACAAGTGCACACACAGTAGGTGTAATGTTTATTTTGCCATTTTCACATTTATTAATGTCATTAGCAGTTTTTTTTTTAGCAACTATGAGTTATGATCATTGATTGCAATACAATTGACTTTAAATCCCAGGGACAGGGAAAAACCATGCTATGAAAGGTGCCGAATATCATGGTCTATATGGGGAAGGCAGTGTGCCCTGGGAATTACAGAAATGTGGATATTAAGCAACAGAAAGTATATAACCCTCTACGGCCTAAAACTTTATAGCTGAGACAGCTTCTTCATGTCTCGCCCAGGCAGCCTGGTGGGTCCTAAATAAATTTGTTGCATCTCATCAGAACTGTATATGGTAAGAAGAACTTCCATTCAATCTCCTTCTCACTTTGAGGATCTCGACAGAAATACCATTAGATCCCAGAAACTTTAGTATATTTATGACTTTCATAATAGTGTGGCCAATTTGAAATTGAGTGCAAAGGTTGAGTCACTGAACCCAGGAAATTACCGTGGGTTTTGTTTACTAATTTAGCTTCTGCAAGGGAAATCGAAGTATCTTCAAATAGTCAGCTGTTGCTGCTAAGGGAATATTTAGAACTTAGCACAGATAGTGGCATGGTACTGGGCAGTGGGAACATTTGCCATCAGTCTAGAAAGGGAATCTTTGACCTAAGGAAATTGCTATAACCTATACTCTTGTTTTCTTGGGGCAACAAGTATAGTGACAGCCCACATTTGTAGAGCTTATTGGAAAAAATAAACCACGGAAATCAATTTAGGAAGACTGATGATTTTCTACAAAGAATAATGAGTTTCAACTGAAGAGGAATCCATCAAAGACAGTGAGAGTGAGGCACCAGTGGGCATGGGATAAAAAGGAGATCAGCAGAATATGGGAAAAGAAGGATGTACATCAAACTGGAAAAGAGACTGGTTCCAGGCACTCATATCAGTTCTTATCAAGAAAAAACCACCAACTAATATCAAAACGTATTTGTGTAATATTGAGGTTTATTGATTATAATTATATATAAGTTAACATTCCCTAAATGGCCAACAATTTTTTTCATTTATATGGCTTTAGCCATTCTTAGCCAATACTTTTATCATTTTAATTAGTAGTTTATCACTTTAATATTATCTTAAGTTAAAACGTGATAATACGTACCCCTATATATAGATCCTTGGCCCAGATGGTACTTATTTGACTATTATAACCTAGGTTGTGTTGCCAAATAATTGAATGTTTTTAAATGATTTACAAACATTCTCTTTATTTTAAGATTTTATTTATTTGAGAGAGAGAGTGAGCAGGGGGAGGAACAGAGGGAGAAGGACAGGCAGATTGTGCTGAGCTGTGGGGCTTGACCTCAGGATCCTGAGATCACGACCGGGACTGAAATTAGGAGTCGGACATTTAACCGACTGAGCTACCCAGATGCCCCAAGGATTTGCAAACACTCTTGATCAATCCCCGTTTCTTTCCTAGGATGTATTATTATATATTTTTGCACATAGGAAAATGGATTCATATAGCATAAATATCAAAGCTAAAGTCATGAAAAATGTATGGAAGAAAAACTTCAGCCATCACAAAGTATCTATGTGACTGTTTACTATAAGAATATAAAGCAAAAAAAAATCGTATGGGGATTGGAAGTTGTGGTTGTATTCAGATGCTAAAAATATCAGTCACTCTTAGCTTGCATTTTGGCCTAAATTTTGCAGTAAATTTTTCTAAGCCTCAAAAGCTTTGATTGAGGTTGTCAGATACGCTGAGGTATCCACGAACATTAGGGTGTGAATAATTTCTCCCCTGGAGAGGATCTCGTTCACTGATTGCTCATTAGCCAATCTTGGGAGGCATAATTTCACTTTATGCATACTTTGTGAGTATTTTCTAAAGCACAAATTTCAAATTTCCTCCTTGCATTTATGACATTGCTGCCACAACATTATAATTCTTTGTTGCGCTTAAATTGACAACCCTGGGTCTGGAGGAAATAAGTGGTTGTTTGTTTTCGTTCCGTGCAATTGTGAATAAACAGCATGTTGGATCATTTCACTTTTCACTGTCAGGCTTCCATGACTGCTTCCCTTTCTACAGTGCAATAATTAGGTAAGGGATCATTTCATTCCCTTTCATCTTTGTGGAATTTGCCAAGAATCTGAGGTTCATTTCACATGAGCGTTGAGAATTTAGAGTGTCGGTTTCAATTTCATTGATATCTCCAAATCCAAGTAAGACCAGGAGGGAATGACTATGAACTTGTTTTTCAGGTTTTCACTTGTCCTTACTTTTATTTTTATGTATAACAGCTTCGTTGAGCTGTAATTCACATGCCATACAATGCAACCGTTAACAGTGTACAACTCAATGGGTATTAGTGTATTCACAGAGCTTGGCAACCATCACTGCCTTCAATTTTAGGACATTTATATCACTCCAGAAAGAAACCTCGGTGGCACATGGGTGGCTCAGTGGGTTCAAGTCTCTGCCTTTGGCTCGGGTCATGATCTAGGGGTCCTTGGATCTAGCCCTGCATCCACCGGCTCTCTGCTCAGCAGGGAGTCTGCTTCCCCCTCTCTCTGCCTGCTTGTGATCTCTCTCTCTCTCTCTCTTTGTCAAATAAATACATAAAATCTTTCAAAAAAAAAACTTAAAAAAAAAATAAACCCTGTACTTCCTGGGGGTCACTCTTCATTTTCCTCCAAACCACTCCTTTCCAACCCTAGGCAACCATTGATCTATCTTCCCTCTTGATTTGTCTGTTCTGGACACGTCATGTAAGTGGAATCACTCCATATGGTACCTGTGGGAATGGGCTTCTTTCATGTAGCAGATGTTTTCAAGGTTCATCCATGTCATAGCATGTATTAGTACTTCCTTTCTTTATTGCCAACTAATATCTCACAGTATGGGTGCATCACATTTTATTTATCCGTTTGCCAATGGATGGACATTTGGGTGTTCCATTTGGTGCTATTATGAAAAACACTGTTATCGACCTATGTGTACACATTTTTGTGTAGGCATAGCTTTTCATTTCTCTAGAGTAGAATTAATGGATGATACGGCAACTCTGTGTTTAATCTTTTGAGGAACTACCGGGGTGTTTTCTAAATTTGCTGCACCATTTTACTTCCCCACCTACAGTGTGTGAAGGTTCCAGTTTCTCCATAATCTTACCAACTCTGTTACTCTCTGCCTTTTAATTATAGCCATCCTAGCAAGTGTGATATAGCGTCTCACTGTGGTTTTGATTTTCATATCCCTGATGGCTCGGGATGTTGAGAAACTTTTCATGTGCTTGTCTCTACACTTTGACCATGTGCTCTCATTCAGAAATCGCTACATCTTTGTTTGGGGAGTAGAGACTCAGAGTGGCGAATACATATTGCACGTTCACATGGGTGTGTGTTTGTGTTGTGTGATGGTGTACTGTCCTAATCCGTGCAAGATGATCTGTATTGGTGTAGGGCTTTGCATTTTAGAAAGAAAGGCTCAAAAAAGTTCAGGGACAACAAAAGGAAAGAGGCCAATTCAAAATCATAGACAAAACTGGGGGTTAAATTCAGGAAGACAGAGAAAATGATAAAATTCAGAGAAAGTGATAAAAATCCAAAGTGAAGCAAAAGAGATGCTCTCTGTGAATAGAGCTGAAATATCCTTTGTCACCCCCTGTGAGAGTCTTACAGCACTGGAGGCTGGACAGATTTGTAGGTATAATGTCAACAAGAACAGAGAAATGTTTCTTTTGTCATCTCCGTTCTTACTTTGCATTAGATACTCTAGGGCTGCGCAACATCCCTCCCCACCTGAAAAAAATAAAAAAGTGAAGAAAAGAAAAAAATAGAAGTGGGAGGCTTACAGATTATACTCTCTCATGTGAGCTGACAATAGCTGAGAGAGAGAGAAGCAGGAAGTTGCAAACCTGTATGGAAATTGGAGGAGAGAAGAGCTCTGATGACTGAATAACAGGGCTTAGCTTGTTGCCAACATCAGGTTTGGGAGAGGAGCTATCATTACCTTCCTGGGCTAAGATAAAAATCTGCATCTGAGAACGATCATTGTGAAGTCCAAGGACAAAACCAAGCAAAAGAAGCAAAATAAGTAACAAGAAGTAGGATGCAGAAGTCTAAATTACTTACAACATTTACAAGTTAAAGATCCTGATCACACATCAATTTTTGTCTCTTGGAAGAGGCCTTTCCCTGAGCAGAGCCACACAGCAACAATGCGACTCAACCCCTCATTTTCCGGATGAGAAACTAAGGATCAAAGAAATCAAGGAGCTTTATCCAATTAAAGTCATACTGGCTACATGAATAGACACAAGAACTAGAACTGAGAGCTAACTCTAAATGTAGTGATCTTTCTTTTGTTTTTTAAGATTTTATTTTTTTTATTTGCCTGAGAGAAAGCATAAGCAGGGGGAGCAGCAGGCAGAGGGAGAGGGAGAAGCAGGCTCCCAGCTGAGCAAGGAGCCCGATGAGGGACTCGGTCCCAGGACCCTGAGATCATGACCTGAGCCAAAGGCAGATGCTCAACCCCCTGAGCCACCCAGGCATCTCTTTTTTTAGTGATCTTTCTTTTTCAGTATTATTTCAACTACGTTTTCAAGTCAATAGCAAGTTAAGGTATGGTTCTTCATGATACGACACAAAAGGAATATTTTATAAAAATACGATTAATTTAGGTTTAATAAACTCTGTAATTCAGTTTCTTTTTCACCACTTCCCGGCTTTGCTCTATAACTACCACTTCAAAAAAAATTATTCCATTCTGAGACCTAAATGCTTAACTGCTCTCAATCATTAACCAAGCATAGTATTAGGCTTAAGGTCTACTTATTTTACAGTGAACAAAGTACTGTACAAATACTGAAAAATAGACAAATACTTGTATTTGTACAAGATAGATTTATTAATAAATTTCTAACAAAGACTTCCACCCTAAAAATGATTGCTCTGATTTTATTATTAAAATAGACAAAATTATATGTAAACTTGACCAGTCTAACCCATCTAAATGGTGTTTCTTCACAGCAGGATAATAATATGAAGTAAAATCAACTAAAACCAAAAAACCAAAATAAATTGTTGTGAACAGTTGAAAGATAACATATAGGCCTTGGCAAATGCTCGTTATGTTAAATAATTTTAGGAAATGTATTGCCTTTAAAATTTTTATTCATTTAAAAAAAGTACATATCACACTATGTCTATGCCAGAAATAGTTGTGGCCTACTTAGAGTGCTAAATGTTAAATTTCTAAATCAATAATAACCTCTTTCTGTTTCTCAGATATTTATAAATCTTCCCTCCCTTTTAGGGTCTTCAGGGATTTTAGACTGCCAAAGAAACCAAAAGAATCTTGTACAAAGCATTTGCACACCACAGACAGACTTAGCGAGCATTTGTTGATAACGAGGTTGGTGATAAATTATCACTTATTTGTTATGCCTCAGAGTGGTTTATCTGCACTGGAATGTTTCTTGTTAAAAAGGATGTTTTCTTCCTGCGCTTTGGTTTTTAACACCCCTTGATGATTGGCTTCACAGAAATTGATGTAAGGAAGTTGTCATCCTGTTCTCTGTGTCCCAACAGCAATTACAAAGAGTTTGTAGAGATTGAATGAATTCTCTTTAAGCCTCTGTTCAAATAGATTTTCAGCATTTATCAAATTACAAAAAGTATTTCGCACAGTCTAAAACTTTGCTGATGTAGTTTTAAAAAATACCTGAAAAATATTTCCACAGGGGGCACCTGGGTGGCACTGTCAGTTGAGCCTCTGACTCTTGGTTTCAGCTCAGGTCATGATCTTAGGGTTGTAGGATCGAGCCTCATGTTGGGTTTAACACTCAGCAAAGAGTCTGTTTGAAACTCTCTCTTCCTTTCCCTCTGTCCCTCACCCCCTGCTTGCTCTCTCTCTCTCTCAAAAATAATAAAATAAAATAAACTATTTCTACAAACCCCAGATTTTATACAACCATAAAATGACTTATCCAGTGTTTCCCCAATGGAGAGAATTGGCTTTGTTGGGGGAACAAACACCTTGAATGATCATTGTGTGTGAAGAGCGAGGCTAGGGGAGGATCTGAGGGGAGAGGGCAGCACGGTCGACAGGTTGGAGACCTCTGTACAAGACAACAGTCTAGAGACCGTTATGCATCCGTATAGCTACATCCATATTTAATTTTGTGCATGCCTGCAAGCGTAAGCCTTTTACGTTCTAGTACAGTCGGCCATAAACACACATTTCTGGAATGACTATTTCTTGGTAATATGGAAATTGGTAGAGTCCTAGCATTTGAAAAGTGAGGTGCACACAGAAGATGATGAGAGAACATAACGTTTTCAGTAGTTGAGCAGAAGCATGAGTTCAGAGCAGTAGTTGACTAGAGAGGCCGCCTCTCTCCGCGTTTGAAGCACGGCCTCTTTAGCTCCGCCCTGAGTCCCTGGAGACCTTGGGAAGAACCAGGGTTACTACCACCTGCGGAATGGGGTTGAGGCATAATCACTGAAAGTTACTTCTGCTGGCATCGCGATCCTAACTCTCTGGGGACATTTGTTGTGAATTTGGGAAATCTCTTCCCAATTTTCCTAAGGAATAATCACCATTTTGTCTATTTAGGCTCCAAATCAATCCAGCGATCCCTCCTATATGGTGGCAGGGCCACACATTCCCACCAAAGCCGCCAGGTGGCCAAGGCCTTCCCCACTCCTTCTCTGCTCCAGCTGTGGGCTGGGATGACCTGGGACCCTCGGCAGCCACATCAGGTCTCCCTTCTAACATGTTCCTATAAGTAAGGACAGTGAACTTCCTTCTGAATTGTGCCGCCTGGGACACAGGCTTCAAAACAGAGATTTTACTGAATAAGACTTAAAATTTTGCTGATTCAACTTCAGGCCCCTGTACAGAAATGTACGCATGAGTTCAGCGGTCTAAGATTGGGAAAAATCATGCTATGTTCCAGGATTGGTCAAAATGTTTTGTCAAAGTACTTTTAACATTGGAAAGATTGCAGAGGAGGTCATTGCCCTCAGGCTTAGTCTCCAATTTTATTTTCAATGTAAATTCCCATATATGCAATATACCTTGAAAGAAATGTCTCCTGAATAATCAAATTCTGTTGGTCACTATGTCATGGCCAATGGTGATCATCATCATATCTCTCATAATCCTTTATGATTTCAGGTTTCCAAACGTCCATCCTCTGGCATATTGGCTCTGGCTAATTTTTGCCTCAGTTTCTTTTTGACCTCCAATCTGATCATTAGTTTAAGCAACTGAACATTATAATATGTTAGAAATTAAATAAAAATGTTAATTATATTAAAACACCACAACTAAAGCATTTGTTACTTTTGTGATGCAGAGGAAGTGTTTGAGGGATACCCGGCTGGCTCAGTTTTTAAAACACAAACTCTTGATCTTGGAGTCATAAGTTCGAGCCCCGCTTTGGGGGTAGAGTTTACCTACAAAAAAACAAAGCTGTTTGGGAGGCAAATATATAAGAAAGAATTAAAACTTCAGTGTTTCTAAACAAACTTGTGAGAGTATGGGGTGCCTGGGTGGCTCCGATGGTTAAGCCACTGCCTTCGGCTCAGGTCGTGATCCCAGGGTCTTGGGATCGAGTCCCGCATCAGGCTCCTTGCTCAGTGGGGAGTCTGCTTCTCTCTCTGCCTCTGCCTCTCTGCCTGCTTGTGCTCTCTCTCTCTGACATAAAAATGAAAAAATCTTAAAAAAAAAAGAAAAGCTTGTGAGAGTATAACTGCGGAAAATTGAAATGGTGTGTGTGTGTGTGTATGTGCGTGTGTGTGTGAAGCAGAAGGAAAAACAAAGATAAAATTACTTTCAAACAGCTAACTTGAAAGTTGCAAAGATGAGCCAAGGAATCACACACACTATCTCCTGTGCTAAATAAGGTCGGGGCAAGCTGCAAAGGCCATGCTAATGTGTTCAACATAATGAGTTCCAAATGGAGCATATCATCCTCTTCACTGTGACGTAACAATAGCACCAATCTCCAACACTCTCAGGTTCCCTGATAAACACCCATGCTTGTGTGCGCGCACACACACACACACACACTCCACATTATGATCACTCCATGCGTCAACATTTTTACTTTCAGAGAGGAAGGAAGGAAGGGAGGAAGGAAGGAAGGAAGGAAGGAAGGAAGGAAGGAAGGAAGGAAGGAAGGAAGGAAGGAGGAAAGAAAAGAAGAAAGAAGGAAAGAAGAGAAGAAAGAAGTAAAGAAAGAAAAGATATCAGATCAGCCAATATTAAAACTGGATTTTGCTCTTCATGCATGTGAAAAAAGATTTTTTCAAGAACACAGATATTAAAAGACAAATATACAAAAGCAACAATGACAAGAAATGTCTCTCAGATTCTCAGGTGGTTTTGTATATTCCTTGCTACATTGTTATATGCTCCTGGCTTTGCACACGTTTCAGTTTGAGAAATATGTTATACCAAATGTTTTTTCTTCACACTGAGATTGGTTTAGACTCTGGGCCACTTTTTATTCATTTATTCATTTATTTATCAACTCATTCAACACATCATACAGAGCCCATCACATTCCAGGTGCCGTCTAGAAAAGATGGATAAAACACAATCCTTGTCTTCAAAGAAGTAAAAATCTAGTGGCAAAAATGTATAACTACTTGCAACTCAGATAGTGAATGCAGTGACATGCATATATGAGGTACATTATGAAATTGTAAAGAAAAGGCCCCTCTTGGAAAGGTGAGGAAAATCTTCTAGGAACAGCTAATTCTAGGAAAGAGCTTTCAACTGTGATTAAGAATTTGGTGGATAAGGAAATGAGTCCCTTATGCAGCAGGGACAAGGGAATTGAGTCAATAAACATCACAGAGGTGAGATGAAATCTCAGGCAATGTGCTAGGGCAGAGAAGGAAGAATCAGACGCTATGGGCTGAATTGTACTCACCTCCCCAGCTCCCACTGATATGTTGAAGCCCTAACCCTCCACGGGATGGGTGGTGGTATTGGGCCTTTAAACTGTAATTAGGTTTTGATGAGGTCATAGGAGTGGGGCCCTCATGGTAGGATTAATGCAATATATGAAAAGAGCTTGCCTGATCTTTTTGCCAAGTGAGGACATAGCAAGAAGGTGGCCTTCTGTAAGCCAAGAGGAGATCTCTCAGCAGCAACAGAACCCTATTGGACTTTGATTTTGGAGTTTCCAGCCTCCAGGATTATCTGTTGTTTAAGCCACTCAGTCAAAGGCCACATTTTATTATGGCAGCCTGAGCTGACTGAAACATCTTACAATGTGAGGAAGGGCAGCAGGAAACGTGAGCTGGGCTTAGACCAGGGGAGCCTAGTTGCACTGTAAAGAAATAGACATTATGCTCCAGCCAAAGGAGATAGCTGATTCATTTTGCTTCTCTTTACATAGTCTGAGTTTTTTCCCCAGATAGTTGCTCAATTCTTAGTGTAAATCATTCCTGGTTCATGCATCATCCATCCACCCAAATACGCTTTAGTTGTTGCATATCAAGTGTCTTAGGTTTTGGCCTTTGGTGCTAATTTATTACAACTTCTACTGACCATCATTTAAAACATAAGAAGGATTTGTTGGCTCTTTTAGGGATATACATTCACAAATGCCCTGAAGGGATATAATTCCCTAATGAGAGATATAAAACTTGTGAACTGAAAATAGTCATAACATTTAAATTGTATTTTCACTTATCAATGGCTTAATAGGGTAGAAATTCTTATTCAGACAAATAATTAGCTTTCACAACAGAAAGGTAAACAAAACTATAAATTATGATTAGATAAGAGTTCTTCCCTGCTGAGACAAATTAGTCAATACTTATTCTTCAGCTGTGATACACACATGCTGTAATACGGAGAGCTTTGTGAATAAATTTGGTAAAAATAATTAAAAGAGTCTGACAACTGTACTCTTGCTTATGATATGTATGTGTTGGAATCTTGTGCCTCGATTTGTATCTTACTTTGTCATATCTGTTAGAGAGAAAGGAAATCAAAAGGAGAATTTAAATGTCTTTAATTGCAAGGGGAAAATAAATACACTGGAGAAAATTTCGTAGTTGATGAATTTTGATGAAATTTTTGTATTTGATGAAATTTTCCAATTGGAAGTTCCTATGATGATGATGGTAGATTTTCCTTAACTATTTATCTACATAAAATTTTTGCCACTTAATTGCATATGTTTAAAGGAGTCAAATGTATACTTTTTAAAAGACAGGGTTTCTTTGACTTTAGTCCTCTAAAATTGGTTTTTAAAATGGTCTTTAAAGAATGGAATTTTGTATTAATCAGCTCAGGCTGCCATAAAAAATTCCACAGACTGGGTGGCTTAAAAAAAAAATTTAAAAAATGTTGTGGTTCTTTTCATAAATAGTAAGGAGAAAAGAGACAAGCGATGGGCCTAAAATATATTAGTGCCTTCTTGGCAACAGGAATTATGAAAGATGAACTGAAAAAGATTTCATTTAATCTTTATAACTCTGGAGTCCTTTATTATCTGTATTTACAAATTAGCTAACTATGGCTCAGAGTGCCATATTATTAGCTTATCAAATTATTAGCTTATCAAAAAGCATATAATTAGTGAGAAATAGAGCAGGTGTTTAGCCCAGGTTTATGTGATTCTAAAACTTTTCTTTTTTCTTTTTTATAACTTTATTTTTAAAAATAATTTATTAAACTTTTTTTTAATATTTTATTTATTTATTTGACACAGAGAGAGGAATTACAAATAGGCAGAGGAGTAGGCAGAGAGAGAGGGAGAAGCAGGCTCCCCGCTGAGCAGAGAGCCCGATGCGGGGCTCGATCCCAGGACCCTGAGATCATGACCTGAGCCGAAGGCAGAGGCTTTAACCCACTGAGCCACCCAGGCGCCCCTATTTTTTTAAAAAAATTTTTAAGATTTTATTTATTTATTTATTTTCCAGGGGGGCAGAGAGAGAGAGAGAGTATAAGCAGGCGGATCGGCAGGCAGAGGGAGAAGTAGGCTCCCTGCTGAGTGAGGAGCCTGGGAGCCTGATGCAGGACTTGATACCAGGACCCTGGAATCATGACTTAAGCCAAAGGCAGATGCTTAACCAACTGGGCCACCAGGCATCCCTTTTTTTAACTTTTATTTTTTTAAATAAAATACCAGTCTTGATTCCTTGATAAGTAGTTGTTAAATAATGGAAACAATCATCATATGATATATGTTTGCTAAGTTTTCAAATTATATAAAATGATTGTGGAATATTAGATCTAATGGAAACCATTAATATCATCTAGTCAAACTTTTCATTTTATTAGAAGGAAATAGGCTCAGAGTGATAAAATGCCATCTTACAGCTCTACAACTTGTTATTGAGAGAGGCAACACAAGAACTCACAATGTGAACTACCCAATTTTACTTCACACAATTGTTTTGAAAAGTATGGTATCACTGCCTTACATCTCTATGGGTTACTTCTCAGTATTGGGGCATAAGGATCTCTGTATGGTCCTTACCATTATCTTACAGGAAGAAGGCAGGGATGCATGAGTTTGGTGGGAGGTCTAGAGGGCTGAGTATTTGTTATTGGACATTTCTGTCAGGCAGGTGGTCATTGTCCTGGATATTTTTTGTTGTTGTTGTTAGAAATATTTTTATTGATTTGAGAGCGCGCGCGAGCGAGGGCAGGCACACGAGTGGGGGAGGAGTGGAGGGATGGAGATTCTGAAGCAGACCCCTGCTGAGCCCAGAGCCCTGAGAGCACGATCACCAGCTGGGTGCCAGTCACTTAACTCAGTGCAGCACCCAGGCTCCCCCTGTAATTTTCAACTAAGAAGAATGTGCTCAGTCAGAATGTGAACATGCTCCCCACGTGGATTCTCCCGGCGGCTGCGTGACGCCGGCCCACCCCCCGGGGGAGCTACTCTGCGTGTCACCTACACGGCCCTTCGCGGGAGAAGGGTTTATTCGCCTCTAGGACTGTCGGACTGCGATGTGTCCTTCAGCAGAGGGTTGAAGGCAGAGGTACACGTGCTCACTGGTCTTTGAAGGTGGCCTTTCTCTTTTCCACAAACGCGGCCATCCCTTCTCTCCGGTCTTTGGTAGCGAAAGTTGAATAGAAGAGCTTCTTTTCCAGCTTGTTTCCCTCTGTTAATGTCATTTCAAAAGCTGCGTTCACAGATTCTTTGGCCATTGCCGCTACGATTTTAGAATTGCTGGCGATTTTCTCAGCACACTGGAGGTCTTTAGTCCCTGTACTAGGTCTCAGGGGCAAATTTTATACCCTTAAAAAAACAACTACTGTTTTGCATAAAATTATTAGTTAGCACCTGAGGGGAGCACCAAAGTGATGCTTAATCTTTTGGACATGATCTGTATCGATCTGTATAGAGATATAGCCTCAGAGTCAATAGGTTCCCAGCTTGATTATGAGCACAGGAGTCTCAGAACACCAAAGAGGTGGATGGCAAACGTTGCTGATTTGGGGATTCCATGTTAGGGAGTGCCAGACAATGTCAGGGGAGAAGCCTAAGTGCTCCATGCCTCAAAGCAGAATTTTGTTTGAAGCTGATAGATCTAACATAAAACATAACATAACATAACATAACATAACATAACATAACATAACATAACATAACATGTGAGGGACTTGGGAAAGAATGAAATAAACAGCATGAAAATAAGATTACTGAAAAAGTCTCCTCTTAGATTCTGTTTGACTCAGGACTTTGAAACCACAAAATATCATGAAGCGTTGATAGATGACTTTGACATAATTGTTTGACCTGTGACCACTTCCCCCCATGGGTTTGTTGTTGTTATATGAGAAATATTTGGTAAGCTGTTTTTAAATGGAAGTAGTATTTTATGAAAGTATAGAAGTTGATAAGGATAAGGGACATAATGGAAGAACTCACAGGCATCAAAAAATTATCTAAGAGAAAGGCAACAGACTTGGTTTGTGCTTTTAAAAAAAGACAGCAATAGATAAATACAGATTGGTAGGTTATTTTAGGTTATTTTCATGGAGCAAAAATCAAGCAATTTAAGTACATAGCAGAAGAAGTGACATAATCAGATTCAACAAGAAAAGGAAATTTAGAAAATTTACATCCCTAATATAAATTAATAATGTTTAAATATAGTTACTCAAAGTAGTAACTTCCTATAGAATAATACAATTGACTGGAAAAAGAAACACTCATAGTTAAAAAATTTGTCTTTGTATTCAAAGACAATTAGAGATGAGATGTATATCTTACATTTATAGGCCTGACTAATGTACTCTCAATTTTAGCTGGGCATTATTAAGATAAATACCTTAGACACTTAATGTATAATTGAGAGGCTGAACTGTGAAGATAGAAAAACATGATTACATTTTAAAGCATTGGGATTTTGTGACATTATCAGTGAAGGAGAGATTATAACAAAGAAAGTAACAAAGATAAAAGCTTCAAAGATTGAGGAATTGAGCTTCCATGGCTAAAGGAGAAAATGATGGATGAGAAGTTGGGAGTAAAGGAAAAAGGTCTTTTTTCTGTACCAAGGGAGAATTTGTAATTGCACTTTTAGGAGGGGATATTATACAGAAGAATCTATGGAATATTTAGGATATTTTAAACTCTTTTTCTAATGATAGCAGGATGTTTCATGTCTATAATGAAGAAAGAGAGAAAAGGGAGAAAAATTAACTATGAAATCAATATTTCTAATATTTAGAAATATTTAACTATTAGGACATTTTGAAGTAATTGCTTTTAGTTTTCTATGCAGTTTTCATATGGATGGCATAAGAAAGTTTACAATTTTATAGCCTATAAAAATATACTAATTTTTTAGCCATATCTTAATAGCTCAAATCAAAGTAGATGACGAAGTTGAAACCATGTAAAAAGTAAAAAAAAAAACCATGAAACCATGTAAAAAAAGTACAAACAAGTAAACTGGACAAAGGGTACACGAAAAAGGCAACAGATGAACTGGGTGTGCTTGATGATACTATAAGAAACCCCCAGAACTTTCCCTTACTGTTCTGATATCTCTCAGTCGTGCTCTTATTCAAAATAATGAAGAGAAGGCTACTTCCGTCTTGTCAGCTCATTGTAACAGAGGCATGCTTGAAGTTGATAGAAATAACATGAGTGTGTTTCTTTCAACAATCCATTCATTTATGTTCAGATGTTCTGAAAATGCTTTTTTCCCTATTTTTGTCAGTAAAATGGGCAAGAAAAAATACTGCAAAAAACCTTTTTAATAACTATGTAGTAAATGTGAGGAGGTGTCTGCCTAATATTAATATTCTTGTCCATCCAACCTCACTTCCTTTCACCCCCCACAACATTTTACCCTGACTTGAAAGGTGGCCTGACTGTGGGAAGCAAAGCCCAGTAACAAAGAGGATGAAAGGAAACTATGTTGCCTTTGAACCTAAGTAGGATTAGAAAAAAGCTGATATTTACCGAGGCTCTTTTATATACAAGGCTTTCACATCATTTTCCCTGACAGTCACCTTGGAGCGCATCAGGGAATATCTTTCCCAAGCAGAGAAATTGCCTCTAAACAGCTATAAAACCAAGAAAGCATTAGAATAATAATGGATTATCAGATTGAGCTTTATAGCAATCGTCAAAATGCCTTGAAAGCTAATGGGAATATCTCATGATTCCAGTTATCAGTTTAATTTTAAGTGTTGGTATAAAGTTTTTTTTAAGATTTTATTTATTTTTTTGACAGAGAGAGAGATCACAAGCAGGCAGACAGACAGAGAGAGGGGGGAAGCAGGCTCCCTGCTGAGCGGAGGGCCCATTGCGGGGCTCGATCCCAGGACCCTGAGATCATGACCTGAGCTGAAGGCAGAGGGTTTACTCCACTGAGCCACCCAGTGCCCAAGTGTTGGTATAAATTTTAATGAAACATATTTCTGTGCACAAGTATTTAATCTGTACTACTATGGACATTTGAGTCATTTACTTTTCTAGGAACAGTAATATCATGTACGTGTATGGTAGAAAGGTCAATGGACAAGAAAGGAAAACACTGGTGTCCAGTCTGGGAGATTATGAATAAAGCTCCTATAAACTTCTGTTTATGAGTTTTTGTGGGAAAAGTTCGCTAAGGTAAACACCTAGAAGTAGGATTACCACATTTTTCTTTATAAGGAATTACCCAACACTCCCCAAGTAGCTTACCATTTTGTGTTCACACTAGCAATGAATAAGAGTTCCTATTTTTCCATTCCCTTGCCAGCGTCTGATATTGTCAGTTTGATTTTTGCAATTCTAATAGATGTATGGTAGTATCTCAGTGTGGTTTTCGTTTGCATTTCTCTACTGGCAAAGGATGTGGAGTGTTTCGTTCACATCCTTACTTGCCATTCAAGTATTTTCTTTGGTGAGGTGTCTGTTCAGATCTCTTGCCCATTTTCTATGGAATCATTTGTCTCATTATTATTTTGAATTTTAAAAAGTCTTCAGCAACTCTGGGCATACGTCTCATGGTGGGTATGTGTTTTGCAAATCTCTCTCCCCAGCCTGTGGCTTATCTTTTCAATCTTTTCACAGCCTCTTTCACAGAGTGAAACTTTTTCATTCTGAAGAAGTCTAATTTATCAGGTTTTTTTCTTATGGAGCGTACTGTCAGTGCTGTATCTTACAACTCATGCCAACCAAAAAGTCATGCAATTTTCTTACATGGAAATCAGATTCATGCATCTTTAGAACTATGAAGAATGCGTACCAGAGTGCCTATATTTGGGCTGTCCTGAGAACCGAGTTTTATGTGTCTAGCCCATCTGAGTCAGAGTCATCAACTACTCTAGAATTTTTAATGGAAAAAAAAAAGTCCCCATGCTAGATCTGATATTCCAGTTGTTGATTTAAACACATTTGTCAGGGCACCTTGGTGGCTCCGTTGGCTGAGCTTCCGACTTTAGCTCAAATCCTGGGATAGAGCCCTGCGTTGGGCTCCATACCCAGCATGGAGTCTGCTTGTTTGTCTCCCTCTCCCTCCACCCCTCCCCCTGCTTGTGCACATTCTGTCTCTTAGCGAATAAATAAATCTTTAAAAAAATATAAAACATAAAACACATTTGTCACTTTTCCATTGCTTTTAGAAGTAATCTGCCACATTTCAATAAGAGTGTTGATCATCTAGGGGATGGTTGGGAGAGCTGTACAGAATTTGAGAGATTTATTTTTTTATAATGTTGCTAATACTTCTTATTTCCATTGCTTAGTGAATTTAGTAGTAGCCATCTGTTAAAGAACAAAACTTCAACTGAGTAAATTTGAAGATCTCCTTGGCTTTATTCATCTATTTGTGAATCCGTAGCATCCATCTAGCAAGTAGAGGGGAGCTCCAAGGAGATGTGCAAAATAGAAAGCTTGTATAGGAAGGTGGATGGGGCAAGAAAATTACTATCAAAAGAAAAAAAAAGGATTGTTCCAGACAAAGTCACCCTCCTTTAGGTGGAAGAACTGGGTCACCTCATTTTCCTTTGGGGGATGAGTGAGGCCCCATGACGGATTGCTTCATTGATGCTTATCACAGAATTCCTGATTGATGGGTCCTGGGGTAGGTTGAAATTGCAATTTGGCTGGGTATTAAGCCCCAGTTTGGTGACTTGACCTGGCCTAAGTGACACCATTTTGAGACTCTGGTTTTCTTATTAACATGACAAATTATTGCTCAGTAATATCCACATGCTAGCATCTATATTTATTAAACTCTTCAATTTCTTATTCTCAGAGAGACTTTTTTTTTTTTTTGCCAGTGTGGTATTTTTGTTTAGTTCCCTCTGTGTAATCCTCAACTTAATCTAGAATAAGTACTTGAGAGACTTTTTGAGATACAATTGCACTGAGACTGGTTTTTGAAATAAGAGCTGTCTCGGGATTGGTGTGGAAGTTTGAGAGAACCTACCACTATTGAATTATAATCAGCTAATCATCTATCTACCTCTTCTACTTGAGCTCTCGGAGGTCATGTCTAGTTGTTTTATAATATTAAGAGAACTTCTCGTATAGTATGAGCTTTATAAACATTTGTCCCATTTAATTTGAACTTCCATGAAGGTAACTTCAGGCGTATGTTATATGCTCTCAGGATTATGTCATAGATGGCTGTAAAGTGGGGTAGAAGCACTCCACGGAGAAAGGAAGCAGTATGACTTCTCTTCTATTCCTTTAGCCTCTTGAGCTGAATATGGCTAACAGCCTGATAATTCTGATCGACCAGAGCTTTATTAGGGATTTATGTTAAAGTGCTTGAGATTTAAAAATAAAAAAGGTCCCCCCTTTTATAAAGACACTATTATATTGGATCAAGTTTCACCCTATTGACCTCATTTTAACTTGATTACCTCTATAAAGACCCTGTCTCCAAATAAGGTGATATTCCAAAGTACTAAAGGTTAGTATATCCAATATAACTTTTTGTGGGGACACAAGTCAACCCATCATAGTCTGCCCTCTAACCCCCTCAAAAATCTTGTACATCCTGTGTGTAAAATACATTCACTGTATCCCAACATCTTCAAAAGCCTTAATCATTGCAGCATTAACTCTCTGTCCAAAATTTCATCTAAACCTTGGCAACTCAAGGTCCCAAATCTCATAACTAAAATAGATTTGGGTAGGATTCATCCTGGGGCAAAATTTATCTCTGTCTGTGAACTTGTGATCCCAGACAAGTTATCTCCTTCTAAAATGCAATGGTGAAACAGGAATAGTATATACATTCCCATTCCAAAAGGAATAAATTAAGAGGAAAAAAAGGTTATGTTTCCCAAGCAAATCTGAAACCTGGCAGGTTTCAACTCCATTAGATTTTAAGGCTTGGGAATGTTCCTTGTTGGTTTGATGCTCTGTCCTAGAGGCCCACTGGGGTCATGGCCCCACCTGGTGGAACTGATGATGGGGCCCTGCCTTCGGGGGTCATTTCTCCTTTTCTTGAAGGATAACACATGTTCATAGTCAGATCCCTATACTAGCCGGTTTCCTGTCTGGAGCATCCCATGAGTCTAATAAGCTTCCTTCACTTCATCTGGTTTCTATCCTCTTCGGTTCATATTGCCAGCATTTCTGTTAAGATTGTTGACCGGATCCACAAATCACGCACCCAATCACTTTAGCAAAGGGTTGTCTAGTCGTGTGCTTGGTGTTCCCTACAAAGCATGCTTTCTCTTTTTTCACAATATAGATAGGCTGAGAACTTTTCAAGTCTTTAAGTTCGGTCTTCCTTTTGCTTAATAATTCCTTCTTCCTTTATCTGCCTTCTCTCCTATCTTACTGTAAACAGCAAGAAGAAACCAAGTCATACCTTCAACACTTTGCTTATAAATCTCTAAATATCAAGGTACATCACTTACAAGTTTACTTTCCACACAATAGTAGGGCGCAAGTCAGCCAAGATCTCTGTCACTTTAGTACAGGAATCATCTTTCTTCCAATTTCTAATAACATTGTCTATTTCCATCTGAGATCTCATCAGAAGCATCATTAACATTCATATCCCTAGCAGCAGTGTTTTCAAGGCCACGTAGACCTTTCCTGCTACCGAAATCTGTACTAGGCAAGGTTCATCATAGAAAGTGAACCAATAAGACATGCACACATGAGAGAAAGAAAGAGAGATAGAGAGAGATTAAGACACTGATTTATTTATTTTTAATTTATTTTGCAAAAGGTAATGGGGCTGGAAGTCCAGAATCCATGTGATAGGCTGACAGGAAGGAAGTTCAGGCAATGCTGATGTTGATGCAGATGTTGTAGTTTTTAGACCAAATTTTGCAGTCCATGCCAACTGGAGGCTTGGGCAGGGTTTCCATGTTGAAGTCTTAAGGCCAAATTCCTCCTTTGAGAAATCTCAGTCCTTCTTCTTCAGGCCTTTAGCTGACTGGATAAGGCCCACTTAAATTATAGAGGATTGTCTGCTTTACTTAAAGTCTACTTTAAGATTTAAAATTTTAACCACATCTAAAATATCACTATGGCAACATCGAGATTGACGTTTGACTAAACAACTGTGCTTCATCTTCATAGTCTAGCAAAGTTGAGGCAAACTATTAACCACACATTCCAATAGCAGAATTGTGGGCTGAAAACAAGAGATTTCTTATGGAGAACGGCCACATCTAAATTATTCATAGATAGATGAAATCTTTTTTCTTCTTTAGTTGAATAGTTTAGAGCACAACAGTAGAAATAACATTGGTCGGAACGCAGACAAACCCGTGCTCTGATTGCAATTCTACCTTTTGGAAGTTGTGTGACTTCAGAAAAATTACTCAGTCCCCGTGTTCATGTTTTAAGTTAGGAAAAGGTGAGCATTAACATTTATTTCTGTTACAGGGCTGTTGTGAGGGTGCATGTGGATGACGTGTATAAACTATAGGGCACATAGAGATACTCAAATGATGTTGATTCTCTACTTTTTTCCTTTCGGACTCTGAAAATGAAGTGATATAAGGGTACCTATAGTTTCTCAAACTGATTAATTGTAACAAGATAGTTCTACAATACCTGCCCTAAAGTTTAAGCAAGAAATTATAGATCAGTAATTAAATATTTAGTAGAATTCAAGTCTGCCTACACCTTCTGTATCCATTCTTGTGAAATTAATAGAGAACAAATATATTATTGCTCATCTCCAGATCCTGGCATAGAGTTCCTAACACCCTTGCAATTTTCTAAGAGAAAAGAGCATTAGAAGCATTGTTTGTTCTACTGTTGGTTTTTTATCCTGGTTTCTGACACAGGGTTCCTAAATCTCTTGGAATTTTCTGGGTATTAGTGTCTTTTGGTCTAATGAGGTGACTCTTGGGGGGCTTCTAGATGGGGGCTGATCACCAGAAAGACCAAGCCACGATTAGAAGCTTGAAATTTTCAGCCCCACTCTCCATTCTTTAAAAAAAAAAAGAAAAGAAAAAAATCTATTATTATTATTTTTTTTGAGAGAGAGAGAGAGTGAAAGAGAGGGAATATACGTGCATGCATGTGTGCATCAAGTAGTGAGGGGCAGAGGGAGAGGGAGAGAGAGAGTCTTAAGCAGGCTCCATGCCCAGCATGCAGCCTGATGTGGGGCTCGATCTCATGACCCTGAGATCATGACCTGAGCTGAAATCAAGAGTCTGATGCTTAACTGACTGAGCCCCCCAGTTGCCCACCCCATACTTTAGAGAAGGAAGAGTAGCTGAAAATTGAGTTAATCATTGATCATGCCTACTTAAGTAACTTCAGTAAAAATCCCAATAGTATGGAGGTTCAGAGAGTTTCTGGTTGGTGAACACAGCCACACACTGGAATGGTGACATATCTCAACTCCATGGGGACAGAACCTTCTGTGCTTGGGACCCTCTCAGACTTTGCCTTCCGTGTTTTGTCATCTGTCTGTTCATCTGTATCCCTTATCATATTCTTTAATAAACTGGAAATGTAACTAATCCAAGTCCGTCTGCCCAATGTGCAGCAAAGCCAATAACTGAGACATCAGCCTTGCTGCAAGGCAAGTTGATTCAAGAGGCAGCCAAAGGAGGAGACAGGAGGACAAGCCTCAAATTTGCCTCCCTGAAGGGAGAGAGAACAAGTTTTTTTATAACTATAGAGGTTGAGATTACATACATATTGATGAAAAGGGTGGGGAAATCTATGACTATTCATGAGGAAGGATGGAGCATATGCACTGAGCAAGCATGCATGTAACACACATCCCTTGTTCACTTTGGGGCGGAGACATCAGAAGGAGGCAAATTCAGCACTGCCATCCGGAGGTTATCTTAGGATTGGAAGGGGCTGCGAGCAGGTTCCAAGATCCAATGTAAACTAGATGGAGTCTTGGGTTCATTATCTTGGGTGAGAAATGCAGGGCCTTGCTTATTCATAGGCTAAAACTTTATTGGTTGACCTTGAGTCCCTGCTTCTGCAGAGACAGCTAGTGAGTTTGTTAGTGGCTCTGAAAAGTCAAAATAGCTGATTAGGGGGAAAAAGTTCTCTGAAAAACAAGCTTTAAACTTTCTGCTATTTTCACCCTCATTAACCCTATGGGACACCCTTCCTTCCTTCCTTCCTTCCTTCCTTCCTTCCTTCCTTCCTTCCTTCCTTCCTTCCTTCCTTCCTTCCTTCTTTTTTAAGATTTTACTTATTTATTTGAGAGCAAGAGAGCATGAGGGAGCACAAGGGAGCACAAGAGAGCAATAACCTGGGAACCTACTACTTAGTTGGCATCTGAAGGGAGGAGGAGTCTCATGGGACTGAGCCCTGTGGAATCTGCTGCTATATCCTGGTACATAGTGTCTGAACTGAGTTAAATTATAAGACAGCCAGCTGGTGTCATAGAATTGTTTGGTGGGGAAAAACCTGACACATCTAGGGTCAGAAGTATTATAAATGTGGTAGTTGTGTAAAGGAAAACTAGAAGGAAGTCTACCGGGTTTTTCTAACTCACTTGCTGAATGTTATTTGTTAGTTAAAATTAACCATTGAAAGAGCAGAGTTAAGAATTGATGAGTAAAATAGTTGAATAACCCCGGAGAATTGCATTATTTTTATCTCGGTGTAAAATGCATAGTAGAGACTAACTTTAGGTAATTTTGATGATTTGCTTTTTAGTAATTGAGTGGACAAATCACCGTCTTCACATATGGGAAGATGATGGTGTTGTAGCTCCGAATCACTGTTCATCAGGAAGCATTTGAAATGGTTTCTAGAGGTAGAATAGTATAAATAAAATCTTAAAGTAATGACAAATATTATACCCAGAGCTTGATACATGTCAGAAATCTTGGCATTTTCTTACCACTGGGTTTCTAGGGAGGACATTATATAATTGACCTCTCTCATATATAATACTGTTTCTGTCTTAACACTTAAATTTCTTTGCAGATAGAGATTCTAGTTAAAATGCCCAGAGGCTACTACAAAGTGGAATGCTTGTAAATAACCAGCCTATTGAGATCTTTTAAATTAAAAGAACATATTTATAGAAAAACTGGTGAGAATTTAATCAGAGTGTTGACATTCTGCCAAATACATGAGTGAAAAATAGTCCTCACACAATAAAAATTCAAAAATAATCACTATCAATCAAACCAACAATGCTAAACAAATATAAACAATGGGAAAAGAGCAGAGCCAGAATTTCTGAAGACAGTACTTCCAAAGCCTGCCTCCCAGAAATGGCCTTTTCAATAATCTTTGGAATTTATCCGAAATTCCCAAATAGTACCCTTGCCACGGTCATTTCAGAAACTGCTTTCTGGAGGATCATATTGACACTCATTGGAAATTTTGCCCCGGGAATGCACTGAGGGCTGCAGGCTAAGCTCAGCTGTTCACGATCTAAGTGATTGTTTCTGCTGCTTCTTGCACTCTGTTCTGAGGCCCAAAGCCTAGGGGAATTTCCATTCCTCTCTTTCCCTTCCCTCATACCCTGAGTTCAACCCATCTGCGAACCCTGTCACTCTCGCTTTCCGAACCTATCTTGAATTAAATTCCCCCTCTCCCCTTCCACTCTGTCACTCCATTCTGAGCAACCAGGCCGGTAGCATCTGTCCCGTGGTTTGCAGCGATCGCCGCCTGACTGGTCGCTCAGTCTCTTAGATTCTGTTCTTTACCCCTCACGGTCTATCCTCCAGACAGCAGCGAGTGATCCTTGGCAAACCGAATCAGGTTTCTCTCTGGCACAGAATCCCTCCACGGTTTCTTAGTACCCGCGTAATAAAATGCAGCATTCCTGCTGTGGCTTAGAAAGGTCTGCTTGATTCGGTCCCTTGTCTTGCTCACGACACACTCTTCCAATCCGGTTCACTCTGCCTCGGACACTTAGGCATTTGTGCCATCTCTTAAAGAAGCCCAAATTATCCCTTTTGACTTTTACACTTCGACACTCCTCCTCTTCCCTCCCCCCCGGGGGGGGGGGGTTCTCTCTCTGGATTTTCAAGATTTCTCCTTCAAGTCCGCTGTCTGTGTCCTCGCTCTCTCCCATTCTACCCTTTAACCCATGTCTTTTCTTTTATAGCACTTGTCACCATGTGTGTTTCTGCAAGGAGACAGTAAACTCCCTGTAAAGTGTTAGGTTTTTGAGGCTGTTCATTGCTGTATCCCAGCTCTACAGTACTTGGCAATGTCTATCAAATAAATGAATGAAGACTGAATACATGTCGATGGAAAATCTAGATGAAAGCAAAGGATCATTGGTTCAGAGAATAGAGTACAAGACTGTAATAAAAAATAAGAGGTAGAAATCATCTAAATGTGCTACCAGCCCACATGAAGTCTCTCTTTCCCCTAAATTCTATGTATACTGATAGGAAATAAGAGCAGCATTGATTTTTTTTTTTTTTTTTACTATCAGTTGTGAGTTTTTTGCTTAAAATATATGTTTCAATATAATGGAAACTCTGTGTGTGTGTGTGTTTAATTTGGTCAGAAATGATCACCTGCAGATGGGACCTAAACACATGATCCAGGATTAGCCATTCAGACTTTTCTTCTCTGGAATTTATATGTGAATGCAAAGAAGTTGAAGTTCTCACCTTCCTCTTGCATTCTTCCCAACCTGGGTGATGGAAATGTCAAGCTGTCTTTAGCCAAATTCTCCTCTGCTTAGAGAAAACTTAATTGTATCAAGAGAAATAGAAGCTAATTGACAAGGAAGTAGAGATGGGACAGGTTGGAGATGGGAAAGGAAAGTTGAACCAGATGCTATCATCTGAGTTCTGGTATCTAGATCTGCCTGAGGCCAGGTCCGCCTCTGTCCTTCCTCAGTCAGTGAGCCATTTAATTTTCTTTATTTTTTAAAACTAATTTGATATGTCATTGGCGAATCTCTTCTCCCATTCTGTCAGTTGTCTTTTGGTTTTGTTGACTGTTTCCTTTGCTGTGCAAAAGCTTTTGATCTGGATGAAGTCCCAATAGTTCATTTTTGCCCTTGCTTCCCTTGCCTTTGGGGATGTAGAAAGGAAGAAGTTGCTGCGGCTAAGGTCGAAGAGATTGCTGCAAACTCAAGACCCAAAGAACAAATAATCCAATCAAGAAATGGGCAGAAGATATGAACAGACATTTCTGCAAAGAGGACATCCAAATGGCCAACAGACACATGAAAAAGTGCTCCGCATCACTCAGCATCAGAGAAATACAAATCAAAACCACAGTGA
>CM053607.1:28327239-28358619 GCA_028646535.1 Procyon lotor
GTCACCAAATGCTGAACTTGTTCTAGTTCTTCAGTCAGTTCAGAATTGTTGGCTATTCAACTTCATACTGTAAAAATAGAGTCAATTTTGACTGAGAGCAGCACTTTTAAAGGTTGTCATCAAGTTGCTAAAGACTATGAAGGTCAGAAGAAATTGGGATTGTCAGGCTTGATGTAAGTATATTCAAATGGCTGATGGATTTCTATCTTGAAATTGCTGACTTTCTTATGGATTGTATATAGTTATAAGGTTTCATGAAAAATATTCTTGACTTCTTAAGAAAACTCTTTCTGACTTTACAAAACAAGAGCTATTTTTCTCCAGGAATCAGGATATGGAGGGCCCCTCATCATTTTTCCTTGTGGAACATTTTCCCAATTCCTCCTTATTTTCTCCTATTAGGTGTATGTGAACAGAAGTGGAAACTACTGATAGTAAACTCAGAACATTCTGAATATGAGGCTATAAAAACTCAAACCTGCCCCTGTGACCGAGGCAATTACCATGTTGATAGCAATCAATGGACTACAGCACGAGCTCTCTTATTTCCTCATTTTACTGGGAGACGGAAAACTTGTGATCAACTATTATTACATAACAAGAGAGAAACCTAAAGTTGTATCACAAGATTCTTGGTCTTGAAACTGAGTTTAATTTAAAATATGTATGAGATGCTTTATTCTTACTAAATTTGTTTATGATACATGACATAAAATGATTAAAAATTAAACGTTTCATAAGATGTGAACGGGAGAGGTTACATAAATAATAGAACTAATGTGAATACTTGTTATATTTCTGTCTTGATCAAATTGACACAATCAAGCGAAAGTTCATCCAAATTAGATTTCAATGCTTTAAAGGAAGTCATTCAGTTGAAACTAATTTTCTTATCCCTTGTCTCTTCTGTGTGCTGTCTGATTAATTTATAGTCAAAGCCAAGGGGTGGAAATGCATTACCACGACATGTTTGTTTCTCCTAGAGGTTACTTATTTCCTTGGGAAGTTTATTTCAATTGCATTGCTGATGTAGAGAAATTATATAAAATCACTGATGTGGAGCCTAAATCAAGCTTTCATAAAAACAGAGCTTATAGAATAACAATTTAGGAAGATGTTCCAAAAATTTAACAAACAATAATACGATGAAAAGAACACCAGTGTTATCAGAAACAAAGCTGCAAAGAGATTTCTTTGCTCAAGACAGTTTAAATGTGCAGCGTTTTGTGTCTTAGGTAATTAATTATTTTCTTAATTTCATTTTCTCCTTTCCATATCTCTTTGATATACTGCCCTTTAAGTTCTACTCGGATACTTATTATTTTATTTTTTTAGTAGGTAAAGAAATAGAGGGCATGAATACAAGTAAGAGAATAAGGCAAGCCCAAACTGATATTCAAAGTGGCCAAACAATGTGGGTAAACAGAAAAATTTTTTTGATGAAGACCTGAAAAATCTACCCAAAATTTGTACATTAAACAAGAAAGATGAAAGTATATCTAATTATGAATAGAGTAATGTAAAAAATAAATGATATTTTTTTAACATGCTGAATGAAGGTACTGTGTTATTCTAATATTATTTAGTTATCTCCAAATTTCTTTATAGCAATGAACAGTCCACACTAGGGGTTGTCAAGCTATAACTTGTGGGTTGGCTGCCTGTTTTTGTAAATAAAGTTTTATTGGAACACAGCAATACCCGTGTTTATGTATCGTTTAGGCTACATTTGTGCTACAAGAACAGAGTTGATTAGTTGTGATAGAGACTGACAAAGTATAAATCTATACTGTATGACTCTTTACAGAAAAGAGTTTTCCAAATCATGGTATATACAAATGAAAACAAGAAAATGTAAGCTGTTTTAACATGAAATAATTGAAGCAATTTTTCTTTTTTTTTTTTTTAAGATTTTATTTATTTATTTGTCAGAGAGAGAGAGAGAGAAAGAGAGGACAAGCAGGGGGAGCGGCAGGCAGAGCAGGCAGAGCAGGCAGAGGCAGAGGGAGAAGCAGGCTCCCTGCTGAGCAAGGAGCCCGATATGGGACTCAATCCCAGGACCCTGAGATCATGACCTGAGCTGAAGGCAGTGGCTTAACTAACTGAGCCACCCAGGCATCCCGAGGCAAGTTTTCTAATAAAATGATGAAGATGAGTTAGAAAAGTCTAAGATAAGCAATTGTGTATTATGATGTTTATCTTTCTAAAATTGTATGTTTCTTAGAAAAAGTAGTTTTATTCCAAGAACACAACACATATAAAACATTACCTATTTGGATCTAGAAAGGAAAGGAAAGCATTCTAAAACTGTATCTCCTTGTCAGGGTAGACTAACTGCTATATCAAACAATTCTAAAATTAAAGTGACATACCACACTATTACTATTATTAATTTTTTCACTCAGAAAACAATCTGAGGAATGTTACTCTTTGGAAGGCTTTTCTGGGGTATTGTCCTCTGCTAGACTATTGAGCTCCTTATATTTTTGTGGTAGCATTTTCTTCTGGGTCCTTGGAGTTCTCTTCATTTCACTTTCTGATGAAGAAAAAGAATGGAGGAATGTGAATGGCAGGGTATTATGGACCATAGTTGAAAGTCCAGTCAAGGGCGCCTGGGTGGCCCAGTCAGTAAGCATCTGGCTCTTGATTTTGGCCAAGTCATGATCTCAGGGTTGTGAGATCAAGCCCTGCCTTGAGCCCTACGGTCCAGCTTCATACTGGGCATGAAGCCTACTTAAGAGTCTGTCTGCCCCACCCCTCCCCCCTCCCATTCCCTTTCTAAAAAATAGGGAAAAAAGGTAAGTGAGGTCTGTCATTTCCATCCAGATTATGTTGTTCAGAACTTGGTTACATGGCTTTCACGTAACTGCAAGGGTGGCTGGGGTATGTAGTCTTGCCATGTGCTTCACTGGAATAGGTAATTAGTTTGATAAACTAGTTAGTTTTGTGTACTAAGTGCATGTGCCTACATGTGTTTGCACACACACATTTTAACAAGGAAGAAGCAGTTTTAACCTTATTCATAAGCAGCAGTCTGCTGTTATTTCTAATAAAGTGACCTAATTTTTAAGAAAATATTTTATTTATTTATTTGACACACAGAGAGAGAGAGAGAGAGTGCGCGCGCACAAACAGGCAGAACAGCAGGCAGAGGGAGAGGGAGAAGGAGTCTACCCACTGAGCATGGAGCCTGATGCAGGGCTCCATCCCAGGACCCTGGGATCATGACCTGAACTAAAGGCAGATGCTTAACTCACTGAGCCCCCCAGGCGCCCTCAAAGTGACCTAATTTAAGAGTCTGTGGCAATTCTTCGAGTTCATGCATTCAAATTACTGATTTATTTACAGAAGTGATTTTTCTCTTAAAAGTATACATTTATGACAAATAACTTATATTTATGCAATAAGAATAAAAATTAGTACTTGGATGTCACAAATAAAAGTTAAAAGTTAATATCCTTTAAATTTTCTAACAAATTATTAAGAAAACATGAATGTCTCAGTGTAAAATTGAACAAATATGTGAAGTTCTTACAATATCTATAGTCTAGAGAGCAGTGCCATTCAATATATGATACAAGCTATACGTGTGGTTGACAGTTTTCTAATGGCCATGTTAAAGTATAGAAATTGTGACATTCATTTTAATAATATAGTTGATTTAATTCAATGTATCCATAATATTATCGTTTACGGCATGTAATCAACATAAAATTATAAGATATTATTTTTTATGGGTCTTCGAAGTCTTGAGTGTGTTTGATGTCTCACATATTTCAGTAGCCATATTTCAAGGACCTAATATCCACATGTGTCTATGGCTACCATAGTGAACAGTATTTTCCTACATTACTAACATTCAGACTTGAGGGAGTCTGACAATTATCTGGGGAATTTATTAAAAGTACAGATTTCACTTTTTACTTATGTGGTTCAGTAGATTGGGCCCAAGAATCTACAGTTTAGCAGATATCCCCATAATTTTCATGTAGGAGATCAGGGATCTACAACTAATGAAAAGTTGCTTAGAAATCTCTAAGTCACTTCCACCTGTAGTTTCTAGACTTTTTCAAAGCCTATATTTGATTGATTTTAGCTTGCAGTGTTTGCAATAGCCTATCATTTTGTGGAAAATTTGTTTAAGAAAGTATATTGAATTTCCAATCTTCAGAGATTTTTAACAAAGCCACAGGGCAGATTAGAGTTGATTGGGGCCATCTTTGTCCTACATCATACTCTTTCTCCACTGAGTAAAGGGACGGATGGATGGAGGGTACCTTTATAGTGTCACTGAGAAAAATACTCCTTATTGCCAGATATAAAGTAACTTATCCACCTGATAATCACCAAAGTGAGCTTTGGATTTCAGAAAACAAATCCATATGTAGTAGATCTCAGCTTTAAAAAAATGTTTCTCACATTGTAAATCATTAGCAACATATGGTTTATTTTTACTGTTTTATTATCCTTCTCTTCTGTGAATTTCCCTCAGACCCTCAAGCTAATATGCTTTCCTATAGGCTCTACCAGATGTCTCCTTCTGTCTGATACCGTACCTGTCTGTAATACAAATGACTGCTATTTAAAAAGTTCAACATCTCTGTAAATGCAAATGATCTGGATATATATGAAGGACTTTTCTAAAGCAATATAAAACATCAAGTTTCTTAAAATCTTACATGTATATTAGCAGCATCTTCTGCTTTAGAAATAAATGATGGTTTTTCATTATTTTCCAATTTAAAAGGATTGATTCCATTCACTCATGTCGGTGAATCATGCTCCTCTAAAATCAAGAAGACCAAGGACATCTCAGAGTTTATATCCTTTTTTTTTTAAGGATCTAAAGAACAGAGAAAATACACTTTTCTCCAAGGCTGCTACATTAGTTGGCATGAATCCAATTCAATCTTCTCCATGATTAATCATGGTCCAACATATTTCTCCCAGCTATTTTCTTCCCAAAGACATGTACTTTTAAGTGAGGTATGAAATGTTTTTAGCTTTATCAGAAAAGAAGTTGGGAAATATATACTGTTAAGTCAATCTCTGTTGCTTGAGAACTTTCTGTGAAATTTCTTGCTAATTTTGGGAGAAAAGTGGTCTTTCATTTATCCCTTCAAATTACTTAGAAAGCGAAGACTTTTTGGGGAATGCTAATTCCAATAATTTATTGGATCTACATTTTTATCTGTAAATTGAGCCTATTCTAGATGCAAGAGAGTGCCACACATATTGCTAGGTTTTCAATGAACCTTAAGATATGACCCTTACTTCCCAGATGATTTAAATTGTGCATGTGTGCATGCCATTTCATTTATTTCTTGGATAAAACTTTGTAAAGTATTTATTATTATTATTATTATTCCAATGTAGCTGAGAATCTCAGACCCAGGATAACACCGCACTTATGTATTAAACTTAGGAGTACAAACCCCGTATTTTAACTGCAGGTCTGAAACTCTTTCTACTACTCCTGGCAAGTATAGGGGGACAGGGCAGAGGCAAAAATAGAACATACTCAATTTCAGTGAATGTTATTTATGATACTTACCTTAATTCTTATTATGTAGCAAATGTAATGTCCCAGATGGTTTTCATGAAATTAGAGAAATCCTGTGTTTGAACAGTGATGTGGAGAAAATGAGACTGGTAAAGATTATAAAGAGTAGAACCAAGCTAATCATTTCTTTCCTTTAAAAAACGCATGATAAATTACTTATTCTTAGATTCTCAAATAGCCATTTCCTTATCCCCGAAAGATATTTAATGTTATATTGTTATGCCATCACATACTGAACAGTGAAAATTAGTATAATTTAGTTCATGTAGAAAGCTATCAAGACCCTTAGAGTAAAAAAAATTTAAAGTGATATTCTTTCCTGGAGTATTGAAAATATCAATTGTTCTATGGTCTGACAATTCAGAGTTAAATGATAGTTAATAACATGCTTTTAATAAAGAAAAGACAAAAAGTACTGTATTATCTTTTGTATCTTTTCATGTTAGTGAGGAAAAATTTCCTAGCTCCTTTTGGTCTCCACCCACCAAAAAAAATATAAAATGAGATCTAGGGTGCCTGGGTGGCTCAGTTGGTTAAGCAACTGCCTTCGGCTCAGGTCATGATCCTGGAGTCCCAGGATCGAGTCCCACATCGGGCCCCTTGCTCCGTGGGGAGCCTGCTTCTCCCTCTGATCTCTCCTCTCTCATGCTTGCTCTCTCTCTCTCTCTGAAATAAATAAAATAAAAATAAATCTTTAAAAAAAAATAAAATGAGATCTAAAAATTGACAACATGTATTCAGCTACGATTAGATCACAGAGGACACCATTACAGAGACAGATTTCCTATTTGGAAAAAATTTTCCAACATTAATGATGGCTCACAGTAACTGAGCGTTATTGGTATGTACATGCTGTAGTCTTACATAGCTAACCTTTCTTCAACTTCTTTTTGTTGAATAGTTACTGTAAGACTAAGGATGAATAAATCAATAAAGATTGGTCTTTAAAGAATAATGACTGAGAGTTGACAGTGGGAGGTAAGGTCAAGATTTAAATAAGCAGTAACCTAAATTTCTATCTTTTTTTCTTCTATTTTTCTCATAGTCTCCAATTTTATTACAGAACTTTCTCTCTGTATTTTGAACACAAGGTCTTTAAACTTGTGTTTTCCTCTGCTAGAAAAGGTTTCTTCATCCCTTTGTCCTCTAGATTGTTGATTTATCACTTTCCCTTCCAAGAGACCATTCCCAGCATCTCTGATCAATTCTCTTAGATATATCTCTTATAGATTTATATGTCTCTCCTTCGAAGCATTTATCGTGAGCTTAAGTCTCTTTTTGACTGTGTGATTATTTAATTTGTCTCTATTTTCTCTGCTAGACATGTGCCATTTTGAGAGTAGGGCTGGTGTCTCTGGCTACCCAATGTTCTCCCAGCATCCATTGCAAGGCCTGGTGAAAACCCAAGATGGTAGCTCTTTATCTACTCATATAGCCCCTAGTACTTCTCTTCAGTTGATCATTTGTTGTTTTGTTGCAGCCAACAGCAGTCCTTGCGCTGGAGCCATACTTCTTTTTTTTTTTTTTTTTAAGATTTTATTTATCTATTTGACAGAGAGAAAGAGATCACAAGTAGGCAGAAAGGTAGGCAGAGGGAGAGCAGGCTCTCTGCTCATGCGGGGCTTGATCATGACCTGAGCCGAAGGCAGAGGCTTTAACCCACTGAGCCACTGAGGTGCCCTAGATCCATACTTCTAGCATCATTTTGATCATAAAACATTCTTCATTAAAATTAAGGATCTAATTTTGCTGTGGTTGATTATTTTAGGGAAGGGGCAAAGGTTAAAGACACAGATTCAAACCTTGTCAGATTTATTGAATGAATAAAAATTCAACTAGAATGTTTCTAATATTGCTTAATTATGAAATATTATTAAATAGTTAACTTAGAAACCTAACAGTCAGCTTAAATAATAAAAAATACAACTTCGCTGAAGAAGCTGACACACTCTGGGAACTTTCCAAGATCACTTTCCTAGCAAACCCCAAGTGGTAAATACACTAAAGTGTTACCCAAGTGGTAAATACACTAAATTAGTTATCATTCTGTGTATCTTTCTATGTATCTACCTATGTATATATGTATATATTTTTTCTATGTAGATTCTATGCATATATCATAAACATATAGCATGGCTTCATATCTTTTTAAGGTTTATACATTTATAGATTATTTATATTTCATACACATTTTTCAGCTCCATGATTTTTTCACTCTAACATTATACTTTTAGGTTCATTCATATTTTTTTACAACTTTAGTTCATTGATTTTTCTCTCTGTTGTAGAGAGAACTTTAGGCTATTTTCAATTTTTAGAATTTAATAATGTGGTTGCTTTGAATGCTCTTGTGAATTTGTTTTTATGTAGAGTTTCTCTAGACTCTATACTTAGTTGTTGAATGGCTGGGTCACAAGTTTTGTTAAACACGGGGCTGTACTGGTTATATCAAATTGTTCTTCAAAGTATTTGTACCAATTTACATTCCCAGAAGCAGTTTAGTAGATTTATTCTTGCTTTACATCCTGGTCCGCACTTAGTATGGTCAGATTTTTAAAATTTTGTCAGATTAGAGCCATGGATACTATGTGGAAAATCTTAGTAATAGTTGAAAGGTAAAAGTGATCTTTAGAAGACTGCATGTGGTATCATACACGTACCCTTTTTTGAAAGCAGAGGAATAATAAATTTAAAGACCCCAAAAATGATTCTCTTTGTGAAAGACAAGATATGGGTGAATGGGAGGAGAAAGAAAGAATAGGTAGCAGAACATTTTAATACTACAACTTGAATATGGATTTGGATTTATGGTTGTTACTTAGATGAACAGACAAGTCGCATATGTATCAATATACTAACTGCGTTAGTAGTATTAGTATGCCATGAGTTGTAGAGTTTAATTAATCCAACAATATGAACACAGTGACCAAATCTAATAGAAAAAGAGAAAGTCAAATCTGTAGATGGAGCTATATAACATGAAATCTTGTTACATTGTGATTTTAATTAACATTTTCTTCATTTTCCAATAATGTTAACCATAGTTTAAGTGTATTGGCAATTTGAGACTTCTGTAAAGTACCTGTTGCTAGGTTTTTCCCATTTTTCTATTGAATTAATTATATTTTTCTTTCTGATTTGTAAATTTTAAAATATATTTTGGCTATTAATTCTATGTTCATGTGCATAGAAAATTCTTCTCTCTTTATTTCAGTTATTCAACCACTATATACATAATGTAATTCATACATATTAGGTAATTCATACATATTATTATGTAATTCATACATAATTTCAAATATGACCCAGGAAAAGGCAAGTTTCTAGGTACTTAGGATACAGGCATAAACAAAGCAGACACATTTCAAGCTTCCTGTAACATATTTTAGGAGAAAAAAAGGTTAAAAAACACATTAAGAGAATGAAAAGATAGATTAGGAGAAAACATTTTCAAAATACTTATCTGATAAAGGATTGGTATCTAAAATATACAAAGAACTCTTAAAAGATAACAACAACAACAACCACAATAAACCCAAACAACTCAATTTCACAATGGGTGAAAGATATGAACAGACACTTCACCAAAGAAAATCTATAGACAACAAGTAAGATGCTCAACTTCATATGCCATTGAGGAAATGTGAATTGAAACAATGTGATGCTACTACACACCTATTGGAATGAATATAATCCCAAACACTGAGAACAGAAATATTCATAAGAATGCAGAACAACAGGAACTCTCATTCATTGCTGGTGGCAACATCCAATGATAAAGCCACTTTGGAAGACAGTTTGGCAGTTTCTTACAGAACTAAATATACTTTTACCACATGCTCTGCCAATTATGTTCCTTGATATTTACCAAAATGAGTTGAAAACTTATGTCCACATAAAACCTGCAGAGGAATGTTTATAGAAGTTTTATTCATAATTGCCCAAACTGGAAGCAACCAAGAAGCCCTTCAATAGATGAATGGATAAGCAAACTATGATATGTCTCACTTGGATAAGCCTCACTTGAATAAACCTCACCTGGAGTAAAGTAGGACGTCACTAGAGGGTTTGAGCAGAGACCTGGCCTTATTTATGTTTTACAGAATCATTCTGGCTGTGTTGAAAGTGAACTGTAGGTGGTAAAGACAGAAAGAGGTTCCCATTTTTATTTTTATTTTCATTGTAATGTGTTTTGATAAAAACATGTTTTTAATTTTAATCACTTTGCATCCCTACCCACCAGCACAAATATATATTTTATAATAGAATTTTTAATATCTTGTAGAATATATTGCATTTACCTTACCTTTTTTTTTCAAATTGTATTAACCATTTTTTCTTTTTTTTTTAGATTTTATTTATTTGACACAGAGAGAGAGATCACAAGTAGGCAGAGAGAGAGGGGGAAGCAGGCTCCCCGCTGAGCAGAGAGCCCTATGCGGGGCTCAATCCCAGGACCCTGGGATCATGACCTGAGCTGAAGGCAGAGGCTTTAACCCACTGAGCCACCCAGGTGCCCCTGTATTAACCATTTTTAACCTTTTGTCCTTCCATGTGAATCAGTTTATCAAGTACTCTGAAAATCTGAGCTAAGATTTCACTAAATTTGCATTGAACTTGTAGATTTTAGTGTATATTCTTATAATACTGAGTTTATTGATGAATAGGGGCCTATATCTCTAAGTATTTATGGCTTCTTTAATAGTTTTAGATTTTTCATGAGCAAAAATGAATGACCTGGAAATACATACTAGATTTTCAATGTCACTTTTACTGGGAAAAACTCAAGATTGGAGTAATACCAGGATTTCAGAACTTCTATAGCCCTCTGCTCTGCAGCAGGGCACAGTATCTAACTGTGTCAGAGTTCAGATTCTAAAGGTAGGTCTACAGACTTTGAGTTCTCAGATTTAAATTGCATGACTGGTGGAAAATAAGCCCTCTCCTTATAGGACAGGGATTGGTCTCCAACAGGAATATGGCATGCTTAAAACATGACATATACCTTGTCCTACCATATCAGCATTCATGGGGGTGGAGCACAAGTCTCTCCCCTGATGAGAACAGGGAACTGGGGTCCGTGTTTGTTAGTTTCCCCTGTGTGGTATGGAAGCCAGTGGCTTGATTTATAACCCTAGCACTCTACCCAAGTGATTGCTTGAGGAGCTCGGTGTAGCTGGTTTTCCATACTTTTTTTTTTTTTTTTATTAATTTTTATTAACATATAATGTATTATTTGCCCCAGGGTACATGTCTGTGAATCGTCGGGCTTACACATTTCACAGCACTTAACAGCACATACCATCCCCAATGTCCACAACCCAGCCACCCTATCCCTACCCACACACACACACCTGCCCCTGCCCCCCCCGGCCACCCTTAGTTCATTTCTTGATGAATGAGGGGGAGAGAAATGAAACAGGAAGAAATGGGGAGGGAGACAAACCATAAGAGACTCCTAGACTCCTCCTAGATTCCATATGGTTTTATAGGAGACATTGCACAGCATTGGTTTTGGACAAATCCTTTCTTCCCAGTTTTCCGCATAATGGCCATGTAAATCTTTTGTTAGATTGGCTCCTAGGCACTTTATATTTTTGTCATCATTGATACTCTTAAAATGATTGATACTCCCATATCTAGCAGCTTTGTTAAACTTTCATTAATACTAATAATTTGTCTATATGCTTTTGAGGGGTTTTGTTATAGGCTGAATTGTGTTGCCCCAAAATTCATATATTGAAATCCTAACCTCACTACTTCAAGTGTGGCTGTTTTTGGACATAACATATGTATGTATGTATGTATATATGTATGTATGTATATATGTATGTAAAATATTCTATTTATTTATTTGAGAGAGAGAAAGAGAGAGAGCATGAGCAGGAGGAGGGGCAGAGGTAGAGGGAAAAGAAGACTCCCTGCTGAACAGGGAGCCTGTCGGATGTGGGACTTAATCCCAGGACTGGGGGATCATAACCTGAACAGAAGGCAGATCTTTAACTGACTAAGCTACCAAGATGCCCCCAGAAATCAGGTCTTTAAAGAGAAAGGTTAAAATGAAATCACTAGGGTGAGTCCTAAGCTAAGATGACTGTGTCCTCATAACAGGAGATTAGGACAGACATACGCACAGAGGGAAGACTATGTGAAGACACAGGAGAAGACAACTGTGGACAAGCCAAGGAAAGAGGTCTCAAAGGAAACCAACTCTGCTGACACCTTGAACTTGGGCTTCTAACGTCTAGAATGTGAGAAAATAAATTCCTATTGTTTAAGCCATCCAGAATATGACACTTCATAGGACAGCCCTAGCAAAATACTACAGATTTCAAATTGAATTGTGCTTCTTAGATTTGGTCAGCTCAGAAGCTCTTTGTCTGTGTGTGGTAGTCTTTAGACAACCACACAATCTGTGAGCAATTATACTTTATTACTATAATGCTATTATTATATTCTTATTTCTTTTTCTTACTGAAAGATTTAGAACTTTCTGAATAATGTTGAAAAAAATCGGTAAGTGAACATGAAAGGGAATGTTTCTAACTTTTCATACTATGAATGATGTTTGTTATGGATTTTTGATAGATAACCTCCATTAGGTTAATGACTTTTCTTCAGTTCCTATTTAAAGAGTTTCTTCTTTTAAAGTTATTAATGAGTATTTAATTTTTTCTAATTTTTTTTCCATATCAAAACAAGGTCTTTCTTCTTTTTTGCCTCATGTTCTTTTTCAAATTTTAACTGGTTAGATATAGGTATTACTTATTTGATGTAAAAAGAAGGAGAAAATGGAGTGAATATTTATAATCTCCTATACGATTTAACATTTGATGAGTACAGACCCATTAACAAAACACTTGCTAGTTCTCTGTAGCCAAGTTATTTTTATGTATGTGTTGTGTTATGTGCAGGTGATCCCGTGTTCTAAGTCAAGTCCTAAGTCAGGTCTCAGTAATATTTATTTGTGGGTTTATGATGATACTTTCACAATTTTCCCTGGGGACTCAATATAAAATGTAATTGGTCTAGGTCAGGGCTGGGCTTGGTCTTGACCTCAATACCTGAACTAATTCTTCACTTTCACTTTTATAAAATCAATAATTTCTTCTCAAGCTATACATGAAACACCCCCAGGAGACACTTACCAGGTTCTTTGTGTCTGGGGAGATCTTTGAAGTTGAGCATCTGCTAGACATATCAGCTAGTTTTGTTTATCTTAAAAATCTGGCATCAAAAATCAGTCACAGACAACACAAGAGGGCAGTCTGAGGGGGAAAATATAAAGAATTTTAATTTCTTCTTAAATCATCCAATACACATTTTAAAATTTATTTATTTTTATTTTTATTTTTAAAACTGAATTATAATTGAGGTGCCTGGGTGGCTCAGTTCGTTAAAGCCTCTGCCTTCAGCTCAGGTCATGATCTCAGGGTCCTGGGATTGAGCCCCGCATGGGACTCTCTGCTCAGTATGGAGCCTCCCTCCCCCTCTCTCTCTGCCTGCCTCTCTGCCTACTTATAATCTCTCTCTCTGTCAAATAAATAAAATCTTTAAAAAAATACTGAATTATAATTAACATAGTGTTATATTAGTTTCAGATATATGATACAGTGATTCAACAATTCTATACATTACTCAGTGTTCACCAAGATAAGTGTACTCTTCATCCCCCTCACCTATTTCACCTGTCCTCCTACACACCTCCCCTCTGGCAACCACCAGTCTGTTCTCCATGTTTAAAAACTTTTTGTTGTCTGTCTTTTTTCTTCATTTGTTCATTTGTTTTGTTTCTTAAATTCTACATATAAGTGAAATCATGTGGGATTTGTCTTTCTCTGACCGACTTACTTCACCAAGCATTATACCCTCTAGGTCCATCCACATTGTTGCAAACAGCAAGATCTGATTTTTTTTTCTTAATTTTTTAAAAGATTTTTTATTTGTTCATTTGAGAGAGAGAGGGATCGAGAGAGAGAACACAAACAAGGGCAGTGGGGAGAGGCAGAGGGAGAAGGAGAAGCAGGCTCCCTGCTGAGCAAAGAGCCCAATACCTGGCCATCCCAGGATCCTGGGATCATGCCCTGAGCCAAAGGTAGATGCTTAACTGACTGAGCCACCCAGGTCTCCAAGATCTCTTTGTTTTTATAGCAGAGTAACATCCCATACACTTATCCATACCACTTCTTCTTTGTCCATTCGTCTATTGATGAACACTTGGGCTGCTTCGATGTCTTGGCTATTGTAAACAATGCTACAATAAACCTAGGGATGTACATATCTTTTTGAATTAGTGTTTTCATTTTCTTTGGTTAAATATCCAGTAATTGAATTACTGGATCATATGGTATTTCTACCTTTAATATTTTGAGGAACGTCCATACTGTTTTCCACAATGGCTGTACCAATTTACATTCCCACCAAGAGTGCCCGAGTATTCCTTTTTTCTTGCCAAGAATTGTTATTTCTTGTCTTTTTTATTCTAGCCATTTGGACAGGTATAAGTTGATATCTCATTGTTGTTTTGATTTCCATTTCCCTGATGATGAGTGATGTTGAGCATCTCTTCATGTGTCTGTTGGTTATCTGTATGTCTTCTCTGGCAAAATGTCTATTCGGATCCTGTGTTCATTTTTTAATGATAGTGTTTATTTTTTTGGTGTTGAGTTGTATAAATTCTTTATATGTTTTGGATATTAACACGTATCAGATATATCCTTTGCAAATATATGCTCCCATTCAGTAGGTTGCCTTTTTGTTTTGTTGATGGATTCTTTCATTATGCAAAAACATTTTGTTTTGGTCTGATCCCAGTAGCGTAGTTTTGCTTTTGTTTTCCTTGCCTGGGGAGACATATTTAGAGAGGTGTTTCTAAGCCTGATGTCGAAGAAATTACTGCCTCTCTTTTCTTCTAGGGGCTTTATGGTTTTAGGTCTCACATTTAGGTCTTCAGTCCATTTTGAATTTATTTTTGTGTGCGGTGTAAGAAAGTGTCCAGTCTTACCCTTTTGTATGTTAGCTCTCCAGTTTTCCCAACACCATGGGTTGAAAAAACTCTCTTTTCCCATCGTATATTCTTGCATCCGTTGTCATAGATTAACTGGTCATATAAATGTGGATTTATTTCTGAGCTCTCTGTTCTGTTCCATTGATCTATGCCAACTACATTTTTAGTGTGCTTTGAAGAAGGCAGAGTATTTGAGATAACTTAAGTAACAATGCGTCATTTTCACTGATGCTAAGGAAGGAATTCTCCAAAGTTTTCCCATCCTGTCACAAGCATAAGCTGAGTCATCTCCGTAATTGAAATTTTTCTGACTGATGAAAAACACAATGCTAAATAAGTCTTTTTGAGTTCTATCACTTCTTAATAAGTAAGCCAGTGGCTGACACGTCATTTAGTGCAAGCTACTATTGTACGTAAAATGTTACCACAACTAAAAATAATTTATCTCAGCATTTTGTGATTCATCTAAAACAAATAGAATACTGAGAGTTTTAGTAAGGTAATGAGAATTTAGTAAGGTAATGAGAAGCCCTCTGTGTATGCATATATATGTTTGTACATATATGTATATAGATTTGTAAGGTAATTTTGTAAAAATTAATTCATTTAAAATAGGTACATTAGTAAAACTTTGCTATTAAGATCTTCATATAAATAACTTAGGTTTCATTAACTTCTTTTTTTTAATTAAGAAGGCATCTCTTGATGCACACATGTCCTTATAGCAAGAGCACTCAAATTTGAAAAATAGGGAAATGTAGTAGATTCAATAATTGGCCCTATTTCTTTGGCCTTTCCTGCAAACCCATTGTTATTCCTATTTATGTAGGCATTTCTCCTTACTTTGAACTTAGGCATGTGACTGGCATTAGCTGATGGAACATGGACAGGAGTAACAGTATGCCAGGTTTAGGCTTAAGTTTCCAATGACCTTCCATGCTTTTGCTTGCTCTCTTGAGCTTCTGACATTGCAAAGGGAATACATGCCACAGTTGGCCTGCTGATCCAAGGAGGATGAGAGACACAAGGAGCAAAGCTGCTCCTGCTGGGCCATAAATATACAGGGAGAGTCACAGCTGCCCCACTCACTGCAGCCTGAGCCAGAGTTGCTCAGCTAGCCTAGCCTAGATAAGCTTAACTCGAAGAACTAATGAGAATCATGAATATTTCTGCATGCTACTGAAATTTTGTGGTTATTTGTCATGCAGCAGTATTGCAGTAATAGCTGACCAATCCAGGGAGATTTGTATTTATGGAAATTAATTATATTCCTTATAAGGTAGTTCTCAGTCTAAAAAACTACTGTTTTTCTCCCTGTCATTGCTAGTTTGGAAAAAAAAAAAAAAGCAACCAGAGTCTCTCCTACTGACATACCTTCAAGACAGTTACTCAGTGTGCCCAGAAACACGAATCATGTGCCTACTATAACCTGCTAATTTGTCTCATTTATATGCATGGAGCAGAAGTTGGGTATAAACTTTACCTTCCATCCTCAGCTTCAACTGGGGTGGAAACCATCACTGAAACCGTGCCAAGAGATTAGATGTCCTATCCCATGTCAGGAGCCGCCCAGGCATTCTCTTTCTTGCTCCATCAATTTTCATCATTGGTCCATATCTTGGGGATCTAGGGAAAGTTTCTTCTAAGGTCTTCCTCTATCATGCATTGACACATATGCCTTACACGAAAATGCGAGCCATTAAGTTAAGATTTTGTTTCACAAATTTTAATTGGGAAATATCAGTTCTGCTTTTCTAAGAATTACCTGTACACAAAGATCAAGAACTCATTAATAATCAAAACTGTGCTGGGTGGAAGGCTGATTTTATAGTTTAAGAAAGTCATTTGAGGTTGGTAAGTTATTTCACTACTCTTGTTCCAAAAAAAGAATTGCTGAAGAATGATAATTAAATGTAAATCAGAGGTCTTCATTAAGAGTGTATATTTGGCTGAATGAGTTTTTGTCTGTATGTCTTAAATATTTAACGTGACTCTCTATACCATCAGAATGCATTTATTTTTATTCAAAAGGAAGAGAGCCCTCGGATTAGTTAAACTAAAGGAACTTCAGATACAGATGATCTTTAGCAAAAGCAGGCTGTGCCAGCTAATGGATATCTGTTTGGGAAACAGAGAATATAACATATGACAGTTTAAATCTAATTATAATTTAAAAATCTGTTGCTTGCTCTTTGAAATTGCAGAAAGAAAACCAGTGATTGAGATTGTAAGGTACATGGTGTTTCCAAGATGTTCCTTGTTAGCACATTAAAGTGCCACTCTGATATCTGAAAATCCACCTGCTTATTGTGCTAGGGAGTGGTTCAGTGAACATTGCTTTTGTGTATCTGTGAGGCATCTCTCATGTCTCAAGATGTGGGATATTTTTCATCTTTCTCTGGAAACTCAGTACTGCAGTAAAAGGAACAGTGAGTATGAGTCTAATAATGGCTCTTTTAAGTTTAGTGGTATAAAAATGATTAAAAATTAGTAAACTTTCACTTTTTATCATTAATTTCTCCCATATTATAAAAGGTATGAGGACATAATTACCGCGGTTGAGCCACATGCCAGGACTTGTGTTACAGGGTACATATGTCCTTTGTATTTCATTCCTTCTAAAGCACCTATGATTTTATATAAAACAAAAAGAGTCCTGTTAAACCAGTAACTTGCCCAAAGTCAAAAGCCAACGTAGCAGGTACTGTCAGAGCTACGCTCACATTCCCCTCCTACCAGTTTGATTTATTCTAGATGTCCATTCTTCAGCTTTTGCCTTGCTTAGTTCTACTGGCTCAAGAGTACAGATGCTTCACCCAGACCCTAAGCAGTACAAGTGCCTGGGAGCTGACATCCTCTGAGAGGTTCATTGCCAATGACGGAGCAGTGCAGGCGTATGAAACACAGCCGTCTTCAACTAGTTTACACTCCAGGGCTCTGGGAGGAATCAGACAGAGACTGGGAATGTGCTTGTAATTGTACTAGTTTGGTTTCTTCCTATCCCTGCCTGACCCCCTTACTCCCTCATTGTTCTCCTCAGGCAGTACTGACACAGGAAACCACAGCCGGAATCTGCTTCTGGGGAATCCAACCAAAGGCAGGCAGGATTTGAACCGAGACCTAACCAATTCAGAAACCCAATTGCACAATCACTCCGAAAGTCCACTTCATTTTTACTTACCCATATTTCTTCTTCATCAATTTATTTTATTCCTTTTTCTTTGTTTTACTTTCATATACCTTAATTTTTATATACTAAACTGACACTTGGTCTATACACACACATTGCAGCATATAAAATGGAATGTCTATTCATAAAAAAAGGATTGTTTATAAATTTTAGTAGCTTTGGCTGGAATACTGAATTTTTTCTACCAAGAGTTTATTGTCCTAGTAACCTTCTAGGGAGAGGCCTGATTCTCCTTAGTGAATCTAATCTTCTCCTAAGTGAAATCTAATTTGGAGAAAAGTTAAAATAATGAGAATGTTAAGGTTCAAGAAAGATTATTTTAATTGGCTGTATAGAACATCTTAAATGTTGATTCATCCATATATTGATTTATAAATTGACTAATACATATTTATGAAGAGATTACCATTTTTCAGGCATTATTTTAGGGGTCTGAAGATACAGAAAAGATAAGAGAATATTCCACTTATTTGCAGTAGTGAATGTGGGGCAAGACAGACCAACCAACCAATAAAAACAATATTTAAAAATACGAGGTAATGGAAAGTGCTATGAAGGAAGGAAATAAACACCAAAACTGAATAGTAAGGAGTAAAAACTACTTCTTTAAATATGGAGGTGGCATTGGACACCTGGATAATAATATGTAGTGAAGGAAGAAGCCACAGGAATGCTGGCAGAAGAGTGGTCCAGTCGGAGGGAGACCCTGAGATGGGAGCACACTTAGTATGTGTTTTTAGAAAAGAGTGAATAGGCCAGTGTGGCTGAAATAGAGGGAGAGAGAGAAAACAAGCAAACAAGACAAACAAACAAACAAAACAAAACAAAAAAAAACCCCAAGAACAAGGCAGAATAAGGGAAGAGAGAAGTAACCAGGGATTGGGGTACGTTCCTTGAATTGAGGTTGAGTTCCTTCTATACCTATTTTGTGATGGGTAGTTATTATGAAGAGATGTTGAAGCTTGTCAAATGCTTTCTCTGCATGTATTGAGATGACATGTGGCTTTTAACTTTTATTCTGCTAATGTGGTGTATGACATTGACCAATTTATGTCAATCCAACTTTGTATCCTAGGGATGCATTTCACTTGGTCATCTTGTATAATCTTTATTATGTGTTGTTAAGTCAGTTTGTTATGAGGACTTTTGCATCTAAGTTTATCAAAAATATTGGCCTGTAGTTTTCTTTCCTTGTGGTGTGTTTGTCTGGATTTGGTATCAACGCGATGCCGGCTTCATAAATGAGTTGGAAGTTTTCCCTCGACTCCACTTTTCTAGAAGAGTTTTAAAGGGATTGGTATTAATTCCTTTTTAAATGTTTGCTGGAATTCAGTAGTGAAGCCATCTGGTTCTGGACTTTTTTTGGCTAGGAGTTTTTAAATTCTACTCCAGTCTCCTTATTTATTATTGGTCTGTTCAGACTTTTTAATTCAGTCTCAGTAGGTGTGTTTCTAACAATTTATCCATTCTGGGTTATCCAGTTGATTGGCATATAATTGTACATAATAGTCTCTTACAATTATTTTTATTTCTGAGGCATTCATTGTAATGTTTCTTTTTTCATTACTGATTTTCTTTATTTGAGCCTTCTCAATAGTTGGTCTAGTTAGGTTTGTTGGTCTTGTTTATTAAAGAAAACTCTTAGTTTTATTGATTTTTTTGTTTGTTCTCTATTATTTATTGGTTTATCTCTGCTCTGATATTTATGATTTCTTTCCTTTTGCTAATTTTGAGTTTAGTTTATTCTTTTCATCCCTAGTTCTTCGAGATGTAAAGTAAGGTTTTTTATTTGAGATCTTCCATTTTAATCTAGATGATGACAACTATAAACTTCCCTCCTTTAAGTGTGATGGAAGGCCATCAAAAGGTTTTGAGCAAATTGAGATGGTTTACTCTGGTACTCCATGGTAAATGGGCTGTGAGTTGCTGAAAGAGAAGGCATGGCAAGCAATTCATCCAAACATTCATCCAAAACATTCATCATGCTCTCATAACACTGAAACCTTCCAGAAATAGAGACTTTTCATGAATATTCATCCTCTTTGTGTTTATCCTCTGTTCTGCTTCCCAGACCTTTCGTGTTCCATTTTTTAGGTAGAAGCAGACAACACATTCCCCCTACCTCCTGCAACAGAACCACACATGAGCCATTCTTCTAATAACTATGAAAAAGAAAGATGTGCATGTCTTTTGGAGGTTAAATTAAGTTCTTTATATATTTTAGATACTAATCCTTTATCAGATACATCACTTGCAAATATCTCCAGAAATGAGCACTCTTAAACATTGATATCGGGAGTATAGAATGGTACAGCTTTTCTGTAGAGCAATTGGACAATAATTACCGAAAACCTTAAACATGTTTAAAGTCTTTAAATATTTCTAGGAACTTTTCCTAATAAGTAAACTGAGGTACAGATAAAAAGTTATATAAAATAGTATTCATTGTGTAGTTAATACTGAAAATGACCTTGATGTCCAAAAATAAGAAATTTGCTAAATAAATATGTTACATCCAGTATGATAGAACACTAGTAGTTTAAAATGATGTAATATAAAAACATTTAAAAGCAATAGAAAATGTTCTTCAGGGACACCTGGGTGGACCACGCAGTTAAGTGTTTGCCTTTGGCTCAGGTCAACATCCCAGGGTCCTGGGATCAAGTCCCATATTGGACTCCCTCTCAGTGGGGGTCTGTTTCTCCCTCTACTCTTTCTCCTTGCTTGTGATCTCTCTCTTTCTCATGCTCTCTTAAATAAATAAATAAATAAATAAATAAAAATGTCCTTTATGTTCCATTAAATGAAAAAGCACGTTATAAAACAGTGAGTATAATACAATCACAATTTAATTTATGTAAATGCTTAGGCAAAAGACTTATACATTATAAGCACTATAGATCAGTGCTGTCCAGTAGGAATATAATGCAAACCACACATTGATTTTTAATTGTATAATATCTCCATTAAAACCATAAAAAGAAGCTGGTGAAATTAATTTTAACAATAGACTTTAACCAAATATATTTAAAATATTACTACTTCAATAGATAATCAATATAAAACTTATTAATGAGATATTTTATATTTTTTCATACTAAGTCCTTGAAATTTTGTGTGTCTTTTGCATTTATAGCTATAGCACAACACATTTCAGACTAGCCACATTTCAAGTGCTCAGTAGCCACATGTGGCTAATGGCTACCATGTTGGGCAGTACACTTAAAGAATGTCAGATATGGCTGATTTCTGTTTTCATATTTTTGCTTTGCTATATATTCTACTTTTATAATCAGGAAAAAACATGATATTTTTGTGTTTTAAAAATTTTTATTTAAATTCCAATAAATTAACATATAGTTTAATATTGATTTCAGGTGTACAATATGGTGATTCAACACTTCTATACCAGGCCTGGTGCTCAGCATAACAAGTGCACTCCTTAATCCCTATCACCTATTAACCCACTACCCCACACCTCCCCTCCAGCAACTCTCAGTTTGTTCTCTATAAAAAGTGTGCAGATTATGAATAGACATAATCAGTGTTATAATAAGAATAGACATTCTTCCGAAGAAGACCTATAGATGGCCAACAGACACATGAAAAAATGCTCAGCATTACTTACGATCAGGGAAATGCAAATCAAAACTACAATAAAATATCACTGAACAGCTGTCAGAATGGCTAAAATAAAAAACACACAAGAAACAACAGGTGTTGGCAAGGATGTGGAGAAAGGGGAATCCTCTTGGACTGTTGATGGAAATGGAAACTGGTGCAATCATTCTGGAAAATAGTATTCCTCAAAAATTAAAAATAGAACTGACCTACAATCCAGCAACTGTACTACTAGGTATTTACCCAAAGAACAAAAAATGTACTAATTCAAAAGGATACATGCATACCTATGTTTATAGCAGCATTATCTCCAATAGCCAAATAATGCAAACAGCCTAAGTGTCTTTCAATTGATGAATGAATGAAGAAGATATGGTATAGGCATATATATATACACACAATGTGCACTATGTATATGCATACACACAATGTATACTATATATACACACACAATGTTCTCTCTCTCTATATATATATATGTATACATATATATACACACATATGAATATTACTCAGCCATAAAAAATGAAATCCTGCCATTTGCAGCAACATGGATGGAGCTAGAGAATATTATGCTAAGTGAAATAAGTCAGGCAGAGAAAGGCAAATACCATATGAAATCACTCATATGTGGAATTTAAGAAACAAAACAAACAAGCAAAGGGATAAAAAGAGGGAAGGCAACCAAGAAACAGACTCTTAACTAGAGAGAACAAACTGATGGTTACCAGAAGGGGGTAGAGGGTGTAGGGAAAGGGGTGGGGGAATGGGTTGGACAAGGGGGTGGGGGAATGGGTTGAACAGGTGATGGAGGTTAAGGAGTGAACTTGTGATGAGCACCAGGTCTTGTATGGAAGTGTTGAATCATGATCTTGTACACTTGAAACTAATATTAGATTGTATGCTAACTGGAATTTAAATAAAAAATAAATAAATAACCCACAACAACTGTGCCCTAGAATTGTAATTGAGAGGCAATATATGCCAAGAACTCAGTATTCCTCCAGTTGGTATTGTTTTCCATGAAAGATAAACCTTTTGTTTCCTGGGTTGGTTGAAAAACTAAGACTTGAGCCAAATTTTGAAAGATAGGTGGAGTGTGAGGGAAGAGACAAGCAGAATCATGGTAGACACAGAGCAAAAGCAAGGTTTGGTTTATGAATAGACTTTTTGGTGTGGTGGGAATCTAGATATGTATCACTAGTAGTCCTGTGTGTAGGTGACTTAAGCAAGGATATATTTTTTTTGTGAAGCGGGATAACTATTGGAAGGTTTGGTTAACACAACTTTACAGAGAAATCCCAACATTAGAGACACTGTTTTTTGCTAGCACTGTCTCTGGCCCACAGAAGGTAAATTTCATATATTAACACACCTATTAGCATCATCATCACACTCATTGGAGTAGTCATCATATTTTTTTGAATTAAGCAGAAATCATGGGACTCTTGGTGGGGCTGGGTGCGGATATTCTCAGCAGAACATGGATGTGCACAAGGGGATGCATGATCATAAAGGTGATTCCATGGAATCCCTGAGCAGAAAGGGAGCAGAATAAGGACACTTGGCAACTAGAGGAGGAAGGAGTACTGTAACTGAAGGGGTCAGGAGCCAAATATACACTTGCCAACAACATTTTCAGAACAATGTGTTTTCAGTTTACAGAGACCTTTGAGTTGAATAAAAGGTTTCTATAATAAATGCTATTAGAGGAAAGAAAGAGCAGAGTAATGAGTTCCTAGCATAAACTATTTCAATTTTCAAAGTGGAAATCACTTTCTGAGATATTGAGAAATGAAAAATAATGGCAGGTGTTGAGGTGAAAAAGCAGCCTGCTTAAAAATCATATTCAAATCAGTGTTATAATTTATTCATAAAGTGCCTAAGCTTATTAAATTGCCTTCAACTCTTTTAACACTTTCCAGTGTTTATGAAAATGATGCATTATATGATGGTGAGTACTAATATTAAAACCTTAAAAATATTGGGCCAATATTACAATGGACATTTCCATTTTTAAATATTTCTCATTTTCATTTTAAAGGGTTTTAAACCAGTGCATCAGGTACTTATGTATTGTTGTTCTGTCTTATGAATCTTCAAGTTACAGTAGCTTTTCATCCATTTTTGGTTTTAAAAATTTAACAGAAATAAATTATTTTTAAGACTTTGGTATTATATTATTTACAAAAATTTGAACTCTATTAGCTCAACAGAGAACTTTATTATAAAGAAAGCAACTCATATAAATGTGATCATCCAACACGGTACATTTATATAATCAAAATATCTTGTAGAAGAGCTACTAATTATTAAAATCAAGGATTGATCAAGTATGGCATTGGTACATATTATTTGCTTGCAATCATGTGTGCATGTAAGTAATTTCACTAATTTGTTGATTAATTTTTAGTAGAATTGACTTTGGACAAAGACTTGTAGTCACAAATTGTCTTGAATGAATCTGATATAAATGGAGTCTGCCAGCCTTACTCGAGATAAGTTATTCTAATATAAAAGAGAAAGAAATGTGTTTGAAACTGTAGCTAAACCTTTTCTAATTGATGACAGGTGTTGAGTTAATTGGTAGTTAAAAAAACACTACACAGTTTCTTAATGGCTAATGCTGAGCACAGAAGTTTTCTCACATTTTATATTTAAATATGAAGTTGCTTCTACAAATACATCATACTCAACATCAAACGTCTTTACTTGCACAGTTTAAATCTAACAACGGATGAAGGCCTTGGGCAAACGTTATCTTTTACAAAACAATGGAGATGTTTAAGTGCTTGAAGGGCAACGCTACCAATCCATTCCATATCCTATAGTGTAAGTTTTTTATTCAACTCTTCTCTTTCTATATTTGATGTTTTTATTGATTAATTAAATTTATAAAGCATCCCTTTTATTTATTTTTAACCACTTACCAAATCTCCAGAGGACCACAGCTCAAAGTTGATGAAGTGGGCATTTGGCTAAGTAGAAGACGGAGGTGGCAGGGTTCCCTTTTCACTTGCATCCCTCTGTCAAATGAATAAAGGCTCAGTGACCTGAATTCTGAACCTGCTGATCTTTAAAGTCCCCTGTTAAAGTGCAAGTCCACTTGATTGAAGGTCAGGTTGTTCTTTATTAGCCGTGGAAACCTGAGCACGTATTAGTTGGTCACTATTGAATATAAAGAGCAAACGTGCAAGTAGAACACAAAATTGGAAGTTTTTATAGTAGAATGGGTAATGGTAAGATTTGAGGCTTATGATGGCATAAACCATAGGCATACATGTCAAAGAGCAGCAGGAAGGTCTCAAAGTGGGGAAAGACGGCACAAAGATCTCACGTATTTCCCATTTCATTTAAGGTAAACCTAGCCTCCTATGACCAGATAGAAGCTACTAGATATTTGCACTTTACTCTTCATTAATTTCTTTCTTCTAAAAGCTAAGTATTGCAATAACACTACTCTGTTAAGGATTCTGACCATTGAATCCCTGGTTAATTGAAGTTTGTGCCTCTTCTCCTTATCTGTGTATTTATTTGATCAACATTACTTTTCTCCTAAAGAACCTTAGTGACAATGCAATTCTATTTCAATTTTCTAATAAAAATCTTATTTTATATACCATTCTCTTATTAAATATAATTTTTCCTGCCATGTTTTTAACTCTAAATATGGTCATGATCAATATTTCTTTAACTGAAAAATGTATACTAATTTATAATTAATTAATAGCAGATTGTAAGAAATAAAACTTCAAGTGCTTCAGGATCAATAATAATCTTCCTTTTTACCTTTTATTATTTTACTATATTAATAACTTTCAATAAAATTTTTTTTTTTAGTATATGGATAAAGAATAACTAAATAGTCCGTTAATAGTAATTTTCTAACTATTTTTTTTGGAAGTAAGATATCTGGGAGGCTGTTACCTCCATGAAAAGATAAGGTATAAACGTATTTTCAGAATCTGAAGACCAGTGAAGTCAAATACAGTAACTGGCTGATATCAAACTCCAAAATTACATCCAGGCTAATAGAACGGCAATTTGGCATCACATCTGCAAAGACAATCATCAGTTTTGCTTTGGGGGAAAATCTATATTTTTTGGTTTGCCTCAAATCCGAAAGATCATAATAGTATTCTGTGAGTAAGTATCTGGAAGTCTTAAGCAGATCTAAAACATGGCCTTGACCCTAATGTTCTATCACCTGTAAAATTTTAAAAAAAGTTTCTTCACTGAAGTTGATGAGTACCAGAAACTCTAAGTATAGACTCCAGATAGGTTGATACCTTGAAGTTGAACATAACATAATGATTAAAATGTCTAAGATTTTTGGGGTAAAAAAATTAATAATTTACTGCAAAACATGAATTAAATTACTACATATACATTTTAAAAGTTGGGAAATGTTCCAAGAAATGAACTTGTCACTTAATGAAATGTTATTTTGGAGAAGGTTTTTCAACTTGGATTTCAAAAAGCAATTTGTTCTTATCAATGGTCATTTTAAACTGTTGGCTTTATTTTCCCTTATCACTTGGAAATGCTTCTCAAACTCCGTTGTATCCATTTCTCTTTCTACTTACCTGCATTTCCTTCTTACCTAATAGTTATTTCATATTTAAATGAGAAACTGATATTGTAGGGGTGCACAGTGTAGAAGATATTTTCAATACAAAATTCAATTAAATTACTCAAACATTTACTGAAAAAAATTACATTAACAGGCCCTTTGCTAGGATTCAGGAATTCCAAAGAGCTAAGGGGCTCAGAATACTCCAGCGAACATAAACCCAGCAATTACTTAATTAAAAATACACATGCATGCACACATACACGCACACAGAAAGTCATGCTTTTTGAGAAATAGATAAAATTTTGGAAGGCGTGAAAAAGGAGGAAAGAAAGTAATTGGTTTGACTTGAAATTTCAAAGCATCTGACATTTTATGTGAAAGGCAATAAGAATTTAATGCAGCTAGGGACTCCTGCATGGCTTAGTTGGTTGAGTGTGGGACTCTTGATTTCGGCTCAGGTCATGATCTCAGCCTGCATCAGGGTCTGTGCTGAACACAGAGTCTGCTTAAGATTCTCTCCTTCTCCCTCTTCCCCTCCCTTCTGCTGCCACTTTCTCTCTCATAAAAAAAAAAAAAATAATAATAATAAAATAAATTTTTAAAATGCAGCTAAATTAGTATATGATTTGGGGGAGTGGGTGGTGAGAAAACTCCCTGCAGAAAGAACTGTCCAAAGTCATGGCAAAAAAATTATTTGGGACAAGTAATCAAGCACAGGTGCAATCCTGAATACATCAGAGGACAGGTGGAGGATTTCTTTTTTTTTTTCCTTCCTTCTTTCCCTTCTTCTTGTTTTACTTTCTAGATGATAATGTACTTTGAAATATTTCTCTATAAACATTGTGGCAGAAGTGTGTGTTTGGAGTGTGGCATAGAATATCAGCTTATTCTTTAAGGGCAGTGATTAAGTAGTTCTACTCAAGTATTTAAGTACCCTAATTAAGATTCCCTACTTTGGAGACATTCAAAGAGATACATCAGAATCTCTATCAAGGGGTTTGTTAATTAGCATTAGGTATGTGAGAAAATTTTTTCTTTGATGAAAATGAGTGCTGTTTAAAAGACGTGGTTGGTGAGCAAGATGGTGCGGACACACCAACAGTATTTGTAAGTCAAGCAAATTGTAGAGCTCATGGAGGACTCCTGGCTGGCTCGGACCAACGGGTGCCTACTAGGAATATTTTTGCATCTGCCTCAGACTAAATATCTGAGGCAAAAGGTTTATCTCAGAACAAAGCGGAGTTTTCTAGACCTTCCTTAAGCAGATTTTATCTATTTGTGTTTTCTTTAATTTTATTTTGTATGCTCGCTAATGAGTATTTGTGATTGAATAGTTCTCGGTTTAACCCGCGCTTGCATTGCCTTGTACCTCTTAGTGGGCGCTTTGTGGATAAGGGTTGTCTTTGGCCAGGGAGCAGCCCCACTCATTGAGAGAGCTTGTTGCTTGCTGCTTGGCCAGTTCACAAACACCTCCTTCACTCCTTCCTGCCTTCCCCACGTCTTTCTCTCTTTTCCTCTATTGTCTGTTATTCGTTTATGGAGGTCTTCCTATCTTCCTGTGATTGGGTGAAATGTTCATAATTTATGTTTTCACCCAGCACCCAAAACAAATGGATTCCTTGCATGGCCACAAAGGTTATTATGGTTAAGAAATTGTGCTTCCTTGACTTGTTGTGTTTCAGGGATAGACCCGAAATTCCTATGGCTATTCCTCGGAGTCTCCAACCAGACACTAGGCAGTTTTCTGTCATTTTGGTTTATGACCTCCATGTGATGTATGAAAATTAAAACTAGATAATGAATAGGTAATATATGTATATTTTGCTTTGCGATACATGGGGATTTCCCCTGTTGCTGTTGGTTCGGAGTAGTCATGCCAGGATTTATTTAGCAGTAAGACAGCCTAGGAAGGGGAGTCAGAGAGCAAAGTTCATCTGGACTGAGTTGGCAAGCATAATCATCGAAGTAGGGCTAAGCAAGCTTTAGGAATTAGTAATAAGGGGGTCCAAAACAGTAGAAAAGTCAGAGTCCAAAGGACCCAGACTGGGAAAAATATGAGATGACAATGAAGGGTCAAGTCCAAATTAAAGATTCTGGCTAATACAAGACTGATTCCTACTTCAGGGCCTCCAGGCTCATTACCACCTACTGGAAGTAGGTGCCGAATTGGCCTAAACTCCTCTGCACAGGAGATTCCTCATGTTTTTCCTGCTCATGATGTGGATGGTGGTTGACTTGGCCAATAACTCTATAAACGGCAGAAACCATGTGTTTATGTTTTTCAACAAACCATGAAGATACTCAAATGTGTTTATTCAATACAGGTAGATAATGGCGAGAGGGTCTCCAAACTTAAACTAGAGATAACTTGTTTTGGAGTATTATTATTTTTAAAAACTTCCTATTTTCTTATTCCTATGGACTTTCGTAAGTATAATTGTAGTTCAATATCCTGGTTACTTTGTGCTTCAATGTGTGAGATAGTGTTTGTGTACTGTCTTAGGAATGAAGATTATGTCTTTATTTGCCCTGTTGTCCTCTCTGGAAAGGGCATTGGGGAACAAAGCAAAACAAAACAAAATTGTAGAATTTTGTACATGTATTTAAAAATTGTACATGTATTTAAAAATTAGAGTAAAAAAAATTTGACTTCTTCCTGTTCCATAGGAACCTCTAATTCTTATATTATGTTAAGACTAAAGGCACTGTCCCTGCTATTTGCTTTCCTTCTATGCTATTTGAAATGGCTTTGATCCACTAAAAAGTTTCATCTTGTCATTTTATTTTATTGACATTCGTTTTATTTTTGCCTTGAACTATCCTTAAAAACAAGTCCAAGCATGTCCATTGACTGTGAAAATATTTTATGACATCTTATTTTAGAAGTTATCATATAAAACCGCATCAGTAACATGCATAGCTAATAATCATGGTACCTGTTTGACTTTTAAACAAAAATGTTAAGTATATAAACCAGCAATGGAGAAATTTTAATTGGGCCTTTACCCTTAAGGGCCTAAGCACCTGCTTTCCATAGCTCTTTCTAGTGTATGTGTCAACACTCTTATCAAAGGTGTTTTTAGCTACACCAATTACTTCAGTGGCTGTTCTTGGGGAAAAAAACTGTCACTTTACTAATATCATCCAGGAGGAGCTCATCAAATATAATCACTACCTTAAACTCTTTTGCATTTGAGTTAAGGGATATAGAAGGACTAGATTAAAAAATCATTAGATGCCTCAGAAGAATGAGTTTCGGGGAGGAGTCAGAAAGCAGATTAAGTACAGTTCACTATGTGTAACTGTTCTGGGAATCAATGGGAAGAAATATAGTCAGGCTTAAATGTATGATGACTAAAACTTCATTGCCTAATTCTCTGAATTAGATTACCACTTCCTTTCTCCAATTCTAAAAGTGAAATTTAAAATAAAGAAAACTTAAGAATGATTCTTCTCAGAGGAACATGAGGTACAAAACAGACTCTAAAAAAACTATAGATGTATTTTTCCTGGAATTTTGACAGGGCTACATCAAAATAAAGATAAAACAAGACCAACGTTACCTCAGACATGGTTTTCTTTTCAAAGAATAAAAATCTTTTCTAATATAATCACATTGACAGAAACATTAGGCTGAAATCAAGACAATTAAGTATTTCTATTTGATGACCTACTTCAGTTCTATTTAAGCTAGTTAGAAACGTTCTGAGATTAAATTTTCATCTGCCGCTTTTCTAATGGTTTCCAAAGATGAAGTTTAATCAGCAAAAATACCAAATATTTTTTGATAAACTACAAAAGTAGTTTACTATTTCTTTAAGTTTGGGACTTCTTCTATACTATTGATGACTATAAATGAAACTAGTTATTTAAGTCCATGGTTATCTACAATCATTTAGAACATTTGGAGGGCATGAATTTAGCATCCTGGTCTTATGAAATGAAATCCCCAAACCTGAGAAGTTAACTCAGCACATTTAGAGGGACTCACCAGTGGGCTATGTTTACTATTAGAATGGAAGTGTTCAGATGTCTGAACGTCAGCATTAAAGACATCAGCATTTCCATTAAATATCGCCTAGGTAAGGAGTTTAATTAGATTCAATCATTACATTGCTTCAGTTAGTTACTTGGGCTTAAACACTTGGCTCAAATATACATATCCAGGTTATCTGACTGCTTCAATTAATGAGCATATTTAAATACAGAATTTAATTCCCTTTGCTAGATATATGTCTCCTATCTTTTGTACTTTGGCTTAACTCTAGTGAAACAACCAAATAGTGCATCTTTAGAGTTTACGGTTTCTCTGTCTTAGAGGAATTGTGTGTATATGCCTCTTGAAGCGTCCGGATATGAAGAATCATTTAAATGAAGGGTAGTTGCCTTCAAACTTTAGAATCCCTTGATAGAACATCAACTTAAAAACAGAAAAAAAAAAAACAAAAACAAAACCCAAAAACAAAATAAAACCAAAAACCTGAGGAGATTTAACACTAGGGGGCACTAAGAGCCTCTTGTAAATTCCCTGCCCCTTCTTTTTCAAGCTGGATCCTGGTTATCATTACCACTTTTCTTATTTCTAATCTTTAGAAGATAGTGTACTTCTCTGTAAGTGGTTATCATTACCACTTTCTTATTTCTAATCTTTAGAAGATAGTGTCCTTCTCTGTAAGTGGTTATCATTACCACTTTCTTATTTCTAATCTTTAGAAGATAGTGTACTTCTCTATATTTGGTTAGTCAATTTGTTCATCAAAGGGCAAAAGATTGAGTGGGGAAATAGAATGTCAGTTTGTATTTTCAGGACAGGATGTAATGAATTACAAGGAAAGATTCTGCGTTCCCACACATGGGGACACCTGTTTCTCTGACCTTTCTTTTTTTTTTTTTTTTGACCTTTCATTTTTCAGTAAAAGGCATGACGCTTAAATAAGATACTTTCGGACATGACCAATGTAATCCACCAGGCAAGTTCAAATAACCATTTTCTGCTACCCATATGTCTAAAAGTGATGTCTTATAAGAATCTACTCTTAACGAAGATAATTTTACTCTACAACTATGCAGTAATAATGATAGCAAACGGTGACTTAGCAGTTTCTTTGTACCCAGCACTGTGGAAAACACATTGGTAGGATTTTCTCTTTTAATTTTTAACATAGCCCTATGATGCTGAGTTGGTTATTTCCTCTTCTTTGTAGACAAGGAAAATGAGACACTGGAAGATGAAGTGACTTGTTCAAAGATAAAATTGTTAATAAAGGTGAGAACAAGTCCAGAAGCCAGGTATCTGTGGCACCAAAATTTCCTTCATTTTGTTGTATTGTACGTTGAACATTTGGCTTATAACCATAGTCAGCTCCAATTTAAAATATCTCCTTCTCCTCTACATGTTAGACCCTATGTCCTGCTTTTGTTTC
>CM053607.1:28359119-28383787 GCA_028646535.1 Procyon lotor
AAGAAGAAGAAAAAAGAAATATATATGTAGGGGGACCTGGGTGGCTTATTTGTTAAGCTTTTGCCTTCGGCTCATTTCATGATCCCAGAGTCCTGGAATTGAGCCCCATATTGCGCTTCCTGCTCAGCGGGAAACCTGCTTCTCCCTCTCTAGCTCCCCCACTATCTCTCTCTGTCATAAATAAATAAAATCTTGAAAAAAAAAGAAATATACACGTAGATATATATATATGTGTGTGTATGCACACACACACACACACACATATATTGTTGACCAAATGGACGATGAGTAATGCACAGTTAATTTTCTTGAAATCTTCTTTTCCTCTATATTTCTCCCTTTCCCCATTTTTTAGGGCCTTATCCAGGCACCATTGTTATTTGATTCTTTGTTTGGCCATCTCAGGCCACAGTCACCTGCCCCATTGGTAAAATTCTAATGCTGTTGAGTTTTGAGAGTCCTTCAAATATGCTGGATACTAGGATACAAATATGCTAGATTTCTCAGATACATGATTTGCAACTATTTTCTTCCATTTTTTAGCTTGTCTTTTTACTTCCTTGATGGCATCCTTTGCTTTGATTTGATAAAGTCTGATTTACCTTTTTTTTTTTTTTTTTGTCACTTGCATTTTTGGTATCATATCTAAAAAAACCACTGCCTAATTCAAAGGCATGAAGATTTATGCCTTTTTTCTTCTGACAATTTAATATCCTTAGCTCTTTTATTTAAGTCTATGATCCATTTTAAGTTACTCTTTGGATATGGTATGAGACAGAGATCTAACTCCATTTTATTGCAAGTGGGTATACAGTTGTCCTAGCATTTTTTGCTGAAAACACTATTATTTCCTTATTAACTTTTTGGCACCATTGTGGAAAATCAATTTACTATAAATAAAAGGGATTATTTCTGGACTGTCAATTCTATTATATTGATCTGTATTTTTTTATTAAAAATTTTTTTAATTTAAATTCAATTAGCCAACATATAGTACATTATTAGTTTCAGATGTAGTGTTCAATAATTTATCAGTTGCATATAACACCCAGTTCTCAGCACATCACGTACCCTCCTTAATGCCCATCACCCAATTATCCCACCCACAGCCCCTGCCCCTCCAGCAACCCTCAGTTTGTTTCCTATAGTTAAGAGTCTCTCATTGATCTGTATGATTATCCTTAGGCCAATACTACTCTGTCTAGATTACTGTAGCTTTGTAGTAACTTTTGAAATTGGGAAGTGGGAATACTCCAAATTTATTCTTTTTCAAGGTATTTTTTACTATTTCGATCTCTTGCATTTCTTTTATTTTTTTTTTTTTTAAGATTTTATTTATTTATCTGAGAGACAGAGACAGAGAGTACAAGTTGGGAGGGGGAAGAGGGACAGGGGGAAGACTCCCCACTGAGTGGGGAGCCCAGTGCTCTGCTCAATCCCAGGACTCCAGGATCGTGACCTGAGCAAAAGGATTAACTAGCTGAGCCACCCGGGGAACTCAGTCCCTTTCATTTCTCTATGAATTTTGGATCAGCTTGTTAATTTTCTGCAGAAAGGCAGCTAGGTTTTGACAGGGATTGTGCTCAATCTGTAGGTTAATTTGAAGGTCATTACCATGTTCACAATATTAAGTTTTCCAATCCATGAACATGAAATGTCTTTTCATTTATTTAGGTCTTTAATTTCCTTTGGTGGTGTTTCACAGTTTTCAGTGTAGTATGTGTTTTTTAAATTTAACCATAAATATTTTTTTGATGCTATTAGAAAAGGAATTACCTCTTTAATTTTCCAGTTCAGTCATTGCAAGTACATAGAAATACAATGGATTTTTTTTTTTTTTAAGATTTTATTTATTTGACGGAGAGAAACACAGTTGGAGAGGGAACACAAGCAGAGGGAATGGTAGCAGGAGAAGCAGGCTCCCTGTTGAGCAAAGAGCCCGATGTGGGGCTCGATCCCAGGACCCCGGGATCATGACCTGAGCCGAAGGCAGACGCTTAACGACTGAGCCACCCAGGTGCCCCACAATGGATTTTTGTATACTGATATTGTATCCTAAATTGTTAAATTCACTTACTAGTTCTCATACTTTATAATAGATTTCTGTATGCAAAATCATGACCTCTTCAAAGAGAGATGTTTTATTTATTCCTTTCCAATCAGGATTCCTTTGCCCCCTTTTTTTTCTGACTATAACCTCCAAGACAATGTCTAATATAAGCAATAAGAGTGAATGCTTCATCTTGCTTTGATCCTGGAGGGAAAGCATTTAATCTTTTACCATTAAGTGTGATATTAGTTATGGCTTTGTCATTGATGGTCTTATCAGGTTGAAGATGTTGTCTTTTATTCCTGAATTATTGAGTGTTTTTATCATGAAAGCATGCTAGGCTTTGTCGTATGATTTTTCTGATTCTATTGAGAAATTTATGAGTTTTTTTCTTCCGTTATTCTACTAATCTGATGTATTGCATTAATTGATTTCCATATGTTATATTAACCTTGGATTTCTAAGATAAATCCCGCTTGATCATGATGTATAGTGCTTTGTTACATAGAGATGGAATTGATTTAAACATATTTAGTCAAGGATTTTTACACCTATATTCATAATGGATATTGATCTATAATTTTCTTTTCTTAGGATGTCTTTGTCTGATTTTGGTGTCACAGTAATACAAACAATCAGAATTATTGGGGTAGTGTTTCCTCTCAATCTGTTTTTTTAGAAAATTTTTTAAGATTTTATTTATTTATTTGACAGAGAGAGAGATCACAAGTAGGCAGAGAGGCAGGGAGAGAGAGGGGGAAGCAGGCTCCCTGCTCAGCAGAGAGCGTGATGCGGGGCTTGATCCCAGGACCCTGAGATCATGACCTGAACCAAAGGTAGAGGCTTTAACTCACTGAGCCACCCAGGTGCCCCTATTTTTTTAGAATTTGTAAAAGTGTGGTGTTCATTTTTCTTTAATTTTTTTTGTTGTGTTATGTTAGTCACCATACAATACATTGTTAGTTTTTGATGTAGTGTTCTAAGATTCATTGTTTACATGTAACACCCAGGGCTCCATGCTTTAAATGTTTAATAGAATTCAATAGTGGGGTTATCTGGGCCTAGGCTTTTCTTCATGGGAAGTTTTTTGGTTAATAATTCTGTCTCTTGTTATAGGTCTGCACAGTTTTCTTATTTCTTGTTGAGTCACTTTCTATAGTTTGTGTCTTTCTAGGAATTTGTTCATTTGTTCAGGTAGGTTATCTAATTTATTGACAAAATGATTATTCATAGTATTCACTCAAAATCCTTTTAACATCTGTTGGATTGGTATCGATTTCTCCTTTTTCATTCCTGATTTTAGTAATTTGATTCTTTATTTCCTTGGTTAGTCTAGACTACAGTGTGTTATTTAAAAAAATATCTTGGGACGCCTGGGTGGCTTAGTTGGTTAAGCATCTGACTTTGGCTCAAGTCTGATCTCAGGGTCCTGGGTTTGAACACCAGGCGGAGTCCTGTGTGGGGCCCTGCCATGAGCCCTGCCACGAGACCGTTAGAGAGGAGTCTGCTTATACCTCACTCTCTGCCCCCCCAACTCATGCTCGTTCTCTCTCTGTCAAATAGATAAATAAAATCTTAAAGAAATATATCTCTGGGATGCATAGGTGGTCAGTAGACTAAGCATCTGCTTTCAGCTCAGATCCTGATCCCAGGGTCCTGGGATCAGTCCCAAATCAGGCTCCTTGCTCAACAGGGAACCAGCTTCTCCTTCTGTCTGATGCTCCCCTGCTTTTGCATGTTGTTTAATTTCCACATATATGTGAATTTCTCAAATGTACTTCTTGTATTGATTTCTATTTTTTTTTTTTTGTTCTGAGATAACACATTTTATATTATTTCAATCCTTTTGAATTTTTTGAAGCCTCTGATGTGGCCTAACATATGGTTTATCTTAGGAAATGTTTCAGGGGCACTTGAAAATAACATGTATTCTACATAATTCAAAAACCTATGTTTAGAGTATGTTTGTCAGTGGTTCTCCACAGGGACACTACCACCTTCAGATACTATTTTGCAAATTTGAGGGGGGACAGTTTTTCTTATCACAATGATGGGGGTCACTATTGATATTCTGAGCAGAAAAATCATCGTACAGATGTTCCCGTGCCATTGGAGTCACCAATACGCCACACCCCTAGTGGTTTGTAATTACAGTCCCCACTTATGATAATTCCATCAGCAAACATATGACTATTCTACTGTGTTTTCTAGGGTAGTGTCTTAGCTTAAGTTCCCATAAGTTCCAAAATACCATAGACAAAGAAATTTATTTTCTCAGAGTTCTGGAGGCTAGAAGTCCAAGAGGAAGGTGCCAGCATGGCCAATTTTTTTTGAGAACTCCCTTCCTGCCTCGTAGATGGCCACCTTCCCATTGTGTCCTCATAGAGCCTGAAAGAGAGATGTCTTCTTTCTCTTAAAAATTCACCAGTCCCCCACTCTTATGACCTCATTTAATGTCACCTACCTCCTAAACACCTATCTTCAAATATAGCCACTTTGGAGGTTTGGACTTGTGTTTGCAGAGGTGGGGTTTGGAGGACACAATTCAGTCTGTAGCAGTCATAGTCATAGGTGAGCATTTAAATATTAAAATATATACTTTATATTATAATTCTTTTATTTTGCATTGTAATTAGGGATCTGATTTTTGATTCGTGTTTTTGTCTTTGTTTTTGTTGTTTTAAACTGTGTGTATGTGGATATGTGTGTGGGTACATTTCCTTTCAAGATGGTAAAGGGGTAAATTTAACAGTAATTATTATAAAAAGAACTATTTGAATCTAATTAGTCTGTTATGAAGTGATACCTAACTGATCCCTAAGCTTTTGTTATCACCATCATTTATCCTCACAAAATTCCTGGCAAGGTAGGTACTATTATTTTTATATTATCAGTGAGTAATTGAGAGTCATAAGATTTGGCCCTTGATGAAGACTATCCAAGTAATATGTGACATAATCATAATCCAGCCTACGTCTGCATGATTCCATAGCCTCAGTGTCTATGTACCTCAGTTCTTACTGGGTAGAAGACAGAGACACAAACCTAGTGATGTCAAATTAGGTAATTGGTATCCCTCTGAGGGAGGGCCAGCCAGCAGGTCCACTGAAACTTAATGAGTATAAACTTTGTATAGATTTTAAAGATTTTATTTATTTATTTATTTAGAGAGAGATAGCAAGAGAAAGAATGAACAAAGGTGGGGGGGAGCAAAGAGAGGGAAAAACAGACTCCTCTCTGAACAGGGAGTCCAATGTGGGACTCGATCCCAAGATCCTGGGATCATGACCTGAGCTGAAGGCAGATGCTTAATGGACTGAACCACTCAGGCATCCCAACTTCGTATAGATTTTAGTTCTAAGTAGCAGTATCTGTTTTGTGTAAGTCTTCAGTAAATTTTACTTATGGTCTTAATTACTATTGTATCTCTAAGTTATTATTCCAATCCCCTTTTGTTATAAATTCGTACTACTGACTGAACAATGGTAGATACTTTGCTGACTGCTAGCATACGAGTAGACAGGCACATTAGACACAAGGACTAGTTTTAAAAGGTTCTTAAATTGTAATTTTGTAGGTACAAAAATAAGCCTTTTTGAGAGCCATCACCATAACACGATAAGTTAATTAATATAAAATAAGTACTGGACAAGATGTGATCCAAACACCTCTCACCCAGTTGTAAAATTCTTTGTTTCCAGATAATTAGTGAGATGTTTTCCCTCACCTATACCAATCTTCAGTCTTAGCTTTATTGATGAACAATTGTGATAGAGTTAATTAAAACCTATGATTCACAGTCTAGTGGAGAAGCTTAATTCAAAAACTATTTATTGGATATTTTCTATCATAAGCAGAACAATATTTACTTGATGATTTTAATATTTAATTCCGGATATGATTTCTTTGTTGTTTTCCTCCTTAAAAAATGTAGATTTTTTTTTCGCTTTTCTCAAAGTACAAGTGTTTTAATTAAAGCTTTCTGCCTTTGGTGCTTGGAAATCCCACCCATTTTCATATAAAAATACATATTGCATTTATCACTACTTTCTGCTTTATTTAAAAAACTCAAATTTTTGTCACTTGAGACAAATAGCCTTATGAAAAATAACCATGGATGGAACTCCACACACAGTCCATCAAAAATGAGAGGGTGTCATATTCAAAGACATTCCTCTTTATGAATATTCATGGGAATAAATATCAAGGTCAGATTGGTTCTGGGTTTTTAATGTGAATTTTGACATGTAAGGGTAAAAGTTTATGAGGAAGCTATTTTTTATTATACATACCTTCAAGATGACAGAAAATATGGTATTATTTCTACAATGGATTTACACTGAAGATGGTTTGTATATCGTGGGCCATTGTTTATACTATTAGATATCTCTAACAAGCAGTATGCATGCTATTATTACCTGAAACTTTAGAAAGTGGAAAGTGAGAGGAGTTTGAAAATGCTGTGGAGGAAGAAAGTTGAAATGATGATGTCTAAGCCAATAAAAAAATTACGAAATAATATAAGAAGTAAATAATACAAGAAAGAAAAAAATGAAACTCAAACATACAGAACAGGTAGTTGTTCAGAACAAAAATATTTTATTAATATTTTCTAGAGAGCAAAATATATGGGCAGTCACATAAATATGAATAAGTACAATTAAAAGGTTATCTCTGCATTGTACACTCTTTTATATATCTATGGCTTAGAAATATTTAATTACAAACTAATTTAAGGGCGCCTAGGTGGCTCAGTAGGTTAAGTGTCTGCTTTCAGCTCAGGTCAGGAACCTAGGGTCCTGAGATCAAGTCCCACATTGGGCTCATTGCTCAGCAGAGAGTATACTTCTCCCTCTGTCCATCTCCCTGCTAGTGTGCTCTCTCTCTCACAAAAATAAATTAAAAAAAACCCTGAAACTGATCTAAATTTAGCTATAAATTCCAATTTCTAACTAAATTCCTTATCAATTATTATTGAATATATCTTAAAAGTCCACTTCTCTTTTTCCTATGGCTTATTTGTTTATGTGGCACATGGCTAGCTGGTATTCTTCAGAAACTGATTAGAATCAAAACCTTACAAAATAAGCTTTCCAAATAAGCTTTAATCAGTGAAATGAATAAATTTATCAATTACACACATACTTGAAGAGAGAGACTCTCCCGTAAGGTAAAAAAGTAATGGTAGGCAGTCTGCTAAGACAACAAACTGGAATGTCTCTTCTAAAATTTTCCAAGATGATAAGAAAATAGGTATTACAGTTAAAATCATATTTCTTCACTGGCTTAATTATGCTCATTTTTGAACTGTCTTGTTAGCTCTTACTTTCGAGGCTGAGGAAAACGAAACAAGTCTGAACGATCAACCCTCTGGAGGCTTAGATTTCAGAGTGTGAAAATGAATGTTCTATCTGTTGCATTACGCCCTCTAAATAAAACCCTGATTACCTATGCAACAAGGACCACAGAGGGCACAGAATAACATTATGAAATCAGTTATGCAATGTGAATTTAGAACAGAGGCAGCTCTGCCCAAAGAAACCAGGAGGAAGAAAAGGACGTCCCCACAAGGGCAGGGACACACAGAATCACTGCAAAGGAACCAAGAACTCTTCAGTGCACTCTACATTGACCATCATCATTTTAATGAGCTGGCTGTAACTTTCAAAAGCATTTGCTTTTATAAGCAGATTAATAAACTCAGTTTTAATGGGGTCATTTATTAATTTGCACAAAGATCATTTCTTATGACAAAAGCCTAATAAATTTAACTGGATGCATTTTTAAATAACAGAGTCTGAAATTATCCATTATTGTTTTAATTTCCCAAACATTCCCATTGCGTATTGTGCCAAAATTTTCCCAGTTAATCATCTTTTCTTGTCTTTAGGTTATTAGAGCTCTAAATCCAATATGGTTTTCTATCACTATCATTTCATTTACTGAAAACATAGTAGTTTTATACATACGTTGCTTTCAATTTTATTTTCTTTATTAAAAAGATTTTATTTATTTATTTAGGAGGGAGAGAGAGAGAGAACATGAGAAGGGCGAGGGATAGAGGGAGAAGCTGACTCCCCGCGAAGCAGGGAGCCCTACACAGGACTCGATCCCAGGACCCTGAGATGATGACCTGAGCCGAAAGCAGATGCTTATGACTGAGCCACCCAGCTGCCCCTTATTTATTTATTTTTTTAAGGAATTTTATTTTCTTTAGATCTCTGCATTAATTTTATTCTCTATGAAAGACTTTGCCTGACCACCTCATTTAAAATGCTCCAGTCTCCAAGGCTAGTACTCTCTCTTTACCTTACCTACTTTATTTTTCTTTGATGTACTTATTACCTTATTTGTTTTTTTGGTCTTTTGCTTTTCAGTACAAATTAAGCTTCTTAAAGGCCAGGGACTTTGTTCAATGGCGTCACCTTGGAGCTTAGAATAAATCATGTTTGGTATATTGTGGGTGCTCAATAAATATTTGTTGAGGGAATGAATAAAAAGGTGAAAGCTGAACACACTGAATTCATTTCAATGTACCTTTTAAATACTGGTCATTTTTTATGACCTAACAATCGCTTTAGTGCACATCCATCTGGAGAGCTACCCCACGGCTATTTACTACGATCATTCAACACTGTCCTAGTTCGGACCTTTATTTTATATTCAGACCCTGCAATGACTTCTTCATGGTTCTTTTTGGCTTTAGTCTCAATTTTAGTCCCCCTCCTCAATACTGCTGGTCATCTTTTAAAAATGAAAAATAGACCAGGTCACCACTCCAACCTCAACTCCTATCAGTGTCATGCCTTGAAAATGACACGAGATTTTGATAAGCGTGTAAATTCCTGTTATGTTTTTGGAAAGATTACATGTTATCTATTAAAATATAAAGCATGCATCTGCCTTGTCTCAGCAGTATAATTTCTAAAGATCACTTTTATTAAAGTAAAAGTGCCAGTACTGATCCTTCTAGAGATAGACAGGAATCACAGCTTGCTTGTAATTGCAACAAATTGGGGGAAAAAATCCAAATCTCAATGCCCATCAAAAGGCAATGGTAAATTAGTATTAGGGATCATTGGTTTGTATCACAAAGAATGAGGTAGATATTTACATGCTAAACAGAAAGAATATCCATGCATACATAGCTAACTGGAAGAAGAAATTAAGTTTCGGAATAATGTCTTTAGTATAATATCATTTTATTAAGGAGAGAGAGAGAATGAAAAAGAGAGAGACAGAGATAGAGAGAAGGAGGAAGAAAGAATGCTATAAAGGTAAATTTGAGCTTTAAACTTGACTTCTTAATTAAACTGATAACCATAATAAAATATTTGTATTTGGCCAATATCTCTTAAGTTAAATCCATAGCTTCTTGCTCTATTATGATATATGTGCTTTAACAATGTAAGAAATATAGAGTCTAAGGATGTAGAGAGGGCTTCAAAGTATACGAATCTTTTTGTTGTACTAGTGAGAAAACTGAATTTATAGGGAATTAAGTTATTTAAGAAAGGTTACACAAATATGCTAAAAATGGAATTAGTGATAAACTTACACCTCTTGACACTTAGACTGGTAATTTTTCCAGTGAGATTTACTGCCTCTTAAGGAGAATATTTACTTCTTGCTTGGGCTTGATTTTGCTTAATTATTATTGATTATCATGTCAACTATATGGAGAACCAGAGAATACCTTGTCAAGAATAAAAATGTTACAAAACCCCAAATAATTAGATGTGTATTGATTTAATTTGAAGAAGGAACTGTAATTTTTATCATGAAAGTGTGATTAAAAATTTTAATTAGATAGGTAATAAATTTTAATAAATTGTAATGCATTAGTCACATAGAAAGTATTTCAAAGTTATACGAGTTCATTGTGGAAAGAAAAAAAATATGTCTAAGCTGATATTGTAAATTAAACTGGGTATTGTTATGACTGTCATGACAGGTAATTCAATATGCCATCTGATTTGTCTGATCAATTATCACATGGTAATACAGCTGAGATTTCATATTCATCTATATTGCATACAGTCTAGACACAGGCTCAGCTTATAGTGTCATAAATAATTTCTATTTTGTTCTTGTATTTGGGATATATGTGGATCTGGACAAAACAGAAGCTGGATAAAATGCTTAAGTAGTTATATTTTACCTTAGACTATTCTCTCCCATGCATTAATGGCTGTATTTAGAATAGTTTCTGATTTATTTAGAGCTTTGCAGCTGCATTTTTATCAGGTAGAATATATGAGTTCTCACATAGCAGGAAGTCCTGATGAAAGAATATTGAAAAGTAAAGCCATCACCACTGTCCTGGTTAAAAAAAGAAGGGTAAACAACAAGCCAAACTTTTTGTCGAATCCTGGTATAGACCACTGTTATTCAGCATGTCTTCTCCAGAGCACTGATTGTTCAGGATTTGTACAGGTGTTAATTTAAAAATAAGATGGGGAAGGGTGATTTTAGTCACTTATGTTTAGAACAGCCGGATTTCTCATGGCATTTAGAATGCACATTTTAACAGAATAGTTTGCACAGTCATTGCTAATCTTGTGCCATCTTTAAATTGTTCTTTGTTAAAAAAAAATTGTTCTTTGTTTATCAGAGAATCCCATAAGACCAGTGTGTTCTGCAGGATGAGCATTGGGAAAGACTGGTATGGATACCTTTCTTTCATATACTACATATAATTTAGGGGTGGGCAACAGGCAATGGTGGAAAACTATAACCAGTAGGAGCCATAGACTTGGTACTCTACTTAAATAAGTCCTCAGTGACTGCGCCAGCAAGGTCAACTCCACGCAGAAATTTCACAGATAGCAGCGTATAAGTAGATCATAATATAGCAAGGAATATTATAAAAGGTGCATTCCATGATGAACTCACAGTTAGGTTTAAGATTACGTCTGAAGCAAGTTGTTATCACTTTTGTAATCATGAAGGAAAGAAAAGAGATAATTGTAGAATAATTAAACTGAAAGTTGAATAGAACTCATATCATTAAAAGAGTGAATATTGCTAAAGTACTTTGAACAGTGTCTGGCACATAGGAAGAGCTGTGTAAATGGTTGTTAAATAAAATAACATGCTGGGAGAAGAGGAGAGAGATCCAAATAGCTTTGAAATGTGTACCCACGGGGAGGTATTGCTGAATCCAAGTTGTATGTGTATCAAACTATTTAAATACGCCTTTTCTTTTATTTGAAATTTTAAATAGTTTATTATTGACATTTCCATCATGATTTACTTTCTCTTTCAATTGATAATATTATATTCAAAAAGTCACTTTCGCTCTTTTGAATAAACAGTAGAGCTTCAACTGATACCTATAAATTCACATGATGTTTTAAGCACCTTCATTGCTTAGCAATAGAGTAGCTACCTCATATTTCATAAAGGCTTATTATTACAATTAAGTTATTAAATAAATGTACAGATATATCTTTGTATAAGTGTTTAGTAGCTATCGATATAGAACCTGTTTTTGTCTTGCTCTGAATTCACCACGCCAACCACAAACACAGAGTTGTTTTTTTCTTCTTAAGGTAATTGAAGCAAACTCTGTGGCATATAAGGAAAAAAATACTGGCCCTAACTCTGTAAACTACAGATAGAATGATCCTTGGTACTAAATTCCTATGTTTGTACATTCTTATACACTATTTCTGTAACTTAAGCATTGGCCAACTACTAAATACTTCATTAAGTTAGATTCTAAATTTCTCTGTGTCTGTTCATTTTGCTTTGTGTGTATCACATTATTCCAAAGGAATAAACAATTTTACTGAGTCTTAAAATTATGAACTATAGTTAGCTATTTGGTGAACTATTATCTTATGTTTCTGCTTATAGTCACAGATACGAGCATGAAATATTCAAAAGAATCTTATTCTTATTAAAAGTAAAAAAATTATTAATAACCAACATTTTAAAAACTCATAATTAAATCATTATGTGGGTGATATACAAAAATTTTCATCTATGAAGAAATGATACTTTATTCCTTCTCGTGAAGATATCTGAATTTCTCAGAGTGGGATATTTCACATTATTAGTACCTTTTAGTACCTAAAGTTAATTTGCTCCCAGGGTACAAGATCATTTACATGAGAGAACCTTTTTTAGTAACTTAAGACCAGCGTTGTTTTCTAAAGAAAAGGTCATTTTTCACACTTGAATTATAAAGTAACTCAGCTCTACTAATAAACTGATGAGTATAAACAGTGCCCAATTAATTCACAACTGAAAATAGAATAATTTGCCTCTGCATCTTCAACTCAAGAAACCAGAATCCTCTCTGCACTCAGCAGATGCCCCCCGCCTCCCCGCCACGCCCATAACCTTCATGCAAGCACCAGGCTGATGTCTTCTCACTGCCTGGTGCAGTAAGGCTCTCTGCTTAATTAATGCGCCCCTCTTGCAGCTGAACTTTTGGCTTTTGACCTATATCTCTCTCTCACTTTCCCTCCTCCAGCTTCTTGTATATGTATGTAGTACATACATACGTTGAATTTATGATGTGTTTATTCTTCCAAACTTATAACAAATATATCTTATACGCTCCATTTGTAATTACTTCTCCATAGTAGTTGACATGAAAGTTTTCAATGATTTTATATACTTATGGCAAATTGAAGAAGGCTTTTAAAATTTTTATTTATTTTTTAAAAGATTTTATTTATTTATTTGAGAGAAGGTGAGAGAGAGAGAGAGAGAGCAGGGGGAGGGGAAGAGGGAGAAGCAGGCTCTTTGCTGAACAGGAAGCCTGATGTGAGCCTCAGTCCCAGGTCCCGGGGATCGTGACCTGAGATGAAGGCAGATGGTTAAGGCAGACGGTTAACCAACTGAGCCACGGAGGCACCCCTGGAATAGGCTTTTTAAAAATGAGTTCAGGAAGGATGTTATTCTCCAGAGAGTCAAAGACTAATATTCAAAATATGAAGAATTTTTCTCCTAAAAATATATTGTCAATACCAGCTGTCTGTTGCCACCCTGCCAATTTGTTAAGGAGAAAATAAACCCATAAGTAAGTTAACAGTGGGAGGCTGTTTTTTGTTCTGACGCAGGTAGGGGACTGGATATTATAGAGAGTCCTTTTTTTTTTGGGTGTTCTGTAAGTTAGGGTTTGGTTAGGAAAAGAGATACTGCTCTACCATATTTCAAGCAGGAAGGGACTTAAAATAGGGAATTCGAGACATATCAAAGTGTCAGAGGTGTGAGGGAACTAGATCAGAGAAGCCAATACTGATATTTAGGAAATCATAAAGCAGACAACAAAGAGAAATAAAAGGCAACCAAATTGGTAAGGAAGTACAACTTTATTTGCAGATGACATGATACTATATATAGAAAACCCTAAAGGCACTGCCAGAAAACTACTAGAATGGATAAACGAATTCAGTAAAGTCACAGGATACAAAATCCATGTACAGAAATAACAAATTACAAAAACAGCAGGGAAATACCCCAATGATTACAGCTGTCTGCAGCTCTGAAGTGAATGATTTGCAGGTGGATGCAAAGAAGCCGTGGCAAACCCCTTTCTTGTTTAACTGCCAAAGTTCTTATGCCTCCCCAGCTCTTGTTGGAAAACTAATAGTTCTATTTCTCTTCCTCTTTTCAAATCTTGCACATGGAAACTACACCAGACCCCTGCTATTGAGTGAGTCTGGAAAACATCGTTTGCAGTCATCCAGTCCCTGCAGTACAGGGATAAGCTCGGAGAGGAAAGGATGGTGCTGACTACCAACATATAATATGTGTTAAAATTGGCCCGACTGTGTCGATAGCTACCGACGTTGAAGAAACTATTTGTAAATCAATGCAATGAACCTACAGAAGCCACTCTGCCAGGCACTCAGGGTAGATAACTAGATCAGTTGAAGAAGAACTGATTTTTACCTTTGGCAGTCCTTTCCTAATATGAATAAGAGGATATTGTCAGAGTTCTATTGTAATTCCAGCCATGAAGTTTCATTCTACCAGATATTTATAGAGACAATAGAAATGTTCGTTTCAAATAATGAGGCTGAAAAGTGTCTTTCTTCTGTTTCAGTGAAAACTATTCCACGGTCTTAAAGCATTATTTTGTTTCTGAACATGTTTCGCTATTATTTGTTACCATGTTTTCCTCAATTCTGACTTTTCAGGGATGCAGTTCACCATCAAAAGCTAACAGTGTACAAGGGCTAATAGGGTCAAAGGCCAACAGTGTATGAATAGCTACAGGATGAGAAAACTAAAACACGGCAAACATTTAAGAGTGTTGTAAGCATCAGTTGTGAAGTATCAATTGTAAGTATCAATTACGAAGAAAACACTGGGCTTTGTGTTAGAATTTCAGAGACTCAGACGGCTCTGTGACTTAGTTCCGAGTGACTTAAGTCTGGTGGAGAGGTTTACAGGTTAGTAAAAGAACCAGTGAACACGTAATGATACCAACCATTCATCTGGACATACCAGAGATCTTATTAAGGATACTGGATGGGAAAAAGTTTTGTGCAAGTCAAATGTTGAACATTTGCTTCTGTGAATTAAGGATTACTAACCTATGCCTCGCTCCTGTAGCGTTTATTGCACTAATGTGGTGAACCCAAGAGAACTTTCAAGGCTTTTAAAAGTGCCCCCTTATAACAAGTAGCTGCTTAGGAAATGGAAGACTATGGTTCAGTTATCTTCTCAATGATAATACAACCTACACATGAAATTGTAATCCAAGACTGGAAATTATTAAACAAGAAAATCAATTATTAATTATTAAACAATAATTATTTTTATTATCATATAATCAAATTATTATATTTATTATTAATAATTATAAATTATTAATTTATATTAATTATTAAACAAGATAATTATTAAACAAGATAATACAACCTACACATGAAATTGAAATCCAAGACTGGAAATTATTAAACAAGAAAATCCCGATCATTGGCAGCTTGGAAGCTGCTAATGGTGTCACATAAGAACAAACTTCATATCCATAATTCCATTAATGAGAGGCCTATTTTCAGTTTGGCATCCAGTTAGGCAGCACTGTTAGCTAAGAAAAGAAGTGGAATATAACCCTCCTCATTTTTTGTGACAAAGGGCATACGTTGGCAGAATAGACAGATCCTGGCAGTTTGTGGAGATATTGGCAGGACAAATCTCTATGGGAATCAATTCCTAATGGCTTAGTATAATTGAGAAGATCTCTGAGCAATCCATTAGGAAAATTTGAGACTAATCTGCAAGTAATGGCTCCCAAACAAGTAAGTGAGTCAGTCCCAGAGGACACAGTATAGGACGTACTGACAATAGGTAAAACTTGGACGATACAGTAAGAGAATGGGCAAGAAACGCATTTGTCTTGGCCAACTCATCTAAAGATTATCAATGCTCTAGTAAAGAGGAAACGAACATTTATATTGGAACACAGTGTGTATCCTTTGTTGTTTGTTGTCTACACTTATGTTTAAGTTCATATCGAGTAAAATCATTACAAAATGTTGATTCAGTCTTCTTCACTTAACAAAGACCGAGTTTCAGCCCAGTTATTGGGACACAGGTCCAAAGTAGACTCTACCTCACTTCTACTATTTCATGATTCTGGCAAGCAAAGGGAATGAAACACAGAATACCATAACAATAGCATCCATTTAAGTTTGGGCATGATATATATCATCCGTAGCAATATGTGACCCAGCTTATTGGATTAGTTTGCCATGAGAGTTAAATTACTGCTAAGTTTATAAAAAACATTTGTTGTTAGAACAGAACTACATCTTCCAAGGCTGAAAAAAAAAGTTTGTAATTGTTGTAGTAGAGAATTTTGGATTTCCTTATTTATTAAATTACTTTCACATGAGGGAATCAACATTTTTTAAAAACACAGTAACTTTTCATGAAAGTCCACATGCCAAATAGATCTGCTGAGTAATATTATTTTCAAATCCCTCATTTGACTGAGGATAGACAAATAGCTAGAACGAAGTAGAATTTATTGTATGTGATTTCTCAAAGTAAAGGAATTTATGATAATATATAAATTATCTGAAAACACTTTAAAAAGTCAGAATTTATTACCTTTGGATTTTTCTGAATCTTTTTGAGTTATGAATGTTATGGGATGTAATGATAATTTAGATTATAATGTAGAATATATGAGTAGATATTATTTACTTTATATAATACTATAAATACATATTTAAAGCACAGTACTATGTTATAGTAATTGAGAGAGCACGCTGCATTTTCGAGGACATGGAGAGAAGACATAGAGAAGAATACATTTTACAGTTAATTCTTGCAACTCGAAAACAGGGAACTCATTTATTTGGGAATATAGAGTAGCATATTCAGCTCTAGTGAAACCTCTATTCCTAATATATTTGCTCAGAGACCATATGGGGAAATTATTCAGAGGGGTCTTTCCTAGTGTGTGACAAAGTCACTATTTTCCAAAGTCAATTCCGCAGAATATTACCCTATCATCTATCATCTATCATCATCATCACCTGTTGTGTTTTTGAATGTGTTAGTCTTGAGTAGGCTAACTGACATTGTGAATCTCAGAGAACAGAATACTGTAGGCACAATTTTTTCGGACTTGTTTGACTTTTTGACCTCAGAAACCCTCTTCCTTGCTTTTTTTTTTTTTCTTATAGATTCTCACTGGACTTATGCCTATTGAAACGGTAAGTACTGAACTAGATTTTAATCAATTAGACCCTTGACGCAGATGACTTCTCCCCTTTGTAGCACTTAAGAAGTTGCTCACATTTTCCATTGATAAAACCCCAAAATTCCATTTGATTTAGTGGTATCAAGAAAATACAGCCACAATTTGCATGATGGACTTTTGACCAAAACAAGATAAAAAATAATGGAGGAGAATATTGACAGATTATATAATTATTTCTCTTGCTGTATTGTGAATATATTTGAGTGGCCCAACAAGCTTCCCCTCTTCCCATGATGTGGTATAAATTGTGTAATTGCTTCTTTAGAAATTTGAAGGCCAAATGCTGAAAGATAAAGTCAGGTAGTCTAGCTGATATTGCCTTCTTCTTCATTACCCACCATGAGAACACAGCCTTGAGGAAATACTGTGGAAAACAAGGGACACATAGAAATAAGTGGGTTTTTTTTCTCAAAGTTCTTAAATGCACATTAATTCCCCAAACCTGATAAGCACTTAAATATTTGAGAAAGAATAAAAAGTAAGGAATGGAGTCAAGATTAAAAAAATAGTTTGTAGAGATAGGGAAGAAAGAGAGAGAGATGAAAGTGATGATTCTTTTTAAAATTTTATGACTTTAGGGGCGCCTGGGTGGCTCAGTCATTAAGCGTCTGCCTTTGGCTCAGGTCATGATCCCAGGGTCCTGGGATCGAGCCCCACATCAGGCTCCCTGCTCGGCGGGAAGCCTGCTTCTCCAGCTACCATTCCCTCTGCTTGTGTTCCCTCTCTCACTGTGTTTCTCACTGTCAAATAAATAAAACCTTTAAAAAAAAAAAATTTTATGACTTTAACTCTTGTGAAGTAGGTCATCCATAAAACTGATGCATCTCATAGAATAAATATTGTGGCATTCTATACAGAGATAAACATTGTTAAATATCTTCCAAGAGTATTACCTGATAATGAGTTTCTTGACAGGTGAAATAAGGTCAGTTTTAGGAAGAATCCACAAGAAAAAAGAGTAAAATGATTCCTTGTTTTAAGTTTGCTCCATTCCTTCAAGTGAAAAACATTTTGGCAGACTGTATCTTTTTTCAAAAGTAATAGTTTGGTCTCCTCCACCCAGGCAAGGCCAAGTCTTCCCCCCCCCCCCAAAAAATGTTTATTTTATTTTTTCAGTGTTACAAGATTTATTGTTCATGCACTACACCCAGTGCTCCATGCAATACATGCCCTCCTCAATACCCACCACCAGGCTCGCTCTGGGGGGCTGGGCGAGCCAGGCAAGGCCAATTCAACCTCAGATATGATGTTCTATCTTTGACTGTGGCAAGCTGTTGGTCATCTCAATGTGGAAACAAGAAGAGGAATCCCATTATTTTGTTCCATTTCATTTCCCCACTGAGGCATAGCAAATAATGACAGAGGAAAGATTCAAGATTCCAGTTCTTAAATCAAGGCTATTATTATTTTAAATCTGGATTGAAGGAATAATACCCATGTACTGGACTGAAGGAATAATACATACAATGAAAATAAAGGATTAACATTAGTATTACCGGGAACACTCTGAATAGTTTTCTATGGAAAGCAAACTGATTAGAACTCATTGTCACCAAATGTTCCTGGAAGTCAAAAGGTGTTAACACCCACACCCAGGCCAATACTTAACTTCTCTCCACCAGTGTTTGTCAGAGCCCATTCACATCGATTGCTTCCAAATCTAATGATTCATCAAATAACAGTAAGAACCTGTAAGTCCTGAGGAGGTGACTAGAAAGCCAATAAATACCAATGTTGTATTCACAGCATTTTGGTGTCGCAAATCCCAAACTGAAACTGTCATTAAATATGAAAAGAATCTGCTGTTAAATGACTTAAAATGAACTTCTGCTTTGAGCTTTAAACATTTTGTAGGGCAAAGTTTGGCAGGACGTTTTTTCTTATTGATATTTAAAGATGATTTTAAGAGGAAAGAGTTGAATGTTTCTGTTTGTTTGTTTCTCTGAATGCTTCAAAATAGCACCCATTCCTCTCCACTCTCGAGGGCTCTTCTGGGACATCCTGCTAGGAGGAGGCCCTTCGCTGGCAAGTGCTGTAGCTATTTTCCCCAGATGCTGTGACTTCAGCTGTCTGATTTTAATGATTTCTGCCTAATGAGTCACACCTGTTTTTAATGCAGAGAAAATATGTCCATAACTACAGGAATCACACTCTACACTGAGGATTTCACAAGTAGTATATAAATATATTATGTATCCACTGTGCTCTCAGGACTATAAGGCATAATATATAATTAAACTTATGCCATTTTAGGGGATTATAGACATTGTCTATAGCTCAGTTAATAGAAGAAGAAGAAGAAAAAGAAAAAAAAGAAGGAGGAGGAGGAGGAAGGGGAGGGGCGAACAAGGAGGAGGGGGAGGAGAAGAAGAAGAAGAAAGAAGAAGGAAGAAGGAAAAACTTGAGAACATACCACTCCCAGATATCCATATACTTTTTATAAAATACAAATATTTATCATATGTTACTAATTTGATAGCTTCTTCAAAAAGATATCCAAGAATATACATTAAATAGATAAATATAAACTAAGCAACATTTAAAAAAAATTCTTGTGATTATTGATCTAAAATACACAGTGACAATAGTATGATTGCAATTGCTTTATGTTTTTGAAATTTTGATTTAACAATTTGTGGATTGGAAATCTTGATTCAAAGTTGTGTACATTTTTTGCACTTTACCATAATAGCTAACATATCTATAAAAGATATCTGTAAAAGATATGTAAACAGATATGTAAAACATATCTGTAAAAGATACATAGATCTGAAAGGTTGTAAACTGTTGATAAGATTTATTAAAGCAGGACAACCCATTTTTTCAATTATGTAAACCATAACTTTTAAAAATAATTGGCTCTAACTTTTTAACTTTTCTGCTCTCAGTTTTTCTTTCAAGTTCATTGTAATGCTAATGAATTTTTATATATTTAAAGAAAGCTTTCAAAACTCACTAAAACTCTCCATTTAAAAAGCTTAAAAATTCCACTTTCAGGTCTTTAAGAATAGATTTGAGTGGGGGCACCTGGGTGGCTCAGTCATTAAGCATCTTCCTTCGGCTCAAGTCATGATCCCAGGGTCCTGGGATCGAGCCCTGCATCAAGTTCCCTGCTCGGCCGGAAGCCTGCTTCTCCCACTACCATTCCCTTTGCTTGTGTTCCCTCTCTCACTGTGTTTCTCTCTGTCAAATAAATAAAATCTTTTAAAAAAAGGAGAGTTAAGAATAGATTTGAGTGATTTAGAAAGGGCTCGTTTTCATTATTAAAACTAAAAATGATTTGAAATATTTTTTAAAGATTTTATTTATTTATTTGACAGAGAGAGAGAGCACAAGTATGCAGAGAGGCAGGCAGAGAGAAAGGGGAGCAGGCTCCCCGCTGAGCAGAGAGCCTGATGCAGGGCTCCATCCCAGGACCCTGAGACCATGACGTAGGCTGAAGGCAGCGGCTTTAACCCACTGAGCCACCCAGGCACCCAAATGATTTGAAATATTAAAGATAATCTCTCTATGGCAAAAGCTTTCTTTTGCTTATTCTTGTTCTTTAAACAATTTATTTTTGAAAGAAGATATTAAATTTTTTGTTAGGTAAAAACCATTTTGTAGATTGAAAGAAATTATACCAAAAAGCTACAAATTATATAAACTCAATTATATAACACTCTGGAAAAGGCAGACTATGTGATAGAATGCAGATCTGTGATTGCAGGGGTTAGGATTTCGAGGGACCGGTGTTGACTGCAAAAAGGGTCACACATGAAAAATTTTAGGGTGATGGGATTGTGTGTTATAAAATGCTAATTGGAAGATATGACACTGCACAAATCAAAACCACAGAGTGTACTGAACTGTAAGAAATTTAAACACCAACCATGATGTCACAAATCTCAGGATATGAGGATGGCATTACCTTACTGAAAACGCAGGAAAAAGGAGCTGACCCTAAGTAACCTGGGAAACCATTATTTTGACTGATTGCTGTAAGGCTACTGACACAATGAACTATAGATAAACACCCTACACCATTTGATAAATTCATTCCCTAATAGGGCATATGATAGTTTTAAAACTACTGTACATGTGTACTGAGGTTAAATAAATAAGTAAATAAAATGTTGATAATGGTAATCAAGCTTCTTACTGTCAGAAAAAGAAGTTATAAATAAATGAGTGAGGATTAGAACAACCCTTGCAGTGCTGGATTAGAGTTGGAAATACCAATGTGAACTCATGTTTATTTAATATGGATACAATGTTATATAGATGTATGTTGGATAGTATATGCATATATTCATTAGCTCTCTCCAAAGAAGTCCTAGATGCAGTAGCAATTCTTGGACTTATTTTGTCCTTTGCACTCTAAGAGTCCCCTTTAATATTTCTTGCAGGGCTGGTTTAGTGGTCACAACTCCTTTAGTTTTTGTTTGAGAAATTCTTTATCTCTCCTTCTGTAGTGAGTGATAGCCTTGCCAGATAGAATATTCTTGGCTGCAGATTCTTCCCATCAGCACTTTGAATATATCATGCCATTCTCTTCGGGCTTGTGAAGTTTCTGTTGAGAAATCTCTAGCCAGCCCTATGGGTTTTCCCCTGTAAGTTTCGGACTTCTTTTGTCTTGCTGCTTTTAAGACTTTCTTTATCACTATATCTTGCAAATCTAATTACAATATGTCTTCGTGTTGGCCTACTTTCATTGATTTTGAAGGTGGTTCTCAGTGCCTCCTGGATCTGGATGTCTGTTTCCTTTTCCAGATTAGGGACACATTCTGCTATATTTTCTTGTCAAAAAATTGTCTTTATTAAATAAAGACAAGAAAGGATCAGAGAAAATCTCCAGAAACAACAAAGCAAGTAATAAAATGGCAATAAATATATATCAATCAATAATTACTTTGAACGTAAATGGACTAAATGCTCCAATCAAAAGACATAAGGTATCAGAATGGATAAAAAACAAGACCCATCTATATTTCAGCTAAAAGAGACTCATTTTAGACCTAAGGACACGAGTAGATTGAAAATGAGGGGGTGCAGAAACATCACACAAATGAATGGCAAAAGAAAGTCAGAGTGGCAATACTTATATCAAACAAACTAGATTTTTTGTTCTTACATTGTTTTTATACTGATTTGGTACCTGAGTAGTACTGGCCTCATGGGGTGATTTTGAATGTATTCCCTCTATTCCATTATTTGTAAAGTTTTAAAAAAGATTGTCACTAAATTATTATTTTTTTAAATGTTTGGCAGAATTCATCAATGAAATCATGTGGTCTTGGGCTTTCCTGTACTGGGAGATATTTAATTTCCAATTCAACTTTCACTCTTGTTATTGGTCAAAGAAGATTTCCTATTTCTTGGTTTCAGGATTCATAATTCAATTCAATTCATGATTCATGATTCAATCAATTCGATTCAAACTTGTGCATTTTTAGGAATTATCTTTTTTTCCCCCTAAGTTATTGACTTGTTAGTATATAGTTGTTTATAGTAATCTGTTATCACACTATGTGTTGTATTGTTTTCTCTTCCGATTCTCATTTTAGTTTTTGAGTCTTCTCTCTTTTTTTTCTTAGTTAATGTAAGTAAAGCATTGCAAATTTTGTTTATTTTTTTGGAAAAACTGGTCATTATTTTCAATACCATGTTATTGTTTATTTTGATCTCTATTTTACTTATTTCTGATTTTCCTTTTATTTCATTTCTGTACTAAATTTCAGCTAGGTTTCTTCTTTTTTTTTTTTTGGTTCCTTGTGGTGTAATGTTAAGTTGCTTATTTGAACTTTTTTCCTTAATACAAGAATTTATAGCATGAATTTCAATCTAACATCTGCTTCTGCTGCATCCCACAGGTTTTGGAGTATTTGTTTTCTTTTTCTTTTGTCTTGAGACAAATTTCGATTTGATATTTGATTTCTTATTTGGCCTGTTGTTTGTGCAGTAGTGTGTTGTTTAATATTTACATATTAAATATTTAATATTTACATTGCAGATATTCCAGCTTTGTTTTATTGTTGATCTTTAGTTTTATACCATTGTGGCAGGAAAATATACATGGTATGATTTCAGTGTTCTTAAATTTGTACAATTTGTTATATCTCTTTTCATGCAATTTAACCAAGGGATTCTTCTAAGTGTATTTGAAGAAAATTTCTATTCTATTTTTCTTGTAGGTAATGTTATATATATTTATTCTGAAGTATGCTTCAAGTAAAACCTGTTCTTATTGAAAAAAAAAATAACTTTAACCAAGAGCATTCATTTGCAATAAAGCGTATCAGGGCCACCCGGGTGGCTCAGTCGGTTAAGCATCTGCCTTTGGCTCAGGTAATGATCTGGGGGTTCTAGGATCAGCCTGCTTTGGACTCCCTGCTCAGTTGGGAGTCCGTTTCTCCACTCCCTCTCTCTCAAATAAATAAATAAAATCTTAAAAAGAAAAGAAAGTAAAGCATATCAGAGGGGAGATAGGTGAGAGGATGGGTAAGATAGGTGAAAGGGATTAAGAGGACATTAATCATGGTGAGCACTGAGGTATGATGTATTAGAGTTGTTGAATCACTATATTGTACACCTGAAAATAGTATCACACTATATGTTAACTATACTGGAATTAAAATAAAAAACTTAATTAAACATTTTCAAATAAATAAACAAACAAAATCCGTGATGTGAGGTGGTGGCTACAGAAAAGAAGAGGTTGATCCCTGGTGCATTTAAAAACTCTTCTGGGCTGAAAGTATCAGAGTAGGAATAGAGAGTCCAAGCACTCGCGTATTTATTGGCAAAACTGGCACTTATTGACCAGAACTTTTCTGAGTGGATTTTTCTTGATGAATAGCATCATGTGTTAAGCAGAGTTTGAGTATTCATGGATGACTGCACTAAATTTATTTTTAAGCTTGGAAGCTTTCTAATTGTCTGTATAAGCAAGTAGCGTAACTGACACTGTATTTTAAAAATAACCGACTTGAACACATTTAGTGTTTTTTGCTCCAGTAGCATAAAGCCAGCTGGGTATCTATAAAAATAGATAGCCAGCTATCTATTTGAAAATTTGAATAGCCATATGTATGCTCATCAAAACGGTAATATCTATGTTTTTAGGCGCAAATAATTCAGTCATTTTATCAGTTCCAAGTAGTGTGAAGTCTATTATAATGCTTGAAGTAATGTGATTTGAATGACTTGATCTTCTTTCACATGCAAATCCTTGGGTTTTGACTGCACACACCCCCTATTATCTTCATGAGAAATAGAAACTACGGATCCATTAAGTACCATCCTCCACACCAAAGTTTTCCTTAATGGAACTTATTTTTCCTCTGAGTGACTTCAAAACTTATCGTGGCACCACTCCTATTGTACACATCACAGCTCTGGACATAGTCACCTTCCACTGTGTGCACTTTTCAGGTGAAGTGCACTTTTGGCAAAACAATACGGATGAAAATAATTAGAACATATGAATTAGAATTAAAATCACAATGATTTTGACATATGGACAAAAAAGGTTTTAAGTAGCTTCATGTTCTGCTGCTCTCCCAGGGCTCTGACAATATGAAGGGCCCACTAAGAGTCTGTTGAAGAAGCAAATTAATGAATGTGTACCTCTTTATTAATAAACTCGATCCTAAGAGAACAGAACAGTAATGTACTGCTCTGAACCAACAGAGCTGAGAGGTTTTCTCTGGGATGTTAAACCAAACCGCTTATTTAGTCGGCCTGCAATTTCAATGTAAAATGCAGTCGAACAAATGGAAAGGAGAGCTCTGTCGAGATGAATATTAATTATATGAAAGAGGACTTTAGTAACATCACTTAATGAATGCCGAGTAGCAGGTTTATGCCACCTCTTCCCATGGCCGTTACAAAATTTAATTG
>CM053607.1:28384287-28448905 GCA_028646535.1 Procyon lotor
ACTAGATGGCCATGGCATTAGGTTAAGTGAAAACCTGATAGTATCATCTGATAGAAGTTTCCCTTACTAGAAACCAGAATCTTTAATCTGGCAGATCCTAAAGGTAAACAAATAGAAACCATAAATTCTCTAAGTGGACAACTGGGAGTGAGGTATGATGATGCAATGTATTTCTGACCTATAATCACCCTGAATGCTTAGCTTAACTTCCAGTTGTCAGCATCTTTGTTTCTTTCCTTGAATGCCAGAGTATTAATTAAAGCCCCCAGGAGCTGTTGACAATAAATTACTGACTGGAATTATCTATGGAAATTCAAGATCTCTTGCTTCCTGATGGTATAACTCTGAACCACAGGTTTAAGTGAGCTCATAGTTACTCTACAAGACATAAGCCCAAGGTTCATAGGAAAAACTCTATAACAGAGTAGCACTTTTTTGGTCCCCTTCCTTCTCTATCTCACTTTTTTTTTTTTTTTAAGATTTTTATTTATTTATTTGACAGAGAGAGACAGAGATCACAAGTAGGCAGAGAGGCAGGCAGAGAGAGGGGGGGAAGCAGGCTCCCTGCCGGGTGGAGAGCCCGATGTGGGGCTCAATCCCAGGATCCTGAGATCATGACCTGAGCCGAAGGCAGAAGCTTTAACCCACTGAGCCACCCAGGCGCCCCTCTATCTCACTTTCTTACATGCTTGCTAGTGAGCTCTTTGCCCCTTTGATAAATTGCTTACTTTGGATACTTCCTCAGTTTCAATATCTGGAGGAACCCATATTAATTCAAAGGGGCCCCTTGTATTTCCAGTCCTTGGTATTAGATCCAACTATTCTAGCTATTAGGATCATAGCACTGCCCAATTATTACTAGATCAAAATATATATCATATATTGAAAAACAGTGTCCCAACTACAGTGTCATTCTTCCCAGTCTGGTCCTTATAGTTGTACCTTTAAGAAGCCATTTAATTTCCTACCGTGCCAGTTACTTCTGGATGATGCTTATACTCAAAAAACCAGTAGATTCTGTGATTGCACACTGTCACACATCCTTCACTATAAAGTGGGCCCCTTGGTTAAGGCAGTGTTACATGGGATCCCTGTAATGATAAATTAAACAGTCTGTGAACACTTATGTAGTAATACTGGCTAAGAGATTGTGAATAGCGGTGGTAAACTGATACATGGAAGATTATAAATCTCACAAAATATGAATTGCTGCCTTCCTCCCCAGTTAAGTGGAAAATTTCAATAAAAGTGACTTGCCACCCAGGGGCTGGCTTGACTCCTCAAGGAATGGTACTTTACCAAGACTTCATGTCAGTCTGTGCTCCTACTCACAGGTCACACATTTAATAGCAGTGGTAGCTAAATCAGCCTGGGTGAGAGGTAGCCCATGCAGTTGGCTCATGCATAGTCTTAATCCCTTCCATCATGGATCCATTGTGTTCCATTCATGGATCCATTGTATTCGCACTGGAGTGGCCAAGTATAGAGCTAAGTAGCATCACTCTTTCTACCTAATTACTTAGAGCCTCTCCTAAGACTCTGGTGGTCATAGGAATCTTTCAGGCAGAGTTGTAGGTGTTTGTAGTTGAAAGTGATTGAGTCAATCTACATACCTAGGTTTGGTGCCAAGTAGAGTGACAACTGACTCTGCCACTATAATGGACACCATAGAACACATTTTTCATTGAATCCCTCTCACAACCTCCCTGAAAATTAACTATTGCTTGATCTTTAATCAGTTTTAACTAAACCAATTGGCTTAGAGAGTCTAAACAACTTTCCTATAAACTTCAGTACTTTGATTCTAATTGCCATGCTCTGTTCAGGAAACCCCCGTAGTATTTAGAGTTCTCCAGTTGAGGGTTGCCTCAGAGAATTCCTATCTTTGATTTCAGAACAGTGAATAGAATATTGATCATAGCTAGGCCTGAATCCTCCCCAAAATATGTAATTAATTAATTAGTTAGTTAGAGAGAGAAAGAGAGGGCACAAGCAGGGAGCGCAGGAGGCAGAGGGAGAAGCAAGATCCCTGCTGAGCAATGGGCCCAACGAGGGGCTCAATCCCAGGACCCTGGGATCATGACCTGAGCCCAAGGCAGATGCTTAACCGACTCAGCCACCCAGGCATCCCCCAAAATATGTAATTTAGTTAGTATAAGGACATTAAGAAATGTTATAGGTGATGTCAGAGGAAACAGAACAGAAGCCATAATAGTTGCTGTTCAAGATAAAAGAAATTACTTTCTTGTGAGAAATCAGGAAAAAAACCAACAACTAAGTTATTCTTTCAAAGTAAAAAGCACTATCAATAAGTTAGAAAGCTGCAGGCATAATGCTTGCCCAAATCCATATTACAAAATGGTAATTTCATGTCAGCCTGCTATGTGGAATGCTTAGTGAGCACAACTGTTCTGGTTGACATTCCCGATCCTTCTTTCAATGGCTATTTGAGGCCGTGGGGATGGGGGGAAAATCAACCATCCAAAAACACAGAGAACATGGAAGGCTGAAAGCAGACTTGAAAACAAACATACGGAACCTCATACTGTGAAGAAACATACTGTCCCTACTGCCCAGTTGTTTCTATTGATTTGTTGTGTTAGAAGCAGGATATGCATCTCAGAAGGAGGAAATTCTCAGCTTGGTACTTCATTACCAGAAATGTAATCTCTGCCTGAAGGTCTGTGTAACCCACATAACTCAGCCTGTGTGTGGTGGCAATTCAGAGAAATAGTCCCAGAAAAAAAAATCTCCAAATTTGGGTTTCTCAATAAAATAAACGTCAAAATAACTAAAATTTTGTTTACAGTCTCTGACACTGTCAACATCCTTCCTTTAAATTCTTTCTTTTTGCCATTTTCAACTTCCTAACACAAATTCCAAGACATCCTCCCTCTGGCCTTTTGGACTACTTGATACCTGCCCTTTCTCCCTCAACCATCTTGGCTCTCTTATTTTCTTTTGTGAATAATTCTTCTTGTTTCAAAAAAACAATTTTTGGTTTTGTTACACATTAATATTTGTTCTCATGTCCTCATAAGACATTTGTATTAATCTGTATTCATCTCAGATCATTGCCCAAATCAGGATGGAAAGCCCCTGGTTAACCCTGAGTGTCCAGTGCGGTTAGAAATAGTAAATACTATTTATATTAAAAATTACACACACACATATAATATATAAAATACACATCCATAATATGTATCAGTAAAGGCTAATATGAATATATATTCACATATATGGGTAAATATAATTAGTATAATCAGTCAATGCATAGAGAAAGAGATTTGCTAAACACTTTTGGTAATAATTTATATGTTTTAAGTCATGTGATAACTTACAAGAACTCTAAAGAGTAGTAATCCAGTTGGCCTCATAGTTCAGAAAGACTGAGTCTCAGTGAATTTATACAAATTGACCCAAGTCAACACATGACTAGTAAGCAGTAGAGCTGGAATTCTAAACCAGGGAGTTGGATCCTAACTCACACTTTGGACTGTCTTTCTCAGAAGAATTTTGAGCATCTTAGATGCTTGAATTCAGGGACCATGAAGCTCCAGTGTAGCAGAAGCCAGTTATGAGATGGTAGAAGAGGATTTAGTCAGAAAACTGCTCTTCATCCTCTGTTTCCCAGAAGATGACTATTGACATTCATTTATGTTTTATAAACCTCACCGTAGTAGTTGATAATCAGTTTGTAAACTGGGAAGTTGTTGTCAGCCAACAATATTGCCTACCAGAGCCATTGCTTCCGGTCTCTGGGAGGATGAGGTGCTTAAACAGTAGTCAAGGTGTTACATTCACTAAATCAACTTGGAATCTGCTTTATAGAGGCATTATGGAAAGAGAGTAAAGTATATCATTGTCATTCCTAAAATACCTGGACTCGTAATGGTTATCTTATGAATTAAACATGAATTGGTTTTTATTTTTCATTAATATATAATACATGTCCTTAGAAAAAGTTCAGGAAATAAAGATAGGCAAAATAGAAATACATAAATGACATAATGTATTTTGTTCTCTTCCTTTTCTATGCACACAAATATTTGCAATCTTATTGAAGTCAAATTATACCCTATATCATGCTCTATTCTTTTCTCACTTAATATGTAGCAAATATGTCTCTAGACCAATAAACTTCATTCTACGTCATAAAATAACCTCTACATATTATTGTTGTATTATTTTAATAAAAATATTCATTAGGCATATACTACATTAATACAATACCATTAGGTATTGTGGATACAGTTAGGAATTTTTTTTTTAACAATTTTATTTATTTGAGAGAGAGAGTGTGTGAGAGAGAGCAAGCACGAGCAAGATAGGGTAGAGGAAGAGAAAGGAGCAGACTCCCCACCAAGCAGGGAGTCCGATGCTGGACTCCATGCGGCACTTGATACCAGGACCCTGGGATCATGACCTGAGCTGAAGGCAGACACTTGAACAACTGAACCACCCAGGCACCCCATACAATTAGGAATTTTTAAAAGTCTCTATCCTCATGGAGCTTACAGTCTAGTGGGAAGAGGCTGCCATCAGTAAACCAGTGAGTCAATCATGCCAGATGAGCCGTGTACATTAGATGCAGGTAAGTGCTATGTGGAAATTTTCAAACGACTAGCTAAGGAGAATGAGAGTTTCCATTTTAATTGGCCTGCTATAAGAAAGCCTCAAGAAGAAGATATTATTTTAACAAAGACTTGACTTGACCGATCTTCGGTAGTCAATTTTTAGGCTATGATTATAATCATAAACAGTGAAACAATGACTGTCTTTCACTTGTGCATAGCTGTCCATTTATTCTTCTAGGTCAAGAGAGAAAGGCAAAGTTTCTGTTGTTCACAAAAGCACATCTGGTGGATTCCTGAGTTACTTTGTTAAATTGTCTTTCTGAACATTTCACATCCTCACCAACTTCCCCATATCCTCATCAAATCTTGACAATCTGATTCACTCTTCTTTATAGTTTGTTAATCTGATGGGAGAAAAATATTTTTCCTTCTTCCTCACTTATTATGCAATTATTATCGATGTTAAGCATTGTATATTTATATTATTGCAGTATTAATTAAACCCTCAAAAGGTTTTTAGGAAAACCTTTTTCCAAAAGAACACAGTTGAATATTGTGAATAATACCCAAACACCTACATCATAGTTACCTGCAAGAACTTTCCTTACTTCTTCCTTCATCCATCCTAGGATCAACCACCTGAAAACTTGAACTACACATTCTGCCACTTATACATCACTGTATTTCCAAATACTTAATATATTTATGTCTCATCTATCTGTTCTAGTTATTATCGTTTTCCTATTACAATGTGATGATTTAACTCTCACTTACCTATCTTGTTCTCCTCTCCCATCCCTGAAAATTTTAATACATTGGTATTTGGTGTTATAATTTACACTCATGAAAATGTTATTCACAGATGAGGGTTGTAATGTATTGTGATTATGTGATTATGTGTAATGTATTGTGATTGTGCTATTTTTTTTTTTGAGATTTAATAATTGCTTTGTTTTCCTCTGCTTAATTTATTTCCTGGTACCTGTTCCTAATTCTCTCTACACCAAGCAAGACTTTTCAGTACTATTTTCCACAAAGCCTATCATATGAGGTGATTTGCTAGTTCAATTTTCCTCTTCTTGGAGACATCCATCTTGGAGATCTCTTATCTGGGCTAATCACCCTGCCTATCTGGTCTGTTACAACTCTCTGATTTCCCTTCACCATTACTCACTCTATACCTGCATTGGTACTTCTGCTTTCTGTACTCAGAGTCTTGCCGTTTATCAACTTACTCCATTGATTTGGTAGAGAACATTCTTCAGTAGCTTACCAAGAAAGGATTTATGGGAGATAAATAAATGGGAAACCCCGCATTGTTCAATTTACCTTCACAGTTGATTGATAGTTTGGCTACACATAGAGTTTTAGGTTGCAAATCATCTTCCAGATTTTAAAGGCATTACCTCCATTACCTTCTAGCTCCCAGAGTTGTTGAAAAGTCAAAAAACATTCTGATTCTTTATCCTTTGTATGTGAGCTCTTTTACCCCAGCCCTCTGGAAGCTTGCAGAATCCTCTAATTACCTTAGTGCTCTAAAGTTTCAAAATCATGGACCTTATTAAGCCAAGCTCCTTTTATCTAGCCAAGCTCTGGGCACTTTAGTCTGGAAATCCATGACTCTCATTTATGGGAAATTGTTTTGAGTTATTGCACTAATGATTTCCTCCCTTCCATTTTCAATATTGTTAAACACATGGCATAACGTAATACTGTGTGGAGGGGTCCCTCATACTTTAGTTGTGCTAAGGGTTAATATTAGGGATCTTATATTCTTTGTATTAACTTGATAAATAAACTTGATTAAGTATAGTCATAGACTTTAAAAAAGCGTTATATATTCGTCCTTTTTTGAAGGTAAAATCCTTAGAAGTTATAAAGATATTTACTTGACTTTCAATGTGTTAGAAGTTTCAGGGTACCAATCCTTCATCTGCCATATCCCAGCCTCTGACCAAGTTGAAAGGTGACAAAATAAAATTAACAGCTTTACTACCTGTAATACAAAAATTTGTGATGAACCTGAATTAAACGTGGCATTGCCTCCTATCTCTGTCTCCAAAATGAATTTAAATAACCTTTCACCTGAGACTGCAAACTTTTCCATGGAGAAAGAGTTACACCTCGTGAGTTTATCATGTGATAGCTGAAGAGGTGGAGAAAAACTGTGCTGCTTAAGATAATGATAATTCAAAAGAAAGGAAAATGAGAAAGCCATTTCTATGTCTACTTCATTTTAATGTAGTGATTCTGCCCTTTGTCAGTGGACTCAATGTCAGACTTTCCTTAATTTTACCAATTAGCTAAGGTATACTTCCTTCAGTAGAAAGATGAAGGTAAAGGTCATTGAGAATTCTAGAGTACTTACTCTAGCTTTCTTCAAGTGGCAAAGAAAGTAGAAATTATTGAACTTGGCAGGGACATGGGAATAGTAAAGGTGTACCCCTGCACCTACATTTGTGATTCTCAAAATTTTAGCATGCATAAATACAATCAGGGAAGTCTAATAAAGTGCAAATGTATGGCTGTCACCTCAGAGACTTTCATCTAGTTTGTCCAAACAAGACATCCAGAAATTCAGGAAAACGTGTTTTAATAAGCTTCTCTGTTGATTGTTTTTCATATAGTCCTTGGATTCTACTTCGACAAACACTCAACATAATGTCAAGTACCTGTATACAAATTTTATAAATACAAAAAAATAATAAACTCAAGACTAGCTTCATGGGTTTATGAATTTTTGCTTTGATTTGTTGTCATCAGAGTGTGTGAACCATGAACATAATTCCAACCTTAACGTAGTATGGGTTTGTTTTGCTTCACAATTACTGATAGTCTCTCACAGGTGGTAACCTTACTAATGTGAGTTCCCAAATAGCAGGTAACATTATTATTATTATTATTATTCCCCATTACACCAATGTGCCACAATTTTTCTTCACTTATCTAGTCTCTTCATCACTGCCAACAACACCTTCTCTTTCCTTCCATCTTTTTTTTATTGGCCTGCAGACTCTTAATAATAAGTATCTCGGATTTTATTTTAAATGTCATTCTAGACATCAAGCTTGAATCACATCACTATGTTATTTATTCTTAAAGAGCATTGTACATCTTCATCACTATTTTCACAATTAACAGTGATAGAGCTGTTTTTCTGAATATTTCAGTAATGCTCGACCCCATTATTTGACTAGAGGCACCAATAGAACATATTCATGTTAATTATCTTCCAGCCTTCATTGAAAAACACCTCCTAAGTAATTCCAGTTCTTAGTAGAGTTCCTGCTTCATTATAGCCACTACTTCAATGAACAAAGTAGGTAAGATTCTGATTATAAGGTACAATAAACCCTGTGTCATGAATTTAAATCAGAAATGTTAATATACCTGTTTTTTTTAGTATTATAAACAGTATATCAATATTTTGTTTTCTAATTTTACTCTTATTTTCTTATCACATCAATGGCACACATTTTGTAATTTTCCCTACATTCCAAGAAGCATTCAGTGACCCCTCTTTAGTAGCAAGAATAACAATAATATCCATCGATTACTTCACTTATTATAACAGTCTTATGAAGCAGGTAGCATGATTACTAAATTATATTATTTTGGTTAGAATTTTACATATAATTGATTCATTTTAGACTTTATGACTATTATTTAAATGATGCTGAAAGGTAAGCACTTTATATATTTTAAAGATTTTATTTATTTTAGAGAGCACATGTGAAGGGTAGGGAAGTGCAGAAGGAGAGAGAGAGAGAATTTCAAGCAGACTCTGTGCTGAGTACAGAGCTCCCCATGGGGCTCAATCTCACAACACCTAGATCACAACTTCAAGATCATGACCTGAACTGAGACCAAGAGTTGGACACTTAATTGACTAAGCTACCCAGATGCCCCAAAAGTAAGCACTTTAATTGTGGGATTTATATGGAACACAAATTTTAGAGATCATTACTTGAGTTTCATCATGGCAATTAAGATTATTATTATTATTATTATGGCAACAAGAACATTATAGTTTTAACATAATTACTTCCCTTTTATAATAAGGAATTTATTTTGGTGTTCTGTGCTGAAGGACATAATTAGAATCATACTTATAACAGTTATCTTTATGATATTAGTCAAAGTTTATATTGCTAATAAGTGATTTTATAATCTAAATAAATATGTCTTCTATTTTTAATATGAGAAGAAATAATTAGCTAATTTCTAGAAAAAATACAAATATCTTGTTTATGTTTATGTTTATAATTTATTTCAAATTAAGTTTAAACAGAAAACAAACTTAATATTTTCTAATTATCTGTATAAGAAAAAATAATTTTAGAGATAATTTAGAGATAATAATTTCATATCCAAGAAGTCCTTACTGCTCAATGTAACTCTGCAGGTTTAAAAAAATGGAAGGAGAAAAAGTTTTAAATGGAAGACATCTAGTAACTAAATCTTGAAACAAAAAAAAAATCTCAAAATTAGCCTTGAAAAAATCAGTCCTCTGTATACAGTACCTATATTATATGAGAGGTTCATTATGAATTATATTTATGTATTTCCAAAATAATTGGCATTTTGTTCAATGTCCCTTTTAACTGAAGGATTAATTACAGATTTTTCAGAAGAAATTCAACTTGTATTTTTAAATATTCACAAGTTAAAAGATTAAAACGAAATTTATAGATATTCAAGCTGGATAACACTATTCAGAAATAATTCTTTTGGTTTTTTTTTAAGATTTTTTGTATTTATTTGACAGAGAAGTAGAGAGCACAGGCAGGGGGAGTGGCCGGCAGAGAGGGAGAAGCAAGCTCTCTGCTGAGTAGGGAGCTGGATGCCGATGCGGGGCTCGATCCCAGGACCCTGGGATCATGATCCAAGCCGAAGGCAGACACTTAATGACTGAGCCACCCAGGAGTCCCAAGAAATAATTTTTAAATTATTGAGTAATTACACTTTACTGCAATTAGTGTTGATTATTATTATAGCCTTATATTTATTAAGTGTTCAAACTTTACTGGAGTCTATTCACTGTCTATCTGAGTCTTGAGCTGCTCTTTGCAGCTCCTCAGTAAGGAGCTCAAGCCTCCTTAGGTAAGCCTCCTCAGTGTGGATGACCCCCAGTATGGCACAGCCATATCATCCAGCCTGTCCACCGTCATCTGAATGCCCTTCTCATTTTTTCTACACATGCCCGTCATGTGGCAAGGGCTGGAAGCCTGGAAATTATATCTGATGGGCTCTCTCGCCATCTCTAGCTTAGGTTTCACCACTGGGAGGTATGCGCAGCTTAGAAGGTGGAAGAGAAGTAGACAAAAGAGTAGACTCCTTTGACGGTGTTGGGTGCTCACTGAACTTCAGCTGAGGGCAGAGAGGTGACGTGTCAGAGATTCCAGGCATTCTGCAGACCACCTGCCTGACTGACGTGAGCAATGAGTTCATCTGTAGTGGTTTCTTGAAACTCCTGCAATGGCCAGATTTCCTGGAAGCCAGAAATGGGTTTGTCTGACCTCTGACCACACAGGCTTTGCTGAGATGTGTAAACAACTAATCTCCACATCAGATACCATTCTATTCGGTGTATTTAGAGAGTCTCTCTTTTTTTTTTTTCTTAACTGAAAACTGATGGGTACATCACTTACGGACTGAGCCAACTAAATATAACTTCCTGGTTACAAGTTTCTCAAATTCATTAGTGTGGCTTATAAAGAAATAAACAAACAAACAAAAAAAAACAAAACAAGCTTTATTTCCACATGGCTGATGCTTTCCCAGAAAACATATGTCTAAATTAACACACACACACACACACACACACACACACACATACGCACACACACGCACAATATTAAACTGAAGAAGCAGAGATAACATCCAAAAAATGTCAAATTCAATTGTTTGTTTTGTTTTGTTTTTTGGGGTTTTTTTTGGGGGGGTTGGTAAGTCTAAGAGAAAAGCAGAAAGCTCCGAAGTTTTGTTTTTCTTAAAATACCTGGTAATCACCAGCTGGAGGTAATTACATAATTTTTAAAAGTTTTTAGGTTATGGCTGTTTTTATCTACCTAAGTGTAAATTATTTGTTTTCCTTTTCCCTTTTTGGGAGGATGGACAGGAAGGAATAGAAACTCTCAGAAGACAGTGATGCTGTGATTTTGCCCCAAGCACGGAGGAGGACCCACATTTATTAGTACTATTCTATTCTTCACAGGTCTTCCCAGCCTCCAGTACTGTGCCTCTATATTCTTCTGCTGCTTTGCAGAGGATATCACGCCACGTCTCCACTTTAAAATTTCAATGTCTTACCACCAGTCATAGATTATGTTCAAGCTCCATCCAAGGCTCATGAGGCTGCCCACTTTACTGGTCCTACTCGTGCCCCACTTTGCTTCTGGCTACTTTCTCCACTTCTAAGACACTCCAATCTTGGAAAACAATGGCTGCTCCCTTTGCCTGCAATATCTCTTGCCTCTGAGCATCTCCCATCCTCCCCCCTCCTCTGGCAGCCCACTGCACTCCTTGCCTCTTCTCCAAACCTCTGGTCACACTTTGAATATCATCTCAGCACTGGTCAAGCTGTTGTGTCTCTGATTTCCATGCCGCGATAAAGAAGAAAATTTTGTATTTTGTCCTACTCCTTCATAGTCTGTTGGACATGTCTGCACTGATAATTGTGACAGCTCATTGACATTTTTCTGTTGGAGTAACATCATCCCCATGGAATGTAAGATACCAAAAAAAAAAAAAGAATGTAAGATACTTTTCTGTCCTGCTCCTTAATATATGGTACCTCACATGCTTGGTGCTCATGACGAGCACTGTCAGTGCTTGTTGAATGAATACATAAATGCATGTTTATTGACTTACATATTTATGAACTACAGTTTATTTATTTATAACTATTAATTTGATTTCCAGAACTGCATCTATGCCTGGTAATTATGATGAAAGTATAGAGACATTCATCCTGTCTTACAATACATGCTTTAAATAACTGTTACAATTTTGTCCATATCCTGGATAGAGACAAAACTGATGATTTTAATGAAACCATTCTCCGTGGCTATGAAGATAAGCTACTGTTGGCTTGGGTTTCATATTTGCATTGTTAATTTCAATGAATCCAATAACTGCATATGTATCAACTACTACGTGTCCAGCTTTGTGCCAGATTCTACTGGGGAAGCCATAGCCTCGTCAGTCTCTACCGTGCCTTGTGTATGAGGCAGTCAATAAGAATTTGTAACATGAATAAAGGCACTAACTGTCCATTTGGAGGCAAAAAGATTAATACTGCTAAACTAAGCATGGTCAAACAACACAAGACAGAAAACAAATTTTACATGTGTGACAGTGCCTGAAAAATACCCGTGCTCTTAACACACATACATCTTCATAAGAAGTGAGGAGTCTTAAATGAATGCTGACATCCTCTGATAGGAGAATACACAAGGTGGATAAGCTATACGAACTACAAAAGATAAGGGGAAAGGGCGAAATAATCTCGGGTCCCAAGATTAAATAGACTGAATGCAGGAGAACAAGGCTATCTATGTTCTCCCATAGGATTGACAAATGTTACTTCTGAATCTGAAGGGGACAATTCTTGTTATTTTTGGAAAGTTCTAATAATCTTTCTTTCCTAGGAAAATATAGACAAGCCTGGCTGAATATCATATTTCTAAGTATCGATCTTGCAAGTTTTGCTGGGTTCATCCTGGGATAAGGGTAGGAGAAGAAAAGGGATGACAAAGGGAGTTAAAAAAATTAATGACAAGACCACCTTGAAAAGGGAAAGAAAACACAGATTATGAATTTAAAGGAGAGAATGCTGGTGGTGTTTTTAGTATTGAGCTCCGGATCCTGGTTATCCAGACAATCATTTCCCCACAAATAGATGAAAGCATTACAATAATTCTATCATTTCAGCTCTGAGGTATATACCCTATAATTCTGGAATGCAAGATTTTGAGGATTACAAATTCTTTTTATTTATTTTCAGCTCCAGGCATTCTGCAAAAGCAGTTTCACTGTTTGCAAAGGTCTTATTGTTGTTTGAACGATGGTTTCTGCGCCTTTTTTTTTTTCCAGAATTGTCTATTCTGAATCACCAGACTATTTTGAATTGTCTTAATGATGTTTGCTCGGATATACTGCTTTGAGCTATAGAAAGCTCATAAACTCTGAGTCAAATAGAGAAGCCTGGTGCCTGGGGAGGTGACTTACCATTTCCAATTTCATTGTCATCATCTATAACATGGGGTGAGGGGTAGTGCCTTTACCCATCACTGGAAGTACAAAATGAGACTGTTGGTGAGCGTGTTTATCGAGCCCCAAATACAGAGTAGATGCTCCTGAACTATTACCTCCCTATTCTATTTTGTTTAATCCCAAAGCTACATGAGTAGGTTGAATAACCTTCTGTCTCAAAATAGAATATGTCCTTTTGTTTGTCCAAGGTCACTGACTCACGAAGTACTTCCCAACATGAAGGCTGACCTAGCCTCATCGTCCAAAGAAACATTCTGCTATTCCCCAAAAGATTTGCAGCTGAGATAGCGGATGACTTTTACATAAACAAGAAAGATACCTCAGTGTAAGTGAGCAAGGACTTTGGCTACTGATAATCATCAATTAGAAATTGACTTAAATGTTACCATGGTGATCCAGCAGCTTGGGAAAGGGGGAGTAGGTGACAATGTAAAAAGTTGCGAAAGAAATAATAAGACTATTAAGATCAACACTAGTAGCTGATAGTATTTACTCTGTGCCAGGCTCTATGCTGAACATCACATGGACTATCGCACCGATCCCTCCAACACCTCTAGAACTAGAGACCGGTACTGTTACCATTTTACAAAGAAATCAATCTGAGCTTGGATTTGAGCCTACCAACCTCACTCCTGCAAAACTATCTGCAAAACCATTAAACCAGGAAGAGGCTGGGGGTGGGGATAGAGGGCAAAAATCTGATCAGATCAGAGATCAGAGTCTGTAGTTACTTTAGTTCAGAAAAGGGAGAAATGCCCGTTAAAGCGCTCCTAATGTTTATGAAATTCATCCTGTCCTTGGATCTATTCAGTCCCCATAATGAGTTAGATTTCTTTGGTCTCTCTAAAGTCTCCTGACAAAGGATTTCTCCTCCAACCTAGAAACTTACCAGGATTATTTATGAAATGGCCCTCTAAGGTGGAAGTTCCTCAGTATTATTGATTTTCTGCTTCAAATCCAGATCCATAAGGTAAATTCTATAAGCCAACAAGTCATTCAGTGGCTTTTAAGCATCTGCTCTGGAACTAGATTGCTGGCTCCGATCCTTCCTGACTGCAGTATGTCCTTGCTCTGTGACCTTGGGAGAATTGCTTAATCTCTGTGCACCTCAGTTTGTTTGTGTATCCATTTTAGATTAAAAAATTTTAAAAAGTCTACTGGTAAGATTGATTTGAAGATTAAATCAGTTTATCCATTTGCTGTGTTTAGAACAATGCCTGGCACATTGTAAATTCTCACAAACTGTTCAGGCAAATATTCTTGGTTGACATAGTGATATTTGAATCAAAGCGTGAGGTGCTTTCTGCAAAATTGACGTTAATAAATTCAAAATGATGCAAAACTAGAGACAAAGTTTAAGAAAAATCTAAAGTTCATGAAATTTTTTTTACTAATTAAGTCATGGGTAAAAAGAGATTGTGAGGCACAATGATGAGTCTACCTCATTCCTTCTACCTTAAAAAACCAAAGCACTAATATTTCAAGCATCCAGTTCTGTCATGAAATGGTCACATTGACAGGAGGCAACAAACAATGCTCATCTTCCACCTTTGACGGGATTTGTCTTCGGAATCCATGACTAAGCCTTGCCTCCTTCCTTAATTTTTGTCCCTTCTCCATCAGCTGCTACCTTATTTAGTTCTTTGAGAAACTTGAACCCCCATTGTGTCACTTAAGAACTAGAAAAGGAAGGGTAGCGAAAAGCCTCAGAAACTTGGGGAAAAAATCAGTAGGTTCATTTCCTATTAAGGCCCCCAAAATGTTACTCTTCTGTGTACTAAATTTTTCAAAGAAGAAATTCAAACCTCAAGGTTTTCAAACTTCAGATATTTTAAAGAACTTCAAACTTCAAAAAAATATTAAGAGATATAGAAAGATAAAGAAAAAGAGCCCTGCTTATATGATCTTTTCAAATAAAGTGACAGAGAACTAATCAGGCAGAACTAGTTTAACTTTCCTTTTCACATTTGACTCCCATCAAGGTTACCATTTACCATCAGCTACGTAAAATATGTAATAGCCAATTTTCATGCATTTACAGGGATCCATACCTTAATATTTCTTTCCTGTATATTTGAAAATGATCTTTGACAGTAGCAGTTGAGATATGATATCATGAGTAACAAAAACGTGTATGAGTAGTAGGAGTTGAAAAACAGACTACTTTAGCAAATTATACCTTTTACACACACACACACACTGCATAGATTTTGCTCAGCCATTTGTGTCGTCTCTGCTCATCACGGCTTATAGCTTTCATGTCAATGTTGTAAACATAAATCTAATTTTTACAAAAATGGTTTGTGTTGGGTAGGTATGCAGTTATAAGAATGCCTTTGGCTAGTCCTAGAATCTTTCATGTTGGAAAACTAAGCACAGGGAGGTACTAAGAGTATAGCTCATTCTGTCAAGTTAGAGAGAGAATTGAGGGTTCAGTATGCCTTAAATGCGAAATGATGCATGTGTGGAAGTGAAAAGTCATGGCAACTTTGTGAATCTTTAGGCAGAATAATACTAACCAATTAAACGCTTAATGTAGGTTTGTTGAGTAAAAGACTTTGAGCGTCCTAAGGCAATGGCAGTGATGTAGGAGAATTATTTTTAAAATAGAAATCCTAAGACTTGGGGACTGAATGTAAAGGGAGTGGCCAAAACCTTCATGGTCCCTGGTCTCAGGGAGGGTCATAAATTGAGATGTGGTTTGGCGACAGTCATTAAGTGATGGGAATGTAGGCTCAAACACAGATTTCAGAGGAAAGTTTGTTTTGAAACATAATGCAGCTTTAAAAATCAGAGGTTTTATTAAAGTAGAGCCCTTTCTTCTCATCTCTTGATGCAACTATTTTTAAAATCTTCTTGAAGTACAGTTGACACACAATGTCATATTAGTTTCAGTTTTACAACATAGTGATTCCACCAGTCTATACACCATGCTGTGCTCACCTCCAGTGTAGCTACCCTCTGTCACCACCCAACGCTATTACGACACCATAAACTATATTCCCTATGCTGTACATTTTACCCCCATGACTTATTCATTTTATAATTGAAAGCCTGTAAAGTAGACACCTTTTAAAATTTTCCTCTCCATTTAATCCCTATGACATGGCATATAATAAATACAGAGTAAAATTAAAATGTAAAAAAGAAAATAAACATTAACAATGTGTTGAACAAGTGAAGGAATGACTGAATAAGCATCCTGATTGGAATGTTCAGGGGCAGTTGGGAAAATGAATCAGGAGTTCAGGATTAGGTAGTAAGATTGGGATCGTGGGAGTGAATACATTTTGCCAAATTAGAGTGCGTAGAGCAAGCAGCCTAAAATGGATCAAATTTGATAAATGTGGAGATAAAGAAAGGTATAATAATCAACCCCACAGGCATGAAAGGTTAGAACTAGAAAGAGATCATAACATTATTTAGTAATGTTGCTCCACCAGAAACACACACACACACACACACACACTGATATTACAGCTGAGAAAACAAGTCTGAATGTGTTAAGTGCCTCACCCATTATCAGGTGGCTGACTCAAAACTCCTTGTCTCTGCTCAGGGATCTAGGATAACGTCAAAACAGAATAATTGTTTTCAAGGGTTTTTTATATCACTCTATGCATCACTGTTTACACTTTCATGGCCAAATATATTGTTTGTTTACGCAGAGGTCTTTTGATTATTTTTTACCCCTCAAAGTCACTACTAACTAGCAATAGCAGAAAATGGGCTGATTGTTCAAGCGCATATGGAGTAGTTTTTTTATGTTTTAGTATTTTCAGAGAATTATTGTTTTGGGGCTGTTAACTTCTTATCTTTCAATAAATTGCAGTTTGTATTAGCATCATAAAAAGGATGGCATTCATGTATACGTAAACAGCTCTCCTTTGTGAATATTAATTTGTTTTAGGCATTACATATAGAACATAACTATCAATGTTGTGAATAATTGGATTCAAGCTTTAATTTGGGATTGCTTAATATCAGAGCTTCAGAAAATATGATAACGGAAAAGATTAATTTGAAGTGTCCAAAGATAACAATGGCAAGAGAGGAGGAGGAAATAGGGCAATGTTAGTGTATTCTGTTAGGTTATAGACCGTGTGATTGGTGAATATTCTTTTCTCTGAAATACTTAATAGTATTTCAGCATTGTGTAAATATCTGTGACTTGAACTTGTGATAACATCATGAATATTAATTACGCAAAAAGTAGTAATTCCTTAGGAAAAAAGACTAGATAAAATGACCCGTGTGTTTTTGTCCAGGACGTTGGCAAGAAATATTTTTCTTTCTTCTGATAATTTTCAGTATAGAGATTGCTCATTTTAGAAAACTCGGTCTTAATTGATCACACGTCCTTATCCTATAAAGTAAGAGGGCTTAACTACTGTTTTTTTTAAATTCTTACATATATACATTTGAAAACATGATTTAATCAAACACTTTGATCAATAGCATTTGAGGTCTTACTTCAAATGAATAGTTCATATTCTTTCAAAAATTAACTTTGTAAGTATTGAATAGTCAAGGGATAATGATAAAATTTAATAACTCTAGCACATAATAACTTCCAGATTTTCTTCTTCCAACTTTGTAGAATGCAGCAGCGTATACCAGGGAGTCAGGGGGTAGGAAGATGTGCTTTCTTCTCTTCTGTCGCTAATGTCCTGGGAGGTTGTACAACCACCGTTGTGTGCAATCGATTGACGTCACGCTCTGGGACATGCACGGTCAGCGGGGGGGCCCCAGCCACTGTGGACTTAAACTGGTTTCCAGGGGAGAGGACTGATTTCTCATCTGACAGCTTCCGTAGAGAGGAACATAAGAAGACATCCTTCACTGGTTTGTTGTCAGTTAGGGAATTAAGCTCAATAATTCAACACATAGTACTTGAAAATTTTTAAATGTTTGCAAAATATGGGTAATGAGGGTAACTTTGTTTCATATGCAAAGTGCACCTACATTCTAATCTTCTGCCTAGTAGAATCATTTGTGGCCAGGCAAGCATCATGATTTTGTACGCTCATAGCCCTGCCTGAGGTTACTTCTGCTTGACTTAAAGAAGCATGTGTGAGTTATTTTGATACAGGCTTTAGTGTTGTAGAGGACAACTGAGTGGCTGTTTGTGTAAGAGGCAGGCAGTGATGTCTTTTATTTCAGAGAAATTTTATTTTAAATTGGACATCAAATTCTCTAATATTACTAAGTTGAAATTTCATCAAATTACAACACTGAACACAAAGATCACTTCCAGTGGAATTTCTGTCTCAGGAAGTGAGATAGAATAACCAGTTGTTTGGAGTGGAAAGCATTAATCTAATATGAATAGATTCCATCAGACAAAAATAAAATAAGCACATAAAAAAAGAGTGGTAGGGGCACCTGGGTGGCTCAGTGGGTTAAAGCCTCTGTTTTTGGCTCAGGTCATGATCTCAGAGTCCTGAGATCGAGCCCCACATCGGATTCTCTGCTCAGCAGGGAGCCTGCTTCCCCCCTCCCTCTGCCTGCCTCTCTGCCTATTTGTGCTCTCTTTCTCTCTGTCGAATAAATAAATAAATAAAATCTTTAAAAAAAAAAAAAGAGTGGTAGATGCCCTGGGTTCCATGTGCTCTTATCTCCTAATTGATGGCAATTAGACTTTCTTTTAAAAAAGTAATAGTTTATTTTGAAGTCAGAGACAAAACAAAGATGAATACTACCAATGCTGTTTGACAGGAGAAATGCAGAAGTATATAGAGTGGAAAAGAGGAAACAAAAATTATCACTATTTTCAGCTGAGGATGATACTTTGAAAGCCAAAGAAAATTGACTAAAAAACATTGGGAACTATAATTCAATAAGATGATAAACTCAATTAAAAATAATCAATTAGAAAATATTAGAAAATAAATTGTTGGACTTAAGATTAACAAATAGGTAGGGGCTCAGTCAGTTAAGCGTCTGCCTTGGGCTCAGGTCATGATCTTGGCGTCCTGAGATCGAGTCCTGCATCAGGCTTCCTGCTCAGTGGGGAGTCTGCTTCTTCCTCTTCCTCTGTGCTCTCTCTCTCTCTCTTAAGCAAATAAATAAAATCTTTTTTTTTTTTTTTTAAAGATTTTATTTATTTGACAGAGAGAAACACAGCGAGAGAGGGAACACAAGCAGAGGGAATGGTAGCGGGAGAAGCAGGCTTCTTGCAGAGCAGAGAGCCCGATGCGGGGCTCGATCCCAGGACCCTGGGATCTGACCTGGGCCGAAGGCAGACGCTTAACGACTGAGCCACCCAGGTGCCCCAAATAAAATCTTTTTTAAAAAAAGATTAATAGGTAGAATATCCAGAATCTGTTCTATTCAGAAGCTACAGAAAGAAAAAATAGAAGTAACATAATTTATTGGCTAAAACCAAAGACTCTGAAAGCGGATCATATTTATTTAAAGCATAGCTCTAGTGCTTTTTGGATCTGTAGCTTTGGAAATTATGATGATGAGAGTTATAATTTCACTGTAACATATAAAGGTCTATCCATAAGTTTATCAATACAAAACTAACCAGTGCAGATGCTATAGACACTGGTATGAACAGACGTGACATTTAAAACATGAGGCACAGACTCGTGTGCAATGCACGCTGCCATTTATGTAAAAAGAAAAAAAACAAGTGCCTGTTTATGCAGGGAACTTGCTGGAATATACATAGCAAATTCATCTGAGAGACACAAAAATATTTGCTTCCAGGGATGAAGACTAGGAAGAATTTGAACTGTATTATCAAAAGAATGCATTGCTTTTATATAATAACTCAATGAAAATATGAAATATCAAAGTTTATACTCATGATTTCTAAATCGTAAGTGATTTAAACATAGGGAATCAAATTTCATGTTCTTCATGGACGTAAAAATGACCTAATCACATACATCACTCCAAAATTCAACTTTCCCTATTCTATTTCAGTCTTCAGAACAGGTAATGAGACAATTTGGAATAGTGTCCTCATCTCTAAAGTGGTGAAAATTAAAACACAAACCAAACCAACCTAATCTGAGTATAGGCTGAAAGTGAAGTGTAATACTTAAGACTATAGACTAAGATACGTAAGTCTATATAACAGTTTGGTACCTAGCAATAGTTTAATTCAGTAAATGTGAATCCCCCAGCCCTTCTTCAGACCTTTTTCTGCAAGGACAGGAAGAGAGCCACAGCCCTCCATGTCTCTAGAGGAACTGGAGAACATGGCATCATGAGAGTGAGCTCTGCTTGCTTTGGCCTGTCATTGGCCATGGGTAATCAAGAATTAAAACGACTCTCTAGTAAGCTGAATTCCTAAAACCATTTTTTTTAAGGTTTTATTTATTTATTTGAGCGAGAGAGAGGAGCAGAGGGAAAAGCAGACTCCCCGCTGAGCAGGGAGCTTGATGTGGGGCTCCATCCCAGGACCTTGGGATCATGACCTGAGCAGAAGGCAGATGCTTGAGCCACCCAAGCATCCCACTCCTTCTAAATTGAAGACAATGAATGCGAACAAATGCCTATTAAACAGCATGTGAAAAGAAGCTAAAATCACAATCTCATGCTTTCTGGTATGAAACACCTTCCATCCACACTCTAGAGATATTCCCCCACTGGAGTCATCAAAAACACTCTGGTTCCTGGGGTGCATGTGGAGACGATGACAATGTTCAAAGTTGGGCATCTGGGGATGAGGAGAAATTCCTGAAGATGCTGGCACATCAAAGCCAACTTCTTGAAGAATGCTAGTCAACAGTGGATTGCTAAGAGTAGGCCACTAAATGTTAAAACAATTTTCAAAATTCTCTAGAAATTCTAAATGACTTTGATCACTTGATTTTTTTAACACCTACTCAAAAGGAGTAAAAACACTTTTATGTAAGTATATTAAATAGTCAGGAGAAGGAAACTAAAATTTATCTAGTGCTCCCTACACATCACTTATCATGTGAGGTATGTCTCAGGAACTCTCAGCACCGCACAGATGAAACAGCAGGTAACTCAGATGTCTGAGTGCATAGACCAAGGTCAGCACTGCTGGAAACAGTGAGGGCCTACAGTCTGGTTTCCCTCCATCTGAAAAAAATCTTATCCACAGGGTGCCTGGGTGGCTCAGTTGGTTAAGCGGCTACCTTTGGCTTGGATCATGATCCTGGAGTCCCAGGATCAAATCCCACATCGGGCTCTCTGCTCAGCAGGGAGTCTGCTTCTCCCAAGGACCCTCCCATCTCTCTCTCTCTCTCAAATAAATAAATAAAATCTTTTTTAAAAAATCCTGTTCTCTTCACGATAGTGTTTGGTTTCAATCTTTTGAACTGGATGTAACTTCTTTTGGATAAAATAACGAAATTTTATTTCTGTACCCACAATACAACAGTAAATTTATTAACACCCATAAGAACCACTGTGGCCTACAGTAATCTGTGCAGTTATCGTAATCAATATGAAGATAATCGTTTACATGGTACTGTTGTAAGAAGAGTAGAGAGTCATTGCTTTAAGTCTGAACTCTTCCCAGAAAATTCTGGCAACTTTATTTTCAGGGCTTTGCCCATCATGATGATTACAGCTATCAGAAAAGAAGGGTACCCAATCGTTAGATTTATGTTGGGAAGCAAAATGTTGTTGGAAGTGAAAAGAATACATTTCTATGGGCTGAGTAGGAGAGCAATGATCTGTGGACTATTTTTGTCTTTGTTCCTGACAGCCAGTATCTCTCTCAGAGTTAATTAGATGATATGATCTGAATGGAGATGGTGGGGTACAACATGACATTAAGCAGTTTAAGGAGAGGAATTACAGGAATATGAGGTTTGGGCTTCACTGTGCCAAATACTTCTATATGACACATACACACATTTGGAGGCAGAGCACACTATTTAGAAATCATGAAATTTCCTTGGGTAAGAAAAATTGTATACATAATGCTTGAAGATTAATAAAACATCTATTATTGGGGAAATGCTAGAATCTAAATGAACATAGTAACTAGAACTTCTGCAATAGGGGCGCCTGGGTGGCTCAGTGGGTTAAAGCCTCTGCCTTCGGCTCAGGTCATGATCTCGGGGTCCTGGGATCGAGCCCTGCATTGGGCTCTCTGCTCAGCGGGGAGCCTGCTTCCCCCTCTCTCTCTGCCTGCCTCTCTGCCTACTTGTGATCTCTCTCTCTTTGTCAAATAAATAAATAAAAATCTTAAAAAAAAAGAACTTCTGCAATAATCCCTCCATGAAGGAACCAACAAAAGACCACAAATTCTGCAAATGTCTTCACTTTTTCATTGTATACCAAACATTCATTTGAGAATTTGCACTGAGGCCCAAAAAGCATACCAGTAAAAGTTAAAGATCACTCAAAGCTGCCTAAGGAGTCAGTCATTTGGCTAAGGTTTTTTTCAGAAGAGGCAATTATGCTTTGGATTTTGAAGGAGTAGAAACAATTTACCTCAGGTATCATTTGAAATGCATAGCAACAGAGATAATTGACAATTTAAGGTAGTTTTCATCTCTGCCTCATCAAGTTCTTTCCTCACAGAACAGTGTCTATTTAGATTTTCTTTATTTTAAAGTTTAGTTATATTTTTTTGAAAATCCTGCTGCTGAGAGTCTTCTCCGAGTCTGGACAAGGAGTACATTTGGGGGGAATATGAAGAATCCCACCTCACACATTGTACAACATGAGAAAGAGCAAGACTTTCCTCAAAGGCAAATTGGAATGCTCTTCTGATTCTTTTGGGTATTAAACCAAATGGCTGGATCATGTAAACCACAAGAAAATACTTAGAGCTCCAGAATTTGTAGTCAGTTTACCTTTTTTTTTTAACAAAGAATCTTATTTTTATCACATTCTTGTCCCTCTTCTTCATTTTTACTTTACAATTGCTAAGAATCTATTTAATAATATATTTAACAGAAGTTTATTGAATTATTAACATTCAAAGTACTCAGAGAGCAAGAACCCAAAAAATAAAGAGCATCTTTATACTTTTAAAGAGTTTAAAATTAACAGAAGGTAAATATAAGTATTTTAATAACTAAGGCAGTGTCTGATTAATAGGCATAAAAAGAAACACACAAGAAAAGTACTCAAGGGAGGAAAATGGAAGAAAAGATCACTTGTAATTCAGAAGATCTGATAAAAACCGCATGAAGAAAAGTATATTTAAATTAACTAGACTTGCACTGCAGGTGGGGGGTGGTTAGGGAAGGAGTTACAGATGGTGCAGTGACTAACACAGATGCAAAAGTCAGAAAGAAATGGGATGAGATTGAAATAAGACGTTCCTCTAGACCTCTAAGTACACAAAGAGGAGAAGAAAATGAGATTGGTTTTATTTTGATCCTAGCTTATCAATGATGTGATTATACTCTAATCAAAGGAATTACCGTACACCTAATACAGGACCTGTATTAAAGCAGACCCTGGATGTGGGCACCTCAGGGGCGTGGTCTCCAGCAGCAGAGCCGGTCTCTGAAGGGGATGGTGGCTAACAGCATCTTCGTGGCTGAAGACTTTGGGTGCAGCACCTCTTGTCCATCACGGTCCCCTGTTTCTGCCTCTCACGTCAACTTTGTTCAGACACATTATGGGAGCATCCCTTTGGATTCCACTGGGTCTTTCATCCCCAGGGAAGAGTTACAAGGAGAAGGTTATCAGGATGAACTACAATTCACCCCCCAGCCTCTGCAGCTGTTCTTGGGGCCAGATTGATCAGTTTCTTCTACACTTTCCACTCAAAGTCACTCTCACCCTCCACTAGCACCTCTGGGGCAGCATGGCATCCTGAAGGAGTCTGAGCGCCCGTTTGCCATGTTCTCCTTGGGCCAAATTTATCACACTTGTGTGCCATCTGCACTGGGGACAGGAATACAAAGAGATATCCAAATGGATGCTCTTGGCACTAAACACAATCCTCTCATTCAGCAATACTGGATGACATGGGGAGATATGGATTAAATGGGAGAGCAATCCAAATAATCATGGCTAATAAGACCCCTCTCCCTTCTATAGAACTTTAACTTCTCTGACAGCTCACCTGAGTATATACAACTTTAATTAGCATCGGTCTGAGCATCCTATACAGGAGTCAGAACTGTTTTTGTAAGCAAAACAAGCAAACAGACAAAAAACCCATTATGTCACACCTAAATTCAATTCATCGGCATGCAGACATGAAATAATTAGCATAATAGAAACCCATTCCTACATATAAAAAATGATTCATGCTCCCACGGTTTTAGAGAATATGGACATACCATGTGAGTCTAAGGTTAAGTGATACTGATTTTTTGAAAAGAGTAGAGATAGAATAATATTATTCTGAACGCAAACCCTGGTGACATGATCCAAGGGAAATGTAAATTTTTCTAAGCCACCTTTATGAAATTATCCTGATGAGCTGTTTATAGAGTGATGCCTTAATTACAATAAAATTATTACAGAAGTGATGAAAATTGATGTCATAACAATCAAGATAATCATTGTACTGGAATTCATATTAAGAAATTGTCTGATTGGTTTAGTATCAATTTGCCTATCTTTCAGGACAAAAAATAGCAAAACCCAGAATTTCTATTTATAAAAGAATTATATAAAAATATCTGTGTATATATATGGATGCAAGTAGATATACTCATAAGCTCTGATCATTCCAGTAAATCACTCGTGGTAGAAGTATGGACATATAATGGGGGGAGGGGAGCCTAGGTTTTGTAGCTGGCAGAGTGTTTGAAAACTTTTTCTGCCACCTTCTAGTCATTTAGAAAAGTCACTTGAGCTCACTCTGCCTCAGTTTTCTCATGGGTACAATAGGGTAAAGAAGCTCAGAGGGGACAGGGCATACGAAGGACTGTGAAGTTGTTTATCACAGAGGGGGTGCTCAGAAATCCCTGATTCTCCTCTCTGTCAGTAAAAGCAAAGCAGAACATGGATTATGGTGAGAAGCAAGTGGCAGTTGTTTTCTCTCAGACTCGGTAATTTTAGTACAATAAAGATAGGGTCACCATCAATCGAGGTTAGAAAATAAAGCTAGCGTTTGATGGGAAATAGCCAGGAAATGCTGGAAATATCAAATCTGAAAATGCAATGAAGCAGAAATGGGTCAAATTTCAGGTTTTACTTTCTTTTTTTTTTTTTAAGACTATTATTTTTTGGTAATCTCTACATCCCACCTGGGGCTTGAACTCATGACCACAAGATCAAGAGTTGCATGGTCTTCCAACGGAGCCTGCCAACCACCCCTCAGGTTTTCACTTTTAAAAGAATATTTACTGAGTTTATCAAGTTGTGTGACCTTATATGTTGCTCTCTATTGATTGCTTAGGCTGTGGTTGTTCTGTGTGCGTTTTGTTTGATACTTGTTCTTGTTTTTCCCTCAGAGAGCTTAGGAATACCGAAGCGGTTTTTCAGACCCACATGACTTGGTTTGGCTGGAAATCAGCCTGTAATCTTAAAGTTTGCAAAGTGTGAAGCACAGCTACATCTAATTTAGTAAGATTCCTTCTCCCTCCATTCCAAGCCTACTACCTTCTCCCTCCCTCTTCACTTCCTTCCTCTGGGGATCACGACAGCTGTATGAGGGTGGAAACATGGCGTCTTTTGGCTTTGTTTAGTGTGCCGAGCCATGGACCCGGTGCTTCCCTCTTCATGATGGCTCCTTCTCAGGAGGCTGGACCGTTTTATAGTAAAGATTCTGCCAGACCGTTCAGTGAGACTGCGCCTAGTTTGCGTGGTGGAGGGACAGGAAAACCACAATCTTCATCCTCCCCACTCCCACTGGATTAGGAGCACAGACACAGGATCTAAGTCCTAGGGGCCATTGTTTTTAATGCTATGTCATTCTTTAATTGGTCAGCATGGTATAACGGAATGAAGCCTAGTCTCAGAATCAGAAGGTACAGTTCCAGTCTGCCATCTAGTCATTATGACTTCATAAAAATGTCACTTCAGTTCTTCATAAATAAAATGTGGGGGTAAGATAGGGTGTTCCCTGCGGGACCATGTCAGCTCTAAACTTGTATCACTCTGTCTCAGATTGTTCCTAGCTGCTCCTACCACCCTGCGCGTGTAATTTATTTGTCAATTAAACACAGTTTTGTCAAGTGAATAATCACTTTCCCTCAACTCCCCCTGCCTTCCTCTGGAAAGGCTTTAACTAGAAGCTCCCATTCAGGCGAGCTTTGAAAAACATTGAGCAAAATTAACCTTAACATCTTTTGTAAGTCTAAGATTACAAGACTTTAATGTTACACAATTTTTAAGTTATGCTCTGAAAGATTGAGGAAGAGAAGCATCTGTGTGGAATATTGTGCAGGTTGACTCGTAATTTCATTGTCACTTAACGGGCAAATGTTTGATTTAACACACACACCTTCCTGCCCACTCGGGGTAAATGTGTGCGGTGGATTGCAGCTCTGTATGCATTTCATTTACCTTTTCAAGGCTTCCCCAGCTCTCTTTTCATTGTGTATCTCAAGAAAGAGGGAGGTTTGGAAAATTTCACAAAATGTGCATGTGAGTGCGAGTATAGACATAACAGGATAAAATTTGTATCTCTTTTTCTGAGGGAAGATTTTGAAAACTGATAGGCATTTATTGAAGAGGAAATACTACTGTTTTTAATACAATAGAGCTCTTACAGCAAGGTCATTTTCAATTCTTTCTACAACCTTCCCCTCAGAGTGATGAGTGGATTAAATGGGAGAGCAAGATGAGTGGGTCTTGGTAGCAACATACATTCATTCATTCATGCATGCATTCATTTATTTGTTTGTTTATTTATTTAACAGAGAGAGAGAGAGAGAGAGCAAGAGAGGAAACACAAGTGGGCTTCCTGCAGGAAGCCCATGCGGGCCTCGATCCCAGGACCCTTAAAACATTTAAATATAGAACAGGATTTATTTCATTATGGAAAGAAACAGCGTTATTATCTGTGTTGTTACAGGATGCTTAAGTGTTCTTCAGAGGAATTAGTAAGTCTTAAAGAGTTATTGTACCATTGACCTGAATGATAATCTACCGAGTATAATTTTGGGCTTAGGAATCAAATAAATACATCAAGCAAAGGATGGCGGGACTCTTCCTTCAGGCCCTCTTACTATCCTTTACAAAAGGTGGAAGGGATAGCTCTTGCTTCTGAGATTTCTTTTAAACCGCCGATGTCCCTTCCCTGGCGTTATGCAGGGACATGAGATTACGTTCTCATGGCACCCTCCCCTTGCTGCCTTGCTACTCTGTGCCCGGCACTGGTAGAAGTCGCAGCCACAGCCGGTCAGTAAGGCCGGAGCTGCTGCCACAGGGTAGGCTTGGGGGCTTCCAGAGTCCCGTCAGAAGAGACAGGGCGACAAAGAGTCCACTTTACCCCTTCATCCTGTCCTCAGTTTTATACCAGTGCCTCCCCTTGGCCAAACCTAGCTAAAAACTAGAGGGCGATGAAGCCTGGCACGTATATTTTAGAATACAGAGCGAAGTAGGTAAGCGTGGGGAGTAGATGTGAGATGAATGAGAAGCAAAGTGTCTGTGGTTCTCTTATGCTTGACTTTGTCAGCCACCGGCCTGGTCTGAGGCCTGACTCTGTCGGAGAGGAGTTGCCCGCCATTGTCTGTGCTTTTTGTACATCCTGAACTTAATGCATACGGATAAGTATGACAATGGAACTTGCCAGAGCTCTCACATCCAGTTTCTGGACGCATTAACATCAAAAGACAAAGTAAAGACTTTTTATAATGAGGTCGTGCTGAGCCACCAGTCGTCTATAGGCCTTCAATTCAGGCTCAGCAGAGCTCGGCTGCCCGCGGGGAGAGATCAGAAGCAGGGCCCGAGAGGGCACACCTTCCCGTGGGGATCCGAGCAAGTGTAAGTCAGGCGCGCAGGCAGGGGCCGCAGGAGACCGTGACACGGCAATCCGGCGCGGGCTCTAGGAGAGTGGCCAAGAGCACACCTGCCGTGACCCGGGCGTGGGGTAGAGAGGGGGCAACGCAGCTCTCCTGATTGGATGCAATAGACAACATCTCGGTTACTTGAGCTTGGCAGGCCGGGTAACGAGGTTTGAATGTTTAGAGATGAATGTCGCAACGGAATTGAGGTGGGAATGAGGCTTTGCCCTTGGGGATCCCGGTAAACCCAGAAATGTTTCTTTCAACTAAGGACTTGAGATCTAGAGCCCCACTCCCACCCCCGCGGAGGATAACGCTCCTCACACTCTGAAATGAATGAAGCCAAGATTACCAAACAGTTAACCAAAGTGGGAGGTTCCCATGTGCAATCTGAAAAAAATTGGGTCACCTTGTTCTTACTTCCGGGTCCCTCTTAGCCTTGTGTCATATTAAAATGAAACACCAAACCTTGAATAGTAATGAAGGTCTTCCTTGATGGTCTGTTTAGGTACAGAGGGTCCCCTTTACAGAAATGTTTCGAGCTTCCTAAAATACTCTGGGTGTTTCTCCTTCCTCATCAAGTTCCGCTTGTCTTTGCTGCTGGCAAAGTTAGTCATTTCCTCTTTCATTTCCTCCTTTCTTCACCCTCGTTCTAAAGCTTCTCTGGGTGGCTGTGGCCTTTCTCCTGCAGATCTAACTGCCTCAGTCATTTGCAATCCCAACCATTTCTGCTCCAAAAAGCAGAGTCCTCAGGACCTGTGCTTCTATGAAAGCTGAGAAGGAGGGAATTCTAAATGCATTTTTATTGATATGTTTCTGTTACATATAAAAGGGACTGTACATAATACACTGAATATTCTGGAGTTAACTTTCAAGTTCTCTTCATTAAAGGAAAATAAATCCATTGGCCATGGAACGCTAAAGAAAACATCTCTGTAAATTTCTACTCTGAATTCTCTTCTTAATTTGGCACTGTACACTTTTACTTAGTCTTACCAAGCTGGTCAAGGACTATCAGAAAACATAGCTATTTGTAGGCTTTGTGGGACCTCCTTTGAAAACACAAATGGAACCTCTGGTTCTAAGAACAGTCCATTAGAAGATAAAGAGCAAGCAATTTACCAGGTGGTTCTTTCTCTCATTGGTCAAAGTTCATTCCATAGAGCCTCAACTCTCCTACAGTCCCTGTCTTACTGGGCATCGCCAGGCAGCCAGCGGAGACATAAGGGTCTCTGTAGGTCAGGCTGGTGTGGATTTGGAAGACAAAGTTTCTGTGCCCCTGAGAAGCAGCACAAAGGCCATGTTAAAGTCCAACCCTCACTCCAGGGAGGTTGAGAGTGTCAATGGCAGATGGAGATAAGGAGAAAGAAGATGATGGATGTGTCCGGGCAGGAATGGTGGGATCCATCGAGAAGCCACCAAAAGGACAAGCAGGACAAACTGATGGGGGCGGTAGGCAAGTGTGGCCAAGCTTTTCTAAAAGGTACATAGGCTGGCTTTTTAATAAGCTATATGAAAGAGTCATCCATAATTCTCTCACCGCTCTCTCTCTCTATATGTGGAATAAGCTCTATCTAGATGTATCAGAATAATTCTTTATTTTGATCATTTTAAATTAAAAACATGAAACGCAAAGTGATGCAATTTTCCCCATCACTTTTTGGCCAGTCGAGCTGGTGGCACCTGGAGTAGAAGTAGAAACACTTCTGCTGGCTGAACCCTGGTGGGGGCGGCTCCAAGAAAAACACAAGACACAGTCAAGTCCTTGGATGAAGCAAGGCTTCTCTCACATAGAGAAGAAACAGAGCAAGGTCAGCTTCAGTTGTGGGCGTCAGTGCTGCCTGACCAGCTGGTTCCTCCCGACAGCCGACAACTACAGGGCAGGGGGCCTGTACTCATCTCTTCTGTGTTGCAGCAGAAGGACCCTCAACAACTCCTCACAGGGCCAGATACGGCAGTGGGGCTGTGCAGATGATACCCACGCTCAAGCAGAGCAGAGGGGCGTGCTCTGAGTCTGAAGCAAGGACAGGTGCTCCCATGGGATGGGATAATTCCAACCTGGGCTGTGAGAGCTCTTTACCTCACAGTAAGGAAGTACCCAGACCCACGGCCCATGCTTAATGCAGCCGAACAGAAATGAAAAGATTGCAAGCACAAGACTGCCTTTCCCAGAAGGCCGCAGGAGCAAAAATGTACTCAGCTTGAATTATCTAGATAATTAACTCATATCACTTCGCAGTGTTTGACATAATACAATTAAGAGTAAAATCTACCTCCTGTCAAGCAATCCCTATCCCCATGTTGCATATGCTTGATAAATATTGATTAAAAATAGCATCAAACTTTGAAAGGCTATGTTTAATCTGTCAAACGAGAATGTCTAGAGACCACAGAGGAGCGTATTTTGCTGACGGTGGCTTTGTCCTAACTGAATGTCACCTTAAGCGTGGTGGGTACCCTCTGATATGGAGAGGACAGCAGTGATGCTGACGTAAACACCTCCCACTAATAACTGCTGAGTGGTCTCCCTAAGACCAGGAATGGACTCCCTAAGACCAGGAATGGACTCCTTAAGACCAGAAATGGACTCCTTAAGACCAGGAAGGGGGAGTCTGCTGCTCCCTCTTCCTCTGCTCCTCCCCACTGCCTGTCCAACTGGCAGGAACACAGGCTGTTCAGGTCGCTGTGAACCACGGTAGAAAGGGAAGATGCTCTGCAGTGATATTACGGGTTGAGATGAGTAGATGGAAATGGAATTCTTTTTTAAAAAAATTTTTAATGGTTTTATTTATGTACTTGTCAGAGAGACAGAGTGTGCACACACAAGCAGGGGGAGTGGCAGGTGGAAGGAGAAGTAGGTCCCTGCTGAGCAGGGAGCCCGATGGGGGGCTCCATCCCAGAACCCTGGGATCATGATCTGAGCCGAAGACAGTTGCTTAACTGACTGAGCCACCCAGGTGTCCTGTGGAACTCTTTTTTTAAAAGTATTGAGGTCACAAGCTTAGCTGTCACATTGGGCTAAACAAAAAAGACTAGAAATAAAGTCGAGGGGGGAGAGAATGTCAGTGATAACTACATGTATGAAAAATAATGAGCCACTCTTACAGTTTAGGATAAAAGTATGGAATGTAGAAGATTGCTTTCTCTGGGGATGCCTGGGTGGCTCAGCCGGTTAAGCGTCTGACTCCTGATTTAGTTCAAGTCTTGATTCTAGGGTTCTGGGATGGAGCCCCATGTCAGGCTCCACGCTCTTCGGGGAGCCTGCTCATCCCTCTCCCTCTTCCTCTGCTCCTCCCCCAATCGTGCTCTCTCTGTCATAAATAAATAAATAAATAAATAAATAAATAAATAAATAAATAAATAAATAAATAAAAAAGATTGCTGTCTCTCTATATTTGGGCTTTTATGGAAATACCTAAGAAAAATGTACCTTCTTCCTAAAACTAAAACGTTTATGTACACACAGAGGTGTGTAGTCTATGTGTATATTCCCATCTCCATGTAGGCATGCATATATACACACAAACATATGTGTATGTGTATGTATATATAAAACGAGTGAGTGGATGGCATAAACTGAAGAGTAAAATGGACTGTTGAATTCAAATCTAAATGCCTCCATTTACTAGCTTGTGATCTTGTGGTTCTGAGTGAATGACCTAATCTCTTCTCACAGGTATTAGGTTGAATCATACAATATTTCCATTTCTTTAGGACAAAAGGCTGAATAGTAGCAATATCCGATTGCGCAACCTAATCAAATGGGGCCAAATGTAAAAGTAAAGCTTTACAGTGTTGCAAGAGTTAAACGAAACACGTAGATTACTTTGCATAGCTCCTCACATGTGCAAAGTGCTTGTGTTTATTATGAAATAGCATTTTTCCACTTTTACCACAATGTTGAACTCTGAATAACATGCCAGTGCAAGTGAATTCTTCATGCTCTTTTATAAATTTCAGTTCTAGTCTATGAAACAAGGCATTGGGAGAGACAGATAACCAAATATTTAGATAAACATGCAAAGGAAGACAAACTGCGTAAAATACTCCCAAACCCAATCATTTGCCCCCATGAATTACTATTTCCCAACACGAAGCCCTGATATCTGGATGTGCACCTGTTTTGATGACCGGATGATATTCTGTTACTTTAGCAACCAAAAAGGGCTTCTCGCTCTTTTCCCCATATGGGAACAAGAGAAAATTGCTCCTGAGGGCTTTACTGAGGAAAAGAAACAGAAAAGGGAATGAAATCAATTAATAGCCTTGAATCACATCTCTGCCTCCTCCTCCCCAGCCAGTCCCGCCTCACCGCAGAGCAGAGAGGGAAATGTTCTGTGGGTACCTCCCCCACAGTCTCCAGGCACTCAGTGGCTTTGCCCAGGGACATACACTGCTCTGAACCTGAGGGTCTGCTCAGCAGGTTGCTCACACCCTGGGCTGCACCTCTGGAAGCCGACTGTGATGATGTCAAGGCTTTCCTGAGGGAGACTCACTTACTCCCTGGGAAAGTGTCAGCAGTGAAAATAGGGTTTCTGTATGGCAATCTTCTCAGGAACTGATCGTGGAGACCACAACTATTGCAATGCCCTGAATCCACCCCCCCACCACCCCAGAGGTTTATCCTCAAAGACGGACTCGGTATGCCCGGGGTCAGATGGGGCAGACACTGCTGTGTGATAGGAAATAGATCGTTGTACCTAAAACTCACCTAGACAAGGTATCATTGGAACAATTGATGAGCATTTAATGTAAGATTCCGTGATCTTCAAGTTGAAGGACACTCTTCAACAAATAATAAGAAAACATTTTAATTCCACTCAGTACAGTGTTTAGAGAACTACTTAAGATTCAGTAAGTCTTAGGGGCGCCTGGGTGGCTCAGCCAGTTAAATGTCTGATTCTTGAGTTCAGCTCAGGCCCCAATCTCGGGGTCATGAATAGAGCCCCACATTGGGCTCCCTGCTCAGCTGAATCTGCCCAAGTTTCTTTTCTCTCCTTTTCCCTCTCCCTCAGTTCAATGTGCTCTCTCATTCTCTCTCTCTCAAATTAATAAACAAAATCTTAAATAAAAAGTTTCAGGGGTCACCCAGGTGATTCAGTCGATTAAGCATCTGCCTTCAGCTCAGGTCATGATCTCAGGGTGCTGGGATCGAGTCCCACATTGGGTTCCCTGGTCAGTGGGGAGTCTGCTGCTCCCTCTTCCTCTGCCCCTCCCCACTGATTGTGCCCTCTCTCAAATAAATAAAATCTTTAAAAGTTTTTTAAAAAAGATTCATTAGTCTTAGAGTCAACTCTCTTTACCTGGCAAAGCTGAGTTATCACCTGAATTAAAGTCCTGCATTTCACAGTGCATCATGGAGTAGAATCCGGCCGGGAAGTAACTGAGTTCCCACTGAAACTGCTGGAGTAAAGCAAGGTTTCGTGTCAGTTAGTGTTAAAGAACACACTTGACTTGGGAGGTCAATTACATCAAAAGGGTACAGTCAAAAGGAGAAGAAGGAAGAGGAGAGACATTACACAATGCGGACCATGAAAATACTAAACTGTTGAATGATTAGGGACCCAGGAAAGCCTGACGCCTGTGCATCAGTCCCTGGCTTTGACTTGTCCTGTTGACTCATAGCTTCCTTGCTCCTCCCGTAAGAACTATAGGAGCAAACTCTGCTGTGTCAAGATAAGCTTTTTATTTTCGTCTGACTCATTTGCCTCTCCAGATAGTTAAATGTAATTAGCCAGTATTTATTCCATATGCTTCTTGATCTTTCTGTGACTGCTGAGAGGATACATTGGTCCATGAAAACCTCTCCCCCTTTACATCTCCAACCCAGCTCTTTGTAATTTTCTCACCACTCCTCAGTCAACCGCACCCTTCCCTAAGAGTTCACTAATGTTGAGCTTCCTCGTGCTTCAAAGCTCTGTTCTCTTCCCCCATTTCTCTCCATCTTTCACTTTTGAAAATTACATTTACCAGGTTCTCCCCCAACATTTGCCCATTGCAGTGCAAAAGAGCAAATGGAGACACATAGTTTACATATTGTGAAATCATGACCCACGTTATCTCTGCGGCCTGCCCCACATTCCCACTCAGGTCCCCAGAGCCCGCTCCCCAGACATCATCCAGGTGACGTCAAGGATAAAGTCTCCGCGGCTTTCTCGGGGACAGACCTCCTACTCAGTAACTTGAACAGTTCTGGAGATTGGCTGACACAGAACGTGGCAAAAACTAGGTCAGGCCCAGGACTCCTGTGCTGTGATCGGACTCTCCTGAACCCAGTGTAGGGACGGGCCTTGTCATACTCCCCAGAGATGGACAAGTTTGTCTTCTAGACACACTATTCTTCCAACTTAGGGGATCTTGGCTGTTCTTAACACCTCCCCAAACTGCACCAGCCAAGAAGTAAGAAAACAGAGAGGGCAGCGTTCTAGGGATCCTGGGCTACTTAGCTGCTCCATCTTGGGGACTTGGGCTTGTCCCATTTTTTTTTAAGAATCAGCCTCTCTTCCTCTGTCCTCTCAGGAGAGCGGCCGTGCTCTTCTCCCCCCCCATATGCACACCTGTGCAGGCTCTCACCTGGAACTCTCTGGCCTAAGGCCTCAGTTTAGCTCTTCTCCCATAATTGCCCTTTGCTAATCAGGCCCTGAACTTCTAAAGAACTTTATAATGAGCATGAAAAGATGTATGTAATATATATGGAGGCTTCCAAAACATGGCACCTAAGAAAGGGACCCCTGTTACCCAGGTCTATGCACTGTGTTCTTATCTACTCTCATCTTTTCAACTGCCACCCATTCATTGGCTAATGAAGACATTCACGTCTCCCCTGAGATTCATGTCTATGAGACAATAACTGAACAGCAGCTAGAATACCTGCCCAGCCTCCCTGACAGTTACCTGCAGTCATGTGACTTAATCCCGGCCAATAGAACGTGAGTGGAAGTGGTGGGCGCTTCTTCCTCGCCTCCAGGCAGGGGCCATGATGACCTCGCAAGCGGATCCTTCCCTGCTTTCCCCCGAGGCGTGGATGGTGCAGGTGAACTCAGTGACTTTGGCATTCGTGGGTTAAAATAAGGTGAAATAAGCCTGAAATCTTCCATAATTGCTTGCAGGAGAGCTGCAACGTTGATCAGAAATGCCCATGCTGAAATTCACATCAGGAACGAGGAAACCATGACGTTAAGCCACTGACATTGTCAGCTGCCTTTTGGCCCTCTTCTGCTGGAATTTTCATGAACACATTTAAGTCAAGGTATCTGAAATGGAACTAATCCATCATGGTCCTCCCCAGATCTTCTGTTCCTTCTGCTGGGCTTGCAGGTTCAGTAATGGCATCATTGTCTTTCCACTCACCCAAGCTATAAACTTTGCTGTACTATTAAATCTACCCCAGCCCTCAAGTAACAAGTTAGAAACCAAGCCTCCTAGTGTTACCTACAGAATGTGACTTAAAGTAATTCTTTCCTTTTCGCGGTGCTGGTATCTCCTCAATTTATACTCTCTCCAACCTGCATTATTTCCTCCACCTCCCACTTAGGCTCCCGTGTCTTGACTCCAGGCTAATCTATCTCTGAAGCTGCCATTGCAGTGCTATTGCTGAAACACAAATCCAATCACTTCCATGCATGAAGATTAGTAATTCTTTATGGACTGCAAGACAAAAGGCTGAAATTGTTTTAGCTTTGCATGTAGATCACTTACGTTCTGGATTCGACAAGTTTTATCACCACTTGCTACTTCTTGTCAACATTGACTCTGGCTGGGGATCTTATGAGGTTCTGTCTTTTCATGTGCTGTTACCTCATCCTGGAATTCCCTTTCCCCTGAGCCTGTGTAGTGCAGACGTTCTGAGGATGTAAAGACCATGGGATGCAGAGTCAAACTGAGTGCGTTCAAATTAAGATCGTGCTCATCTTTATATCCCTCTAGCATTAACAAGCAAAGAAACTCACATGTACACAAGCCTTTATACTTTACCTATAGAAAAAGTCAACACTAAGGGTTTAAAAAATATTTTCTTGGGGCGCCTAGGTGCCTCAGATGGTTAAGCGTCTGCCTTCAGATCAGGTCATGATCCCAGGGTCCTGGGATCCAACCCCACCTCCAGCTGTCTGCCTAATGCGGAGCTTGCTTCTCCCTCTCCTTCTGCCATTCCCTCCACTTGTGCTCTCTGGCTCTCTCTCTCTGCCACATAAATAAATAAATAATAATAATAATAAAAATGTTTCTCCCAAGGCCCCCCAGGTGGCGCAGTGGGTTGAATGTCTGACTCTTGGTTTCTGCTCAGGTTGTGGGATCCACCCTGGCGGGCTCCACACTCAGCAAGGATGAGTCCCCTGAGGTTTCTCTCTCCCTCTAATCCTCTGCCCCTCCTTGCTCGCTCCCTCTCTTTCAAAATAAAATAAATGAATCTTTAAAAAATATATATTTTCTCCTTTAAGGGGAACTGTCTTCCCAAGAGTAAAGTTTATTTCACTGCCCAACTCCCCACTGATATGTAAACATTTGCAACTTTCAAAGTGAGAATTGGCTACATTCAAAGGCCACAGCTTGTATTCCTGAAACTAATCCCGAATAACCCATCCTTGCATGGGATGCACGTTTTTCTACTACTAGGTGCTTTTGTATTTGTTGTCTATTTTTATTTTTATTAAGTTTTTAATTTTAATTCCAGTATGGTTAACATACAATGTTATATTTGTTTCAGGGTGCAACGTACTGATTCAACACTTCCATACCTTACTCAGTGCTCATTATGTTTTATTTAGTGTCTATTTTTAAGCTGTTTTTGCTATTTTGTTAAACTTGCCCTTGAATTTTTGTTTGAACTAGGAGGAATTTAATAAAATCCTACTTATTCCTCAGGATGCAGGCAAGTGTTACCTCTTCCATAAAGGCTCTCCCATTCTATCACCAGAACTAATAATCCTGCCCACAGTTGCTGCCTTTGAATGTAACCTATAGTTTTACTGTAAACTTGTCTCTTTTCTGCCATGTAATACATCTGTACTTTATGCTACTCTATCCTTTTATTCACCGTGTAGCATCAGAAAGCAAAGAAACCCTCATATACACATGTCTTTATACTTCACCTATAGGAAAAGCCAACCCAGGGGTTTAAACAATGTTTTCTCCCTTAAGTGGAACTGTTTTCCCAAGTGTTAAGTTTATTTCAAGGCCCAACTTGATGCTGATACATAAGCATTTGTAACTTTCAAAGTGAGAAGTAGTCACACACTGGGCAGGGTTAGGAAGATGATGCTTTAATCCAGGGCAATTATTAACCTTCAGAATCCCTGATCAGTTAGGCTTCAGTTAAATGTAGTAACAGTGTAGTGTTCTTGAACTTTTTTCTTTTCGTTTTGATCTGCAGAATATTATCTATCATGTACTATTGAAGCAGACATAATCCAGTTCAACAAGCATAATTATAGCTCACTACTTGCCCTTTAGAAATATAAGAGGGTTAGAAGATTTTCCTAAAATTTCACAAGGATGGCCCTAAGTAGCAAACTTTCTCTAATTTATATAGATTCATTTTGGCACTTTTCAAACACCAGTTGCTGGAGGTCATTCACAAGATTTTAGAAACAGAAGTACAGTGAAAGAGTAGAGCAAATGTCACAACTTGTTAGTCTCTTCTTTAATAGATGCTCCAAAGTGTCATTAGAATCGCCATTTTGGCTCACTCTAAAATCTGTCAGTGGAAGAAACAACCTGAATTTCTAAATATTTCTTCCTCCCTGAGACGAGAAAGAAATCAGGAATGTCTATAGAATATAGACATACCCTGGTGTGATTAAAACCACTGAATGTTCTTATCAATGGATTTGATTATCTTCATTGTGTCAATACCACTTATGTAGATTTCTTAAGTGAACCTCATTCCCAGTAGGTAACCTGGAAATAAGCAGTGTGTATTGGACACTTTGGGAGCCTGACACCCTTTAAGAGTCTAAGAAATGTTTTAGATTCTCTCTTTAGAAAAACATAAATAAATGTTTAAATTAAATTTTCATAAAATTTCCATGGATCTCTCCCAGTAGGACAGTTGACCCCAAGTTACAAAACACAATTTTAAAAGAATTTGAATTCTTAATTGTTAGTTATTTTTCACACTTCAAACTCCACTGGAAGGAAGAATCTAAATCTTTAGCAAAAAGAGTACCTCATGATAATATATTTTCCATTTAGCACATGAAAGCAATAATTAGTATGAAGTTGGATACAATAAAATGAGAATAGCAGAAGTGGAAAATATGTAATTAAGTAGGTTTTGCAGTTCCTTGCCTTACTATGAAATACATCTGGGTTTGACGCCTGACCATGTCCATCCTAGGACTGCTGACTGGCAGAGTAAAAATGATATCTTTCCAAGTACATAGGGCATATAAATAAATAGCAAAAATATATAATTATAGACTTGTTCTTACATTCTGCTGAAAATGGCTATAGTATTATTTTCTTTCATTTCTTCATTTCTTCGTTCATTCATTCAGAAAAAACTTATTCAGATCTTTGCAACTTAATACAGTAGGAAGGAGACAACAAATAAAAATAATGCATGCCTTCAGGGAAATACAAATCAAAACCACGAGATATCACCTCAGAATGACTAAAATTAACAAGTCAGGAAACGACAAATGTTGATAAGGATGTGGAGAAAGGGGATCCCTCCTACACTATTAGTGGGAATGCAAGCTGGGGCAGCCACTCTGGAAAACAGTATGGAGGTTCCTCAAAAAGTTGAAAATAGAGCTACCCTACAACCCAGCAATTGCACTACTGGATACAAATGTAGTGATCCAAAGGGGCACATACACCCAAAAGTTTATAGCAGCAATGTCCACAATAGCCAAACTATGGAAAGACCCTAGATGCCCATCAACAGATGAATGGATAAAGAAGAGGTGGTATATATATATATATATATACAATGGAATACTATGCAGCCATCAAAAGAAACGAAATCTTGCCATTTGCAATGATGTGGATGGAACTAGAGGGTATTATGCTAAGCAAAATAAGCCAATCAGAGAAAGACAATTATCATATGATTTCTCTGATATGAGGAATTTGAGAGGCAGGGTGGGGAGTTGTGGGGGGTAGGGAAGGAAAAAATGAAACAAGATGGGATTGGGAGGGAGACAAACCATAAGAGACTCTTAATCTCAGGAAACAAACTGAGGGTTGCTGGGGGGTAGGGTGGGTAAGGATAGGGTGGCTGGGTTATGGACACTGGGGAGGGTATGTGCTATGGTGAATGCTGTGAAATGTATAGGCCTGATGATTCACTCACCTGTACCCCTGGGGTAAATAATACATTATATGTTAATTAAAAAAAATAATGCATGCCTATTATACTCATGGAATTTTTAATCTATTTGAGATGCTTTTAATTTCCTTTTGAGAATTGAATATAGAAAGGTTATCAAATTTACCTACTCCTCTCTTGTCCATCAAGGTTATTTTTTCTAATGGAGCCATCATAGATATCACGGTAAAACTTCTTGCATATTTAATAAATCTACAAATCATGCCATGGCCTATAATTTGGAGAAGTGTATTAAGAATGTGCTCTCTATTTTTTTATAGCTCCATGTTACGGGCAGCAAAAAAATTGAGAATGTCTTTTATGTGCAATACAGTGAATAAAATCCATTTTTATCTAATTTGTTAGATAAAATCTGAATTTGTTGGTGCCATTATTTGAAGAAGATAAAGTAACATCTGGATCATCATATCAAATGATCTGAATTTGTTTAACATATTTGATGTCCACAAAGGTTCTTTCCTCCTGAAAAAGAACAAAGCTATTAAGTGAGGTTAATGTGTATAGTTCTTGGGTAAACCCCTCCACCTCGAAGGGGAATCCGATGACCTCTACAGTGAAGAAGGTTGAAGAGAGAAAGATGGAATGAGTGTTGAGAATAATTTTCGTGACAAGAGCACCAAAGGGCATGAGTATACATGTCTCTCTTCCATGCTTTAATCCTAGTCAACTTGGGAAATGGCATAGAAGAAGAGAGCAGATTTGTTAGATGACTGCGATGGGACTTAGGGCAGGCTGCTCCAAAATGTGCCAAAGTGGCATATTGATTATTTTAAATTAAGTTACTTTTGAAATGGTGCAAGCAGGACACTCTGACCCTCCTTTCTGTCCCCCTTCAAGCAGGAAATAAGTCTCCCTTGTGAATGTATCCTCCTTGCACTTGCACCAAGTGGTAGAGAGACATCCTTATCACCAGAAATCGAAAATCCAGGGCCAAGAAGTCTCTGTAAACAAATCCTTCTTAATTTCTTCACTAACTAGTTCCCATGTGCAAGTACCTTTCTCTATCAATTCTCCATAAATGTACTGTTTCTTTATCTAAAAGGTATATAAACAGTCTGCTTTGGTCACTTCTTGAGTCCCATATCTAGAGGACTTTGGTATGTACAAAATTAATTTTTCCCTGTTAATCTGTTTTGCATCAGTTTAATTATTAGACCAGCCAAAAGAACTAAGAAGGGTAGGGAAGTATTTCTCCTCCCTGACAATAGCAATGGCTAAACTACAGATGTGTTTTCTTTATTTGATCAGCTCCAACTATGACTCAACATACAGATTCTCAAGAAGACTTTAAAAAGAAAAATCCCAATCTATTTATTAGTACCCAATTTGGGGATGGCTCAATATATATTTTAAATAGGTAGATTTGTAAGAGAGGCTACATTCACTGAAGATCATTGACATATCAATACATGGAAAATTATTTTGAGTGAATGTAGATTTGTGGTAAAGCCATATATGCCTTCTAAATGGTCAATCAGATTTATGGCATAAAGCAGAGAAAAAACATTGAAGCGATACTGCAACTAAAGGACACCATTCCTTCCATAATTAATAATAGTATTTTTATAACACATTGAAATGGCTATGGAAACAGGAAACAATGTAATTCACTTTTGACTTTGTAAATATGAACGTAGGTGGTCTTTCAGTTCCGTCAAATGCTGGTATTTGTCTACTACGTTTCCATAAAGCTTCCAAGAAGATTCTCTATTTTAGGAGCCCCCTTTTAAGGCTACAAGGACAGCATCATTGTAATGATGAAGAATTTATTTGCAATGTTAAACTTTTACTTGGGTGAAATTTTGGAAATTCTTTATACAGATGAAGTACTTCTAGTGCTTGGCAACACATCTAGTTTTACTGTGTTCTATACTGCCATGCATTAGCATTAAAAACAGAGCCAAAAATATCTGAAAGAAATGTCGTCAACTGTCATGAAATTTATCAAATTCATCAGCACAAGGAGCTTAAATCACTGCCTCTTTAAATGGTATTGTCAAAAATCAATGTGGCTTATGAAGCTCTTACTTACACCAATAAGTTCACTCTCATTCTCAAGGGCAAATCTTAAAAGAACAATATTGAACTTAGAAAAGAATTTTCACATTTTGTGAATGTCTCTAATAAAACAATTTCAGATAGCGAAGTTTGCAAATATTTTCATCTATTTGAATAAGACGAATCTTTTGATCAACACCTGTCAGTCGCCATAATGAATCCTGCTGAAAAGCTAGAAGGTCAACCATGTTGCTAGGATGAGAGAGAATTCTAAGTGGACACTTCGAATACATCCCTGAGAGGTTCTAATGCTGATGCAGGACATGCTTGAGCGAGAATCCACAATTATAAAGCCTTCCAATTTTCCAAAAGATAAGAATCTTCAGATACCAAGGAAAAACAAATCTCTTTAATCTTATCTTCATTGAGAACATAAACATATGCAATTTAAATTCAAATCTCTATTTGTCTGCTCAAGCTACCATAACAGAAAACAGACTGGTGTTTTAAACAGCAGAATTTTGGGAGTGCCTAGGTGGCTCCAATGGTTAAGCAACTGCCTTCAGCTCAGGTTGTGATCCTGGAGTCCTGGGATCAAGTCCCAAATCAGGCTCCCTGCTCAGCAGGGAGTCTGCTTCTCCCTCTGACTTCTCCTCTCTCATGTGCTCTCTCTCTTTTAAATAAATAAAATCTTTAAAATAAATAAATAAACAGCAGAAATTTATTTTCTCACAGTTCTTGATGCCGGAAGTCCAAGATCAAGGTGCTGTCAGGGTTGGTTTCTGATGAGACCTCTCTACCTGGTTTGTAGCTGATTTCCTTCTCACCCTGTACTCAAATGTCCCCACCCTTTCTGCACAAGCACATGCCTCATGTCTCTTTCTCTTCCTGTAAGTACTCTAATCCTATCCAATTAGGATCCTACTCTTATGGCCTAATTTAATCTTAATTAGGTCTTTAAAGGTCCTATCTCTAAATACAGTTGACCCTTGAACAACTCAGGTGTTAGAGGCACCAATCCCTGCATAGTCGAAAATACATGTACAACTTTTGACTCTCCAAAACTTTAACTACTGATAGCCTACTACGGACTTGAAGCCTTACCAATAACATTAATAGCCAATTGACACATATTTTGTATTTTGTATGTTATATGTAATGTATACTATATTCTTTCAATAAAGTAAGCTAGAGAAATGAAAATGTTATTAAGAAAATCGTAAGGAAGAAAAAAAAACATTTACAGAACTGTACTGTATTTATTGAAAACAATCGGGGTGCCTGGGTTGCTCAGTCGTTGAGCGTCTGCCTTCGGCTCAGGTCATGATCCCGGGGTCCTGGGATCGAGCCCCACATCGGGCTCCTTGCTCAGCAGCAAGCCTGCTTCTCCTGCTATCATTCCCTCTGCTTGCGTTCCTTCTCTCACTGTGTTTCTCTCTGTCAAATAAATAAAATCTAAAAAAAAAAAAAAAAGACTTGAAAACAATCCACATATAGGTGGACTGGTGAAGTTCAAACTCATGTTCTTCAAGGGTCAGCTATATAGTCATCCTGGGGGCTAAGCCTCTACCTGTGAATTTGAGGAGCACGATTTAGTCCATAACATTATCCTACTTGGAAAAGTTGGTCAGTGATAGACACATTTCCAAGGATGATCTCACTGTTACAACAAATTAAATGATGCAATTTAAATTCATTTTGAAGAGTCCTTAAGAATTATAATAGTCCTTGATACAAGCCTATATTTATGTGTCAATGGGAACTCTGGCCCTTTTGTTACTATATACCTGTGTGTGTCCAGGTTTTCAGAACAAGCTATAATAAAAAAAGTAAAAACAATTTTATTTTGTTTATTTTTTTTGAAAACAATTTTAGATATCAAAAGACATGAGTGTTGTCAAGACAAAGACCATCCTGCAATTAGAATTTTACTTTTTATGACAGGCAAATCAGAGCATGCTTTCCTATAATATTTACTTTATAACAAAATTAACTCTATATTTTGCAAGTGGCCATTAAATTTGCATGAAAGGAAAAAAGTGGAACCCATAGAAACAGAGTAGAATGGTAGTTGCTCGGGTTTGGGAGGTGGAGGAAATTGGGAGATGTCGGTCAAAGGGTACAAACAACCAGTTACAAGATGAATTAATTCTGGAAATCTAATGTACACCATGGTGACTATAATTAACGATACCATATTGTACACTTGAAATTTGCTTAGAGAGTAGAACTTAAATATTCTCACCACTCTCACACTCACACACACACACACACACACACACACGAGGTGACTATGTGAGGTGACATTTGTATTAAATAATTTTATTATGGTAATCACTGAACAATGTAGATGTATATCAAATCATCTCTTTTGGTTCTTAAATTTATACAATTTTATTTATCAATTATACTTCAATAAAGCTAGAGAAAAAGATAGTACTTTGGAAAGATTATTTTTACATTGAATTTGTTGAAAGGATATACTTCCACTACACTAAAATCAATTGTATACCAAATTTTATGTATCCACAGCATTACCTAATAAAGGCTTCTTGGTGGTTCCTGTAACTGATATTCTTGCATGCATACTAGTATAACAGCAGTTCCCTTAGTTTCTGAACCACATAGACATAATTCTACCCTGTTCTAATTAGCAAATAACCTTTTGGCAAAATCACTCAGAAGTCTTTTCATTAGTTATCGGAGAAAAATCTTCAATTTTATTCAGTGCTGTGTTTGCGATTTTAAAAGTTTAATTGGATTCCTCAGGTTCATCTTGTTAGGCTTGTGCTTTTCTCTAGCAGACACTCAAATAAATCTACCATGCTTATAATCCCTTCTTACTCTCCTTAATTATTTAACTTCAGAGAGCCAAATTCATAGTAATTACAACACATCACATATACAGGCTTGATCACTGTTTGCATGATTTCACAGTCACTGAACCGTCTATTCTTTGTACCTCTACCATTTTCAGAGTTAAAAAGGAAATTTCGTTGGATAACACAATTATTCATTTTATACTTATGAAATAGTTCAGACATACAAAAAGGCATGGAAAACAGAAATACAACCAAATCCATGAAACTGTCACTTAATTGAAGAGAGCCAAAGTTACTAGGGATTTTTTTCTTCCTATTTCAGAGAAACAGTAAATGAAGTAATATTGAGTAAAGTTATTTTACTACATAGTCAAACCCAAAGGCAAAAATCTGAAATGGAAAATATCATTTACATTTTACAAAGTAAATGCTCCCAGTGAATGAATATTTAGCTTCAGTCATACATACCAACAGTGGTAAGGGTAAGCTTGATTTTGCAAATTTTCTAGAAGTGATATGGACTGGAGCATGTATCACATTTAAAATTGTCATCAGGGGCGCCTGGGTGGCTCAGTCATTAAGCGTCTGCCTTCGGCTCAGGTCATGTTCCCAGGATCCTGGGATCGAGCCCCGCATCGGGCTCTCTGCTCTGCAGGAAGCCTGCTTCTCCCGCTACCATTCCCTCTGCTTGTGTTCCCTCTCTCGCTGTGTTTCTCGCTGTCAAATAAATAAAATCTTTAAAAAAATAAAATAAAATTGTCATCAAAATTCACCTAACCACTGACATTATAGAGTAATATCTTGATTTATTTTTAATAGTCCACTAGTTTTTACTTGTTTTTCTGAAATTATATCTTCTTATACCTTCAAAAATGATTTTTCAAGCGAGAGGAATGAGGAACAAGATACTAAAGGAGTGAATAAATACTGAAATAGTAAAAGGTAAAAAACTGAAGAAATAAGACATTGCAGACAAGTATAAGATATTGTCAAGCAAGAACACAATTAATGCATCTCTAAAGAATTCAACCACCAAAGTGAAAAGTCTCTTAAAAAATTAATTTCACAACTATTTAATCCAATCTCTACCTAAATTATATGATAAATAAAAATGGGCATATTAACTTTACTGATGTATGAATTCATATTAAATAAAGATCACTGGGGATACTACTCAGCAGAGTTTATGATAATCTGTTTATTTAACTTATTTTACTTTTTTTGAAGGGTCCAGATGGTGAACTAAATGATGATGGAGACCACTAACCCTGCGTGTTTTAGGTCCTTAAAAGCAACGTGAGATTCATGAGATATTCCTTCTTGGATAGATATTTTTTTTTAAAAGATTTTATTTATTTATTTGAGAGAGAAGAGTGAGTAAGAGCATGAGAGGAGAAAAGGTCAGAGGGAGAAGCAGACTCCCTGCGGAGCTGGGAGCCCGATGTGGGACTCCATCCTGGGACTCTAGGATCATGACCTGAGCTGAAGACAGTCACTTAACCAACTGAGCCACCCAGGTGCCCCTCGGATAGATATTTTTTAATTTTAATTTTTCTTGGCTGATAATTTTAGACACAGGGGTCAATTTCAGAGATTTCTACTTGGCCTTCATCGTTACTATATAGCTCTTATGCTTAAGGCCAATGAAGTAATGCAGGGTTTTGCCAACCTACAAATATGTCCATTTCAATTACATATTCAGGGACTAAAAAAATGAGAAGGGGATGGGTTTGTAGAGTCAGTGGAATTACATTAAGCTGGATCTGATACAGGATTCTGTTTACTATCTGGTCCCTACTCTACATGGGCTCATGATAATGTTTCAGGCTCCTGGGTATCAATGTGCTCAAGAATTCTGTGTTCACAAGGGGCACCTGGGTGGCTCAGTCGTTAAGCGTCTGCCTTCGGCTCAGGTCATGATCCCAGGGTCCTGGGATAGAGCCCCACATCAGGCTCCCTGCTCAGCAGGAAGCCTGCTTCTCCTGCTACCATTCCCTCTGCTTGTGTTCCCTCTCTCACTGTGTTTCTCTCTGTCAAATAAATAAAAAAATCTTTAAAAAAAAAAAAAAGAATTCTGTGCTCACTAGTACCTGGGAATGGCTAAGGGTTTTTGTTTTTATTTTTGTTTTGTTGTTGTTGTTGTTGTTGTTGTTGTTGTTGTTGCTTTGAGAAGGTCTAGGAGAATCATTATCATACATACTTGCCATGACTTCTACTTGACCTGGATGCCCCCACCTCACCCTTTAAGGCCCAAACTCTCCTTCAGTGAGTTTCAGATCTAAGAACTGGCTTAAGATGGAAAATAGGATGAAGATTCTGACATTGAGGTATCTATCCTCAGCCTCCCACTCCCCATCTTTGATTATTTTTTAATTTCATAAATTAAGTAATACCCTATTGGCTGCCCATCTATCAGGTCCACTGTGTTCATTATCCTTCTTCACGGTTCTCTGTGTTTCTGTTTTCTTTACCACTCATTAATAACAGTTGCACCCTAATGGTTTCTGACAGTTACCTGTAACAACTGGCCTCTATTGATTCAGGAGTCTATTATTCTAATTTCTATGAAGCCTACAAGTTCTGTAAAAGCATCTCCTATACTCAGCCCTGGCCTCCAGAAGACCTTCAGCATTGAACTTACCAATGAGACTGGTGCTCCTTTCATCAGCACATAACTTTCCACATTGGTAAACGGACATTCTTCTGGGCATCCTTGTGGGAAATGGTCAGCTGGTGGTTTTTCTGGTCTCACATAGTGTATACACTCTAGCAACTCCTCTCTGAGACTTTGTTAACTTCCTCCACTATCTTCAGTGGCAATTCTGACATTTCTTCATCACTCATTGTGGCCTGCCATTTTTCTCCAGGCTTCCAAAAACCATCAAAGCATATATTAGCAATATTTCCCAAGGTCCTTGCCAGGGTGTTTAATCTTGAATCATAAGAGAGTAATACTCTTTTTAAAATAAATCCTTTTTCATCCAATTTTATATTCTATCACCCTTGATCCAACACCCATGTATGTTCTCCAGACCTGAGAGTATCTATTGGCTGTATCCTGTAGTATTTTGGCGTAGAGTTCCTTTTTCTTATCCAACCCAGCAATTTTCTCTTCAGTTTATATTGTGATTTATTCCTAGTTATTAGCGTTCGAGACTGGAGGGTAGGGGAGAGGAATAAGGGGAGTGGGATATTGATGTGGGTTGGTTGTGTCATCTTGGAAGGCAGAGTCCTTCGATCATTTTCAGGCAAAGGGGAGTGGGCAACTTCTTCAGGTTTAGAGACTTTTGAAGAAGCCAGAGATTCAAAATTTCTGAACACAATGACCTATATATTTCCATTCTCAGTCTCAGGGTTCCACTGATTTCCAACTAGGGTCATGATCTTGGCATAGCAGGGTTGAAAAGTAAACCTTCTCTGGTGCCCTTATACCTTTATAATTGCAGGAGATCTGAGAGGATTTTAGGGGAAAAATAATAATTCTTACACAATTATATAGTAAGCACATATCATGACTTGGGAAACTAGATGGATGAAAAAGCTATTTTCAAAGGCATATTGAAAAACTAGCATTCTCTAGTCTATGAAAAAATAAAATTAAAAATACAGTATTAGATTGTTACAAAATCGATTAATTACCTACAGGGCAATAAAAAATAACTTTTGATGCAATATTCTCTAATGGACAAGAAAGAAAAATCACTGTATTTTATTAGTTTCCTAGTAGTTAGTTTCTAACTTTACAGAGTTGAGAAATGACTACATATAAAAATAGTGAGTAGTATGTCAAACAAAGCTACAATTCCTTAAAGAGTAGGATAATCTGAGGTGGGCCAGTTAGACAATGCTATAAGATGACATTAAAGGCTTAAACAATCACCTTTGCCTTATTTCTTATTTTGGAATGCTTGTTTCTTAATACTCTGGTGTCTTCTCCATGTAATCAAACCAAAGTATGGCCAAAATTTTAGGAGCAAGAAACCAAAAAAATGCTTTGGCTTTACCTTTTCTGTTAGGCTTACATTCCTATTATTAGCACCAAAGAGGCTGTCATTATCACCTTGTCATTACAGTTGATTAATTTTGAAATAAATAGGTCAACTATGTTTACATCAGTACAACTGTGAGATCTAAATATTCTTCCTCCACATTATAAGTATTGCATCTCTGACAAATAATATCGTATATATTATAATAAAGATTAGGAGTTAGGGCATAGTCACTTGTTTTGCTGTACCTCTGTTTTATAATGGTTCTATAAAGCATCAATAGCAGATCATTAGGGGCCAAAAATCCCCACTATGTATTGAATACAACATATTTTAAAAATTTAAGATATCATTGGCCATGATGGCTATCACTTTTCCCTCAGCTTGACTAAACTTTCAATGGACTTCTTTCTGCCTCAAAGTACCAACTTCCCTCTCACACTGGACTTTATAGAATCCAGATGGTCTAAACACAATAGATCTTTCCCCTCTCATTACCTAGAGCATTGTTTAGAAAATTTATAACTGAAAGTTCTTCTTCTGTTGCTATGAAAAGTAAAGATTTTTAAACTCCTCTTACAGTTTAACAACCCAAGGAATGTCATTCTCAAGGACCTGGGAACCATCACACTAAAATGGAATCAAGGAAAATAACATCGATATCTCGCAATCTCTCTGTAAGAGTAGGAGGCGAACTTCTATCCTCCACGGGTGATGATTAGCAAACACGGATGGCCTAATGACAGACAAAAATATTTTTAAAACTCAGGAAACAACTCAATAAGTCAACACATCCCATTGATTAACTTCTTCCTCAGTGTCCTCTAGTACTTTTCCACTAGCTCATCCTTGCCCTTCAAGACACTCTCATTCCTTGGATAAAGAAGATGTGGTATATATATACAATGGAATACTATGCAGCCATCAAGAGAAACGAAATCTGGCCATTTGCAACGACGTGGATGGAACTGGAGGGTATTATGCTAAGCGAAATAAGTCAGTCAGAGAAAGACAAGTATCACATGATCTCTCTGATATGAAGAACTTGATAGGCAAGGCAGGAGTTTGCGGGGGTGGGGGAGAGAAATGAAACAGGAAGGGATGGGGAGGGAGACAAACCATAAGAGACTCCTAGACTCAAGAAATGAACTAAGGGTGGCCGGAGGGGGGGTGGTGGGGTAGGGATAGGGTGGCTGGGTTGTGGACAATGGGGAGGGTATGTGCTGTTAAGTGCTGTGAAATGTGTAAGCCCGACGATTCACAGACATGTACCCTGGGGCAAATAATACATTATATGTTAATAAAAATTAATAAAAAAAAAAAAAAAAAAGACACTCTCATTCTTGACTCCGGCTGTTGAGTCCAGACTGAGTTCTCGACTCTCTCTCCATGACAACAACCTTGTGTAAAGTCTTCTTTGCCTATTTTTCCTCTGACATCATTTTCTATAATGACCTCCTCATTCCCCATGTATCATATTCCTAAAATTGCCCTATAGTTTTCTGTCTTCTTTATGATATACTAAGCCAGAGTAAAATAATAAACCAACATTTTCCCTATGCTTTTATTTATAGAAAAGGAAATTTACTTGATGAGCTGGATCAATGTTGTGATGCTTATTACTTGAGAAAAATAATTTTGGAAGATAACTCTGATATCTTAGCTCTAAATGAAAGGAGAAGAGTAAGTTTTTAGTTTATTCGAATCAATTGATTATGTCAGGTCAAACAAACAAAAACATAGAATGGCAAACCACTTACTCTTCCATAATTTTAACACAAAAATAAAGTAAATTTATCACTTGATCAATTTTAGCAAAGATCTTTGAAAATTTTACAGATTCTGTTTAAAGACACACCAGATAATTGCCAGTTTATTAAATTTGCAATTAACTGATTATAAAATAATAAATCATCATCCTTGAAAACTGAGAGAATATGAATGATTTTTATAACTTCCCAGAATGTTCTCAAGCAAAGGTAATATCTGAAGAAAGAAACGATGATTCAATGATTCATTCTTATGAAAAATTAAAAGACTCTACAATAGCATTATATAAAAATGGAATTGCTTGATTTTGGTCCTGAAGTTCCCTTCCCAACAGCAAATAAAGATGCTACCCTGTTTGGATCTTCTCCAATTTTTGGGGGATAAAAAAGCTCAACTGAAACAACCGAGCTCATCTATCAACAAAGTGGCAAATGTGTTATTTAAAACAATTGATTCGGAAAAATTGAGCACTGACCATTTCATTATATTAAAAAGGAGTCACTTAAACCAGCAGGGGTTCTTTAAATAGCATGCTCTCCTATTGTATTTAAAATGTGTTTACACATCATTAACTACTTGAAAGAGAAAAAAGGGTAGAGAAACTTAATGCTTAAAAATTAAGAGCCACTGCTATGTAAATATAACAGATAAGGATGAAGCATTGTCACAGATAGTCTACTGGTACTCAAATTTACAACTACATATTTCCAATGACCTGGCACCAGCAATGTATTTTGGGTCTTTCTGTTTTATAATTAATAAGCTTGTTACAGGGAACTAGAGGTTTCCACTTATATAATCTTGCTGGTACTTTAAATTATTCTCACTAGCATATTGGATTTCAGGTTATTTGTTGTTCTCTTGTCTGTCCCCAAACTCCCTCCAAAAAAAACAAAAACAAAAACAAAAAACCCAAAATCAAAAAACAACAAAAAACAGATAGACTTGACCTTTATTTCATTGAAATATTCAACATGTATATATTGAATACCAAGGAAGTTTCTTGCAATGTATAGCAGTAAACAAGGCAGATAGAATCATGATCCACGTGCCACTTTTATTCTAGTGATGAGCTAGGGAAACTGAAAGACTCCATAAAAATCTGCTTTTTGTTCCTTGTCCTGCTTCTATTCTTGCTAGGACCTGCACCCTCACTTGATGCATTCTTCATGGTGCAATAATGTATTTCCTCCTTGTAAGGGACAAGGAGTTAACGATTTCTCTAGAATAGATAACATCTAAGGAAGGACCAGGTGAAAATGACCAGACAAAGCCATCATATGTGCATTCCAGACCACGAGCACTTGACATCTCCTCTCCAAGACCCCTTGACTCCAAGGAGTCAGCGACTTCTGGAGGTCACCTAGGCCCTTGTCCTTGTTCTAAAGGGTTCCTGGATGCCTGACAGGACATGTATATCAGACCACAAGCCTCAATAAATGCCCCAGATGCCCAGCAAAGAGGAGAGTCTCTCTCCTTTCCTTTCTGAGTCTCCTAGACAGTACAGTACAGACAGTACAGTACAGTCTGTCTGTACCTGAGCTCTCTCTACACCTTCAACAAATTCTGCTCTTGCCTCAGGCTGGTTCACATTTGGTTGTGCCTTTGCCTCCAGGCTAGCTTATACCTACAAATTAAAGACTTCTTTTTCTTGCAGACTCAGGGAATTTCCATGACTGATCTGAGGTTTAGAAATAGGCTAACTCAATTGTCTATTGGTACTATCCCCAGTTTTGCTGAACTATTACATCTGTCTTAAGTACTAGCACAATTTGCTGCTGCTAAATTCCAGGAAAAATATCAGATTCCCTCTCACTTTTTGAAACTCATTGTTTTGGCCACTTAAACATATGCCTGTATTCATTTATAACATTTTTGCTGAATTTGATTTCCTTACTAGAGATTCTGAGCCATTTATATACTTAATATGTCCAATTAGTGTATCTTAGTCCTCCATAAAAAAAAAAAAAAAACAACCAGAATATTTATTGGAGGCCTATGGACTCCAAAATCCCATTGGAGAGGTTATGACATTTTGGTGAGCATTCAGAACAAAATTTTATAAATAATTATTTAAGAAAGAAACACCTTTTATATTGTTTCAGGATTTAAAAACCTCTATTGACCATTTAGATTGGTTTCTTGGAAGAAATTTTAGATAACTATTTGGAAGAATTTGCTGGCTCCAAAGAGGCTCAAAATGATGTTCATTCATACTTAAATTTATTTTTAGCTTATGAATATTAAAATTAAGAAGATGTATTCATCTTGTTAAAAGACAAAATTCAACCAAGTAAATTTGAATATCTAATTATCTTTACTAAACAATCTATGAATCAGGCAACATTCCACCTAGCAAAGAGAAAGGAGCTCCAAAGATCTACAAAAAGGAAAAGATTTTTAAAGGCAGAACAAGGAATTCATAAACAGAAAATTATTTCAGATAAGCCCACCATCCTTTGGGGACAAAAGGATCTTATTAGGTGGATTATCCCATCTTCCTTCAGGGAATGGAGAGGACTCAGAAGAAAGATTACCTTATTCTTACTGACCAGAAAATTCCTGACTCACCAGCTAGGACTATATTTTGGGGGGCAGATTGGAGTTGCAATTAGATTAGATATTAAGTCCCAGTTCGGTGACTTGGCCTAAGAGATGCCATTTTGGGCCTGTGGCTTTCTTTTTACCCTTGTGAATGTGACTCTTAAATTTTAACAAACCTCTGTGTCTTGGGTACATTTTCTTTCCTAATTCTAAGATTCTGTATAGTGACAATTCTTTATTATTTGAGCTATAATTCAACATTGCTGTAATTGAAAGGTCAATAAACAACGCAGAAGTGATTTCATATCTTTTCCTTTCGTTACATAATTGTCAAAAGTACACATTTTGTACCAGAGGACAGTCTGTCACCTGAATATCAGTATCACTTCCACCTGTCCAAGTACTCCGCAGCGCCCGCTCTTACTTGAACTTGAATTCCTATCTCTGGCATTAAAAATTTCCAGTTTGAAACAAACAAAACATGTTTTTGTTCCCTTTATTAATCACAAATATAAGTAAAAGTGGTAATTATCCATTTTCAATGTTAAGTTATGGTTAGGAATGCAATAAAGCCAAACTTCTATTGGGAAATGTATTTGAGCTGTAAATATTTCTCATGGTACTGTTTACGCTGCCTCCTGAAGAAAACGTTGTGTGTGTTTTTAACTTTTGACTTAGTACAAGCCAAGAAAAAATATATCTGCTCTGCATCTTGCTTAACTCAAATGCAGACAAGTATGAAAACACAAATCTTCCAAGGTTTTATTTTAACTATGTAAAGAATGAATATCTTTTATGGTGTATGTGTGTTGGGGGAGTTTAACTTTGTAGAAATGGCTTTTTACAGCCTAAACAATGCATTGTATTTAGATGACTTCTAAAAAACTAAAGCATCTCAATACTGAGTATGAGATGTATTTTATTTCTTCACATAAAGTCTTAAGAAAACAGAGAATGAGAATTTTTTTAAATTGTGTTCTAAGACTTTTAGCTCTCTACTTAAATCAAGCATTTTAATTAAAAAAAGATTTTATTTATTTATTTGACAGAGAGAGAGAGAGAAATCACAAGTAGGCAGAGAGGCAGGCAGAGAGAGAAGGGGAAGCAGGCTCCCAGGACCCTGAGACCGGGACCTGAGCTGAAGGCAGAGGCTTTAACCCACTGAGTCACCCAGGCACCCCCAAGCATGTTAATCTTGATCTACTACCATGATAGGCAATATATTTAGTTTTCACGATAGCAGTATAGTTTACAAAAAAAAAAAAAGGACTTTTCAGGATGCATAAAAACATTCAGGAGTAACAAATGCTATAGAGAATTTTTACTTGCTTCTGCTCCATGTCCTGGTGTGCTCTTGGAGAGTTAATTCTAAAGGGTCACATGGAAAACATTCCATAAAACTGTTGACAACATATATCCCTGTGTGATTTGGTTTTGTAATAGACCTCCATTATGATGTACCAGCCTTTGAATTTAAGGTTCTTTGACTCATTTCTAAAAAAATAAAAAGCCAATTAACTAATTCCAGGAAGCACAAAATGCTGTGTATGGTATTCTGTATTCTATTTTCAGAACTGGTTTGTTTCAAATTCGTGTACTAGTCTATTTCCATTAAAATCAGCAAAAACATGTTGGACATAAGAGGTTCCACAGACTATTGCTCAACTTTCAAAGATTTCTTTAAGCCAGCTTCCATGGAAATGCTCCTGGCACTCTGTTGGGCACTAGGAATAAACTCCATTGAGCCAACACTGGTACTACCTTTGTGGGGCTTATAGATCATGCAAATGAGCCATTGCAAACAGTAATAAGAACTGTAAAGGATATAGCATTTGAGTTGAGACTTGAAGGTTAAGTAAGAGTTAACTCAATTTGTATGGAGAGAAGTTTTACAAGCAGAAGGAGGTTATGTGCAAAGACTCTCGGGATGTGCATTCTAAGGAACTAAAAGAAGGTATGAGTGTTTTTATCTGCTCAGTTGACATAATGGCTTTCTTCCATAGCACAGGTAAATGTCTTGTCCTTCTGCTCTCAAACCTATGCCAGGTACAGACCTATGCATCTAATCATCAGAGTGTTGGGGGATCCTGTCACTTTTCTTTTTAGAAAATGTAAGTTGCTAACAAATGCCATCTGCATTAAATAAATCCAAAGGCAGAGCTTAATTTACTTTACAAGTTCATCTATCTTGTACTTATTCTTCTACCAAATATATAGATGGTTCTTCATTCAATTTTCAGGTCAGAAGTTGTTCAATAACAAAATCTTAAGATTTTTTTTTTTTACCTCTTCCCATTATCCCTTTTTATTTGTCTCCCAGCACATGCTTTTTGAGGATATCTTGTTTGTGTATATACTTATTTATTGTCTAATTATATCCACTACAAGATAACTACCCCAAAGTCAGGGCATTCAGTGAAGTTTCTGACCTGCAGTAGCATTCAGTAAATATTTGTAAAAAAAAAAAAAAAAAAAAAGAATGCCTTTTCTCACCATTTTGTCTTTTCTTCATCCTGTTGCCACTTCTCCTGCTTTTGCTTTCTACAAATGTGTAGCAAGTTTACAGGCTAATTTCATACACAGTACTTTTCAACCAAAATCAAAACAAATAAAATGACAATTTTCCTTTCCAGAATACCTCTCTGCTCCCATTCCACATCCGTCTTGCTCCAAATGGTTTTGCTTGTAACTCGGGCTATAAGGTTGATTGATTTTCAAAATCAGCCTTGTGACCAGGCAGTAATTAACAGCAGGCAGACTATAGAGTCAGATGCAGAATATTAGCTGGGAACCAGCAAAGTCACAAAAAACAACCCAGCAAAGTGGTGAAGAGCAGAAACTAGAGGAGTCAGACAGGCTGAAAATATCAGCTTCAATATAAGAGCAGAATAAACCCCAGAGAAAGCTAACTCACAGAAAGCAGCCGCTAAGTTTTTAATCCTGTAGTTGTTCAAAGAGACCATAGTTAGTTTTACCTCCTAGGCATGATGTTTCATTCCAGACTAAATGAAGCCCCTCTTTTCTCAGGTTCGAATCAGTTTTTTGGTTTTTTTTGTTTTTTGTTTTTAAGATTTTTGTTTATTTGACAGAGAAACACAGTGAGAGAGGTAACACAAACAGAGGGAATGGTAGCGGGAGAAGCAGGCTTCCCGAAGAGCAGAGAGCCTGATGTGGCGCTCGATCCCAGGACTCTGGGATCATGACCTGAGCCGAAGGCAGATGCTTAACGACTGAGCCACCCAGGTGTCCCTTGAATCAGTTTTATCCCTCTAGCATCGTCTCTAAACCGAGTGGGTGCCCTTCATGAGACTCTATATCCTCAGGCATTCATTGGACGCCAGTCTCGGAGGCAAGTGAATCAGTCCTTCAGAAGATGGTCAGATGTTGGTCTTATTATTTAAATGAGAATTTCAAGGCAAATTTAAATTGTATAGAAATTTTCATTTATAGATAAGATAGACTCTTTTCTTTCCACCTGGGTTATACAGAGACCATTACCCAAGCAACTTAAATCTGCCAGATAAGTTTAATGAGTAGGTTAATTAACCCTTTAATTTTATCTGCTACTAGATAATATTTGTGTCCAGTGTAAAACTCAGTTACTTATCATTCCATTATTAAAACTTCTATTCTTTCAGACATGAGAGCTTTTTGCTCTATAATTGCTCTTTAACACATCATTTTTTATTAAGAAAAGAGCAAATAAAAGTAGATGAAGGTATAAATAAGCAAGATTGAACAGACCATAGAAAAACTATGAACACAATCTGGAATAATTGTATCAAGCATCAGTATTTCTGATTGTGGAATTATTTCCAAATTGTGATGAAATTCTCTTTGCTTGATATTATTTAATATCATCTAGACTAGAATCTGAAGAATAGCTTTTGAGACTTATTCATATTTTCTCCCAATTTTATGGGATCAAATTGTTCATTGTAGAATATTTTTTAAAAAGTTGAAAAATTAAAATCATTGGTGACACTATTATGTTTCAGTAGTCATTGTTGCCATTTTGATGCGTATCCTTCCAGTCTTTTATCTACAATGTAGTTAGAGTATTTAGCCTAAAAAAAAACTACCTTAAAGCTTTTTTGGCTTAGCCATGTATCATAAACAAATCTCCATAGCAATACACATTTTTCTGTTGCACCGTGTAAAACTACTGGAATTAATTGCTCCAATGTATCATAGACTTATTCAAAAGTCAAAATCAAATAGATGCTGATGGACTTCAGGACACACTATGCCCCAAATATGGCACCTTGGTATATTGAATATCTTAAGTTAAAAGAGATTGAAAAACAATAGAAGGAGGAAGGTCACTCTGATCTCCAACACCCCGCCTGCCCTTCCCTGAAACAGTCATAAAACTCCCATGTGAAATGAATCCTCCCTGTAGCAGGAGGAAAGAAAACATAATTATCACCAGAGGTGGGGAAATTGGAACTGAGATTCTGTGCAAATAAACCTTGTTAAACTAACCCTTATCTTCCCAGTTACTTCTTCACCATTTACTACCCTCAGCCCAAACCCCTCTGTCATGTCAGTTCTTCACAAATAGATTATGGTTTCTTTAGGTATAAAAGGTATAACAATTTCTTGCTCTGATCACTCCTTTGGGTCCTCATTTTCTTGGAAGGCTACCATGTATATAAAAATTCAGTAAAATGTGCATGCTTTTCTCCTGCTAATATGTCTTTGTCAGTTTAATTTTCAGACCCAGCCAGGGACCCTAAGAGACTTGAGGAAAAAATTTTTCCTTCCCTATAGCATGTAGGTATCCTAGATATTTTGACTGATTATCACTGTGGATTTTAGAATTTCCTTTACTTGGAAATTCTCTTATGATGTTTCTGGCCCTCATAGTGCTTTTACCACAGGATTCTTTGGGAAATCATTGTATATAACTTTGAAAATGAGTGGAGACTCTAAAACTAATGACAGAAGTATCTCTACTCTGTTAATAAAGTTGTTTTTTTATATTTATTTATTTTAGAGAGCATGAGTGGGAGGGGCAGAGGGAGAAGGAGAGAGAATCTCAGGCAGACTCCATGCTCAGCATGAGCCCCACACAGGGCTTGATCTCACAACCATGAGATCATGACCTGAACTGAAACCAATAGTCAGATGCTGAACAAACTGGGCCATTCAGGTACCCCAAACTTATTTCTTATAGGGACAAAGAATAAGAATTCCAAAGTCACTGTACATGTGTACTAGATGAATAATTAAATTTACAGCAGATAGGAGAAGTCATGGCTCTGACTGTTAGACTAGATGGTTATAGACAAGCAAGGGGAAAAGTAGAATGGTGCAAGTGATAATGAGCTAGCACTGGAGACTTCAATATGAATGCATGTTAAGCTTACCATGATTCAGATGAATACACATAGAGATATTTATGGATATATATACAAACACAGGTAAGTACACACGTATATTTTTTGCTCTGCCAGCTGGGAAGGTCTGGAGACAATGATACCTCAGTTGCAACAAACACACCTAGCAGCCGAGTTCCTTTTCTAATATCATCCTCTAATAAAATAAGCCAGGGCTCCTTAAAGAAATGGCTGATTCTAGTGCTGGAGAGAGACACACACAAAATGAGCCTGGAGCATTGTATACTATCTGAAAGTAAGGAAGTACTCGAAAAACTACAATGACAAGGGCATGTCAAAAGGACACTGAAAGAGCTTCCATTGGTCAAAGATGAAACAATTTGAACAACACAATAAATATAGTAGTAATGAATTATAACCCATAATACAATATAAATATCTGAGTCCGTAATTATATAAATAAATTAGTCAGATAAAAATAAACAAATAAATACATGGTGAAAATAAACAAATCTCCCATGCAGAAAAATTCCAAATAATTTTTGTAGATGCTCTGTTGTCATGTAGATGGACCACAACTACTCACTCCTTTAAGGGTGGCTGCACATAGTGACTTTCTTCCTAAGAGTTCAGTATAGAAAAGGAGAAAAGACCCAGGACAAAAACCTGGCAAGTACCACCTCAAGGGTAACATCCTCAATGATGTCATGTTGATGAGAGGTGATGGAGAGGATGAGAATGGATGGGAGGTGATGAGAATGACACTTTACCCTTGTGGTCATCCACATAAAAACTCACAACTCTACTGTAATCATGGGGAAAACATCAGACATATTCCAACTAAGGGACATTTTGCAAAATACCTGACCTGTGCTTCTCTGAACAGTCAAGGTCATCAAAGACAAAATAATTCTTAGAAAGCGTCACAGCCAAGAGAAACCTAATAAAGACATGATGACTGTATGCAGCATGGTATCCTGAATGCAATTCTAAATAGAAAAAAGGCATTAGGGGAAAACTAAAGAAATCTAAATAAAGCATGGACTGAAGCTCATAATGTGTAATTATCATTTCATTAGTTGTAAAAAATATAGTAATAAAGATGTTAATCATAGAGGAAGTTGGGTTTGAGGTATACAGGATGTCTCTGTACACCTTGGTAATGTTTCTGTTGTGATATATATATATATATATTGATATATATATATATTGATATATATATATATTGATATATATATATATTGATATATATATATATTGATATATATATATATTGATATATATATATATCTCACCAGCAATACATTACAAAGTCTTTCAATTATTTTTGAGGTAATAGAATGTACTGGAAATCTCCACAGAGAATCACAAGTTTTTTCAATAAATAAATAATGACATTTACACATCTCTAGTCATGCATATTCATAATTATTTCTTCATTCTGATCTGTGAGAGTAAAATTTAAATGCAAATGTCATGCTCTTCTGATTAAAGCATGCACAGTTCAAGCACTTCAGTTATCAAGTAAGTGCATTCTGTCTTCTGGGAAAGTGCTAAAAATGTTGTACCAAATTATCTTTAGGCATTTAAAATGGTGACTCCAGGGATCACTTAATTAGTAAAGACTTTTCTAATCAATTCAAAGGGATATTTTTGCACGATGAGTAAATGGAAAATGCTTACTTGTCCTTTACCCAGGGAAAATAAACTGAGATACAGAGGTTGATATACAATAATTCAATTTTCATCCAGTTTTCTACCTGTGTTGACAGGGTTGAAGAAGCCAAATTACTTGTCACATCACAATGATCCAGTTGGGATTTCATCTAATGAAGGGTGAAGCCCTCTTAAAGATTTCTGAACAACTGCAAAGCGACAGTGAGAAGGCTGAGAATTTGTCCTTTTCATTTAATGACACGTTTCGTGGCCCTCTAGTAAAAGTAGGTCTGCTGCAAGTGTTTACTATGAATCCATTTTGTTCACTACTTTCTAAAGGAATTTTTTAAATTATTTAAATATTTAAACATTTAAATATTTAGAACAAGTCTCCAATGAGTTGCAACTAACATTAGAGTTGGGAAACCATCTATGAGATGTTCTATGCTTTTTGCAGCCAAAGCCAATTACCTAAACAAATATTTACCAACCACCTTTTAATAAAAGTTCCTTTTCTAGGCAGGAAATATGCCTTTCATAAACTATGAAATCAACAAAGAAGATATACAGATGGCAAATAAGCAGACAAAAAAGTACTTCACACTATATGTCATCAGGGAAATTAAAATTAAAATAGTAAGATACCACTACACATCTATTAGAATAGCCCCAATCCAGAACACTGACAACATCAAATGTTGGTGAGCACGTGGGGCAGCAGGAACTTTCATTCTTTGCTGTTGAGAATAGAAAATGGTACAGCCACTTTGGAAGATGGTTTGGCAGTTTCTTACAGAACTAAACATACTCTTACTATACAATTCAACAAGAGTTAAAATTTTATGTCCACACAAAAACTTGCACATGGATGTTTACAGCAGCTTTATTCCTAATGCCAAAACCTAGAAGCAGTCATGATGTCGTTCAAAAGGTGAATGAATAAATAAACTGATATATACAGATGGTGGAATATGATTGAGAAATGAGCTACTAAGCCACAAAATGATATGGAGGAAACTTAAATGCATAAGATTGAGTCAAAAAATCAATCTGAAAAGTCTACCTACTGAATGATCTCGACTATATGACATCCTGAAAAAGGAAAAAACTATAAAGGTAGTAAAAAGTTCAGTGGTTGCCAGGAGTTAGTGGTGAAGGAAGGATGAATAGGTGAAGCACAGAGGATTTTTAGGTCAGTCACACTAGTCTGTATGATGCTATAATGGTGGATATATGCATCATATATTTATCCAAATCCATGATACATACAACATCAAGAGTAAATGTAATTTACTTACCCTGATGTAAGCTATGGATTTTTGGTGACTCTGATGTGTTGTATCAAATGTACCACTCTGGTGAGAGATGTCGATGGTGGAGGAGGCCATGTATGAGTGAGGGTAGGGAGTACACAGGAAGTCTCTGTACCTTCTGCTCAATGTTGCTGTAAACCTAAAACTGCTCTAAAAAATAAGGTCTATTTTTTAAAAGGAAGAAAAAAGCATATGGCATTAATTTTTCCTGTAGTTATTCAGATTAACTGACTCATTGGCATGACAAGCCGTAGACTAAAGATACACCTTCTCTCCATGATATGGTTGAAGAAACTTCCACAGTCCTTCTCCTTTCCTTTAGACCACTGTTCATAACCATTTTTGGTGCCATGAATACTTTCAACTCTGACTTATTTCTCAGAATAATGTTTTAAAGGCACAAAGTTTAAAAAAGAAAAGCAATTATGTTGATATGATCATCAAAATGTGTTAAAGAGAAATTTGCTACAGCAATATATGTTATTTTATTAAAACATTAAATAATAATACTTAGCAAAAACATAATAGCTACTGTAATCTTGAAGTAATCATGAACATAAATATTAAGTATATCTATAAAAACTATAATTTAATATGAGGGTGTATGGGATTTCTAGTGGTAAAATAGCAGATACTTCAAATAGTACATTGTTATGTTTTTTCCCTATTTCCATAATCGAAGGCAAAGATAGATTTCACTTACACTTAGAGTGTACGCGAATACAATCCTTCTTGTATTCCTCTGACAGAGTAAGAGTCTCACTGAGAAAACTTGTGCTTATTGTTCATCCTGCCTTTAGTGGTCTTTCTCTAAAATCACTATGACTTTGATTTCAATTTGCCCTTCCCATCTGAGCTTCAGTTTGTTTTGCATGGAAAGGCTTTCCTTGAGCTCTAAAATGAAAGCAGTAGATTGATTACTTCCTCTACATGACCCTTCCAAATCCTCTGCTCACACTCTCTTTGTTCCTCAGTAGGTTTAGTCCTCTTCTTTCACCTCAGTATCTCCAGTAGTTAGAATGTTCCCTGGCACATAGTAGTTACTTAATATTTGTTGAGTGAATGAATGGATGGTATCTTTCCAATTGTGCCCCACAATTCACAGCTGCTTCCTAAACTTGCAATGTGATGATTCAAGAAGACTAAAGAGAAAAAAGGAAATGAAAAAAGAAAAAAGAAAAGAAAAGGAAAAAAAAAAAGAAAAAAGAAAAAGGAAAAGAGGAGAGAAAACACCACATGTTATCATGCTGTCCAGTGGGAAACACCCTTTTATTTTTATTTTTTAATTTATATTTTTAATTTAAATTAAATTAATTAACATATAATGTGTTATTAGTTCCAGAGGTCAGTGATTCATCAGTCTTATATAATACCCAGTGCTCACTGCATCACGTACCCTAATTAAGGTCCATCACCCAGGTACCCCATCCTCCCACTCCTCTACCATCCCCTCCAGCAACCCTGTTTGTTTCCTATACTTAAGAGTATCTTATGGTTTGTCTGCCTCTCTGATTTCATCTTGTTTTTTTTTCTCTCTTCCCCTACGATCCTCTGTTTTGTTTCTTAAATTGCACATAACAGTAAGATCATATGATAATTATCTTTCTCTGATTGACTTATTTCACTTAGCATAAACACCCTCTTAGATAGTGCATTCCTACTCTTCTTTGTCCTTTACTCCAGAATAAGTCCAAACAATTATATATTAAAAATAGAAACACTGTGGAATCCACATATATCTTTATGTGCATTTTCTCTCTTTAATTTGGCTTTTCCTCAAGGGTTTAAAAATACCACATCAAGAAATATAAAAGCATTCAAACTCTTTGACACCATAATTCCTCTTTTATAAAATTAAAGAAGTAACAATATAGAAAAAAAATCCTTTCTGTATGTGTATGATCATGGCATGGTGTTGACACTAGGAAAAAAAGAGAAAATAAATCTAGATAACAACATGGTTGTTATCCTTTTAAAAAAAATTCATATGGTTGAATATGAGGAATATATAGATAGCAGAACATGAGGCAGAATAATGTATTATTTCTACAAAGGATTTTAATGAAAAATTTTTGTATTATACTCAAGTGAAAAAAATATATAAAATTTTCTACATAAGAGAATGGTATCATACATCTCTCTATCTATTACTTATTTTTTCATGTATTCATTTATTAACCTAACACATTATTCAAGATAATAAGTGCATATAAATACAAAGAAATAACAGCAAAAAATTTAATTATCTTTGGTTGGTAGAAATACGGACGCTTTTATCTTCTCACTCCTTTGTAGAATTTTTTGAATTTTCTGTGCCTACAGATTTTATAATGTGAAAATACACTTAAGTAAGAGGCATTTCTAAGATGTTTATGGCTCTCATCTTTTTCCCTGCTCCACTATTAATGTCATCTTGTTCTGAAATGGTGTGGCCTGAAAGAGATTTAAAAAAAAAAGTCTTGATTTTACATATTAATTTATACATAGAATTGTTTGGATGAAGCCCCTGAGGAAGAATGCCAGAAGAGGGTGTCTCTGAATGGCCAAAAGATGACATCAAAGCAGCTGCTTCACCATGTGTGTTAAACTAAAATGTGTGCCCAGGATATTCTAGGACAAAGAGAATTCATGTCTCTGTATCTCGAAGTTTGTAAACTCTTTTTCTTATATCTATTTTCCTACACCTCCAGACTTCAATTCCTGGAGCTGTAGAAACCTTCTCTTCTATGTCTTGGTCTATGCATTTAGATGACTGAGAGAATTAAAATTTAGCAGAAGTGAAATTGAGCAATGCTGAAAGCCTGGATTCTTGTCATGTCTTTGTCTTCTCTTAAGCCCATCTGCAATCTGATAGCCCACCAGGACTGAAACATCTCATTTGAAGATTTAAGATGTACTTACAGTGAGTTGTAATTATTGACTTCTGAAAATTCCCATCCAAGGACCCAAGGCAAGATGGCGGAGGTGTAGGAGGCGCGGAGAGCACTGGGATCCAGAAAGAGGCTGAAAACCACTCTAAAAGCCGGCAAACACAACAGGAGAGAGAAGAGAATAAGAACAGCAATTCTAGGAGCAGAAGATTGACCACTTTCAGAAGGTAGGACGTGTGGAAAAGTGAATTTAAAGCGATGGGAAGAGAGACCCCAGGGGGAGGGGCCGGCTCCCAGCAGCTGCAGAGCCGCAGAGCACAAAACCCGGAACTGCTAGTCCACTCCACTGAGGGACATCGCTCCGCAGGCCGACCTGGGGTTCAGCCCTTGCAGGAACAGTGTTGTTTCAGGACCCGTGGGGTCACCGAGGGACCAGGGGAGCCGGAGTGTGGCAGAGCTCCTGGGTATGGGGGCAGAGAAGCCGGCGGCAGAGAAGGAGCCACACAACACCACATAGGCCTACCTTGGACTATAGGAACTGAGACATATAGTTCATATAGGGCTGCCGCACTTCAAGTGGGGACCCCACGGGAGGCGGCTCTGGAGACACCCCCTCTTTCCTCCTCCGGGAGGAGTGGTGCAGGCGCGCACAGCAGGAATCTGCTGGTCTGGGGACTCCAAACGGGGCCGCACGTGCCACAGATAGAGGCGCTCCGCCACGGGCTAGCTGAGCACAGAGCTTGGACTGAGGACAAGGGAGATGGGAGTGATAACAGCTTTCCTCTGAGGGCCTGTGGAGGATCGCAGCACCCAGGCCTCAGCACCTCTGGGCCGGAGACTGGAAGGCTGCCATTTTCATTCCCGGCCTCCAGGGCGGTAAGGAAAGGGCTCAGGGAACAAACACTCCGAGAGTGGACCTGAGCAAAGTGCTTGGCCCATCCCCTGGCAAGGGCGGTGCAATTCCGTCTCGGGCTAAGGCATTTGAGAACCAAGGCTATGGGCCCCTCCCCCAGAAGATCAGCGAGAATATCCAGCCAAGACCTAGTTAATCAATCAGCGAAAACTGCGGAACTCCAGAGAATCTTTCTCTCTCACCCATCTACTCCTACCTTGACAAAATGACGAGGCGGAAAAACTCACCACAAAAAAAAGAAGAGACAGTACCAATGGCGAGAGACCTAGTCAATGCGGACATTAGTAATATGTCGGAAATAGAGTTCAAAATGACACTTATCAAGATGCTAGCAGGGCTTGAAAAAAGCATAGA
>CM053607.1:28456073-28473527 GCA_028646535.1 Procyon lotor
GACATCTCAGCTCTTTCCACAGTTTGGCTATTGTGGATATTGCTGCTATAAACATTGGGGTGTAGGTGCCCCTTTAGATCACTACATTTATATCTTCGGGGTAATACCCAGTGGTGCAATTGCTGGGTCATAGGGTAGCTCTATTTTTAACATCTTGAGGAACCTCCATACTGTTTTCCAGAGTGGCACTACCAGCTTGCATTCTCACTAACAGTGTAAGAGGGTTCCTCTTTCTCTGCATCCTCGCCAACATTTTTTGTTTCCTGCCTTGTTAATTTTAGCCATTTTGGCTGGTGTGAGGTGGTATCTTATTGTGGTTTTGATTTATATTTCCCTGATGCCAAGTGATGTGGAGCATTTTTTCATGTGTCTGTTGGTTGTTTGTAGGTCTTCTTCGGAGAAATGTCTGTTCATATCTTCTGCCCATTTCTTGACTGGATTATTTTTTTTTTGGGGTGTTGAATTTGATAAGTTCTTTACAGAGCTTGGATACTAACCCTTTATCTGATAAGATATTTGCAAATATCTTCTCTCATTCTATATGTTGTCTTTTGGTTTTGTCCACTGTTCCTTTGCTGTGCAAAAGCTTTTTATCTTGATGAAGTCCCAATAGTTCATTTTTCCTTCTGTTTCCCTTGCCTTTGGAGATGGGTCTAGCAAGAAGTTGCTGTGGCCGAGGTTACAGAGGTTTCTGCCTGTGTTCTCCTCTAGGACTTTGATGGATTCCTGTCTCACATTTAGGTCTTTAATCAATTTTGAGTTTATTTTTGTGTAGAGTTTAAGAAAATGGTTTAGTTTCATTCTTCTACATGTGGCTTTCCAATTTTCCCAGCACCATTTATTAAAGAGACTCTCCTTTTTCCACTGGATATTCTTACCTGATTTGTCAAAGATTAGTTGACAGAGCTGAGGGTCCTTTTCTGGGTTCTCTATTCTGCTCCACTGATCTGTGTGTCTATTTTTGTGCTAGTGCCATACTGTCTTGATGATTACAGCTTTGTAATGTAGGTTGAAGTCTGGCATTGTGATGCCACCAGCTTTGGTTTCATTTTTCAACATTCCTCTGGCTGTTCAGGATCTTTTCTGGTTCCATACAAAGTTTAGGATTATTTGTTCCAGCTTTGTGAAATAAATGGATGGTATTTTGATAAGGAATGCACTGAATGCTGTGGGTAGCATAGACATTTTAACAATATTTATTCTTCCAGTCCATGAGCATGGAATGTTTTTCCATTTCTTTGTGTCTTCCTCAATTTTTTTCATAAGCATTCTGTAATTTTTGGAGTATGGATCCTTTACCTCTTCAGTTAGGTTGATCTAGGTATCTTATGGGTTTCGGTGCAATTGTAAATGAGATCTATTCCTTAATTTATCTTTCTTTTGTCTCATTGTTAGTGTATAGAAATGCAATTGATTTCTGTGCATTGATTTTATACCTTGTCACATTGCTGAATTCCTGGAATTCCTGCGTGAGTTCTAGCAATTTTGGGGTGGAGTGTTTTGGGTTTTCTACATGAAGTATGATGTCATCTGTGATGAGTGAGAGTTTGACTTCTTCTTTGCCAATTTGAATACTTTTTATTTCTTTTTGTTGTCTCATTGCTGAAGCTAGGACTTCTAGAACTGTGTTGTACAACAGTGGTGAGAGTGGGTATCCCTGCTGTGTTCATGACATTGAACATGTCATGTTCAATGACATGGGGGAAAGCTTTCAGTTTTTCCCCATTGAGAATGATATTCGCTGTGGGCTTTTTGTATATGGCTTTTATGATACTGAGGTATGTTCCCTCTATCCCTACACTGTGGAGAGTTTTAATCAAGAAAGGATGCTGTACTTTGTGAAATACTCTCTCTGTATCTATTGATACTCTCTCTGTATCTATGGTTCTTGTCCTTTCTTTTATTAATGTAGTTTATCACACAGATTGATTTGCAAATATTGAACCATGCTTATAGCCCAGGAATAAATCCTCCTTGGTCATGGTGAATAATCTTTTTAATGTACTGTTGAATCCTATTGGCCAGTATCTTGGTGAAAATTTTGGCATCCATGTTCATCAGGGATATTGGTCTGTAATTCTCCTATTTGGTGGGATGTTTGTCTTGTTTTGGGATCAAGGTAATGCTGGCTTCATGGAAAGAGTTTGGAAGTTTTCCTTCCCTTTCTATTTTTTAAAACAGCTTCAGTAGAATAAGTATCAGTTCTTCTTTAAATGTTTGGTAGAATTCCCCCTGGGAAGCCATACAGCCCTGGACTGCATGGAGGCTAATGAGCATCCTACTAAAGAATGGGTGGTTAACCATAAAATTAAACAATAATTTTAAAAAATTCATGGAAACAAATGAAAATGAAAGCACAACTGTTCAAGACCTTTAGGATATAGCAAAGGTGGTCTTAAGAAGAAGTACAAAGCAAGACAAGCTTTTCTCAAAAAATTAGAAAAGTCTCAAATACACAAGTTAACCTTACACCTAGAGGAAATGGAGAAAAAACACCAAATAAAACCTAAACCAAGAAGGGGAAGAGAAAAAATATAGAGCAGAAATCAATGAAATATAAACCAAAAGAATAAAAGAACAGATCAATGAAACTAGAAGCTAGTTCTCAAAAAGAATTAATAAGATCAATAAACCCCTAGACAGACTCATCAAAAAGAAAAGAGAAAGGACCCAAATTAATAAAATCATGAATGAAAGAGGAGAGATCATGACCAACACCAAGGAAATACAAACAATATTAAGAAAATATTATGAACAACTATATGCCAACAAATGAGGCAATCTGGAAGAAATGGACACGTTCTTGGAAACTTATAAACTATCAAAACTATAACAGGAAGAAATGGAAAACCTGAACAGACCCATAACCAGTAAGGAAATTGAAGCAATAATAAAAAAGTTTCCAATAAACAGAAGTCTGGGACTGGACCGCCCCTCAGATAAGCAAGAAAGAAAGTATAAAAGCATTGTCCTGTTCAGTTCTTCTCTTCTTTCCTTCCTGAGTTTTTCTTTCAGTGGTCCAATTAGAAAAACATTTTTAAACAACATTTAGTTGTCAAACTCATGCTTTCATTAATGCATCTGTTCAATCAACAAATATTTACTAAGTACATATTTTTAACGTAGGAGAGGATAATCATCAAGTTGCCCTTGATTTCCGTGTGTATGTGTTAAGTGTGTTCCTATGGTCGGGGAAAGAAAATAAATGTATATGATAAAGCAAGCCATTACCTTCCTCAGGTGTTTCTATAAACCATCACTCCAGTAAAATCTATCATTTATTCAACAAGTTTTATTGAAAATCTATGAAGTTCTGAGCACTGTTTTAGGCAGTGGGGTTGCAGTGCAAAACAAAAACAGAGTCCCTTCTCTTAGGCTGTTTATATTCCAAGGGGTTGGAGTCAAGCAATAGCTGAATAACAAAATACACTATATCAGATGGTGAAAGTGCTAAGAAGAAAATGAAAGCAGGATAATGGAATGGAGGATAATGGAAGAGATTCTATTTTAGAACAGCTGACCAGAGATGGGGATTCAGCTAAGGTGACATAGATTGGAGTACTAAATGGAGGGAGATCCCTCTCTAGTCTCCCAAGAATTATTCCTGAGGAGGTGATGAGCAAGGGTATGCATGGCTTTGCTATCTGCCTGTCTGAGTTCTCAGGGAATTTGTATGAGCAATGACTCCAATTGTTAGGTAGCAACGTCTGGCACAAGGATCACCTCTTCTGCCTTAGAAGTGAATGTAAACTGTGCTTGAGGAAGAAATAATGATGCTTGTCGGAGGATTCTGGCCCTGGCCCTCCTGCCGAGCTGCAGGGATGGGGGCAGGATGAAGCTGCGCAAACTTTATAGAGGACAGTCATTCTTGAGAATTTCTAGTCTCTTCCAAACAGCCAAAACTCATTTATTATCTCAGCCTCCTGAATCAAAGCTGTGAGAAGGGAACATGTCAAGATAGCAGTGGAACAAGATAATGGGTGTAAAATGACAAAAAACAGGAAACTTCTTCCCCAATGATTCCAAGGACTGTCACAAAGAAAAAAGAGTCTATTGAGTATGGAAAAGGCCACCAAAACTATAGCTCAGCATCTATGAAATGACTTGTTAACTTTGCCTGCATAAGGTTTCTGGGGAAATACCAGCAGAGATCATATCCAATTAGCAAATTAGCAAGGTTAGGAGTGGATACAGTGAAGTGAAGCAATGAGATCTTCAAATGACAAAGTTTTGGTGAATACTTAGCCAGGAGGCATCTCACTTACATAATCATAATCTTTATTTTAAACTAAGAAAAAAACAGAAAAGTAATAAGCCCTTAACAACTGAATATCAGTGTTCCGTTCTAAATTATATTTTATACAGAATATATTTTGTACAGGGCTATTGGATGGTCTTCAGAGAATACAAAATTATAGTTTTTATCCCTTTGGTGAGATTGAGGGGCAATAATTACATATTTCATGATGCATGGGAACAAATAATTCTCACCCCGACGTGGCAGACCATATCACAAGATGGCCTGGTAGGGCTGGTCACACGTACTGCAGGCATTCTCAAAATTCCCTGTCATTTTTTGTTTAGTTTTCTGATTGCTTTAATATATTTTCTCAGTTGTTTGCAAATTCAATTAGAAAACTGAGTATCAGAGGTAATCTCACTTCTAACAGTGAGATAAAGTATAATAAATAACTTTTATTCAGTTGTTTGCAGGGGATAATATTTCCACATCCCTGGGATTATGTGCAATTTCCTGTTCTTTCAACCTTTCTTGATTTTTCAAAATTTCTGCTATAAATATCTATGGATTTTATTATTTAAAAACTTTACATTAAAAAGCAATAAAATTCTTCCACAAAGTGGTTCAAGTCTTTCTTCTAGTCAATTCCTTCTGGTGGCTCATGTTCAAACTATTAGGTGTGCAACTAATTCTTTGCTAATTGACAGGCCATTTAAATACATGAAGATAATTATTCATATTATTATTTTTTAATATTATTTCTTTTTTAGTTCCCTCTGTCTTTTCTCCTCTTCTCTTGGCTTAGCTTTTCTCTTCTCTACACCTTGACTCCAACCACATTACTTATTCCTCTCTTTGTCTTAACATTCTCCTTTAAGTGAGAAAGAGCTTATCTACAGTACTAAAACCTAAATGAAGAAAAAGGGTGTTTTTATTTAGAAAGCAGGAACCCATTGTGTAGCCTAAAATAATGATTTTTCTCATACTTATTTTACCATGCTGCTTTTTGGAAAAGTTCCAGTTAACTTAAAGCCTGACATTTGATTTTCACCTACTTGACTAAATTATGGCCTCTGCTCCCACTCCCACCAAGGTTGTGCTTAAACAATTAGTTTTTCAACCAAATTAAGACCTTATCATCTTTATAAATACTAAATTTCAATTTGTTAGGTTGTCTTACCTCTCCAGGTGCCAAATTATGTTGTTACTGCCGATACCTTCATCTCCTGTAGTTTTTATCCTACCTAGATCCAAGGTACTCACATATGTGATAAGTAAAATCCTTGCGCAAGTTATTAATAAAAATTTTGAACAGATTGGAATGAAGAAAAGATTCTTGTGACAAGTTACCACAGACCTTCCCTCTTACTGATCATGGCTTATTAGTTAGAATTTTTTCGATAAGATAATTAGCACTTACTCATGATTGTCCTTAAAATTATCCTAACAACTTTAAAAATAGGTAGTGAAGAATGCTCACCCCATTTCTTATGAGAAAAATCAAATTTGCATGTCATCCTTGCGCAGGGGCCATGCTAATCTTCTCTGTATCGTTCTTATGAGAAAAATTGAAGCATTAAGATGGTAAGCTTGGATCCAAATCTGGGTGGTCTGACTCCAGAATGTAGGTTCATAACTTCCACCATCGTGTATGTCAATTATTCCTCTCCAAAATTTCTGGCTTCACATCGCTGTCAGATGACTCTGGTTTCTTTCCTTCTCATCTTGCTTGTGCCAGTTACCTTCCTCTTCATGCTCTTATAACCTTGGTTTGGCTCCCATCCACTGCTTCAAGACTTTTCCATAAAAGTACAAAACACGAGGCTATCTTGAAAATGAGGTCGTGTTGAACACATCTGTTCACTTAGATTTAGGGATTAAATATAGTTCATAAAATAAAGAACCCCTGACCTTCCTTAACCTGGATTCCATAAGAGCTCCTTGTTAGAATACTGTAACATTCGAGTCTGTACCAGCCGATCTGAGACATAAGGGAGAATAAAAATCAGTCTGTACTGGAGAACTATCCATATAGGAAGACAAGGAGTCAGAATGGAAACCTAGAGAACCAGCAAATATGGGGTCTTATGCCCCCTGACTGATGTAGTATCACTACAGTGTTCCGCCTGGCGTACCTGAGAGGTTGGGTTCCACAATTCGTTTCTTGATGTCAGGAGTCAAATTTGCTTCCAGCTGGTGCTAGAAAGGAATGTTTGTTCAATACATCTCTTCTTCCCTTCACCTAGTCTCAGCATTGTGTAGAATCTTTACCCCTGGATCTTTATTCAAGATCTCGACCTCCAGCTTCTTCTCCAAGAGATTTCCCCGTTTTTACACAGAAATCATGTTAAATGAAATGGAACTGGAGGGTGGATGGAGCTGGGGATTCCAGGGTAGAAGCCTATTAACTGCATGACAACAAGAAGCCCAGGCATCTGTCCCTCACCAGTAAGGGCTCCTGTGGACATCTATAACATTCTTTAAGAAAAAAATAGCATCTTAAGATTCTTAAAAAATGCAGGTGACAAATATTTATATTTATTTAAGGGGCAGATTTTAAGTTTTTAAAAAAGTCTATTCTTCACATTAATACCTGAACATTTGATGATACATAACTGATATAATGATAATAATTTTATCAGATTCTGGATATATTGATAGATTCCTCCCTTTACTTAGAAAAGTAAAGAAAAAAGAATTAAAAAATATTTGCAGTTAATTCATATCCTTTAGGCCATCAGTCATGAGTATATTGAGGTCACAAAAAATTCCAGGCAATAAAACAGTGTTTTTCTGGGTTATCATTAGCCTGTAAAATTACAAGTAGTCAAGTTCTATCTAAATTCTTGATTCTGCCTTGTGGAGATGAGGAGAGAGAGAGGAAATATTCTAGAGTATGTCACCAAATAACTTATTATTTCAGGTCCTTATAGGATGATAGGCTTCTGCCATCCAAGTCAATGCACAGAGAGACTACTATATAGCCAGAAATTTAATCTATTATCAAATTATTTGTCTGTCATTTGTACAATCTGTCTGTCATTTGTACAATCTCTATGGGAAGCCATAAAATGGGGCTTTCGAGACAGTCACTGGCTGTCCCCTCCTTTCACAGTCTTCCGACTCTTTCTTTTTGACCCAACCCATTCTAAAGGCTCTATCTTCCCTTTTATGGTAAGAGTTCCATATAGGTGTTAAGATTCCTTGGGCCTGTACACCTTATTTATCACAAATATGCCTATTGCTTATCAGGAATTGAGGTCAGTTGTCTCTCTCTCTCTCTCACCATCATCTTAAAGTAGACTGAGACCCAAGAAGACCACTCATTAACTCAGGATGCAATTACAGTGTCTGTTCTTCTTCTTCTTCTTCTTCATTTTTTTTTTTTTTTAAGATTCTGCTTATTTATTTGACAGAGAGAGATCACATGTAGGCAGAGAGGCAGGCAGAGAGAGAGAGGGGGAAGCAGGCTCCCTGCTGAGCAGATAGCCCGATGCGGGGCTCCATCCCAGGACCCTGAGATCATGACCTGAGCTGAAGGCAGAAGCTTTAACCCACTGAGCCACCCAGGCGCCTCAGTGTCTGTTTTCTTATTCCCTCTTAAGATATTTAATTAGCAAATTCAACCCCATGATTTCTCTCTTTGAAGAGTATTTGTTACTTTCAAAACACTGAACAAATAATAAGGAATATCCTCTGAAAACAAAGATAATTTCATTAAGATTATTTTGAAGATTGGCACTCTGAATAACAAATAGTTAATGCTAACTTGAGATCTTGAAATTTGTGAAAACATTTTTAATGCTGATTTACTTGATAGTCTATTCCTTGGAGACATTAATTCAAACAATGCAGTGGAAATAAATATACCGTGATCATTTTATTTGTGTTCAGTTTCTGCATAAATTAGTGTGATGGGGAAAAAGCCTCCTTTCTTCTTATAGAATATGTTTTTTTAGCATTCTCATTTAGACTAATGATTTCCGTTAAGGCTTACAAATAATTAATTTTCATTTTTATCAAGCTCCCCTAATGTTATTGTCTATTTTCCCAAAAATGAGACTTTTCTTCTCTTGACAGATACGTATGACATTTAGCAGTACTTCTAGCTTTTGTTGTTTTTTTATAAGGCATAAGCACACACAGTTAACAGGAAATTAAAAACAGAAAGTGTCAAATTAAATGCTTTCATTTCTGCAATTTGCCACACTGCAAAGTCATGTAACATGTCCTAAAGAAAAAATAGAAAAGTTGAAACTACTGAGTCACAGTACACTAACTTTGGAAATGTTTTCCTATGAAGCCAGTGATATTTCTCCACTTTTCTTGCCATAATGGAAAGAAAGGATCATATTTGGTTCTAACTTAAAATATGTTAAATCTCTTAAAATATATTAAATTTATTACCAAAATTTCTTTGTAGCGTACAATTTTATCTCAAGTTTTCTTTGAATCTGGGAAATAAAGCAAAGCATAAGAACAACTTTGTAAACTTTTCTCTCCTCACCCATCTCTTTTTACCCAATGAATAGTTATAACAAAAATATATGGGTTAGGAAAAGGAACTAAAACATTTTTTTAAATTTTTAGTTCCAAGGATAAGAGCCTTTTAGTTCTTGGAAGCCTAAAAATCTCCAGGTAAGGAAAAGAGATACTACTCATGGAATTCTAAAATGAAAGTATGGAAATAATCTATTAAGCTTCACCAGCTGAATACCTCCCCCATCCACCTGCTTTCAAATAGATATAGAGGGACATAGGAAATGATCGCCAGGTATTCCATATATTGTTGAACTTTTTTGGAACATCCAGTCTGTTTCAGCCCACCGAACAGCAGCCTGTGGTTTGGTTGGGATTGACCCATCATAAGTTCTAGCGATAGGCATTTCAAATAGGCCTAAGACAAGAAATGTGTTCAATCATCTGGCTAAACTGTTTGATTCAGTGTGGAAGTGTAATCTAAGTTGTCCCCCATAATATCATTGCCTGACGGTTAGTAGAAGGGATGCATTCTCTCCTATTGGAGTTGAACAAGCAAGAATAGTAATAATAGTGAGTCATGTTTGCTGCTTGGAAATTTCTTATAAACATCTTGGTAAATAACCAAGATATATGATGTAATTGGCAGCAAAGAAAAAAGACAGAATGAAATCTAGTTCTTGGGGACAAAGTTAATCGGATGGATCAAGACTTTCCAAAATGGACACTTTTGACTTGAGTTTTCAGAGCCAATAAATTACTTTTTTTGCTTAACCCAATTGTGTTGTATGTTCCATTACTTGCAAATAAATACATGTTTACTAGACACTGAGCATAGACTACTGATCCCAAATGGAGGATACTTTCTCAGAGCAGGGGACTTGCCCTATCTTCATCTGTTTTGGGGGTCACCCCACCTTACAAACTTCCCCTTACTTAATTAAGGGAAAGGTTTTTCAATCCAGTAATGTAGATAATACAATTGAGATTAATTTTAATTAGTGGTTTTTTTACTCTACTTTAGTAATTTGTGGAGGAATATATATGTATGAAATATAATATATAATATACAATACACTATGTAAAATAAAATAATGTATAGTATATAATATCTATATGTTGTCTTCTACTGTCTCTGTCTCTGCCTGTGTGTGTGTGTCCAATTATACATATATATGTAATTTTACTTGATACAGACTATCTTGTGTTTTTTTCTCAAATAATAATTTCTATTCTCCCTATTGTCCAGGTATATGCTTATCTTCTTTTAATTAGGAATATACATATAAACAGAATATATAACTAAAATATTTAGACATTTTATTTTGAATTACTTACGATATTGATGAAATGCTGAATTGTGTCTAATACAATGATAAAAACTACAATTTACTTTCCTCTTACAATCCCCCAAACCCATTATATTGACTACTTCACCAGGTTCTTAGATGAACTCTTGAATAAGTTCCATTTCTTGTGTATTCACTTTCATGTACCAAAAGAAACCTTGCAGTCACCTTTATTCACACAGATAACTTTATTTCTTTCAATAAGTGTTTTGTCTACTTTAGCATAATAAGCAGAATTCTGAACTTTATTAAAATTAAAGCTTCTGAAAAATATTGGGAACAGTGCAAATTTCTATCTGTAAGAGAATGGTTGAGTAACTAATTGTGCATTCACACAATACTTTGCAGCTGCCTTAAAAAAGGATGCTAATTTCTATAAATGAAAAAGAAGTAATTTCCAGAATATATATATATACATATATATATATATATATATATATATTGCTGTTACTGTTGTTGTTTTTATAATTTAATTTTATTTTTTTCAGTGTTCCAAGATTCATTGTTCATGCACCACACCCAGTGCTCCATGCAATACGTGCCCTCCTTAATACCCACCACCAGGCTCACCCAACCCCCCTTCCCTTCCCTCCAAACCCTGTTTGTTTCTCAGAGTCCACAGTCTCTATTGGTTCGTCTCCCCCTCTGGTTTCCCCCAATTCATTTTTCCTTTCCTTCTCCCAATGTCCTCTGTTATTCCTTATGTTCCACAAGTAAGTGAAACATATGATAATATTTTTAAGCAAAAAATACAAAGGCAAAATAGTACCCATAATAAGCTGTTTTGTGTAAGAAAAAAAGAGGATTATAAAAAATATATAAATATCGCTGATCACTGCACAAAAACACAGGAGAGTTAAACTAGAAATCAGCGATATGTTATCCATAAAGAGTGAGTAGGAAAGAGGTGGAAAGAAGAGAGGCCGGGCACCGGATGGAAAGGAAAAGGGGAGGGACACTTCTCTGTGTATTCCTTTTTATATAGCTTTGGCTTTTAAAATCATGTTATTTTTGTCATATACACAAAAACTTAAAAAAACAACAACAATAAAACAAATACAATTAGCCAGACTGGAAAACATATCAAAATGACAAGTTGTAATGACTAAACTATACTTAAAAAAAAAAAGAAAAGAAAAAACAAAACCAACACCGCAAGGGAGGGGATGATAATCCAAATAACTTTGAAAATAGTGTGTTGATGATATACTCTAAGGCTAAAAGATACTTTAAACAAATATTGAATTCTATCTAGTAAGGTTGTTTTTTATGATGTTATATATTGGAAATTCTAAGTTATTTTATATTTATTCTGAGATAAGCAAATATATAAATGTGATCTTTACAAAGGTCAGATTTATCACTGTTAGAAGTTAAAAATATGGAGAGGAGGAAGGCTGGAATGATCCCTACAGTGTTGGGATTGGAATTGAACTCATATTTTAAAAATAAATAAATAGATAAATATAGACAGACAAATAGATAAGTGAATACAAAAGTAGATATAAATATGCGTGTGTGTGCATTTCATAAATTGTGACTAAATTTAGAAGCAAGACATCACAGTTGCATTGAGCAAACCTATTACCCAGATCTTGATTTCTAAATACCATTCTCCAATAAAAGCAACCCAAGTTCTCATATAAATGACTGATTTGTGAACTGGTGCAGGAACACACAAAAATCAGCTTAGAACCAGAAAGAAAAGAAGGGCTCTAGGAATTATGGAGAAGCAATGTTGGAGCTACCTTGAAAAGGCTGTTAGTCACAAATGTGGGAGAATTTTGGTGTCAAAAAAATAATGATATTAGCAGATTATGACCGATAAAGCAAATTTAGATCAAGGGTCCATGCCAGTATTGATGAATAAAATAAATAAATGGGAAGAAAGAAAATGTCTTACAGCAGAATTTCAATAAACAAAGGAGAAATGATAGAATTACAAAATCTCCATTTCACAGATACTACTATAGTAAATTTGTTTAGGTAGGACTTCTGTTGGTGAACTATAGTGGGTGAATTTATGATAAGAAATAAGGTATTTACTGAGTCACAAAGAATCCACAAAATATGTGTTAATTACAAAGAGTTATGACAACATTATAGTGAGCGAATCTGGTAGACATAATCTAGCCAAGTGATAAAAATTAACCGGTAATGAGCCAAGTCAGTATCATCTGCTTCCTGAAAACATGCCGTGAAAAAGACACAATATCACTTCAGTCACACTCCTGCAAAAAAAGCAGACCCTGAATCGATTCATAAGGAAACCTCAGTACAAACACTCACGAGCAATTAAGAAATATTCCACATGCAGGGGCGCCTGGGTGGCTCAGTGGGTTAAAGCCTCCACTTTCCGCTCAGGTCATGATCTCAGAGTCCTGGGATTGAGCCCTGCATCCGGCTCTCTGCTCGGGAGGGAGCCTGCTTCCCCCTCTCTCTCTGTCTGCCTCTCTGCCTACTTGTGATCTCTCTCTCTGTCAAATAAATAAATAAAATTAAAAAAAAAAAAAAAAGAAATATTCCACATGCAGACTGGCCTGAACTCACCAAACATGTCAAGGTCATGTAAGCTTATAAAAGATTTGTCAAAATTTTCCAGATTAAAGATGTCTAAATATACTTGACTTGTAAATGTCATTTGTAAATCCAGATTAATATGGACCAGTAATACATATATACTACTTTTAACCTGTGCTATAAAGACATAAATGAGACAATTGGTAAAATTATTTAGTAAGTCTTTAAATCAGATAATAGTATTGTACCAATATAATTTCCTGATGTTGATTGTTGTAATCATGTGAAAGAATGTTCTTGTTTTTAGGAAATACACAATGAAGTATTTAGAAATTAAAATATCTGCCTTAGGTTTAGCAAATATGTAATCATCAATTTCTTTATTTCTTCTAGTTTCTCTGTTCTCCACTTAAGAAACTGGCTCTGGCTTTTCCAGGGATGAAGCAGAAGGAAAGGAGCAAGGGGCAAATAATGTCTTTTGGGTACCAGTGCAATTTACATTGGTGCTTTCTGGGCTTCATGGGTTCAGGAGGGAACAGATGCTGTTCTTGCCTCATTAGAAACCTTCCTCCAGGACCACTTGACTGTGCTTCCCAAGGTATGAGCCAAGCATTTTCATCTAGCTAATTACAGTTTCTCTTTGGTACCCAGGGATTCAGTACTTCAGCCTGTATCCTGGGGCGACTACTGTCGGTCATAGTTGAAAGTGCCTCCATATTCTTCAGTGAGAGTCAGATTTGGTGTTTGGGAAATACTAGTGCATCTTTAGTACTGAGAAATTGTTGAATCTAGAGTTTCTCCAATGCAAAGACTTGCTTTTATTCAGAGTTTCTAGCAAACTCATTTTAAAATTCAGATTTTTCCGGGTATGGTTTAGAGTTCAGGTCACATAGTTTATGTTTTTTTCTTACTTGACGCTTTCTCTTCTCCCATGGTGAAAAGGTAAAATGCCCCGGAATCCTAACACATTTTTCCCCAAATAAAATTGTCTATCTCAGACTTCTCAGCACTAAATCTTTTAGAGGTGAGGCCTTGTGTGCTAGCATAGAATTCGCCACCTTGTCTTTTATAAATACTAGATGAGATGTCTACCACCTCTCTGAAATGTGAGAATATTCACCACCTATTTTTTGTTGTTGTTGTTTTGGGGTTTCTGACACCTTAACTGAAACTGAGACAGAAAAGAGTTTTATTTTAACATCTTAATGTATGTGTTACAATAATGATCATCTGAAAAAGCAGCAGAATCTCCTGCAAGTCCAGGTTGTATATGTGTTGAGAGAGGGTCCAGAGCGGCCATCCTAAATAAATGTATTTACTTCCAAGACTAAAGTACGTGAAACATTATCTTCATCATGTTTCTTGGGATTCAGTGTTTGTTCTGTAGTTTTCATGTGAAACACAGGTGGAGATGAGGTGGGCATCCATAACTCTGATAGGGATTCAAAAGCAATGACCCAAAAAACAAAGAGTAATTATCTGATTTCCCGTAGGTCAATTATTTTATTTAAATTTTAATTTTTAAACAATTACAGATTAACAGGAAATTGACAAGATAGAACGGAGAAGATTTATGTGCTCTTCAGTTTCCCCATTGGTTGCATCAATATCAAAATGGGAATAAAGTGTATTTTGTCACATGTGTACATTCATGTAACCATCACTATACAGGACTACTCTGTCACACAAAGATCTCTCTTGGGGTCCTTTACAGTCCTTTTGCCCTCAACATCTCTAAACCTGGCAACCACCCATCTGTTCTCTATCTCTGACATATCAAGAAAGTTAAATAAATAGAATCATGCTATATGCGATCTTTTGAGATATTTTCACTCACAAGAAGACCCTTGAGATCCATTCAAGTACTTGCAGGTATGACTAGTATGTTCCCTTTTGCTGAGCACTATTCTATGGCATTGAAGGGTTACGTTTTGTTTAACCATTCACCTGTTATAGTACATGTGGGTTCCTTCCCATTTTTGTCTTTTACAAATAAGCTACTATGAACAATCATGACAGGTTACTGTGCAGATGAAAGTTTTCATTTTTATGAGTTGAAGCCCCAAGAGTGTGACTGCTGGGTTTTATGGTAAATGTATGACTATTATTGCAATAAACTGCTAAACTAATTTCCAGAGTGGCTGGATCATTGCACATACCCATTAGCAACATATGAGGAGTGTAGTTTTTCTGCATCCTCACAAGTATTTAGTATTGTCACTATTTTTTGTTGTTGCTGTTGGGATTATATCTGTGTAGCAACAATTCATTATAGTGCCAATTTTCATTTTCTTAATGGCTGGTGATGCTGAGCATCTTTTTCTTTTCTAAGATTTTATTTATTTATTTGACAGAGAGAGACAGTGAGAGAGGGAACACAAGCTGGAGGAGTGGGAGAGGGAAAAGCAGGCTTCCCACCCAGCAGGCATGTACTTATTTGTCACTTTTATTTTCTTTGGTGGAAAGCTTCTTTTTGCCTTTGTCCCATTTTCCAACTGGATTGTTACTTTTTGTTTGTTTGTTTGTTTGTTTGTTTGCCGTTGAGCATTGAGAGTTCTCTATGTATTGTGGATATCAGTCCCTCACAAATATTTTCCCCAAGACTGTAGTTTTTTTTTATCTTCTTAACAAGGTTTTTCATAGATATTTTATTTTGATGAAGTTTAATTTATCAGCATACTGAGAGTATGTACCCTTGATTAAGATAAATTTGAGGAGAATGACACTTTAATTCTGTGCTCTTCCTCTCAAAAACATACTGCCCCATTCTGGTCATGAAAAAAACTTCAGAAAAATTCAAAGTAAGGAATGTTCTACAAAATACCTGACTTGTATCCTCAAAACCGCTGAGGTTATCAAAAACAAGGGATGTCTGTGAAACTGTCAGTCTAGAGGAGCCTGAGGAAACAAGGTACTAAATATAGTGTGATATCCTGATGGGATTCTGAAACAGAAAAATGACGTTAGGTAAAAACTAAGGAAATTCAAAGTATGGACTTCAGTTAATAACAATGCAACCAAACTGGTTCATTGTTCACTACGACAATTGTACAATACTAATGTAATGTTAATTTTTTTGAGAGAGAGAGAGAGAGAGCACCAGCATGGGGAGAGGCAGAGGAAGAGGGAGAATCCGGCTCCTTGCTAAGCAGGAAACCCGACATGGGGCTTGATCCCAGGACCCTAAGATCTGAGATCATGGCCTGAGCTAAAGGCAGACACTTAACTGATTGAGCTACCCAGGTACCCCTAATGTAATGTTAATAATAGAGGAAACAGGGGCGCCTGGGTGGCTCAGTGGGTTAAAGCCTCTGCCTTCAGCTCAGATCATGATCTCAGGGTCCTGATATCAAACCCTGCATCAGGATCTCTGCTCAGCAGGGAGCCTGCTTCCCCCTTCTCTCTGCCTGCTTCTCTCCCTACTTGTGATCTCTGTCCTCTCTGTCAAATAAATAAATAAATAAATAAATAAATAAATAAATAAATTTTTAAAAAATAATAATAATAAGAGGAAACACGGTGTAGGGTATGTGAGAACTCTCTGTACTATCTTCACAATAATTCCATAAATCTAAAACTCTTCTAAAACTGAAAGTTTACTTTAAAAATGGAAAAATAACTGAGGTTCAAAGGTTATTAATTGCTCAGTGACACACACATAGGAAAAAAATTGGAGCTGGATTTTGAATGCAAGACTCTAGAAAGAGAGCCCCATAATTAAACCAGGATTCTATAGGATGGATTTAATGTGACTGTATCATTCTGTGAATCTTATATAGAATTACAACCAACCAAATTTTAGAACAAATAGTACTACATGGCATAAATCTGCTTACCAGGACAGAGGGATTTGAAAAACCACCTACAGTATAAACCTTTCAAGATGCTTTAAAGGAATTTGTTTGATAAAGAAAGTTGCGTATACATACACACCCACACCAAAACCAACCATCCAAAATATCCAAATGTTAGTAGCGAAGTGAGAAATATTTTGCAGATTCTTTTTAGGCAGTACATTAATTTTATTTCTACTAGTAGAAGAAGATAAGAGGTAAACATATCTTTGTTTCCAATTTTAATTAATGGGTAATCTTTTAAGTCTTTTAATTTTTTTAGTAAAAATTATACATATTGAACATCACAACATAATGATTTGATACACATATATCAGTAAAGTGTTTACTATCATCAAGCTAATAAATATATCCATATCCTCACATAATTACCTGTGTGTCTGTACAGTGAGAGTATCTGAAATCTCTTAGCAAATTTCCAATATTCAATACAATATTATTAACTGTAGTCATTATGCTGTATATGAGATCTCTAGACTTACTCATCCTACATAACTGCAACTTGGTACCCTTTGACCGACGTCTCTCCATTTCTCCCACCTCCCTGCCCCTGGTTATCACCATTTTACTCTGATTCTATTTATGTGACTTTTTTAGATTCTGCATATAAGTGAAATCATTTAGTTGTTTTTCTTTCTGTGTCTGGCTTATTTCACTTAGCATACTGTCCTCTAGGTTCATCTGCATTGTGTCAAATGGCATGATCTCCTTTTTAAAGACTGAATAATATTCCATTAACTTATTATTCCATCATAATAGATATTGAACAAATACTTAAAGAATATTGTTCAGGGACTCTGAATTATTAGCTTCCCCAGGTGTGAAATCATGATTCTGCATGGAATTCCACTTTCCGCTCTGGTCTGGGCAAACCTCTGGAGTGCTAACTTTTATCAATGATCTTCCTTCTAGGCACTTAATTATCTTAGATGCTTTCTCCTTTTCCTTTCCTTTCCTTTCCTTCCCTTTCCTTTCCTTTCCTTTCCTTTCCTTTCCTTTCCTTTCCTTTCCT
>CM053607.1:28473627-28502796 GCA_028646535.1 Procyon lotor
GTCCTGCTGGCAACAGACTACAGTAATAGAAAGGCTTGGATAAACCAATTAACACTAGGGTGTAAATAGCCGACAAAACCTGAAATGTGTTAAATAGTTAGAAATACTTGCATATTAATTAAGGGCAGAGCGTTTCCCTCAAAGACAGAAGCTTTAATGAAGGAATTTCAACGATAGGAAAATAGAGGCAATTTTGGAGGTAGGCCCTATCTGGGCTCCCCCATTCTGTTCAATCCAACAGATATGTATTAAACAACAGAAGTATTTCTCAACAGCTTTTGAGAATTCAGAGAGATGGAGGACACAGCCCCAGCTTCCAACAACTCATAATCTAATGGCAGAAATAAGTCTAAAAGAAGTTGATAATTGCCAGAACGAGTAGAGAAGTACAAGAGGCTGGAAAAGGATGGGGAAAGGAAACGTCCCACACGAGGCAATATTGTAGAATAAGTACCAATTAGCAAATAGCACCAAGCTTGGAGAGGGTGAGGGGAGGGGGAAACCAGCCTTACATTCCTGGGATAAACCCCCTGATCTGTTGTACATGATCTATTATCATTCATGTATATATTTTTATAAAATATCCAATTTTATATTGCATTGCCTTTGCTGAAGATTTAGAAGAATTTGTCATCTATGTCCATGTGGGATAATGGCCTGTGGTTTCCTTTGCCTTAATGCTTCTGTCAAGTTTTGGTATCAGAGCATTACTAGCCTCATGGAGGTTGCTTTAGGTTTTGTGGTGGACATCCTTAGCTTATTACAGTCTACTTTCAAGTAACACGCCACTTCATACATCAACCTCAGGATCAAATGCATTAAGACCTATAAAACATTTAGAACAGTACCTGATACATGGTAAGTGCTATTTGTTTGTTGATAAATACATTTTTAAATTGTTTGCTTTCCCCCAGTACAATGTGAGCTTCAGGAAAGAGGTATCTTTCTCTGTTTTATTCAAAGTCACATTCCAAGTGCCTAGAACATTTTGCTGAATCATTTTCATCAATGGTTTAGTTTCAAAGACATTGATTGAACCCAAACGCTTAGGGCGCAACTTGTTTTATAATTCCTTTATTGGAATCTTTACTATCACTTATCCCACAGCAATGTGGTGGAAATTGTAACTCTACCTATAACCTGATCGCTTAAGAAAATTTAAAGCTGTAGCAAAACTACTTTGTAAAGGAAAACAAATTCTTTTCCTTGGCATGATATTTTTGGTCTTTCCTTGGATTTGGCTTTCCAATGCCTTTAGGTATACAGATTAAAGTAAGAGCATATGTCTTTAGCAAAAGGTCTGTTTTTGTCTAGTTCCTAATTCTTCCTAATGTAAGATGGAGGACCCTTATAGCATCGTGCGAACAACCTAGGAGACCAGAGTTCTTGTTAACTTCAAAAGATTAATGTTCCTTATCCTATCCTCTCTCTTTTCATCTCCTACCTACCTTCAGCTTACAGATGAATTCATTATTAACTGTTATTTGAAATGCACTTTGCAGGAGTTAAAGAAATAGATTTATGTCTGAAGAGAAATATAGTTTATGCCTTAGATTGCCCAGAATCAGACACTGACAGTCTGGTATATAAGCCAGTTTCAGTATAATTTGAATCACCAGTGTTCGTTCAAGCAGTATCTCGTAACATCATAGTGTTACATCATAGTAATCATCATAGTGATCTACTTATTCCCTGATGCTGGATACAAAAGCAAGAGATCACTATCACAGATCCTCCTGAATTTAGGAAAAAAAGAAGGAGGAAGAAGGAAGGAAGGAAGGAAGGAAGGAAGGAAGGAAGGAAGGAAGGAAGGAAGGAAGGAAGGAAGGAAGGAAGAGAGGGAGGGAGGAAGGAAAGAAGAAAGGAGAGGAGGAAGAAGAGAAGGGAAGGGGTCCCACAACAGCTCTAATTTACTTTATAAGTGAAAAAGATGGTAAATTTAGACATTCTTGCAGTTCAACCATTAGTTATTTTAAAATGCTTTGGGGTCCAAATATAGTTAACTGATGGGAGACTGTCAGCACATACAATTTTAATTCTGCAACTTGGGCTTCTTTCTAGGGTTTTCATATTTTAAAAATATTTTGCATAGATAACAAGGAGAGCATATTTGACTAAATCTAGTAACATCTCCAAAGGCATCAAGCAGGTAAGTTTAGCACTCACTCCAAATTAAACTTAATTTACTTTTATCATAGAGTTCATCTGTTCAGGTATGTGTGTGTGTATGTGTGTGTATGTATGTATAGTGTGTGTGTGTGTGCATGTGTGTGTTACGGCATTTGAAATCAATTTTCATCACCAAATATTTTTTAGGCAATGGTTATTTTCATCTCTCATCTCTCAGAATCCATAAACTAAATTTTGAGATTATGACCCATTGACCTTCTGGTAACTTGTTTCAGGATGCCAGCATCCTGCACTTAGAACAGTAGTCTCATTCATGTAAGTGCCACCTTCCTAAGCCAAGACTTCCATTAGGTCAAGATTAATGTAACTAATGAGCATTCTGTGCCCATGTTTAAACCCCCCTCCCTACTCATTAGTACTCCCCCTTCGTGAGCTGTCATTATGACACAGTCACTTTTGAGATAATGAATTTTGAGCCGAGTTTAGAAATCCTATCACAGACTTGATTCTCCCTGCTCTCTTCCACCTCATCCCATCAGCCGCCACCCTCTGGATAGCATTTATACCTGTGACTCGATTAAATTAATAAATGCTCCTTTAAGAACCTCTCAGGAAAAGATATAACATTTATTTAAAAGTTTCAAGCACTGACCTTAATTTACCTGGCTTCCTGGTTATTCTCAAATCCTCCTGTTTTACAGTTGGACACACTAATGAGAAGAACGGTTACTACTTTCTCCCGAAATAAGTCTGACTAATTGGGAAGTGTACAAGATTAATTGCAAGGAGTTTTGCAAAAAGTGCTTGTCCTAGAAACAATCAAGAATTTGGTGACATAAATGCCCTCTTTTGAAATCTGATCCATTGAGAGCTTAAAGCTACTTTGTCTACTTCTCTACATTAGTATCTGTAGTTATAGGCTTCATTTTAAGAAGCAGCAAATTAGACAAGGGTTGTACACTGTTGAACTAATTATTTGATCTGACTCGATATAGTTAGAATGAGTGTTTTCTAAAAATGGCATATAAGTGTATGGGAAATGCATAAACAAAGTCATATAAATCAGCTTGCAAACATGTAACACAATTATCTCTGGAAATAAATTAAACAAACAAACAAACCAACAAACAAATAAACAAACAAACCCAGCTTTATTTTTTTTTCCTTCCTCAATGTATTCCCCACCTATTTAGGTGCCAAAAGGATAATATAGAAGTTGCATCTGTTTCTTCAGAGTGGAAGAGTCCAGACAAGGCAAACGTTCTCCTGTAATTCTCACAGGGACTCCTGATGTATAGATTCAGTTATTTCTCCTGAAGTATTCATATGCTGAGGTGATAGAAGGAAAAAAGAGAGATGAACGAAGTGGTCCTGTCAATCCTGACATGTTTCTTCTGATTTCTCACTTGCTCTCCCCTCAATGTGAAAACTTGTGGAACTAGAGTTTCTATGAAAGGCTTAACTGTGAGTAAGCTAAGAATAAAATGAACAAAATGCAATAATTAACCTGAAGTATGATATTCTATTAAGTATCTACTCCTGCAAGCTCTTATCTTCCACCAACCCCCAAACTCTCACTTTTTTTTTTCTCCTTACCTAAAGTCCTGATGTAAACTGAAAGTCAGTAAAACACAGTCCAACACCTAAAACTGTACTGTCCTGTGTAGTTACCTGGTCAATTCATGGTCAAATGTATCATTATTCCAATTCAATTACAGCTCATTGCTGACATGGTGCAAGTAATTAACGAATTTATATGTTTAATCGACTGATTTAGCCATAACAAAAATCCTCTGGACTTGGCAGAGTAAAAGATATATTTCCTATTTTTCTATCTCAAGGTGGCCTTTATGAAGTAAAAAGCTTACAGCAGGAAGCCATACTGTACAATCAGAGGAAAACAGGATGCCTTGGTGCTTCTTTTCAGGCTCTAGATCATCAAAACAGCATAAAGCTAGGAAGGAAAAAATGGATGGTGGTGGGAAGTAAATCAAAGCCCGGTGTCTCTGTGCTGGGAAATGTCTCCCGTGGTTTTGTTTCTGTGTTATACCTATTAGTTTTGAGGTTGTTCTAATCTTCAGAGTGAAGAAGTGAAATGAAGAATCCCTGATTTCAAAATTTCCTTCAGCCCATTGAAGGGAAAAGCCTATCACTGAGTTTAGAATATCAACACTGTACTTATATCTTTGGCAACATGAACATGCATATTCGAGTAAGTCCAAGCTATCTGTTAGGCCTCTGGCCAGACTTTCTTAATACCATCCATTTGCAGATCAATTAAATTTTCTGCTTAGAATACCTCATGAACACTCAGCTGCACTTTAATGACTACCCAAGGATAAATATTCCTTAAAAACACTATTTGCAGATAATAACCCATTAATAATTACTGTAATATTAGAGGGCTCTGTCTTCAGCTTTAAAACCTCAGGAAATCACTATGCAGGTAATTATATTTTCATTTAAAAATGAGAGGATATAAAAAAAAGAAAATAAGAGCATATAACCATTGAAAAAAATTCCCATCTTTCTTTTATTCAAGAATTGCTTATATTTCAATGTAAGCTTATATCAATTCTGTGTGCATAATTTCACACTTGTTTGATTTTCTTTGGGATTTTCTTTTGTTCCCACCCACCTGCATGGATGTAAAATTATATATGGCAACTGATAAAAGATTGATGATGTCTATCTAAACTGGTTTTGCCTGGTTAGAACAGGTTTCTCCTAGCTTTACACTTCTAGTGTAAAGCTAGTAGTTTATTGGGCTCATGAGAATCCCTTGTGAGATTAGCCAAACACACTTCCTAATATTTCAAAAGGCATATTTTCTATCAGTCCAAGAACAGTAATCTAAAATAGACTTGATTTTTCTATGACCCTATGAAGTGGTGGACGACAGTTGTATACCCCGACACGCTGCCCCACTATTCCAGTGAGTGGCATGTCCGTCACTCTCATATTCATTATTAAGAGTTCCTTGATTCTAATATCTGTCTCAGAAAACCACTCCAAAGGCTAACACCTTCTTATGGTTATATATTCCATGTATTGTCATAAGGAATCGATCTGTTATTCGTAAAGATGGTTCTTATTTTTTGTTCCCGTTGTTTTTGAGTCCTAGTGGTGGGTCCTTTGTGTTATCCAGATTCACTCACTAGTCACTCAGGGAAGAATGGAAGGAGACTCAGAAGGGACACCTTTTGTCTTATTTACCTTCAATCTCATGGTGCATTTTCTTTTGGTAAACTCCAGTTCAAGAATCTCCAAACTTAGTTGATCATCAGTATCTCCTATGAGACTTCAAAACATAGATGTCTCAACTCTTTCCCTGGAATTTCTGATTCAGTGCACTTGGGATCACTCTTGAATTTATCTTTTTCAGATAATTCTCACCTGAGGACCAAAACTGTCTAGGCACAGAGGTTGCTCCATAACTATTTGAAATGATAAGTTAACTAAAAAGAAATTGCAGTATTGCCTACTCAACAATTTTGTATCTGCTATTTTTCCAGTGATTGAAAAATTAAGTGGGATACAAAAAGAAATATGACCAGTTTCTTGATGTTAAGGAGCTATCTATATTAAATGGTTAAGCAACAACTAAAGGCCACACTAGATTAATCACCAAAATACTGAGTGAAAGTGCTACATTTGTTCAAAGAATAAGAAAATCAGAGAAGATGGAAAAGTCACAATCATTCATTAGCATATCATTACTGAGCATCTACTACTTGTGAACCTAGTTCTGGGGCATCATTAATGAATAACACAGTCTCTGACCTTCAGAAATGCTGGCCAGCATAAGATGAACATTTAAAATAATCAATAATGCTATGACATCAGTGAGATTCTATGGCACTGAGAGATGGAAGATTATTTGTGCCTGCAGTGATAGTGGTGGTGTTCAAGGAGAGCTTACTAGGAAAGGCAATGCTAGAGATAAATCATGTTATTTTTAGAGACACGAGATCACTCATGCTTTGGTATTGCTCGTGTCTACCAGGTCACTTTGCATGCACACGCGCTTCCCCTACTATGAATTTGAGGGATCCTCAAAGTAGTTAGAAGGTCACTTAAGCATCATTCCTACCGTTACAGGTTTAGAATGTCAGATGTAGGAGCCTGATATTCCAAATCTTCTACAAAAATAGATTATTGTGTCATCTTAAAGGCCATTTGAAATACAGTTTCAAATCAATTGTAAACACGATCATTCCATTTTGAAAGGAATTTATGATGCTAACATTAAGGTTGCATGTTAACATAACCCCTTGCTAATTGAGAAAGGTCACAGATTATTCTGGTCAGTGAATTATGTGACAATCAATAATTATTTGGTAAGAACACATAGTCCAAGACAAGATTGATACAATGTAACTAAATAGTACTTAAGAGGTTAGAGGAAGACATTTCTTTCTACACAGGAAAGCATTAGTCTTGCTGTTTTTAGTTGGTGTTATGGCATACACTTTAAGAGTATTACTTTTCACATACTTAGCCTTGAATATTCTAAAAATTCAATTACTAAAAACTTCTCAATCAGCCTAACATTTCATGCAGAGTGGGTTTCGTACGACACAAGGAATGATATAAGTTTATCTTGACAAGTATAATGCTGATGGAGGCTAGGTGAAGAGCAGAGAGCATAATGCTACCTCAAAAATGAAAATATTTTCAAAATGGAGTCTGTTGTGAAGGTATCCATATTGTCTATGTGTAGGAGGATTCTCCATGGAATAGCAAAAATGCATTACTTTATTTGCAAATTTAGCACATTAATTATATTGATGTAGTCCATTCTCTACAAGACAGCTCACCTTGCCTTGAATGGAAGCAGAAAATTTACTTAGAACATTTTAGCTCTCTGCTTGGATAGCAGAACGAAATGAGAGTAAGATAAGAATACTTAACATGGACACAGGTTATCAAAGGAGACCATTTAATCTTATTCTTGAATATTTTTAAGAATAAGATCGACGACGGTGTAGGGAATGTAACAGAGAGATAAAACGGGGCATACACAGGTCAGGTCACACTTGGGGACCTTACATACAGCTGAGAGGGTTCACATTTTACTCTGGTGAATGGAGAGTGACTAAATGTTTTTAAGCAGGGAAATGATATGATTGAAGCTGGGCTTTAGTTGTATTATTTTATTAAGACAATAACAATGAAAATCTTTCTTCTGTATTTTATCTAATTAACTATTGCAATAACATTTTTTAAAATGCCGCAACTAAATACTTAAGAATTTCTGCTTTAATCTTTCAAATATAGCCTTCTTGGCAGTCCTAAAGATTTGAAGTTTTCAAATAGGATCTCTAACATCTAAGCTGGTAGAGATCGATTAGAAAATATATTTCAAAGATAACAAAACTACCCTGGAGCCTACTTTGTACTGTTTTTCTATCTAAGTTAACATTTCAATAAAGTTTTATTTGAGTTTATTTTTCCTATGGGGAGGATTCAAGTTATTCAGGACAAACAATAGGAGTCCAATACTGATGGGAAAAGAAGAGGTTAAATGTGAATGACTTTGAAGTTAAAAGAAAGTAATGGTAATATTATGCAGTTAGCGATGATTTGCTCTGCTGTTCAGCATCTGTAATGAACACACAGTGATTTTATATTTTTTAACCAAGTATAGGCCATTTTTGTTCCCATAAAATACAGCCTTGCAGGAACAAGAATTGCAGAAGCCATAACAGGGAAATGAAATTCACACATGGCAGTGCGGTCACGATGCTTCCTACAGAAGGACATCCACAGAATGCATATTATGAGTTGCAGACTCCAGGGTTGTGTTTGTGCATCCAAAGCTGATATGCTGTGAAATAATCAGGGAAATTAGTTCCATCTCCACAACCACTTTTAAAAAAAATCAATACTGGCTTGACTTTTAACAGGAAAGCTTGAGTAGAAAATTTGAAGCAAAAAACTTATCATTTTATTTTCAAGTTAAAACTAGAGGGAAAAATGCCAGCTAATTGTGGCCAGCTGAGCCATGTTTGAGACAATGTGATTAGGAGAGAAGACATTTCTAGACTCTAAAATAGAAGAATTTTATTAAATGTGCTTTAACTTAAAATAATCAGGTGGTGTCATTGAATGACAGTGAACATGGTCTGCAACAGCTGTTGTCCCTTCAGGAAATGTCTTCAGTTCCCTTGAATCGAATGCCTTAGGGTGGAAAGTTGTCTGATGAAGAGCAGAATGTCATTAGAACCATTATTCAGAAGGTAAGGGAAGTGCAGGTCAGGGATCCGTTCCAACTCCTGAAGCCCGAGAAATTAGCAAAAGCTGGATAATCGTAACTGTTCATCCTGTATACCTTTCATCTAAATTAGAAAAGGAAAACTGGCAGACTACGTATAATGAACTTTGTAATAATGTGCCTTTTTTTTTTTTTTAAGATTTTACTTATTTGATAGGGAAAGACACAGTGCAAGAGGGAACACAAGCAAGAGGAGTGGGAGAGGGAGAAGCAGGCTTCCCGTGGAGCAGGCAGCCCAATGCAGGGCTCAATCCCAGGACCCCGCAATCACAACCTAAGCCAAAGGCAGACGCTTAACGACTGAGCCACCCAGGCGCCCCTTAATGTGGCTTTTAAACGTGGATGTATGTTGCCTTTTCTCAGGGAAAGGCGAGAAGAAAGAATTATAACTTTAATTCCTGACTGATTTAAGTGAATGGAATACATAAGCAAGCCCCACTTTGGATAGTTTTGACTCATGACATATCAACTTCAATTTTGTTAGTACGTCAGATCAGTATTTTTATAAAGAAATTGATTAGGCATTTACCAATTATTAAGCTATGTCTAAGACATCAAATATTTTTAGGGCATTCAAATAGTTTGACAGAGCTGATTTTGTTATACATTAATCCATTGATTATTTCCTTGAATAACCAAAATAGCCCCATGCGTATCAGCATTCAGCAACAGGGACAGGGACAGGTAACAGAAGAAAATACGTAGAGAAATTGTGTCACTATGATGCTTAATAAATGTCCTGAGCTACCGAGAAGCACAAATCTACTGTTCTCCTACATAATATCAAAGCAAGCAAACAACAACAAAACATATCAAAAGGAAACAAAAAAAGCAAACAAACAAAAACCAAAAGCCATACATGAAAAGAAATCCATAAAATTGAAAAATCAGAAAGAGAGTGAAATATCCTGAAACTGGGCGAGAAGGGGTGCCAGGCACTCAGCCCATAACAACATATTTTGCTAAATACGCAGTGGATCTACTAAAAAGAATGCTTTCGGCTCCCTAGGACAATGTTATTTCAAGAGTTCAGTTAAGTACAACAAACATTATTATTGATGAAAACATTAGGCACATACTGCCTTTGACTGATGGCATTGTTCTGTACTTGGCTTTCATCTATAAAACAGAAAGTCATTTTTTTTTTAACCCTCTGCCAGGAAACCATCATGTTCTAGAATATAAACTGGAGTCAGATTCTTTGGATTCAAATCCTTTTTTGCCACTTAGAAGTTGGTACCTTTGGTCAAGACTTAACGTTTTCATCCTTGGGTTCCTTCCTCAGCAAAACGGAGAAAATATTCTTCATTCTTATGATAATTAAAAGGGTTCAAAAATGTAAAGAGTTTGGAACAGTGCTTGGTACATGATAAAGGGAGGAGTCTACAATTATCATTCATTATAAGGTCAACATTGTAAGAGTGAGGTATATGAGTCTCACTGTAAAGTTCTCATTTTGGGACTTCAGGCAAATTTATTAATCTATCCAAGATCTTACTTAATACAGATTAAAGCTGTGCTTTCCAATGTTATAGTCACTAGCCATATGCCATATGTGGTTATGTGACCAGTGTGAACAGGGATGTGCTGTAAATACAAAAATGTGCACCCGATTCTGAAGATTGCATTTCCTTCTAACCCTCCAGGAACAGTGTAAAATATCTCAATGTTTTTTATATTGTTTGAAAAGATAATATTTTGGCTATATTAGTTGAATAAAGTACATTATCAAAATTATTATCAAAATTAATTTCATCTGTTCCCTCTTTATATTAATACAGTAACTGAAGAATTTAAAATTATATATATGTGACTCATCTTAATTTATATTGGACAGCACTGGTTTAGAGAATCTGTTTTCTATATCTAATATACCAGAACTCTATGATTTTACTCTGAAATTAAGAGATATTAATCACATTTTTTTTAAGATTTTCTTTATTTTTTAGACAGAGACACAATGAGAGAGGGAACACAAGCAGTGGGAGTGGGAGAAGGAGAGGCAGACTTCCTGCTGAGCAGGGACCCTGATGCAGGGCTCCATCCCAGGACGCTGGGATCATGACCTGAGCCAAAGGCAGATGCTTAATGACTGAGCCACCCAGGCGCCCCTAATCACATCTTTTTAAAAACTAAGCCAGATATATCAAGAAGGGTAATGTAAATATTTTTTACAATTTTGCATAAACATTTTACAAATATTTTTTACAATAGCTCAAGATTTTAATATAAAATTTTGGGAAATTTTAAGATTATGAAACCCTAAAGTGCAAAATGTCAAGTCAACTTAGGGGTTTTAATTCCCCAAATTTTCCCACTTCCTATGTAAAACAGAGACATTTGTAAACCTCTTTTATCAACTCAGTTAAGTTGGAGGCCATGTCTTCTGCTTTTTTGTACACAACTATCTTTCAGTTGAGGAAGGTTAGATGGTATTTTAACACCGGATGTACATGGCCTGAGTTTGATTCCTTAGCCTCACCTATTGCCAAAATACTCTTTGGTTTCTAATCTTTTGAGTGTCTTCATCTGACAAACAGAGGTGATATCTTCTGATAGTGCTGAGAGAATTGAGTTAATTGTATTTATTGTTAACATTGGGAATCGTATTTCATTCTTTTCTTTGTTAATAATAAGTAACATGAATAATGCATTAAGCAAAAGGGTCATTCTATTACCGTACAGTTTGATTGAGATATAATTGTATGAAAACCCTGAAATTAAGATTATTTATGTGTTTTAGTAATGAAGAGATAGATTTTTTTTTATTTTCCATTTCCTATGTTGTGTTTATTAGTTCATTTTATTAGTACTTACTTTTCTGTATATCTGCTTTTTTGGTAATGAACTATAATTTAGGGGTGCCTGGGTGGCTCAGTGGGTTAAAACCTCTGCCTTCAGCTCAGGTCATGATCTCAGGGTCCTGGGATCGAGCCCCACATTGGGCTCTCTGCTCAGAGGGGAGCCGGCTTCCCCGCCCCCCTGCCTGTCTGTCTGCCTACCTGTGATCTCTCTCAATGTCAAATAAATAAATAAAATCTTTAAAAAAATAAAATAAATAAACTATAATTTAAATCACTGCATCTTTTATAGTTTTTGTCAGTGGTTTAATTTGGATCAAAGGAGGCACTAATGAAGCAAAATGTTTGTGGTTTTTTTTTTTTAAGATTTTATTTATTTATTTGACAGAAAGAGAGAGATCACAAGCAGGCCTCAGAGGCAGGTGGGGGGGAGCAAAATGTTTACTTAGGAAAAGATACCAAGAAATGTGATGAAATATTTTTGAGTTATTTTCTGAATTTAGTTTTACCAAAGGTAAAGATTTTCTCAATATTAAGAGAATGTATAGTCACAAGTTATTCTAAAGGAAAAATCAATTACATTTTATCAATATTTCTTAAGGTGAAATTTATTTTGGTTTTTCAAATCAACTGATGCACTGTTGGTTTTGTCAGGGTTATGATTTTCATGATTTACATAATAGGATGTATACCTTATCTGAAGGCTTCTAGACTGTGGAAGATTTGTTTGACTGCCCACTTAATCCACTTATAAACTCAAATGACAGATTTTTTTGGGTACTGTGTGAATTCAGGAATGGAAAGTTTACTTGTTTTTTTAAATGCTTTCATTCCAAAGTTGCTCAAAACCAGAATAAGTTTGGGAATAAAAATGGGTAACATCTTTATATGAAAGTTCTATATTTATTCTCCCTCTCAAATAAAATTTATTCTTCATATTAGTTATCTAAATTTGATTATCATGCCCAACCTACACACTAGGCTGAAATAGCTCTATACACATTTAGTTTCATCATCTTTCTATATAATATTCAACTCTTATCGATAACGTGGTGGTAAAAATAATTTTCAACTGAACACATACAGTATGCTCAAAAGTCTATTTGACAAAGTTAGATCAACTCTTACCAGCTTGAGGACTTTGCAGACATATTCAGAGATGCTAATACTTCTGTGACCTGGTGCCCTAAGAAATCTATTCATCAGCATTTACTTCTTATATGAAATGGCAAGACTCCTTGTTATAATTGGATGGTCCACCAGCAAAACTTGTCTCCTTAAGAAACAAAATCCCAAGCCATACAAAGTAGTGCTTGTGCTTGGACCTAGAATGGAGATATGGGTTAGTTTCTAAAACATCACATATATTAGCACGAATAGGATCCCAGAATGTGCCAAGATTATGTGATTAGTATCACCTCCTGACAAAAAGAAAGATGAAATGGTGAGTGTGATGTGGTTCAGGCCTTTTTGAACATTCAGATCTAGAAGATGCCCCTATTGGAGATCAGCTGTACCATCTGGATTTATAACATGCGCAGGCCAATTACAAAGTATTTCAAAATAAGATCTTCTAATTTTAGAATTCTGTTCTAAAATAGCAAGATATCCAGCTGGAGAGATCCGGTGAACTTCAATTTAAATAAACAGTTGGCTAAGACACTATAAAGCAAGTTAACTCAAAACTGTGTTTTCCAAATCTTTGCTGTAAGAGTGGCCTTGACACTGGTAAGAGTTCTCTGTAGTGTGGATGGATGGTGCTACGTCACTGGTAAAGATGGATTCTCTTCTGCACGTGCCTGTTTTCCACTTACACAAATACACTCCAATGGTCCTATGGAATCATGGCAAGCATGAAGAATGCTCTGGGAGCAAATTCCTATCAGCGATGACTTTCTCTATGTGCCTTTTATCGGAAAATGTTGTTCAGGGTCTTTGCTTTGCATGAGCCAAGAAATTAGCTCATGGCCTTTTCGGGTAATAAGTACACTAGGAAAAAACTAATCTGACATATGGAAATGAAAGCTTCATTACTTCCTTAAGGTTCCTTGGGGTGCATCTTTATAATTTACTCAGTGAGAAAGCCTGAAACTGAAATTCTGAAAAGATCACTCTTTTAATTACCCCCAAGATTAGCCAAGTCTGGTTTCTAGAGCCATTATCATCCTAGACAATTGTACTTAATCCCATAGTAAATCAATGACTATTATTCACACTTGATGAAGGCTTTGGAAAGATAATATAAATAATTTAAGAAGAATAATAAGCAATGTTACCTATAATAATAACATGTAGATAATATTTTAAGCACATACCAAAAAACTATGTCCACTTCGCTTAAAGGAAAAATTTTGATTTTAAACTCTTTTCATTTGCAGAAACACTTTTAAGCAAGAATTGAAGGCAAGTGGTGCTATCTGACTGCTATCATTACGTAACTTGATAATTTTCACATTGGTTAATAACACATAATGATGGTGGTAATCAGGGCCACAGATGGATACTTATCTACATCAGGAAACACAACTGAGTTTAATTTAACTCTATAGGGAATAAGTACCAGGGGAACCCATTCCCCCGGGAGAGATGGGAGGTGGATAAATAATTCTCAACATGATTATTGAAATGCTTTATTATCTAGTGTGGCTGTGATGACTGATTTTTTATATTTAATCTGCATATGTGACACAGAGAAATTTATTGGCAGTATATTTTCACTTTGAAACTCATAGGATATTCATCTCAGAGTGAGCTATAGAATAAAAGTGACATATGGAAGCAAAAAGTCACACTGAAAGGGGGCGCCTGGATAGCTCAGTGGGTTAAAGCCTCTGCCTTCAGCTCAGGTCATGGTCTCAGGGTCCTGGGATTGAACCCCGCTGCAGGCTCTCTGCTCAGCGGGGAACCTGCTTCCCTTTCTCTCTCTCTGCCTGCCTCTCTGCCTACTTGTGATCTCTCTCTCTCTGTCAAGTAAATAAATAAAGAAATCTTAAAAAAAAAAAGTCACACTGAAAGACTATGAAGGACAATAATCTTTAGTTCCCATATTTCCATCGCAGTTTGCATGGTTGCTGAGAAAAAAGACAGTAGAAATAAGTATGCCTTCTCTTATTTCCCGAAGAAAGATAGCAAGGGAAAAAGATATAGAGTTTATATTATATAATGTCTCAGCTCTTCTCTAAGGAAGCTTTCAACATGGAAAATAATCATCACAAAAGACAACTAATATTGTTAACATAATGTAAGTTTGTGCAGCTGAATATTAGCAATAGTGCATATTAATGCTCTATTTGGTAAAAAAAAAAAAAAAGCACCAATGGTGGCATGATATTTGAAGTGATTATATTATCTTTCCTACATTAGTATCTATCTGCTACCACATGAAACCTGTGGTCCACCTAAACTGAACATCAGACCCATTTGAGCATGTCACTTTCCACGATTTGGGTTAATGCTATTCTCTCCATAGATGGTTTATTTCTATACCTATATACTAATTCCATTCCCACCAATTCCTCAAATGTTTCACAGACTTATAAACCCTGTCCTGGCTTCCCAGGGCTTGGCACTCGGTCTCTCGACTTAAGCCTAGAGGGAAAAAAAATAATTACTTAATTAAAAATTTTTAAAAATCCAGCTTTCAAAAGAGCTAATCACTACCCTTCTTCCCATATTTCTTTTTTTAAAGATTTTATTTATTTGACAGAGAAAAACACAGCAAGAGAGGGAATATAAGCAGAGGGAATGGTAGCGGGAGAAGCAGGCTTCCTGCCAAGCAGGAAGCCCGATGTGAGGCTCCATTCCAGGACCCTGGGATCACGACCTGAACCGAAGGCAGACACTTAATGACTGAGCCACCCAGGCGCCCCTCTTTCTCCCATATTTCAAAAAGCAAAAACAAAAACAAAAACCAGCGAGTATAAAAAGAAAACCCATAAGATTACAAAATTACAGTTCATAATTGGAAAAAAAAAAACAAAACATACCAGTCTCTACATGACTATACATATATATATGTACATATACAAATATGTACATATACATATATATATCTGCAAGTTTATAATATATCTTTAGAAATCATATTCTAGAAGTCAGAAACAGTCATTTTATAAGGGTGTTAGTATTTTTCAGTAAAAAAGCTCAAGGCTTTTTATTTATTTTTATTTATTTATTTTTAAAGATTTTACTTATTTATTTGACAGAGAGGAGAGAGATCACAAGTAGGCAGAGAGGCAGGCAGAGATAAAGGGAAGCAGTCTCCCTGCCGAGCAGAGAGCCTGATATGGGGCTCGATCTCAAGACCCTGAGATCATGACCTGAACCGAAGGCAGAGGCTTTAACCCACTGAGCCACCCAGGCGCACCAAAGCTCAAGGCTTTTTAAATTTAGTAGCTAGTTGTAGACTGGATGTCCCTGTTTCTGTTTACTGATGTGTTTATTCACATACAAAACAAAGATTTTTGTTTCTTTATTTTTACCATGGTATTTGATGTCCCCAAACCATAATGGAAGCAGGAGACAAATCAGTTTGCTTACTCAATTTCTAGAGATTTTATTATTTAGTAACCATTTGGAATTTAATCATGATGACTAGTGCTATTATTGATATTTTAGGTATTGTTTTACCCCGATTACAGCTCTTGAAATGGACTATGGTGTTTTTAAAAGGTTACCCAAAGAATTATTGACCATATATTGAACGTTGAACTGATCAATGTATGCTAATGGGTGTCAACTGATGGGGAATATTAATTACTAGTTGAGCATCAACTAGTTCAGAAAATAATGGGATGCATTAGACCAATGGCGGTAGAAAGAATAAATGATATCATGTGAGTCTAACTCTAAGAGGCAACCAAGCTCAGAAAATGTGATTAAAGCTACCAAAAATAGCTTTTTAGGTTTGTTTTTTACCTCTCGACTACCCTAGCCACAACTCATGTGGGTGGGTACTGTTCGCTTCTCCAAACATAGCGTCTGTGACTTCCAATAACTTTGCTAAGTGGAAGTTCTCGGTACTGATTGGTGGCTATGGATGAGAAGATGTTTATCTTCTAATTGTCTTTGTTTTGTTTTGTTTTATCTTGTTGCCGTTGAAAACAGTGAGACCAAAGCAAAAATGTAGAGTTGCCTAAGAAAGAATGACAAAAAAATTATGAAGCTTCGGAAGACATGAATGAGTAGAAATATGAAGCTGAGAAGAGAAAATGAGACAAGTTATTATCTCCAGCATTTGAAAGCAGGAGAAATATAAACAAGAGACAGAGACAAGAGTCACTGAGTGTCCAGAGAAGCAGAGCCTTAGAGCAAAGACCTGCCAAGGCACATTGTGTTCTGATATATGACTTCCATCTCATAACATCTAGAACTGAGGCCAGTCCCATAGTATCTTCCGTGGATATCCTTATCCACTCAATAAATGTGTTCTGTTCCTCGTTTCCCTGTTATGTAAAAAAAGACCATCATAGACTAAAATTTAACTTAATTTCATCTTAAAGTGTCAAATTTCTGCATTGGAGCCAGTAGAAAGTCTCCTTACATCAGTCAGTGTGCCTATTTAATGAACAGCTATATGCTCACTCCTTCCATTAAAAACTACAGAATCACTCAATGATAAAGAACCTGCTGAATAACAAGAACAAAAATAGGTTAAAAATTTCATTGTCTGGGGTGCCTGGGTGGCTCAGTCATTAATCGTCTGCCTTCAGCTCAGGTCATGATCCCAGGGTCCTGGGATCGAGCCCCGCATCAGGCTTCTTGCTCGGCAGGAAGCCTGCTTCTCCCGCTACCATTCCCTCTGCTTGTGTTCCCTCTCTCGCTGTGTTTCTCTCTGTCAAATAAATAAAAAATCTTAAAAAAAAAAAAATTTCATTGTCTGTCCTCAAAGTGTAGAAGACAGATACGGAAATAGATAAATATAGTGGAAAAGGGTAGTATGTTGAAAGCCAACACCGATTGTTATGGGAACACATACAGTGTACAGTAACCCCCTTTGAGAAGTGATGGAGGCATTTCTAGAGGAGATGACATCTCAGCTGATCCCAAAATGATAAAGAGTGGCTCTCCAGTTAAAGAAGGAGAGTTTCTTTGGTAAATAACTCTTGCCATTTTTTCCCACCAATGTTTTTTCATGTACTATGAGCCTGACATATTGCTTAACACCACAGAACTTCTAGTCTAGTGGGAGCAATTTAAAAACAATCTACATTCTTTTAATCTAAATTCTTCCATGATTTATGTCAATCTCCCATCATTTTCTTCTGCAGTTTAACAGTCTCTTTCTCCATTGAGTCTTGATTTTGTCAAATTCATTTCATTTATTCACATGAAAAACAATTGAGTACAATAATATGCCATGCAATGATGAATTGTGCTATATAAACTCTAAAAGTTTTTCTAATACACCATACTATTTTTCCTAATATTTAATTTGAAAATAAAGTTCTTTATTTTAGAAAATTAAAAGGATAATACAATAAACCATGATATACCTAACACCTAGATTCTTCAGGAAGAGTTTGTTACATTTATTTTGTCACATATATGTCTGCCAACCTGTTCATTCTTCTTCTATTTTTTTTTTTAAGATTTTTCCATTCATGAGAGAAAGAGAGAGAATGCAGGGAAGGGCAGAGGGAGAGAATTGTTAAATGGACTCCTTGTTGAGTGCAGAGCCTGACACAGGGCTCAATCTCATGGGACTGAGATCATGAAATCATGAGAGGTCATGAGATCATGACCTGAGCTGAAACCAAGAGTTGGAAACTTAACCAACTGAGCCACCCAGGTGCCCCTACCTGTTCATTCTTCTATCCATTCATCATTCTATCTTATTTTTTTGTTGTTTTTATCCTATTTAATTTTGTGGGATTGTTAGTTTGAAATCCACATGGATTATATTTAAATAAGAATGCTCTAAGTTACTTCACTGCAACCTCTAGGTTAAATAATCAGCTCCTTATATAAGTGCCATTTAAGAAAAGTGTCATGGGAGCTATATGCCCTAGCTCCTTCTAAAAAAAAATCAAGAATTGAGGAGATTAGGGATTGGTAGAGGGCAGCGGACAATTCATCTGGAGCACCATTAGTTAGAAGGGGAAAAATAGCAGAGAAAGATACATAGATATCTTTATAGATACATACACACACATATATATATACATATATATATATATTTACTTTGTCTTTAAGCAAGAAAACTTAAATAATCTCATAGCAACACATTTTTACCTTGTTTGTCATGTTCCTTAGAATTGTTTACATATTATTTTAGTTTGAGCTAATATAACAAAGTACCATAAACTGAGTAGTTTATAAACAACAGAAATTGATTTCTCACAATTCTGGAGGCTGGGAAATCTGAGATCAGGGTTCCAAAATGATCTGGATCTAGTGAGAACTGTCTTCTGGGCTGCAGACTGGCAACTTCATATTGGAGCCTCACATGGTGGCAAGAGAAAGAGAGCTCTCTGGGGTCTCTTCTGTAAGGCACTAATCTCACTCATGAGGACTTTACCCTCATGACTTGATTACCTCCCAAAGGCCCCACCTCCTAATACTATCACATTGGGGGTTAGGATTTCAACATATGAATTTTGAGAGACACAAACTTTCAGTCAATAGTACATACAATGCTTCAAAAGGCAGTATCTTGTACATAAGACCTAATTTTACACTCACAATTCATACACTCTTCCTTGTCTACCACCTGCTCACTATCTTGCATCCATATTTAGCTCTTCAGAGGTTGCTCTAAATAGCTTTCTAATATCACATTAACTAATCAATACCCATTTGAGGTAGGCTCATTACCATTTCTACACTTGATGAAACGAATGTTAAAAACCTAAATAGAGACATAGCCAAGGTCACCTAACTTGAGATTAAAAGCGAACATTTTTGTTTGTTCCACTCCTATGCTTCTATAATCTCTGTTCTAATGATATAACCATTTTACTGGGGAAAAGGCCAAATTCAGACTTTAATCCAACATTCTCAGCATATAGTCTATGGTACCTGAGGCCTCAGGCAATTTAAAATGTTCAAGAAAGACTCTGAAACTCATAGCAGGGATCTGAGGGAATCTAAGATAGGACTTGCAAAATTTTTAGGTAAGTGAACTGAAAAATTGGGGTGTATTGAACATTTGTTTGTCCATACTTTGAAACCTCTTCATTTCTCTGCTTTTGCAGCACCCTCGAATGTGTGGTAGTTGGCAGAGCTCATTTGAATAGCAGACGTCACTTCTGTAGCTGCAAGGGTGTGTAAGCTATGCATAGCCATTCAAGTTCATCCATTTCCAGATGTTGAGCTAAAAGGCAATAATGATATACAGGAGTGACTATGGAGATTAACATCTAGCAATGGCGGTAACCACAGCACATGCAAGCATTTGCTAGGGGCAATGGGGCCAGTGGTTATGACTGTGTCAGTGTCTAGAGCTGTAAGCTCTAGAACAGTAAGCAATACTGTTCCATGCGAGGGATGGTGACGTTTTCATCGCGTTAGTTCTTAGTCATGTTTTGGTCAAGGAATAATATTTATTTTTTTGTTCCTTCTTATTTTCTGAACTGTTTCTTCTTCCTTTCTCTTGAGATTGGGAGCTACTTTTAAAACTTCTTTTAAAAAATTCACATCAATAATTGACTTAAACCAGCTTGAATATGTGTTCATTAATTATACTGAGAATTGAGATAGATACAGGAATTGGAATAAGTCCTAGTTTTAGATACAAGTTTTTAGAAAAATTATGAGTTATTAGTGTTCTGTGGCTGCCATTACAAATTGCAAGGAATTTAGCAGCCTAAGACAACATCCATTTTTATGTCACAGTTCTGAAGGTCTGAAGTCCTAGGAGAGCATGGTTCAGCTGGGCTTCTCCTTCGAGTTTTACAAGTTGGAAATCAAGGTACATTACATGGTCAGGGTTGTGTTCCATTCTGGAGACTTTGGGAATAAAATTGCTTCCAACCTTATTCAGGTTATTGATGGTATCTTGGTCCTTGAAGTCATAGGATTCAGATCCCTGTTTCTTTGCTGGCTGTCCACTGGGGACTGGTCTTTGTTCATAGGGGCTGCCTGCATTTCTTCTCTCACTTTATTTGTGGTCTCTATCTAGCAACAATGGGTCAAGTCTCTCTCATGCTTCACATGTCTCCAACTTCTTCTGAATCTCTCTTACCCCAGCTGGAAAAAGTTCTCTATTTTTAAGGGCTCATATACACTATGCCCTCTGGATAGTCTAGGTTAATCTTCCTATTTTAAGGCCTATAACTTTAATTACATCCGCAAAGATTCTTTTTCCATATGACATCACATGTTCACAGGATACAGGGATTATGGTGTGGACAGCTGGGGGCCATTCTTTCTATCATAGTGTGGATACCAAATCTGTGACCTAGTTCAGTTAGTACTGGAGGTTGTAAAAAGGGAAGATCTCTGGAGGTCCATGATCTTTAGGGGCAAAGTTAGTTACATTATCTCCCGTGGTTTTCTGGAATGAAATGCTCATTGAACACAAGGCTTTAATGTGACCTAAAAATGTATGCCTAAAAGAATAAATGACAAAACCAAGATCTCTGAGATAGACTGGCTCTTTTTAATTGCTTTGTAAAGCTTAATGAAATAGAAGAACCAAGAAACTTTCCTCAATTTTGGCTGAAGACATAGTTAAGAACTGAACGAGTTTCTATGAATATGTTAAAGAAATTTTCTATGTTATTTGAAACTAGAGGAATAAAGTACTTCAAATCCAAGTGTGAAGTTTGATTGCTAAGGTTTCCTTGTTACAATGTCAATTGAGTTTAGAGGCTCCCTGGGTTGTTGGTTCTTTTGAATTTGAGGCAATAATCAGGAAACAAAGAGCTCTTGAAAACTGAAATGGAAATATACAACAAGAATATAGCCAACTACCCCAAATGTTCAATATATTGTTAAATAAAATCATTTTCTACTTTCAACTAAAATCATCATCTATCTTGATGGAAACATTTACCTCGCAAGGGAAAATCATTTTCCTATATGCCTGACCTTTATCATTCATCACTATCTCCAGAGTTTTAGTTACTGTGATATCCCACAGTGGTGTGTGTGTGTGTGTGTGTGTGTGTGTGTGTGTGTGTTTAGGTCAGTAAAGTTGGTGAAGCATTCCCACCAAAAGAATTGCAAGATATTGATAATTACAGTAAAAATCAGGAAGACACATGTGAAAACTGCTTGAGAGAATGTTAAGTTTTATAAAAAGAATCCATGTTTACCGTGGGTTTTGGTTTGTTAAAATAATACCAGAGATTCTGGATTGAATGTTCTTGGTTAAGCAGCTTAAAATATTTCCAGCTGTCACCTTGACTGATCAACTGAAACCTCAGCTCTGTAGTGACCTACCCTAAATGAATTGGAAATGCCAGAAGTCATTGGTATGTTATGGAAATAGGGATCTAAAAACTCTGATATTAAAACAGTTATGCATGACTCCTCTCCACCTTCTGATTGTGACGCTGAGAAGTACCTTGATCACACTAGGAAGGCCAGCATCTTTGAAATGCCTTGCCGTGGTTATTCTCTGGAGGCCAGCTTCTTGGTGGTTAAAATGGGCTGCCCCAGTTATCAGTGTGAACTTAAATGGGTTCTTCATCTTCTAGGTGCCTCAGTTTGCTCATCTATAAAATGGGGGGAGGTAGTAGAAGTAGTAGCTACCTTATGGGGATGTTATGAGAATCTGAATTAGTATTTGTAAAACACATAAAGCAGTGCTTGACCCTGTAAATATTGTAAGAGAGTAGCTAAATAAAATAGTAAAGCTTTGGACTTCGGCTTCAGTTCAAGATGGAGTAACAAGTACCAAATATATCTGCTCCCCTGAAACAACTTGAATATTGGTCAAACTCTATGAAAGAAACCACATTCAAGTCATTGAGCAACAGGCAACAAAGGACAGTGATACTTGAGAAATTAGAAACAAACAAGGTAAGACCTATAATTGCCTCAGGCAGAGCCAGGTGGACTTCTTCTGTCGAGGAGAGGTAGCTGTGACTCTCGGGAAGACAAGGTGGCCAGAACTTGCAGGTCGGAAACTGAGAGAAGCAAGATGCGCACAAAGACAATTCCAGGCAGCAAAGAGTCACCCTCAAGGCCCCAGCTGAAACAGATCAGCAAGCATGGGTGAGGAAACTTTTTAGGATAGGGAGAGACACAGCTGAAAGGATTGGAAGATTAGGGCTAGAAGCTCACACAGGGCAGAAAGAATGCTAACGGCTGGAAACCTGGATCGACATAAAGGTAGGAAGAACATTAGAAATGCTTAATACATGGTTAATCATAATTTTTCTCTTATCTCTTATCTCTTCTTCAACAACAATGTATGGGAGGTTTATATAGAAGCTAAATGTATAAATAATAAGAGCATGAAGTCCTGGAAGGGAGAAATGGAAGAATAAAATTCTCCAACCAGAAGTGAAATATAACTTGAAGGTGAAAGTGATGAGGTGAATATATTTGATAGAAGCCCTTGGGTAAGGCAACAAGGAGTTGGAGCTAGTAAGTAAACAGATAAAAGACGATAAGAAAAACACTCAAGCCAGGGGCGCCTGGGTGGCACAGTAGGTTAAGCCTCTGCTTCTTGGTTTCAGCTCAGGTCATGATCTCAGGGTCTTGGGATCAAGCCCCACCTGGGGCTCTGTGCTCAGTGTGGAGTCGGCTTGAGATTCTCTCCCCCTCTGTCCCCTCTACTCGTACTCTCTCTCTCTCTCTCTCCAATAAATAAATAAATCTTTAAAAGAAAAGAGAAAGACTCAGTCTGGAATGAGTCAGGGAGAACAATGGACAAAACTAAATATAAGATCATAAACCTTCACTCCCATTTCCATTTTCTTGTCATACTATGTTTTAGCTCCTTGGAGAGTTCATTTATTTATTTTTCCTTTGCCTAGCAGTTCAAAGGATTAAGAATAGGTGGGGTCAATGCTCGTTTCTACAACTCTTCCATTTATCATTTATAGCTTTTTCCTTTCTTGGTCCTGGTATAATGGAACAGTAAAACAAAACCCCTTCCTTGGTGACATCCCTGGTCTCCTTGTTGTCATGAGTTATTTTTGTTACCACCAGTCCAGGCAAAAGGGGAGTTTGACTTTGGGCTACATATCCAAGTCTTACTTTTTTTCATTTCTACCACTTACTCTTCTCTTCTCTCTCAGGCATGGCATATTTTACTTCAGTGTCTTTACTGGAATTAAAGCAAATCAAATAGGACCAGATACAGGTAAGCAGATTAGAACACACAGTATGTTTATTTTCAGTCTTTTATCCGTCCTGACCACTACTATTTCCCCAGAAACTATAGCACTCCTAGGAGTGCTTAAGAAGTAATTCTGAAAGAATGAATTAATGAGTGAATCTTAGATAATATAGTTTACATATTTTCAAGGTTGCAGATTTTTTTTTCAGGCTCCGTAAATGTGTGATTCTTACTCTACCTCTCTCTTTGGAAGAAATAAACATGAATTTAGGGTTTAAATGTTCAAATTCCAGGGTGCCTGGGTGGCTCAGTGGGTTAAAGCCTCTGCCTTCAGCTCAGGTCATGATCTCAGGGTCCTGGGATCGAGCCCCACATCGGGCTCTCTGCTCAGCAGGGAGCCTGCTTCCCCCTCTCTCTCTGCCTTCCTCTCTGCCTACTTGTGATCTCTCTCTGTCTAATAAATAAAATCTTTAAAAAAAAAAAACTCTATAAAAATGTTCAAATTCCATGTAGTAGGCATGTGATCTTGGATAAGTTAACTTCCCGGACTCTCAGGTTCCTTCTTTGTAAAGAGAGATCTGTTAAAAGCTGGACGGAAGTATATTAAACACTTTAAGAGTTTATTTGGGCAAAAACTTACTGGAATGTGATGGTACCAAAGCAGAAGCAGCTAGGAGACTGCATGGACAGAAGCTAATGGAAAATTTTCATATGGAAAAAGTGGAAGCAAAGCAAGGAAATTATTTGTTCGACTATAGCTAAGCCTTTGCCTTATTTGAAAAAGCCTAGTTGTTATCACTTGTCCTTAGGGTTTTATTTCTTAACCTTGAGGCATTGATAGGCTTAGGTTTCAGTTTCCTTACTAGGCTGCTGAGGTATTAGAACCACCTCAGTCTAATGGTATCTTTAATGAATTTAACAGGGCACCTTAATTACCCTAAACAGTGGTTGGAAGAGTTAAAGATAATTTCCTTATATGCCAATGGCAACTATGAGTAAAAACAACAATAAATATGTTCATTTCACAAATATTTCCTTTTCTTTCCTTTATTGCCTGGTCCATGCGGAACTGAGAAAAATAACGTGTCTTCATTTTCCTGAGTCACTAAGACAAAATTATGTCAATTTCTCACTCGCTTGAGTTTACAGCTCACCGCACACTTCAGGTTCCATTTAATGTCCCCGCTCTCCATATATTTTCCAGTTGCCCTGTTAATGTACTGCGTTCTACCTTGTGACTCAGACAGAGCTCAATTAATTCTGTTCTGGGGTTACCTACTCGCTGACTCATTTTATCTCTTACAATTCCCCTCAATCCTTTTACATCTCATGTGGTTTCAACTTCCCTCTTTGTATGCTTATTCTGCATCTTTGTAGACTCATAAAGTAGCTCTTTTTAGTTCTTCAGAATGGAACATTTGTTCATCTTTTAAGCATGGATTTTGTAGTTTATGATGATCCGAGGTTGATTAAAGGAATCACTCCTATTAAAAAAAAAAAAAAAAAACTTCAAGGTCTTTTTGACAGTGATGATAGGAATATGGGAGCTAGTGAAATGAGGGAAGTTTGAGAATGAGGCAAGAAAACATGCTAAGTGCATAGTGGGGAGAAAATGGACTAGTTGCTTCAAGAGCTTTCACTAGTAAAGAGCAGAAGATTGGAGATCCAGGAATAAAAAGAGAAGAAATTATTGGAGGTGTGGCAAAACAAATATTTCTGCATGGCTTTTGATTTCTTTTTTGAATGTCTAACTAAAGATTATTTAAAGTTTAAAATTGTGAGTTGTGTCCAATAAGGAAATGTTCTGCTGAGCATGATTTGAGGTTGTGACTGGAAATACATAGAGAAGTTTTATTTATAGATTCTATAGCTAAAGTTGAACGGTAGGCAACTTTAAGTAATTTGTGTTGCACAGAAGTAGACCTTAAATAATATGGAATTTATGCCTGTTACATTAAAGGATTAGCCTAGAAATGTCAATAGAACTTTTTACTGGCTTTTCTGTGGAACAGAATTAAGCCTAGAAACTTTAACTCAAATGAAAATGTATAATTTTAGTGAATCAATATCCAAAAAACATTTCCATTTTCTTCTCTCCTTAAGGCATTGTTTCTCAAAGTGTTGTCTACCATCTACCTACTATACATTGAATGTTGGTTAAAAATGTAGATTTTCAGAGTATACCTTGGTCCTACAGAATCACTGACCTCAAACATACGGGGGGAAAAAATTCTACGATTAAGGTAGTGGAGTGTGATGTTCAAAGTACCCAAAAGATACCCAACTGTTGAAACACTGACGCTACACTTGGTTTAAACTATTTTTAGTTGAGTAAATGAGCAAAACATCATATTCTACCCCTAATTATGCTAGCAGGTGTGCACCAGATAATCATCTTGACTGAAAATCCATCTTGGGTTTGTACAGGTTGGATGAAAATGATTAAGATTAAAACCATAGGCCTTGCTATCATGGGGAGGGAGGAGTGTAATTAAAAACAGGGTTCAGTTAGAGCTGTATCTGTGGGGAGAAGACCTGCTTATTTGTCTCATTAGTTTTATTTCAAGAAAACACTTCATGGGCATAAGGTAGGGGCATATGTTCAGATATAGTTACACAAGCTTTGTATAAAGATTTAATCTCTAATGAGCAAAGAACATTACTAGAGACCTGAGTGTGGGAGGATTACAGAAAGTTAAAGATTGAGTATTTGATTTTGTAATTCTGCTGCCTTGAGCTAATTGGAGTAAGCCTGTTTTTTACAGATACTTAAGGACAGAAATCTCTCCACCATTTGTCCAAGTCTCCAAGTGAAACAGTGTCATTTATGACAAGCCTTTTAAGTACAATATGGTTTTCAGTATTTCAGCGAATATTTATTGAGCACTTATGCCCTAGGCATTGAAGAAACTGGTGAACAGGAGAGAAAAGTGTTGCGATCTAGTAGAGCTTCATTTAATGGAAGACATGCCGTTCCTGTTTGTCCCACTCTCTTAGTTGGACCAGAAAACAATAGGCTAATGTTAGTACTACCCTTGTTATGGGCATACACCCCTGTTAGTTAAACTAGATAGTTAGCTTTACTGGCAACCATACAAGCCTTTTTCTATCAATCTTCTGATCAACTGAAATATTTAGTTGTTAAAGTTCAGAAATTAGAAGATCTTGATAGAGCAGGCTAACATAGTCTAGAAACTAGACTTTCCCTAAAAGTGCAATAGAAATATCGAGGGGATTGACCAGGTAGTACAAGATGAAAGAGAATACAGTCTATTCTTAATTGAAATGTTTTCCAAAGTGTCTTAGACAGGGATCATTTGATTCCAAGTAACAGAATCCATTCAAAACAGTCTAGAAAACTAAAGATGAATTTATTAGAAGGATGAATCTGTATCTCACAAAGCAAAATGGCAGCAACAGAGGATTCACAAGGCACTAAGTTTTGGCTCTAGACAAGAGGGCACGGTTTCTGGTTTACACTTTTTTTTTTTTTTAAAGATTTTATTTATTTATTTGACAGAGAGAGAGAGAGAGAGATCACAAGTAGGCAAAGAGGCAGACGCGGGGGGGGGGGTGGCGGGGAACCAGGCTCCCCGCTGAGCAGAGAGCCCGATGCGGGGCTCGATCCCAGGACCCTGAGATCATGACCTGAGCCGAAGGCAGAGGCTTTAACCCACTGGGCCACCCAGGCGCCCCCTGGCTTACACTTTGTACACATGCACATACCTTTACTCTCTCTGCTCATGTACCTTCTTGGCTTTATTAAACAAAAGACTAGTCCTTCTCCAGCTTTATGTTGCCTTTTTAATTTCTTAAATAATTAGCTTTATTAAAGTATAACTGATACATATTTAATGTGCACCTCTAGATTAGTTTAGATATAGGCTTATACTCATTATACCATCACCACAGTAAATATATCTATCATCTGTCAAATTTCTCTTGTGCTCTTTTGTGGGGTGTGAGTGTCTGTGGTAAGAACACTTAATATGAGATTTATCTTCTTAACATATTTTGAGGTGTACAGTATCATGCCATTATAGATCATACATAGTACAGTAAATCACTAGAACTTACTGGTTTTATGGAGCTGAAATCTTAAGCTCATTAAGCAATGACTTCCCACCCCTTCCTCCCAGCTCATGGCAACTACCACTCCATTTCCTGCCCCCATGAGTTTGACTATTTTAGTTACGCCATCTAAGTGGAATTGTGTGGTATTTTTCCTATTACATACCCAACAGAAATTTTGTAGTTACTTCAATCTCAGGAGAGGGACTGACCCAGTTTATGCCCTGGTGTTTATCCCAGTATCATCCTGGATGATCATAGTGACATGATCCATGGTCACCTTGCCTCAATTGTACCTGGCAAAATTCCAACTCTAGATAAATCTGACTTCCCCAAACCTACAGTCAGTAGCTGAATTTTTCTGGGAAAAATTATATAACTGTGCTAAATATCTCCAACAAAGTATGTGTTCAAAAAATTGAAAGACACCCAAATGCGACCAACAACATCAGATCTTTCCATATTTCGAGTTCATATCTTCTTTCTCCATAAACAATTGGCCTTCCCTCTATATCCTCACTTGGGAATAACAGTCTGGTCTCATAGTTCATTGTGACAATAAAAATCATCACAGGTAAGCTTCTGTCATCTTTAAGCCATCCTAGGCACCATCTTTCCTTACCGTTATTCTCATCAATTACAACATTAGCAACAGCATCAGCAATAATAACAAAAGCAATTGTACTTGTCATTTTTTTTCATCTATTATAATGAAAAATGTGACTTTCAAAAGTCAGATCCTCTATGACCATTCATGGTTTCATCTCCTTTGACTTTTTAAAAGAATGATTTTCCTTTTAGTTATTATTCTCCTGTTCTATCAGTCTTTCCTCTCTTGATCATAACCAGAAATATATCTAACTATTTATAGACACTAAAATATTGTAAAGCATTATAAATAATGGCTAAGAGCAGGTTGCACTGCTTTTTTGAAAATTTTTCATAGGAACATGTTGGGAAGAGAGCAATGTTTATGTTTTAAAAAGTAAATATATGATAAGCATAAACTCAAGGATCCTACTGAGAACCAGAAGACTACAGCTTTCAAACCTAAGAAATAATTTCTGCATTACAATATTAGCTAATAATATCTGAGTGTAGTTTTGTTACTGTTTCCAAGATGTTTCTCTGCAAGTATGTTAAAGGAAACAGTGACAAGAAACTTAAGCTATGTTTCAGGTGTGGAACAAACTTTTGCAGAATCTTAAGTCAATAATCACTTAACATAAAATTAAGATGGGCACATAATGTGATGAGCACTGGGTGTTATACGCAACTGATAGATTATTGAGCACTACATCTGAAACTAATGATGTGCTAAATGGTGTCTAATTGAATTTAAATTAAAAAAAGAAAAACAAAATTAAGTTAAAACTAAAAAAATTAAAAATTAAAAAAACAATTTTGATTATTTATTTATTTTAAAATAATTAACATATATATTTGTTTCAAGGGTACAGGTCTGTGATTTTTCAGTCTTACACAGTACACAGAGCTCACCAAAACACATACTCTCCCCAATGTCCATCACCAAATAAACTTAAATTTTTAAAATTAAATCACCCCAAATTTTTTAAATCAGTGAATTCCTGCCAATGAGTAAGTTGCTCCCAGAAAAATATCTCTAAACTCTTTTGTATAAGCTACAATCATGA
>CM053607.1:28509829-28549565 GCA_028646535.1 Procyon lotor
CCTCTCTGCCTACTTGTGATCTCTCTCTTTCTGTCAAATAAATAAATAAAATCTTAAAAAAAAAAAAAAAAGAAATGCCACAGTTTCTCTTTCAAGAAATTTAGCTGTTTGGTTTTGGGTTTTGTTTTTGTTTTTGTTTTTGTTTTCATCAAAAACACATGTATTTTAAGAAATTTGTGCTTGAGTGTGTCTGGGTGGCTCAATTGGATAAACATCTGACTCTTGATTTCAGCTCAGGTCTTGATCTCAGTGTGATGAGTTTGAGCCCCATGTTGGTCTTCAGACTGGGTGTGGAGCCTACTTAAAAAAAAAAATAAAAAGAGAGAAAAAGGAATGTGTTGTGCTTGAGACCATAGGCAGAAATTATTTTACATGAGCTATCATAGACACCTAACATTTTGCAGTTATGAACTAACTCCTTATGTGGATATAACTTAGAAGTGACTTAAAAATGTGTGCAGGAACATTTACATTTTACTCTCCTACAATATATGTTACAACTTAAAAGAAAGGGTATGTCCCAAACCTACTTAAGGTCAGAACTTTTTCTGGGGCATATTATACTATTTGGAAAGTAGTTAATATTCATGATAAAAGGCTTGAGCAATTTTCTGACAGACTTTCAAGAAATTAAGATCTCTACTGAGAGTATTTCCTCACCAACTAATACTCTGATTCATAGAGAAGTTGATTTTAACCAGTAATTTTAGCCAGTAATTTTCTAAAAAATGATTGTCAAACCAATTATTTTTTTTTCTTACAAAATAGTTCTACCTAGAAGGAATCTTTGTATTGACTTGCTTATTCAGAACCCTCTTGTCAAGTTTAAACTAAAAATTTGACATATGTTTGTAGTCAATTTAGCTGAGAAATTGTTTGAACAAACTAGCCAAAGTCTCAAAACTTGCTTGAAAGTTTCACACATGGAGAAATTGAGTCAATGTCATTCATTCATAGAAATGTAGAATGTCATATGTAAATAATCATCTTGTAGATATACAAGCCCAAATTAGTGGCTTTGATCATTGTTCTGTGAGATTAAAAATAACTTAAGGAAGATATAAAGCTATAAAATTATTAGACCTTTAAAAGCAAATATCACAGATCTTTAGATTCTTGAGTTTGAAATTAGATTCTTGAGAGTTTGTATATGAATATATATATATATACAATATTCATTGTATATGAATATATATATATATATATAGATTCTTGAGTTTAAAATTAGATTCTTGAGAGTTTGTATATGAATATATATATATATATATATATATATATATATATATATATATATAGGAGAGTTTTGGAACATATCTACAAAGATTTCAGATGCAATTTATGAGCCATGCATAAAAACAATCACATTTGGGTTTTGATTGCAAAGAGTGATGCTAAATTACATCATTTGCTATTAAAGAAAATAGGGCTTTAAATGAGTTTTGGCTAACTCCTAAAATGGGATTTACTATTACTGAGGGAGTCAAACAAATTTTGATTCATTCGAGCATCTTTGGCATTTTAAGATAATTACTGTGAAGAGGGCAGTAATCACTTGGACATTTTAATATGCTTGTTAACTAGCTGATATAGTTAATATACTTTGATCCTTGGTATGGAGGTATATGGAGAATGTATGCTATATAGTGTATATAAACTTTGTTAAACACTATTTAGTTTTCTCAAATAAAATACTTCATATTGTTAGATATCAGAACATCGTACTTTGAGCAATTCAGAGCTGCACATTTTCAACAGAATTGTAGGGTGTTAGGCTGGTAATAGATCTTGGAGAAGAGTTAGGCAAACAACTTTTATTTGGAAATGTTTGGAAACTAAGGCTTTAGACAAATACATTACAAGAAACAAATGAGAATACATTCGGCAAACTTCATTTGAATCTTTCAAACTTTCTTGTATTATACTCTTTCTTCTCTCAAAAATAAATCTCCCATATCTGAGCAGTTTTCCCTCATAAATTTAAGCGAAACTAAAAAGTCTTTCAAAAAATATCTTTGCTTCTACAAATCTAAGTTTTCTCTGTGGAAAGATAAGATTAGTCTGGTAAAAAAAAAAAACAATTTATTTCTTTTTTGTAAAATTGCTTCATTATTAAAAGAATGCCTGAATAACTCCGAATCACTTGTATTTAATTATGTAAATCTAATGAAAACATAAAATAGTCCTTATCTTTCGAACAATTATTATGTTTACTCAGACATGTTCAATTAAATAAATACTCTCCTCTGTTCAACTGTTACTATTTAAACATTTACAGTTAAAAAAAAAATGAAGCCATGTTTCCCTTTGGGAACAAGTGGCCATTGATTCTACATTAGAAACGTAATAGCTCCAAAGAATATCTATGTTTGTCAACCTTTGAAGTATAATGACTCCAGTGAGATGTGGAGAATCTCTGGAGTTTTAACCCAAACTATTTCATCCCTCCTTTCTATTTATACAGGTCCTGACTCTCATATTCTCAAATTCTTCCCCAGCCCTTTTATGCCTTGTCTTAGGCAAAGTAATTTCCATTTCAACTTCTCATCCCCATTGTCCTGTTCAGCAAACCTAAGACTTTCCTTGGGATCCAGCCTCTTTTCAGGGCTGTGTGGGATTGTAAATAGTAACCCCTCCATTTGCTGTCACAAATGACTTTCCCTGTCACATTAGCAAAACACACATTTCAACATGTATCCACCCAACTGGAAATCTTGGTTTCATAAAATTACAAAGATAAAGCATAAAACCGTAAAACCATTGGTTTGATATTAAAAGTTCTTTCAAAGGTTTAGAACCAGTATTTCTCATTCACTTTTTACTCCCTTTCACCCTAAGCTATTGGCCCGTGGCCCCATCAGCTGTGCTGGTGAACATCCACACTTTAGAAAAGCACGTTTGTCAAGAAAGGTTAATTCTTTTTCTGGCATTTAATACATTACTCTTGGAAACAAATCCAGAACCTTATGCACAGGGCCTTTAAATATCACCTTTCCATAATTCTTAAGGTATGACGGGGCAAATCTGGGCAAGACTTCCACCACAGAGACCCTTCGAAGCCCCTTTGGACCCATCAGAGTCTCCACAGGAAGGGGAACCAGGATGAAGGAGGCAACTGAGGCAGGGTCACGCAGGCTCAGGGTTGCATCTTGGATTCATTTCAGATTTGTGACATTTGGTTCATCAACGACTATTACTTAAATTCTGTTTTTTTAAACATTGCGTTAAAATATTATTTGCCTTGATTATTGAGACTTGGGGCCACTTAAGATTTTGTGCATGAGGTACCTTTGGTACCCTTGTCGTGGCTTCGCTTAGGGAGAAGATCTCCCCACCTGATGGCTCAGTGGCAGAGAGTATGTTTGAATTTGGGGAAAAGGGAGCAATGATTTCACTGGAGAGTGTTCAAAATTGAAAAGCAGCCAGGTATTACCAAACTGCCAATATTTTCTTCTGAATAACTACGTTGGAATTATCTTTGCCTTGTGATAAGCTTGTGACTATGCCACGAAATTCTTCCGGTATCGAAAAGCTCATGCTTTTCATGCCCGAAAGCTATAAAGAAAATGATGAAGAACAAAGTGACAAATTTTAAGGGAAATGTTAATTGTCCCTGGGGAAGGAACGAATGTGCCTTTTGGCCAAAAACTCCAAAACGGGAGGAGGAGGAATATGGGTCTTCTGGTTGGATTTGCTCCTGCATCCTTGATGAATCTAAGTAAGGTAATTCATACTTTTTTTGCTCCCTTTTAAAAGCAGTTCTCTTCATGATTGAATTCATTGTTGGGCGGCTTATAAAAAATAGATGCCATTTTTAAAAAGGACAGAACCAAAATTTCTTAAGTCTCTGCCTCCCAGTGCCAGTAGCAGGCATACTTAGCCCTGAATACAACAGCGAATCTTCTTTATTCCATCTTATTTTCCTGGAAAGAGGACATATTAAATAAAGGTCTAGAATCGAGCTAACAATTCAGTGCACGCAGCCAGTCACACTTGCTTAAGTTTTTGACCATTACTTTCAGGACTCAAAATCGCTATTGATGTTCAGCATCCAATTATTCTAAAACGACTACATTTCTTTTGTACTGCAGAGAATAAGTAATTTTCAAATAGGCAGAGCACGTAATAAAATTTTGCTAGGTGCAGCGTAGATGAACAAAATAGTCAGACTTGGGTTTTATGGCAATATTCTAGAAGGATAGAGGCATAAGAGAGATAAATCTTGTTCATACAGCTTAATGTCATAAATTATGAAAGTAAAATTCATAAGAGCAAAGTAGCATAGTAAAATTATAAATTAACAAATATAAACACTTAAATTTAAGCAGTCATAGGGACTTAAAAAATGAGCCTGAAAGATGATTGAGATCACTTCTATTTTAAAGTGTAAATAATTCAGGATTTAAAATAGTAACATCTGAAGTTTTAAACACATCATATTGTTTAAATCACCCAAGTCCTTTAGGAACTAGCTTAACTTGACTGTGTACTTTGTAATGTCCTGCAGATGTTATGCTCACTTAAGTTTATAAATGGCAAAATAACCACCTTTTTTAAAGTAGGATGGCATCTGTCAGGGAATCATTCACTTATGGAGTGGTCACTGAGACTCGGAGAGAGGCTATTTATTTGATGAATAGAATCTATTGCCATTCCTGCCATTTATCCATACAGTTTTCAAGAATCCTTCATTCAACGCAATAAACTCTATGTCAGGCTTTTTGGTCTGATTCAAAATCCACTTGTAAAGGGAGGTTCTAATACTATCAAAAGTCTTTGCAGGGCGCCTGGGTGGCTCGGTGGGTTAAAGCCTCTGCCTTCAGCTCAGGTCATGATCCCAGGGTCCTGGGATCGAGCCCCACATCGGGCTCTCTGCTCAGTAGAAAGCCTGCTTCCTCCTCTCTCTCTGCCTGCCTCTCTGCCTACTTGGGATCTCTCTCTCTCTCTCTCTCTCTCTGTGTCAAATAAATAAATAAAATCTTAAAAAAAAAAAAGTCTTTGCAAGGCCACAGGCTGTCATGAAAGAGGTTTGTATAATAAATTATAAGGTGATTTTTTTCCATCTCTAAATCTAATAGCACAGAAATGACTGTGTTTTGGAATTGTGTAACAATCAAGGAGATACAGAGCAAAGAATAAGAAGACTTCAACGAGTACTGTATGGAACAGGTAAAACACAGGGACAACTGAGAAACCCATGTTCTATTTACCTTCCTCTCTGCAGACACGGGCTATCTGTAATTAATTTTATAATGACTATCAAGTATAAGCCCTCTCAGAGAACTTATGAGGTAAAGGTAAGAAAGAGGCAAATCTGTACTCATTAATAAAACAGAACATTTGATTAGAGTATATTGATAAAATAAAATATTCATGATATTAGTTTATTTTCTATTGAATTTATTAATAATTTATATATATTTATATATGTATGGCTTTGAGCAAAGACAAAAGAAATACTCTAATTCGTCCCTGATCATACAGTTGTTGTAAGAATCAGCTATTCTACTATTTTCCCAGCAGCAGAAAGACCAATCTTTTCAATAATACATTTCTTTCTGTACAGATTAAAACTCCATACTTATGGGCTTAACTATGTACAGAGAAAAGAGGTCACTTTTCAACTAGCAATGAACTTTTATGTTACAGGAATGTGAGTCAATTTTTTCTTAATCTAAGCATATATATTCATACATATATATGTATGTAATTTACCCTGTACCAGTTTTTAGTTTAACATATAAACCTTAGTTTTTTTGTCCATTCTGTTACAAAGTGAATAAAAATTTTATGGTTGCACTGAAAGACCATGCAATTCAATTTTGCTTGTGTTTCCCAATAGTGCTCAAAATAAAAAACCAAAAATTTATATATAAAAATATTTCACTACCAAACCCATTAGTGCTATCAAATGTAAACCTTTAATAATTTATAGGATCAATACATGATCTTAATAAATTGAAGTTAATTCTCAATATTTTAATAAAATAAAGGAGTTTTGTACTGATATGTAAATGGTCTTGCAGCTTTCCCATAGGTTCTAGGTAGACTGAACCATCCCCTTCTTACATCATTCCTGACATGCCATCAGATGTCACCAGCATGTTAATGACAACATTACATTGACTAGCATTGTTGATTACTTCCACAGAAGCTGGGATCTGTTAGAAAGGAAACATAACAACTCATTTTGGTATTATAGGTATTATATCCATAAAAGGCATAACAGGCAGCATGGATCCATTTTAGAGTTTTTGCTTTTGTTTTGTTTTCTGTCCTCAAGTCTGTCTGGAGGCCCTGCCCCATTTAATGTGTGATCTTTGTTAAGTTCTTCTTAAATTCATCGCCAGTGTCAAGGATACCGAAGACCTCCATTTTAGGTCATTCTCTTAACTTGGGTTATTTACAGAAGTTGGGTATTAGGAATCTTCCAATTGTGTTCCAGTCATCCACCACATTTGTGGGATGTATTAGGCACAAATGATTACTAAGGGACTTCTCTGAGAAGAAGCAGATGTTCACAGATCATGGAGAGTTAAGGAAACAGACAAACAATGCTCACATTCAGTTTGCCCCCTTTCTGTCATCACGTCCATACAATTTCCAGCACATTCTGAGTAACAAATCTCCTATCTAAGGGCTATGTTAGTTACCACATGCCTTAAGATTTACTAACCATTTTATTACAATATACATAGAACAAAGCGTGTGTTCCCAAACAGACATGATGCTATCATGTATTTAGTTACTTTAAGTGAACACCAAGGTAAACTACCAACTACCAACAGTGAAGACACAGAACACACTGGCAACTCCAATCAAGCTGTGGTTTACAAATCATTACTTAAATAATAGTAATAATATTAAATGAAAGTGAAAACCTCACTTCTAGACTTAAGTCAGAGATCCAAGTCAGCCTTACAGGAATTTTAAGATAGGCAATTAATGAATGGTTATACTCTTCTAGAAATGAGAAATACTGTAAGCCTCTCCCTACAGTGACTGATCTGAAACCTATTTTTTTCCCCCAAAAAGCATGCAGGGACTATTTTCAGATGCTTGGTTATGGCAAGAAGGAAGAAAAGTAATGATTTTTGGTGTAATACAAGCAATCTGTAGAATTGAGCATACAGTTTTGCATAAAACATTGCAGGTTAAAATAATATTGTAGGTTTCAAGCCATTGCATTACAGTTGAATAACTGTCACAATTAGATTTTGTAAAATTTCAAACTCTAAGTTTTGAAGTGAAGCAATAAAACTAAATTCTTAAGTGATGACTTTTACCTTCATACAGCACAGAATAGCTATTTTTATTTGGGTTGAAAAGTTATTTACAACTAACATTGATTGAGTCTTGGTAAAAGTCCAATAACACATGAAGACAAATATCCCCTCAGATTTCTGAAAGATCAATGAACATGTTTGAGGTTAGAGATATTCCTAATGGTGGCAATGTTAGTCTCCAACCGTGGCCAACCATACCGTGTGGTCTGTAACCTAACTCAAAATTGAAAGCACCAAAATACAATTTAGATCTATAAAATGGGACTTGCTATTTAATTCTCCATAATTAATGATTAACAATTTAGATGCAGAGATACAGCTAATGAAAGGAGTTTTGGTTGGTGCTATTCAGTAGCTCACTTGAGTCGCCTTTTAAAATCAGAGTTTTGTTTCCACTGAATCCAAGAACTCTTCATAAAGTAGAGAAATACATATATCAAAGGAATTCAGTAAAAGTAGGTTAAAAATAAATGATCTTACAACAACATTTTAAATCCTTTAATGATTTAAAGAAAGGAAGACATGTAACACTGAATGCTAAACAGGTCTTTTGAACTTCTCTTGGGAATTTAGATAGATATTTAATAGTAGATATATATTTATATATTTTACATTTTGCATGTAGGCCAGAGCTGTCTAAAATATCTCTTCATAGTAGGCTATAGGAATCTATCAGGAGATAGAATAAAATAAGATCTGAGAAGATTCTCAGTTTATTAGAGTATTTCTTTCTGCTTTGACAATCAGCAGGGATCATAAATTTGAAGCAAATCGTGGCTTTTCTGCCTCTGGGTCTGTAGTTAAGACTGAGGAAGACTCTCTCGGGAGAGCAGCTGCTGGTGGAGGGGGTGCGGGTGGGGCTCCGCGGTTAGGGGGGATGGCTCCCGACGACATCTGTCGGAACAGGGTGACTCGCTGGGGCACGGTGCCCCTGCCCGCGGCCTGAAGGCCCGGGCCGTGAACGGCGGTCACGGGCTGAGGGATGGAGGCCAGGGACTCGCCCACAGTGGGATGAGGTCTGGAAATGAGAGTGGAAACCTCATGGGGCAGCGAGGGCTGCGAGGCCGACAGGGGCCTGACTTCTCGGGTCAGGCTGGCGTTGTGGAGCGCCTGCGTGCTCCTGTGCACGTCGTTTTTCGGCGTGGAGCTGCCGGGCGTCTGTGGCTGCGGGGGCGGCTGCTGGGGCTGCGGGGGCTGCTGGAGCTGCTGCTGCTGCTGCTGCTGCTGTTGCTGCTGCGTGAGGGACAGCTGGGAGGCGGTGGGGGAAGCGTAGTGGAAAGTTCGAGTGGCCAGCGGGCTCTGTACGGGAGGGCTGCAGACCGCAGTGGTGTAGGAGCAGGGCGAGAGGATGGCGGAGGGCTGGGGGGTCTGTGTGCTGGGGCTGGGGGAGTGCAGGTTGCTATGGGACAGACTGGTCGCTGTGTACACCGGAGGAGACTGTGTCCTCATGCGGGAGGTCGGGGTCGTGGCGGAAGAGGTGGAATTCAGGGCTGTCATTTGGGGGTAATTGATCGGAGCGATTGCCTGCACCATCTCCCGGTCATGCTTCACTATCTGCTTCAGGATCTCGTTCTCCTGATTGTTGAAAACGCCGGTGTTCAGATCCTTCTGGAACTTTTGGAGAAGAATGGAATTTTTCTTTCCTGTCAGCCAAAGAGAGAGAGCCACTTAGAGAGCCTCCAGGTGCCGGACGACGAGCCCAGGGGAGAGTGGCTCCTGGAAACACGAGTGTGCCCCTGTTTGGCGCAAGACCCTTAAAAGCCAAGTACTCACCTTTAGACCCCAAAGGAACAGGGAGCCTGCCCTTCCCACTTCCCGTATCTCTCTGGGAAATCTTACCTCCTATGCAAGTCAAGTTGAAAAGTCTGCCGTATATGGCAAGAGCCATCTTACAGAACAAAGGGAGATATTTGAACTGAGGGCTACTTTGAAGAGTGGGAGAAGAGAGGGTGTTTGGGTCAGGGAGGGTCTGGAATCAAAAATTGAAGTTTAAAGCTACCTTTTATCAGGGAACGACAATCAGGAACGACAACTTACTATGTGACAGGTACTCTACGAAAGGCTTAAGGTAGACTTACTCCGTTTAATCCTCAACACTTGGAGGTGGATGTGTTTATAATCCTATTTCACCCAGAAGGAGAACGGGACATAGGAAGGTTCGAACAGTGCCCCAGAGAACCTGGTTAATAAGAAACAGGACTGGGGAAGGAAAACAGCAAGTACGATCGCAGGTCCTTACTAAGAACAACGAACCAGCTGCAGGCATCTGTATGACGGGAGTCCCTTCTAGAAATGCAGTCTGGTAAGCCCCCTCCTACTTGCTGACTGAGATGGTGCATCTTACTAAGATCTTCACGAGATTCTCCCGTGCAAATTTGAGAAGCCCTGTGGCAAGTCCTTTGCCTTTGACGGGTGCCCTCTACCAGTGATCCTCCACCATATATTCATAGCCTTCTCATCTCTGGAGCTTTGAAAAATACGGATTTTCATCCGGACCCTATTACTTAAACCAGAATAACCAGACATGGGGTCCGGATTTCAGTCCTTTAAAAGCATACTTCCTCAGAGGATTTTTAGGCACCCGCCAGTTGAGAACCACTTCATAATCCTTCCTTCTCTGAAAGGTCTTGGTGAGGATTAAGGGACACAGTGTATGGCAGGTTCTCAGCTCCCTCTAGAACCTTCCTGCCATTGTCTTTGGAGTGGATTGCAATAAGTAGACATTCTCTGGCAGGATGATGATAGAATCAAAATTAAATCAACGAAAGGGGAAAATTAGTGATTTCTGGTGACATCATTGATAATCCCCAGATAAATATCATAACTGAAAAGTGAGTTAATTTGCCATATTGCTAAATAAAGTTAGATTTAGAAGGAATACTTTTTGGTGGAAATATTTATTATAATTTATATTATATAAACTATGCAGTTATAATTTACTTGGATGCTGGGAAACTATCATTTTAAATGACTGCTGAAACAAACACTTGTCTCTCCTTATAGAACTGTTCTAATTTTTCTCAAGAACAAAAGCTCCTATATGTGTAATAAATATAAATGCTTATTTAGGATATTGCCTTAACTAAATATGGTCTACATGTATACGCAATAGCCACAGAATAGAGAAGGATATTTCTTTGTGATCATGTGAACAGTCAACATTAGGTAATGTAAATATCTGTGAACTTGTGGAAAAATATAGTTTTTAATGCACTGTTAGAATTTTGTAAGGATCAAAACTGCAAATGCTTGGTGCTTATTAGTAATTTTGTTGCCTGTATTATTGATTGCAAACTGTATTATTTCATGCAAACTTTCTTATAAAAATTAACTAGAATAAGTTAGATGAGAGTGAAGCTGATCAGATTAACAGAAATTTTCTACTAAAATACCCTGATTTTAACACTCTCACTAAAAATGTTTAGCTGGCTTAGGAAAAAACGCACATGCTCAGAAATTAGTCTCTAGCTCTACCATGAGCACTCACATACCACAAAGAGGTAAATTATTTTCAAATTAAATAAAGATGCTTTCAGGAATGCCCGCTTTTATGGGCACTGTCTCTCTCGACACTGTCCTAGTACATGTCTAAATTGTCAATATGAATTTCTGATATGTGTGTTACGTCTAATGATAATGTCCAAATATTGTACTTGTCCTAACATAATTTCAGAGCCTAATGCATCTGTCATCCCACTTCTGTAGAAGAAAAGAAAGATACAAAGTGCTTAAGAAAAGCTGATATAAGACTACATCAATCAAAAATCCTTACCTTTAATAAGAATGAAGCACTTGTTTACTTCCAAGTGATCCCAACCCCATCTCCTTTGAGATCACTGATTTCTGCATCCCTCCCTACCACCTCTCTTCAAGAATATTCATTGTGTACTAGGTACTGTGAATGTAATAGTGAATTAGACATGATCTCTACATTCACAAATCTTAGCATCATTAGAGCAATTGCAATAACAAAAGCAGTATTGTGATGGAAGAAATTCCTGGGGGGTTGGGAGAACCTACCCAGGATACTCAGCCTAGGAGCGGGCAGGAGGTCACGGAAGATTTCTACAGGGAAGTGATATCTAAACTCAGGTTATGAAGATGGAGCAGAGTTAAGCAAGGAAAGGGGGCAGAGCACGGTAAGGTGGGGGAAGAGGATTTAGGTGTAGAAAATGAATGCATACCACCTTCTGACATCAGAATGTTCCAGCATATCTTGGGAAGCTAATAGCAAGCCAATGAGATCTAAGTTTACTATAGCAATTCTTCAGCTGTTTCAACTAGTGTGACTAATATAAGGTCTAATTTTTATATTCTTATTGGAGAGCAGAGAAGACTGTAAAATAAGTTGATGTTTACAAAGTAAAGCATCTATGTCGGGTACTTCTAGGAAGGCTTTTCCTGCTTGAGTCTGTATTACAAACGTTTCCAGAAGTTTCTACCGAGACCATTAAAATGTACAAGTTTTCAGTTCTCAATATAAAGTTAAAAATGTAAAGTTGATACATAATTTTTTTTGAACCTTGTAGTAAAATTGTTTGGTTTGTAATGTAGACTCATACTATTATATTTTTAGGTCTATTTTAGTGCTACCTAAAATTTTTATCATTGCTTTTTACCTGAAGATTCAAATTGTTTTGTCATCACTGGGGAAATCAGATTGAGCGGCTAGTAAAAATAGAGATGATTAAATAAACCCAGAATGATTAGAAGAGAAAGTTACTAGAAATAGGGCTAGAGCAAACTGCTAGTTCTATGCTAATTAATAGGCAACCTATTATAGCATTTAGGACTTAGGTCTGCAAATATATACCAGTCCACTAAAGTATAACTAAATTGTACACAAAAAAGGTAAAAAATGGAAGAGAGTACCTATCCGATCTAGTCGGTCAATGGCAACTGTCTCGAAGGCTCGCCTCATCATTGGATATTCCTCCAGGACTTCATTGAAATTGTCCACAGAAAGTGAATAAAGACGACAATATGTATCAGCTCGAACACTGGCAGTGCGGCGGCCCTTGGTCAGCAAGCAAATCTCTATCAAAATAAGAAAGGAAGATTTGTTAATTTACTTTCAAAGATCACTAAGACCCACAATTAAAAAAAAGCTTCATGGTGTGATCAACCAATGATTGGCAGCATTTTCTATTTTATCAGTAAATTCCTTCTGACAGAAATATCCAACTCAACCTTAAAATAATATTCATTGTTAAACAGTTAAATCTTTTAGTTCAAATGGAAAGCTGGAACAGACTTATCTATCCTTCAGCCTTCATTCTAATCCATCTGAAATGACAATAAAAATGTGGAAAAGAGAATCATAAATCCACAATGGAGTTGAATACTGCAAGAAACTGTAATCAGACAAGATTTTCATAAAGTTTGGAAGGCAAAAAACAGATCATGTGATATAGATCAAAACCAAAGTGAGCCTAAACACCGGCCTAGAAAGCCTTATGATCAACAAGAACTGGACCAGGTTCTGGGGAATGCATTCAGGCATGCCTTATGTAGTTCACATATTCCCAATGAGATCGGTAGAGAAAATTATATTCCAAATGCACAGAGAGGCTTTCTGTTCCAATAATTTCTAAGAAAAGTTCTTTTTTGAGAATTAGATTTCCAAAATATAGTAAGCAAACATTTCAAATTTGGATTTCCTTATTTGCTAACTTAAATAAATCTACAAGTGATAATTTTTATTTCGTTTCCCTAAATTTATTAATTAAACTATAGATTTTGATTTAAAAAAATCAGAAATATTTTAAAAATTTCATCTCAAGATACCAATTTGAAAAAAGAAATGGCAGAAGTATTTCTGAAATACACAGTTTCCTAATGTAAGGAAATAACAGCAAAATAATTATTGAAAGGAGCCTAAATTCACAATCTGCTGAACTTTTTATGTAAGTTCAGTTCATGCTGACAAACATGGTGAAGAAATTATGTGGTAGGCATTCTGTATTTGATGTTAAGACTGGAAATATGAGTCAAACAGAGTATCTACTTTTGTGTTACTTATATACTGATGATTTTAAAAAAAAGTTCATCTTAAGTGAGAGTTCATTTAAATGCAATCTCATAGGACAATAGTACAGACTGTGGGCATTCTGGAAGTATTAAGAAGCACATCTGAACCAATCTGGGAAGATAGCATTTTAGGAAATGCCACTGAAGCAACCACTTATGTTGCTGTTCATACTGGTAAACATGTAAATTTAATAAGTAATCTTGCAGAGTGTTCACGTTTGTGTGCATGCACATGTATGTGTGTGTACTGTTATATGGGGAAGGATGAATCTACATTATATTTAAACATAATGCATATTATCACATCATGGAATTTGCTGGCTACTCTAAACAATGTGATAAAAGAAGTATTTTCAGCACTTCCCCCAATTAAATTCCTGTTGGTCACTAAAGTACTAATGCTATATTATATAATTTATAATTGTGACATTATGGTGAGTAAGCTGATGGGAAATGTATTATTGCTAAGTGTTGCTTTCAAATCTGTGCAAGTTGTCATGTAGAATGGTTAGGTTATAAACCTCACGGAAAATAACCAGTAAGATGTAACAAAGATCTTAAAAAGTATCCATAGTCTTCAACCCAGAAATTTCACTGGACAATCTAACCCAAGGAATATGCTATAATTAGAACAATGTTGACACAGTGATACATATTTATTTAAACATCTGAAAATGTGAGAATGCCCTAAATGTTTAACAAGTCAAGGTTCAACCAAGTACATGGCCACTGGATGAAGTATATGGCAATTATGAAAAGTGAAGCTTTTAAATTCAGTGTGATAACCATGAATGGTCATGAAAGCTTGAGTGAGAAAAGAAGGATACAAGATTGAGGGGCGCCTGGGTGGCTCGGTGGGTTAAAGCCTCTGCCTTGGGCTCAGGTCATGATCTCAGGGTCCTGGGATTGAGCCCCACATTGGGCTCTCTGCTCAGCAGAGAACCTGCTTCCCCCTCTCTCTCTGCCTGCCTCTCTGCCTACTTGGGATCTCTCTCTCTGTCAAATAAATAAATAAAATCTTTAGGAAAAAAAAGTTTAAAGGATACAAGATTGTAATTACAGCCTGATAAAAATGATCATAATAAAAAAATGATCATAATGATAACATTTAACAATATGGCTTGCTCCAGATGAAAAATATTCCTTTATGTAGATGTGCATTTTTCTTTTTTCAACTTATCTTTAAATTGTTTTTATTTTGTGATGTGCACAACTTTTATTTAAAAACTTTAGTTATAAAATTAATATCTAAGTGCACAGAATAGGAAACAAAAAACAGGATACAAGGGAATGCAAACCTGTTAGTAGTGATTATAACGAGATTTCCTCAACTTTACCTTCTTTTCTTTTTAATATATTTTTGTTTTGGCACTTATATTTTAAATTTCCAAACGCTTTCCATTTTCCTATGGTTATTGCTTTCTCATTATATCCTTCTCTTTCATTATAGATGTAATGTTCACGATCTCCTGATGAGTGTTAAGAGTTCTGAATATGAATGACCCAAATATGCTACAACATGGACAGACCCAAGTATGTTTCACAAACATAACCGGAAGAAGCAAGACATGAGTCCACCTGTTATATGATTCCATGTATACGAAGTATCCAGAGAAGGCAAATCTATTGGTTGCTTGGGAGAGTGGGTGGGAGAGGAGATTCACGATAAATGGGTACAAGAAATCTTACTGGAGTGACGAAAATGTTCTAAATCTGATTTATGGTGATGGTTTCATAATTTGGTAAATTTAATTAAAAAAATTAAATTGGACACTTGACATAGGTGAATTATATATGTAAAATATATTGCAATAAAACTATGAAAGAGAAAGGAGAAACGGGTTTTTGTTTTTGTATTTTATATGTATTTTAGTTCCCTTCTGTTTTCTAAATTCTTTCTCTTCACTATTTCTGCCTCTGTGTCTGAGGTTTTCCTTCAATGTTTAATGGTTTCTTCAGGTAATCCATTAATATCCTTTTACATTTAAGGATGAAAAATCTGGTGATGTGGCATAATTTGTTGATTTGGAGTTTATCTTTAGAGCAAAGGGATAGGCAGTTTGTTTTCTTATTTCCTTAAATTCCAGAATGGAGAACGCTTTACTCCAGGGTCACTAATAATGTTTTAGCAATCCTAGTTCTCTGCCTTCTTCAACTCCTTTCAAAGAAGAGCCTCAGGAGAATAAAGTGCCTGGTTACAGGCTGCTCTGCAATGTGGAGTGAGGGACAGATAGTCCTTTGTACCGTATGCAGTCCTGGGTAGGTTCCCTGTTTTCTCCCTCACTTTTCATTTGGCTCTCTGTAGTCCTAGGGTCTCAGCTGGGAGCCATTCTTGGGTTCTGCCAGGAGATCTGCTCCTTCCCTGGCCGCAGCAGTCTTTGATATGTATATTCCAAGTTCCCTCTACTTTCCCTTCAAGTTTCATCAGTAACCACCAACATACTTAAAACAAATTTTTGGCTTAAACAATTGAAATTTTATGTTATCACAGTTCTGGAGGCAATACAAAATTCTTCAGCCATTATTTCCTGGCACCTCGTCAATAATTTCGTAGTAAGAAACAGAACAAACAAAGGTATATTCCCAGGGGAGTGAAGGTATATTCACTGGTCAGTATGAAAATCACTTTGAATAGTTCCTTCTTTCAAAGCCTCCAAACTCTTTGTTTCTATCATGAATAACAAAATTAACACATGCCACACACTTAGCAATGAAAAAAGCAAATCTTCTGATCATAAGGGAGTCTTACACTTCATGAAATGAATTTCTAGATTCAGTATGTGAATGGAGCAGTTGCTTCTCCACAAATTAATTTTTGATTATTATTATTATTAAGTTATTTTGGAGATCTACTTATTGAGGGAAAGAGTCCCCTGTCGGGTGTTAAGAGTTTTTGTGTACTTCCTCTGTGTGCATGCGTGTGTGTGTGTGTGTGTGTATTTGGGTTTGGATAAAGAACAGAGAAAGAAAAACCATTTTATTCATCTGTATCTCATACTATCCTTTAGGTTCCTAAGAAATTATGTGTATATTAGTTTGTCACTGCTTTTATTTTCTTGTACTGGATTTTCTAATTGTTTCCTAAAGATTACTTATCTCCCTCACTGGTTTGAGACATTTAAAGACAGCAGTCATACAGGGACATTATTTTATGCCTCCCAGCGACTGCAACCTTGAGTTTGAGCCCAGAGAAAATTATTTTAAAATGATTATGAGTACATCAATGATAGAGGATGAACCCAAGGCCCACACTAAGTTCTATTCTTAAGTTCTTGATAATGTAATATTGATTCCCCTGCGAAGTATCTCCCCCTTGTAATAGAACTTGCCAAATGATTTATGTACTTTCTCTAAGCAGCAGAACATATCTTTGTGGGTTTTGTGCAATATCTATAATGAAGAAAGTATCTAGAATGATTGGTAATATTTTCTTCAACATAGATAATGTCATTTCTCACCAGGTAGCAAATTAACTTGCTTTTGGATGCTCAGATGGACTTCATGCAAAAAGTAAAATACACAATGAAATAAAATTGCACTCCCAAAGAACAAACTAAGTGTATCTTACAGATGTAAGCTTCTTTAAAGAATATTATGGCATATTTCCTAGACCATGTTGACTGTTCCAAACTTCTTCTCCTTATTTACTCTTTGAGAACTAAACTAGGAATTTCCCAGTGATACTATCACTGCTTTAAGAATTTTAGTGCAAATTTACTTGGAAATAAGACCCTTTAGCTGGAAACAAATTTCTAAATTAAAATCCAGACCACAAGTATTTGGGGACTTGACATATTAATTTTAATTTTTAAATTTTGTATGATTCTCCTGTTTTTCTTACAGGGTAAATTATTTCACTTCTTAAAGAGGAAAACTGACAGTAAAGCACCCTATCAAATGCACATTGGAAAAATGTATTCAGTTTCAACATTATAAAGAGTTATGTTCCAGGAGATTAAATCTGATATATATATATCAGATTTATAGATATTAAATATATAAATATATTTAATATATATTTCTATTTAGTGTATAATTATATATATATATATATATACTTTTAATAAACCTTAGGGTATGAGATATATCAACTACTCAATGCTATTTTTGCTGACATTAGTTATAAGCACTTCAGTCTATCTGACATTACTGCTACCTATATAAAGTCATCTTATAAATGGCATCAATAATTTTGCAACTCAGAAATATTTCCATGACCCCTAAAACAGAGTTTGACATTGCAGTAACACAGGACCTTACCAGGAATTTATGACAGAAATGTGTAAGGTAATATGTTTAACCTGAGTTTCTAGAGTTTATAGGAACATTCGTACTTGGTTGCTCGTAGTAACCCAAGCAAGAAGCTGCTTCCCTTTTTTGTATCCAAGATCATAAAATAAAAGTAATTCTCCATTGTGTATCAAAATACTAATTTTCTCTAAATTACTTAGGCTCCTAATCCAATGTCTCATAGTATGTGCAAGAGGAAATAACACTTTTTTTTGTTTTCTTTCTATATTTGTAATCTTTCTATATTTATACTAGTGAACTAGTAAAATGTCACCTCTTACAGCATAGGAGGTGGTAACATCTGGCTTAAATCAATCTGCATATCAAGCTTGGCTGGTAGATGCACTTGAGATGTCACGTGGATCTGAACAGTAATCTAGGGAATTTGGAGCAGAACAGAACATTAAATAGATACAAATCTGTAGTAGTTGATGTATTTTGAAATATTTCATGGGGCGCCTGGGTGGCTCAGTCAGTTAAGTGTCTGCCTTCAGCTCAGGTCATGGTCTTGGGGTCCTGGGAAAGAGCCCCACACTGGGCTCCCAGCTCAGCAGGGAACCTGCTTCTCCCTCTCCCTCCGCCGCTCTCTCTGCTTGTGCTCTCTCTCCCTCTCTCTTTCTCAAATAAAGTAAATAAAATCTTTAATAAAAGGAGAAGTATTTCACATCTTTTATAAGTTTCTGAAACAGATATTACATATTTCCAAATTGAGATATTATAAAAGAAGCGTTGTGCTTATATATGATAGTCTAATAACTAGAATATTCAATTTTGCTTTATTTTTTAAGGATATAACTGATCATTTCAGTTCTCACAGACACAGTCTGTGAGAGCTTGTACAGTTATTGCTTTGCCAAAAAATTTAGCTCTCCCCCATATGTTTGGTCAATTCATCTCTCTTAAAGTAGAGCGATTAGGGTGATTACCTGCAGTTCTGAATATTGTTCTGGTAGTGGCATTTCAGGCAGGATAAGCATTGGCAAAGCTGCTACAAGGATTAACTGAAATAGTGCTTACAAAGTGCCTGGTACAAACCTAGCACAGTGTGAGCCCTCCTGAAACATGAGTCGCTTCCTTTCCCCCTTATGTTCCCTCTCTTCTTGCTGTATTATTTTTCCTTGTGATTTTGACTCAACCTGCTGGAACAAAGTAATGTTTCATATATCAAGTAACTTTTAAATTTGTGAAATATAATTATCATTTCTCATACCCTCCACCCTCTTATAAACAATATGTTCATCAACTAGCCATCCCAATTCCTTAGACTTGTCTCAAGTGAGATGATTTCATACCCATGGACGCCCTTCTTAATTATCTTTGTGTCTCCACTCTGCTTGATAATTGTGCATCCTAGACCCTATGGCACATTTTCAGACTTACTTGTTTATGTGATTATTTCTCTAAACTAACCAATGAGGGTCTTTAATGAAAAGTACAACCATCACATTTACAGTATCTAGGGCTGACCATAGATTTAGTCAAATAATATCACTGTGGTTCAAGAAATAAAGAATGAGTAAATCAATGAATAAATGAAAAGTAGAAATGACTTATACCAGCGTGCAAATACTTTTCATAAAACACAATGCTCACATTTGAGTACAACATTCCAAATAGCCATATCTTTTTGAGGAGCTTTGACCCTATCCACCAGAAGTCACATCACTCATATCTTTTATCTGGTATCTATTGATTACAAACATGTTTGTGACATGATTGTTTTGTTCTGTTGGATATACAGACGTTTCCATTAAGGTTTATACTTCCACTTCTAAAACTCTCACCCCTTACCCTTTCTTATGATGGATGTGTCTTTAAATTCTACTGTGACTTCTTCAACTGCCTAATGTCTGCATTAAGTCTGGTGTACACAATACTATTTATAAACTGTTATCTCCTATATATTTACACCACTTGTCTTTCGCAAGTTAAAATACTTGATGGGCTATCTCAGTAATTTTCAAAATATCTGGTGGGTAGAAAAAAAGCAATCACTGCCAGCCCCATGTTAGTCCATGTGACATATAGGAGATTAAAGGGGATCTGTTATGTGATTGGAACAAAAATCACATAAAAAATATCAAAGCTAAGAAGGGTAAGACCATACTTTTCCTGATTTCTATCCATCATTAAAAATCCACCAGACCACTCCAAATCTTTCCTTTTGATTTTAAATCTACCAACATGCAACTCTTTAAAAGTTAATCAAACACCGTGAATTATAAATGCCTTTAAAAAGCAGCCAGCTTTTAAAAAATTCATCAAATGGTTTTGGCTCTTAGCTACATCAAGTGTGTTTTCTTGAAGTGATATCTTGACGGCTCTGTTTTCCAATGTGGTTTAATATGCTTACACGAAATGAAAAAGAAAAAGAAAAGTACAGCAGAAATGTTAGTCTGAACAGAAAATATATTCACTAGATATTTACGAGGCAAGTCTACTACAGCAAAACAGTTATTTGTCTCCAAAGCTTTCTCCTGGTTCTCTCTCTTTCTGTCTCTTTCAGTCACCTATACACAAACACGTGTGAATGATAAAATAGGGATTTAGGTAAAGATTTTCTTGGTTTATTCAATGTAACAATGAATGGTTAACCGATTCATACTGGAATCTTCAGTGCAGTGCTTCCCACACTTTAATATGTGCAAGAATCCCCTGAATGTCTTGCTTAAAAGCAGATTAGGATTTAGTAAATAGGGGCGTGCTGACAATGCATTTTTTTCAACAAGGTTTTAGGTGGTGTCAGTGATGAGCTTTTTTTCAGGGGGAGGAGAAGTCTTGTAGCTGTCAGATTTACATCTAAAATAAGGTTCCGTGTTTAAAAGAATTTGAAAAAGAGGGCAAAAAGGACTGGAAATTAAGGAATGGTATGAATTCAAGCCAACAAATGATTTTCCTGTTGCACCTTGAAGGAAATTATGGGGTATGTAAAAGAAATAAAAAAAAAAACTCTCAAGTTTATAGTTAATTAGAAATCCAAACACAATCTACAAACCAAGCTTGAGGATGATTCCAGAGCTAAAATGTCTGCTAGGGACTTTAACCTGATAAAAATCTAAAAATCCAGATAACACATCGTATGTCAGAAAGTGACAAGAAAAGGCTTAGTTAGATAGGCTCTGAAAACAGTGCAGGAATTGCATTGCCTAGGCCATGAGGATGTGGAAGACAGAAAAATGGGATGGGAAGGAAGATGGAGTGGAATAGTGTCCTGAGCACAGGTTGAGAGAAGAGTTTGGGTAGGGGGTTTCCGTGGGACTATGGGAACAGCAGTCTCAGGATCATAGGAGTTTGAATAGACAGAGAGAACAGTCCTCCACAGATAAGAAGTTTGGTCTTGATTGACGATATTATTGCAAGGCTTCTGAAGGAAGGAAGTTGTGTATAAAGTATTGTTTTAGGAAAGAATAAATAGAATAGACCTGGGGACTATGGTCCCCAGAGACCTTGGTCTCTCTAGTATCCTGCCATACATGGGAAAAACACTCGGCCTCTCTTTCTCTAGAAGGTAAACTTGTTCTCTTTCACATCTTCTGTGAAAGATCGACAGTTGGCTTGTAAAATGGGGGGAGGAGACTCCTAGCAAGTAAAAAAGATTCGTAAAGAATTTTCACAATTATAATTTGGGTATGAGGTGAAGGGGATTTGCCTAGAATAAAGCTGTAGCCTCCAGAACAAAAGTGACCTCTTTGAAGAATTACCGTAAATGAAGTTTCAAAAGAACTTAAAAGGTGATGAAGCATCTGTGAATTTTGAACCTAGAGGTAAAGGCAAACCACTAGAGGGTGTCTGCTTTGAGTGAGATAAGATAAAAGGTTGTTTTGGAAAAAAAAAAAATCAAGCAAAACTTTGGCATCCAGAGAAAAATCTCATTTCATGAAACACTTTCCCACATGAAGCCGGAAGCTCCTTTTTGTAAAATTGGTTAGAAGCGGTATTTGTGTGTGTGTGTGTGTGTGTGTGTGTGTCCAAGTTGCTAAGCTTTCATCACGTAACTGAGTATGTGTATGTGTATGATTGATGCTGACCTAAAAGACAGGCATCCCAAACCTGGCCAGCAGCCCACAGGATGGCCTGGCTGGAGAACCCTTCCCGATGGGGATGCTTTATGTTGGATTGTGACTGACAAGCCTAATTATACCCTCTCCTGGGGAGCCTGAAAGTGAGGACTGAATAGCTAGGAAAGTCAGACATGGCATAAGTTATGGAAATGGTGAATTTTCCTAAAATGGCTCCTGGGGTACTGGAATTGCTATGGGTTCCCAAGGGGCATTCTCTCTTGCCACAGAGTCAGCCTCTGACTTTCCTGGGGTGGTTTTCTGTGCTTCCTTTCTTCCTGCGTTCCCTCACAGGCACCTCAGCTAACCTGCGCTTGACCCAATGCCACTCAGCCCCAAAGTGCCTGACTCATACACATCTACATCTGTGACCTCTTTCTAGATGTTCATTCCTGTCCATTTTGTTAAGAGCCTCTACCTTTTCTTTTCTTCCCCACTCTTGAGAGATTACAGTGAGTTCTTCAAGTCCAGTATATGAGTAGTCACAGAGAGGCCTTGAAGTGAGTAGAAAACTAACATCCTACCTACTGAGTTTCCATTTTTGACTTCTGAGTACTCCAAGATATCAGTAGAGAGGTCAGCTGGAAATCTCTTTTTGTGCAAGGTAACAGCAAAAATGTATTAGGCAAACGAAGCAACCCTACTACCACCCCCTTACCCAGAAAACAGGCACATTCACAAATTAATCCCAACATAGTAAGTATCTGTTGATATCTTCTCCCTCCAAGAAGCATGGCTCTATATGACAACAAATAAGCAAATTCAAGATAATAATTACAATCATAAAAATGGCACTTAAATTCTGAATTAAAAAGTTTGTGTATAAGTTCAAGTATGTATTAATGATAAAAAAATTCACATCAATCGTTAGTTGGTTTAATTAAAGTAGTATGTATTAAGTGATGGGGGTAAAATGCATACGCATTAAATGAATAATAATAAGTAAAATATATTTTACAGAATGCTTTTGCTTATATTATTCAGAATGAAGTAAATTTGGATGAATGGCTAATTTTATTTATTTATTTATTTTATTTATGATCTTTCTTTTTTTTTTTTAATTAATTTTTATTAACATATAATGTATTATTTGCCCCAGGGTACATGTCTGTGAATCTTCGGGCTTACACATTTCACAGCACTTTGAATGGCCAATTTTTTTTTTTTTTTTGAATGGCCAATTTTAAAATAAGAAGATATATCAGGATTCCTGTAGCCAAATCTAACCTTCACATTTTTGCTTTTTGTATTATACTAAGCGTAGTTTTCATGTTTTTAAAGGTTTGTAAAATAATAAATAAATTAAAAGATTAATATGCAACAGAGACCATGCAGGCCTAAAATTCTTACTAGTCCTCCAATAGGTTTTATAGACTTTTTTCTCCCTTCCAAATAGATGACTTTTATCATATCTTAACTTAGTCAAATAAAATCTGGAAAAAACAGCAATCAGTGGACTAAAGATGCATAAGCTTTGTTTTACTTTGTGATTTCAAGTATGATTTCAAGTGGAGCTGAAGAATTGGGTCAAACACCCCAATGGTTTATCTAAACTACATTAAAAAAATTTCTTCCTGACCTACTTGGTCAGTATGATAAATGGACTTGAGGAAACTCTCTTACCAGAGATGGTCTGACTCTAATCCTGGAGAAAAGACATCTTGTCATCCTTTATGAGCTTAACTGAGATGTGACTGCATCTTTTTCAAACTACATCTAATAGAAACCTCACTTAACCAGGTACTCAGTTAACTAGTATTTTCTTCTCAGGTTTGTGGAGAAGGTAGGGATAGAAGGAACACATCTTAAAAGATAAAAGTTACAGCAAGGGCTCACTTGTTTCCTATTTCTTTTTTGATTGTTAAGATTCTTATTGTGGAATATTTTGAGTATTTAAAAAAGGCAGAATGGTATACTAGCATACTGTTAGAATACTAGTAGGATAGTATAACATCATAGTCTAATAAACCATAGGACAATGTACATGATAATGGTAAAATAAATCCCTATATGTTCACCACCTAGCTTAAACAATTATAAACTCAGACCTACCTAAACTCGTTTCACTGACACCTCACATATTTCCCCTCTCCCTGATTACTCTGAGATCAAGTATGTTAATTCAACTGTAAAGTTCCACTATGCATTACTAAAATATTCTCACTGTAATATTGTCATACCTAAAAATGAACAGTAATTTCTTTTTTTTTAAGATTTTATTTACTTGAGAGACAGAGTGAGAGAGAGCATGAGAGGAGAGAAGGTCAGAGGGAGAAGCAGACTCCCCATGGAGCTAGGAGCCCCATGCAGAACTCGATCCTGGGACTCCGGGATCATGACCCAAGCCAAAGGCAGTCGCCTAACCAACTGAGCCACCCAGGCACCCCTGAACAGTAATTTCTTAATATTATCAAATATTCAGTGTTCAAATTTCTAATCAGGAATAAATTTTGTAAATATGCCACTTCCGAGTTGTGTCACCACTCTCTCCCCTTCCTAGATAAGCCTTAAGTGGAAACGTCCCTTAGAACCCACAACATTGGGATGGCTCAGTTGGTTAAGCATCTGACTCTTGATTTCAGTTCAGTCATGATCTCGGGGTTGTGAGATTGAGCCCCATGTGGGGCTCCATGGTGGGCGTGGAGTCTGCTTGAGATTCTCTCTCTCTCCTTCTCCCTCTGCATCCCATGCCTCTCCTCAAAAAAAAAAAAAAAAACCAAAACAAAACAAAAAAACCCGCAAAAAACAAAAACCTACAACATTTAAAATAAGTACAAGTAAGTGTTGAAAGATGAAAGATATGTAATCCATTATAATACTATGCCAGGACAAGAAAAGTATGCTCATGTATTGTAAAGAAAGATATTAACCTATTTTAAGAGAATATAAGTTGAAAACAAAAAGAAATTCTGTTTTTGTTGAGCACAGTAAAATATAACAAGAATAACTTCATCCTCGAATATTGATTTATCAAGGTATATCTCCATTACTATTTTCTACACCATCATTATCATTAGCAGAAATCCCTAAACAGTAAGAAGGATGACAACTGAAACTTCAGATACCGAGTGAGAATGAGGGGAGAGCTGAAAGGATCTCAGGAGAAAAGCAAAATAAATGCAAGAACAATAATTCTTCTTATTGTCAGATTTGTATTAATTATTGGGTGTGTGTTTCGATATATAAAATTGAAAGAGACTCTCTAGACCAGGGTCTCTCAACCACAGCCCTATTTTCATTTAGGGTTGGACAATTCTTTGCTCTCAGGAGCTGTCCTGGGCATTGCAAAATGTTCCACTGCATCGCTGGCCTCTGGTTATTAGATGCTAGTAGCAAATCTTTCACCTAAAAGCACCAGACTAATGGATTGACAATAGCGTTAACAAGGATCTACTGTTGAGCCTCATATTTCGATAACCCTGCCCTAAAAATCCAAGGTGGCTGGGGCACCTGGATGGCTCAGTCAGTTAAGTGTTCAGCTCTTGATTTTGGCTCAGGTCTTGATCTCAGGGTCCTGAGATGGAGCCCCGAGTTGGGCTCCATGCTCAGTGGGGAGTCTGCTTGGAACTCTCTCTCTCTCTTCCCCTCTCTACTCAAGCTGACTCTCTCTCTCTCTCTCTAAAATGCAGAAATAAATCTTTTTTAAAAAGTCCAAGGTGGCAAATGTGCTCTTGCTTTGTGTCTTTGTACAACTTTTGCATCATCTTGACAACAGAAGCTTAAAATTATGTTTTGGACATCAAAGCATCTATAATTAAACTTTTTTGAGACATTTGCTTTAATTTTGCACTTTTGGGGGATAATCTTGATAAAATACACAGTTCACTTTGTTAATAAGAGAAAGTTAATATTTAAACACATCAGAAACCCTTCTTGAAAGCTCCGTCTATTTTTTTCCCCTATGCAAGTGTCAGGTAACTCCAGTTGATTTACTAGATTAATTAAATAGGATAAAAAAGACCTGCTAAAGAGTCCATGGCATTTAGATAAAGGAAAAAAAATGAAAAGAACATTTAGTGTTAATAAGTAGTAACTGATGTGCAAATTGTTTGTGAAAGAAAGTTTAAGTTGGGACTTTTTGATAATGTGTGTGGACAAAAAAGCATTTGAGGATATGCAAAAACATAATACAGAGAAGCTATTCTCTTTGGCTAGTTACATAATATGATTCTGGAAGTGTTATAAGAGCCACATATGATAGTGTTTCTTTTGTGTTGGGATGTATGGTTAAGTTTCATAATATTTTCTTTGATACAAAAGCAGAAGGAGTTTTTTGTTTTTGTTTTGTTTTTTTTTGTAGAGAAAAAAGAATGAAGTATGTCTGATACGTGTTACATAGCAGTGCTACATAATGAGCAATATTCACAACAACTGGCTTCCTGTTATGGCCACGACTAATTCCATATAATAGATAAGTGGGGGGCTGGAGGGTGTAATCTATATTAACCCAGTTGAAAACCATGCAAAAACTATACGTGGAAACTGTTTTATTGTTTTTGATGCATTTTTAACTCTCTGAAATTATTATATTTATTGATTTCTTTTCTTTATTAATTGTCTGTCAATGGGAATTGTAAACTGCATGAGGGCAGGATAAAATTTGTCTTCCTCACTACCGGATTGCCATGACCCACAAGAGTAGCCGACACTTTGCAATTGTTCAATATTTGTTGATGGATGAATAAATTAATGAGCAGTTATGATATATTTAGATATGAACCAGGAGTATATTTAAAAAACTGTTTAATTAGGACCGAGATATGTTCAGGATATTTTTTTCCCCCAGATCTGGACACAAGTAAAAAGATATTAAAAAGCTAAAAAAAAAAAAATCCATCATTATCAGTGTATAAAAGAAAAAATATTTTAATATAGAAATAGAAAAAGTAATTTCAAAATTAAAAACACAAATACAGAATAAAGACAGGACAGTTCAATAAACTCATCTGTAAGGATAACTTAGTCCACTGGTCTTACATTACTTATTTCATCATAGGCCAGTGAAAAAATCCAACACAGACCTGCACCAGCTTGCCCACTGGGCTTGAGGGAGGCAGCTATAATAAGAGGCTTTCCATCATGATGCATGGAGATGGCATGAATAGCTACTAATAATTGTTAATCTTATCATGAGGTCATGTTTCTCTAAGCTCCAGGCTACTGAGTTAGCCTAATGCTAAAATGTCAAAATATGTATGTGGTAAATGGTACTGAGTAATCAGTTTTAGCGTCAGAGATTTGTCTTTATTCTCCTTGTTCTCATTGCCAAAGTTCTTCCTGCTGAAAAGTTTCCCTAGGGTTCATCTTTTGTACTGAACCCTAGGGAAACTTTTCAGCATCCTTTCTCTTCCCACAAAAAGGGTAAAGGATGGCATGTATCTTTCCACCATTGGGCTGAACTGTCTTCCCCTCAGCAGAGACAGCTGGAGGCATTCTATCAAAACTGTTTATTTTTTATAGTCTAAATGACAATTAGAGTATTAGAGAGCATAACGGGATAGGGACTTCTATTCCTCTCTCCTAGGGACGATTTACTTAACTTCAGAATGTTATATACAAATTCTAGATGTTATTAGATTCAGCTCTAGATTTGGCCTTTCTGAGAACAGAAACATCTTTTAATATATACAACGGTTCTACAACCAGAATGGTAGTTGTAAATGTGCAAATGTCAGAAACTTGTGAGAGGTAGATAAGAAAACTGAAAAGAACCCCTAATAAGAGGAACATCAAGTTTCTTTCATTTTTCTTATTACTAGCTCAGAATATATATATATATATATATATATATTGTGTGTGTGTGTGTGTGTGTGTATAATGGGAAGTAGGTTGTTCTAATATTAGGGGGAGGAAAGGGGGACTTTCTCAGCTAGGATTCCTCACCTAAAACATACAACACAGAAAATCATTTCGATGATTATTTTATGAATTCTCACAAGGATGGTACCACAAGGAAGTTGTACCATTCTAGATGCACAGGTGCTAAGGTAATTCATTATTTGCAACATATGCTTTAGGACAATAGGGCTTAATTCTCTCTAGGATATGGTTCAGAAGGGCTGGGGAGTAGCAGATGAAATTGGGAGAAGATTAAATAATTATAATAGGTTATAATAGGAACAGAGATGTACTCTTAGAATTTTGTGGCAATTCCTCATGTTTGTGAGGTCAATACACCATCTTTTCTGCTCTCACGTTAGTGGCCGCTTTCAAAAGGGATATTAATTCTAATTTATTGTGAACCAGAGTCATCCTAATCTTCACTTTATTATTGGAGGTCTCTGGTATTGCAAACAGACTGTTGAACCTCTTGGACATTTATAACTTGCCTGTTCCAAAGGTACTTATTCATAAATTCAACAAATAGATACTGGATAAACACATGGATGACATAACTGCAATTGTGGCAGATGTTGGTGAGAAACCGGATACATGACCAATGTAACCGCTGCAAACTTAGAATATGTAGTCCAGCAAGCTCTCCACCCATCTCTCATTTCTTCCCACTTCTACCCTTGCAAATCTGTTTTAGCTATATTCACTATCATGTGAAATAGCATCACATTTACACAGATATCCAAACCCAAAGCATGCTGCCATTTGTAAATCTTCCCTTTCACTTACTCTCCATAAACAGCTGGACTATAAATTCCACTGGTCCTTTCCTTTAGTGTCTTTCTCATCTTTTCCTGAAGATGAATTTAAATCCTCATTAATTCTTGTCTGGGTTATTTTAAGACTCTCCTGTCTATCTGCTTGCACGGGTGCCTCCTGCCATGAGAATGCTTATTCCTGAATGCGAATGATTCCATCCCTCTTGCCCATTGAGTGTAGGATGAAATCCGAATTTCTTGCCAAGACATAGATCTGCATTTACTCATCTCCTGCTACTGACTGCCTCCCACTCTACATTCCAAACATACTGAATACTGTATGGGCACTTCCTCAAATCGCCATGCTTTCTCTATCCTCTGCCTTTACACTAGCTGCCCTTTCCATCTGGAATGCTCGTTCCACAAACAACTCAATCCGCTACCTCTCACGCAGCCTTCAGGACTCAAGCTAGCTGTCACCTCCTTCAGAGAGGATTCTTTGGACAGATTCCTCCATTTTAAGTTGTGATTTTATCTTATGTTCCTAATGAACTGAATTGTACTGATGTGCATATCTATATGATTTCCTACATGTCTGCTTTCTTGAAGACATACTGATGACAGGATGTAGTGACTGGCGTATAAAGTATGATCTCAATAAAGCTTGTTGAACAAATGAATACTAGTCAAAGCATAGACTATTAATATTTAGTCAATGATGTCATTTACACACACTTGACATTTAATTTTAATGACTGGTATGTCATAGGTTGAAAATGATTTTACGTCATGGATTAAAAATGATTTTATGTCAATAAATCAAGTAGGAAATATTGATGTGGAATAGGGAAACAAATGATGAGCATAAAGAAAATATATTTGTATATATGTTTGTATATGTCTGTGTGTGGATGTTATTTCAATACTCATAATTGAACACCTACAAAACCCTAGGCTAGGGAATAGAGTTACTGAGTTTGAAGAGATTCAGTTTAGTAGGCAAGCACAGATAATTTAATTGCAATAAAAAGATAGAAAGAGGCTTAGACTGCTATCAGAAAGAGGGGCCATGATGCATGGACCAGCCTGGAGTTCAGAGCAGGCTTGCCAGAAGAGCAAATTTGAATAAGTTCAAAGTAGACAAGTGAATGAGAGGAATGCAAAGTTTTTCAACTGTGTGTGAAAATGTTACTAGCTATCCACTTTGATCATGAAATCTATCTAAAGATTGTCACTGGAAAATTCTTCATGGTCATCTCAGACTTGGGAGAATGGAAAAGGCATTAAAAGATAGGGTCAATCACTGTAATCACACCGCCTTATGGGAAATATTTACGAAATGGTTACGTAGATACATGTGGATACGCTGACATGGGTAGGGACTATTATAACAAATAAATGTTTCATTTTGTGTCTGCATCTACTTTACCAAACCACACCTAGCCTTTTACACACACACACACACACACACACACACACACACACACACTTACACACGCACATGCAATCATTTATCCCCTGGAACTGCCCTATAAAGTGAATATTATTGTTACTTTATAATACTTTAGCACTCAGCTAAAGGAATTCGGTTAACCTACTTAAGGCTAAACAATTAGTTGGTAATAAGGCCAACACTTGATTCTCAGTCTGTGTGAGGTCATACTTGAGCCATCATCCACCCTCACAGATACTGTTCACTGACTTAAAGGGCGCTCAATGGGAAGTCCTTTCTTTCCCAACAAACGTTTTTGAAATGTCTTAGAGGAAGAAGACTGCATTCAGATAAATTACTGTAAAGATGAAAATTAAAAGGAATTAAAACAAAAATATATTTAGTTGATAGCTAAGTAGAAGCAAAGTGATCAAAAGCATAGCTCCAAAGAGACTTAGCATCTGTGCACTGAAACGCTCGTTTGAACAAGTCCAACTGTGTTTCCGAACTCCACCAATCCTTTCCCTTGGCTAATAGCGAATCCAGTTTACAGAATATATCAAACTGCAGCCTGCTTGCTGAGAGGAGCTGAACGCTGCTTTAATTTCCCAGCCGGGAGCTGGTATTTCATCATGAACCAGGCATATTAAATTGTTGTGTAAATCGAAAGACCACAATGTAGGCCATATGGCAGTTTCTCTTTGCAGAAGAGGAGAGACCTTCAGATCAAACTGTTAAGTCTGTGAACCATTTGATGTCATAGTCATTAGTTTGGAGACATGGACAAGAGATTTCTTTATCTTGTCTATGTGTTCTTCCCTTCTTCTTATGCCCATAAGAATGATGGGTCCATTTAGAGTTGGAAAAAAACAATCTAGGTCAAGCTTAAATCTATTATACTCCGAGTGAGACGTCCACAAGTTTCTATTCCATAACAGAGGGAAATATGCTACTTTAAAATCCATTTTCCAAATCCACATTTGGGTCATGCTTCTCAGTGGAATGAGCTGGACAGATTTCAGATCATCAGAAATGGGTTTCTTGAGGTGAAAGAGCAACAGTAGTTTCATACGATTTTTTTCTCTAAAACAGACCACCCTTTCCTTCAATTTTTTGACCTCTACCCTAACTTTTACTTGGCACACCACTATTTAGCCTTTACAACTCTGCTCAGACATTACTGCATTCATCCACCCAGGAAATTTATATGACAGTCTAATGCGTCTCAGGTATACTCTAAGTGTTGCAGGTGTAAGACAAGGGCCTTACTGTCATGGAATTCATATTCCAGAGAAGGACACGGAAAACCTGAAATAAGTAAAAAATCTTTAAAAAAGTAAAATAAGTAAAACTTTAAATAAGTAAAATAAATAAATAAAAAAAATTTGAAAAACAATGATTGCTATAGAAAAATATAAGGAAGTAGTTCGAGGGAATGACAGTGAACTTTTAGAACATCATAACCATAGAACTGTTGAAGCTTCGGGACTTATGATATCTATTTTAATCACTTCCATTCACTTGTTTTAGTAATTATGTTTTTCTTCAAAGATTTTCTTCTCCTCAGTTCAAAACACGTAGAAGTTTCTGAAGCTTTGATCTCGAGTACAAGTCCCTCACTGACATGTTCACAACTCATTTTTTCTCCCCAATGCTGTCTTAGCAAATTCTTGTCCAAATCCTGCAGTTATGGCAATGCCATAAATTCACTGACCTCTTGTTAAAGATCCTTAGTGAGATGGTAAATCCCCTCCTTCAGAGTCACCTGGCAGACTCCAACCCCTCAGGGGCATCCCTTTCACAAGATAATCATTCTCTCTGTTCAGTGGAGTTCTACCTTCCCCCTCTCCCTGGCTATTTCCAGGCCCTTAGGTATTTGGTTCAGGCACAAGTGGGCCAATTAGCACAGCAGATGCAAAGAACTGAATGATGAACCCAAGATATCTTTCTAAAATGCTATCTTCTGGGCTGGAAATGAAATCTCATGTCCCCTGGTGCCATTTGTTTTTCTCATTTACACTCTTCTTATATCATTATAGACTTTTCACTCAGAAGCCAGTGGGAATTAGGTTTATTTTTAGGCATTCCTGAAGTCCTACAGATGCAGACACTTAAAAAAAAATTTCATTTGGAAGGGTATTCCACTTAAACATTTTACTGAGTCTTTTCAGCTTTCAGTTATTAAAGGTTTCTATATTTTGGTTTTTTATTCATTTCTGTGGTTCCAGAGCAAAATCTCAAGATTGTTATCTGAAAATGTAGCCAAGACCAATTATCACCAGTTTCTCTTCTCTCCAGTTTTAGTGACAAAGGGTTTGGCTCACAGACACTCAAACTAATGGGGGGGATGTTAATTTTGGCTTTTTTCCCTCTAAAATAATACATACTTTCCAGCAAAATTGCAAGGTATATAAGTCTATACTATACACACATGTGTGCACATGCACATGCATACACATATAAAAAATGGTAATTATGACAAATGAATGATTCAGAGGGGCTTCATAAACTGGAAATGACCTAGGATTTGATTAGCAACACTCCGTCATTCTCTTATTCCTAAGGTATGAGACTCCATCAGTTCTCAATCGTCTCTGACAAACTCTCTTTACTACTTTGGGGAGATACACAAGAGACAAATTTAATTTTTTAGCAACTACATAGTTAAGAAACTTTATAACAACTAAGGCTTTGGATGGCTGTAAACTTTTACTGGATAAAGTTCAGATTGGGGAGAGGAGTTATAATTAAGTTTTAAAATTTCCTTTCCTGATCTCTCAAATAAGAATGTAGTCTTATAATAAATGCCCAAGATGCAAAATGATACTTTCAGAATGTGTTTGCTCAAGTATAGTCATTTCCCCTAATTTAGCTAGCCTAAAATTTTCCGTGTAAGATTATCTGTCTGGAGCATGAATATTCTGAAATCCTATAATACATATTATTCTTTGCTGTAACATCCTCTCATCCTGCCCCAACGGATCTTATTGCAGCACACAGAAATCAAGTCAACTTAGAAAAATAAATCTCCATCGATAACACGTATCTTTGCAAAGCTGCATCACACAACGCCAAGAAGTGATCAGGCAACTGTGTGTTTAATTTAACCCAAACAGAAGTTCAGTCAAAAACTTCAGATGCCAAGGGTGCCTGGGTGGCTCAGTTGTTTAAGCATCTGCCTTTGGCTCATGATCCCAGGGTTCTGGTATCGAGCCCCACATCAGGTTCCCCGCTCAGTGGGGAGCCTTCTTCTCCCTCTCTCCCTCTGCCTGCTGCTCCCCCTACTTGCGCTCTCTCTCTCTGTCAAATAAATTAAAAAATTAAAAAAAAAAACAAAAACAAAAACAGAAAAAACTTCAGATGCCAGAATGACCAAATGGCTTAGTTCAAGTCCCTTCTTTGCTCAGAACTATGCAATCATAACCAGAATGCCCTTGTACTAAAGGTACTGAAGCCAAAATCAAGCCACACCGAGTACAAGATTCTCAGAAACTAGGAATCAACTTTTCTCTGTATCACCTCCTTTCTAATTAGATAGGTGAAAGGGAAGATATGTAGAAGACAAGATATGGGAGTCTTATTTTGGTTCCTCTCTCAATATATATAATGGTAAGACATTTATCATTATCATATCATAAATATATAATAATGATAATAATTTTATTTACCCGTTTATATTACTTCTTTAAAAATACAAATAATCGGAAATTGAGTCCACTTTTTTTTTTTTGGAAACTGAGTCCACTTATATTGTGTCCTTTTTCTCTTCCAACTTATAGTAATCATGCACAGACATGCATATTGCACATGAAACAATGATTACAGTACTTAATAAATACAGCACCAATATTTCCAGTCTTTTATTGAGGCAGGAAGCATTGGTGGTTGCCCTATAGTTATGAATATCTTATAAACTACAAGGGAATGAGAAATTTTAACGTGCTCATTTTAAGTCTTTACCATAAGAAGATAAGTAAATATTGCTGAATTAATAAGTGAATTATTGCACTGTGCAATGAATCCAATTAAGATTTCAAATGCTGTTCCTTTAAACAGTCTGATCTGTATTAGACTTTATTTAATATTCTCATTCTTATCCAGTATGACAGTGTGAGTGGCTATTAATTGATTTGCTAGTATCAAGAATATTTAGACATACCTTTGGAACCTTCTATTTCTTTCTTTGTTGCACACATACATATCCTAGCAAAGGAAACCACTCACTGCATGCCATTAAAACATTCATGTGTTAATATATTTCTCTTGCAACATGTTATCAGGTATGAGGAAACTTTTTAAAACCTCTGGCATTTTAAATTTGCTAAATACACTAAAACATTTCGGTAAATGTATAAAATGTATTTGCAGTAAATCCTGCAAAATACATGATAAAAAGCAACTTAAAGCGCACTAGACTTTTTCCATTTCATTATCTTTTTGCTGAACTATTCTGACTGGTAATTTCATTCTTCACTTGTAAGTAAATTCAACCACAAAGAAGTCTCTCCATAGATTATAGATAGGTCAAAACAGTCACATTTAATTGGAACATGCTTAGAACTGGTAAATTCAGGTTATTCAGCAAGAGTTCAGAAGGAATTTGTGTGCATGTGTATGTATGCAGGCAATGTGTTTGGTAATTCAGTCTAAGAGGAAAGTCTAAGAAGAAAATTCTTATTTTCTGAAATGCTACAAGCAACATCATTGGTAAGAACCTGCAGAAGACGCACCTGTTACTCTATGAAGAGTAGTGGTTTAAAACATTAGTTCATCCCTGCCCCTGCCAATTACTGCTCATGCATATCTCGGGCCCCTCATTTGTATAAGGTGAGGAGATAATGGATTAGAGCCCTTCTAATTCTAAATTATACAAAAATGTTTCTGGATATTCAGCTTTTGAAAACATATATTTTTGTTCTTCCATTTCCCTCCTAATATACTTAAAAAGTGATATTGAAAATGGTAAATATTACATGTTTTTGTAGTTATCTTAATCTAATATGGAGTTACATTATATATGAGAAATTACTTAGTGCATTACCTCACAGATTAAACACTAGTTTTTTGGAGAACTTGGATCCTATGAAATCCTATGGTATTATTTCTTGTGTGTGTGTGTGTGTGTGTGTGTGTGTGTGTGTGTGCATGTATAGTTAAGAGATTAGAATTTTCAGAGTTAAAGATATCTTTAACTCTGAAAAAGCTTTCAAGATTATTCATGCTACCTCTATGACTTTACTTCCCTCCATTCACACACTGGATTTAGAATGAATTTCTTTGCTATTGGATTAAGACTCACACTGACTACAGAGACGATACACACTGACAATCAGACTCTCCGGGGTTGATTCACTCCATGTGAGCACAGGATTAGTGATACCTCAGGAACATGTTATCATACGCATCTGCTGCTCTGGAGGATCCCAGCACTGTTATTTTCATTACCACCTGACCTCACAGCACATACTCTGCGCCAGGAGCTGTTTTCAGTATTTTACATATGTTAAATAATATTTTCCCCTAAGCAAGCCTAATGAAGTAGGAGCTATTATTATCCTGATTTTACAGCCCCTGATTTTGAAAAGGGGCTGGAGGAAGACCAGGGACTTTCTCAAGAAAGGTCTCAGGTCTCAAGACCTGACTCCAATACTTACACCCTCAAATAGCATCCCTCTGTAGCATTCCAAAGAGCTTCACAACCAGCTCCTGAAACTTTCTATTCTTTTCACTACCCGTGAAAAAGAGTGGTAGTTAATTTTTATTCACTAGGGCATGAATCATCATTAGTATCATCTGCTTCCATTTCTTTTCAAAATGTCAGGGCCTTGTCTTATAAAATATCCTCAAAGATAATACTACAAACAAAATATACAACAAAGCTTATTCATTCAGAAATGTCATGGACTCTATAATAGGTGAGCGACATTTTGGATTCTCAGAAAGCTATTAAAGCAAGGAAGCTGGCAAAAAGATTAAATCCCTAAGAGTCCAATTCCAAATTACTCATAGTACTGGGAAGACTGTAGAGAATGTCTATCTTAATAATCTCATTTAAAAAAAAAATCTCATTTTGCAGATGATGCTCCCAAGGCCCTAGATGTTAAACAATTGTCTGGGGACAAAGTTGGGTCCCTTGACAAAGATGGGATCAGAACTTGGCTCTGTGGCTGTGGAGTACTTTGCCATATCATGTTGTTTCCTAATCCTTTTATAGTTTTGTTCCTAAAGATAGGATCTGACTGTTTAATTTGCAATATTATGAGAGAGAAATAACCAAACAACAAACTATGCTTAGGCTCCTCAGACATAAACTTTTAAACTGAATGTGGTTCAGTAGGGAAAAATCACTGGGGCAGCTGGGTAGTTTTAGCAACGTGGACCTTAAGACTCGTTGGGGAAAGCCTAAATTTGAGAGTAAGTAAAACCTGGGCACAGAATAAAAAGCCTCTGTTATTAGCACAAGTGGGAGGCCACTTGGAAAAGGAGCAAGCTAGAGATGGAGTTGAAATGAGGACACAGTGAGAAACCAGCCATCTGTCCACCAGCAATGATGCACATAAAGCAACCACAGGATATCATCGCCTTCCGAATGAACCTGCTCAAAGAGTGGATGCTTAAGATCATAAACAGCATGTGTTGGGCATTTATCAAATAAAACCCTAGCAATGTTTGAAACTTAAATACGACACTATGGTAAAGAGTCTGGCATGTTTCCTATGCATATCTGTTAAGTCTTAAATAGGATAAAAATGTGACTCTGAGACTGTCAAAGAAAATCTAATTGTTTCCAAGGGTACACTTAATGCCCCAAAAGATAACACTATACCCACAGAAAGATGTTCTTACTTCACCTCACCTCATGTTAAGCTGGTAGCATGGAACAGAAAAAGTGAGAGGAAAACAAGATCATATTAAATTAAAAATCTGAATCCCAGCTCTTTCCATGCACACTTTGTGGAATTGAGCCTACCTAGAGACACACTTCTGCCTCATTTTCTCTCTTAGATTCCAAAAAATACAATGAAGTATGATAATGGTCTTTAAAAAGAGTGTCACAATATAATAATAGTTTGCACAACTTTTATCCAAAGAACTCAAAATGCTTTACTAATGTTAGCTCATTCATCATACCCAGCTGTGATGGAGGAAGAGCAGATCTGCTGAAGTAGGACAAGAAGTACTTAGTCAGCAATGTTATGCTGAGGCTTTGAAAGCCAAATGTGAGGCTGGAGAGCAAAAGCACAGAAACAGCAAAAGAAGTAACCAAAAAGGAATCTTGGTACTCTATGCAGCACTAAGTAAGATATTATCAAAATACTAAATATTATCAAAATACTAAATACAAGATATCAAAATACAAAATAAAAGCAATATCATTTGCCTGCTTCACATTTGTGACTTCCATTAAGAACTTGTAGGAAAAACAAAGAGGAGTAGACACTATAATTTTATGTTCAAAAAATTGAAAAGAAATAGAAATAGAGATCATTTATTAAATTGTGTTAGTTAATTTAATGATATGAAATATTATTCAATTAAAAATGGCTCCACAGTTAGATTTACTGTCACAAGTACTTATTCAATAAAAATGATGTATCAAGAATATGCTAAGGTTGAGGATACAAATAAAAATGTAAAATGATCTTCTGTAAGTTTTCAGTATAATAGGAATCTCTTGGTCCTGTTGTCCCTGTGCCTCTTTTATATAAATGCTGCAAATAAATCACAAAGAAACATAAAGATGGAGAGAAAGTAACAGAGTATAAATAATATTCAAAAGAAAAAATAATCTTAAAAAAAGGATAGCCATAATTTGATTTAAGAATGCCTAGACTGAAATATAGATAATTCGTATCATAACATTTAAAGCATGTCATCATTGCGTCCATCAGAATGCTTGGAGATGCTCTGTCCAACACACTGGCCTCAGTATTCTTTTATTAATTCTCTATTAACAATCTTTCATTTTAAAATTCCTATTTAGCCATTATTTCAATAGCCACAATCTAGAACTCGTTATCAGCAATAACTTAACCAACTCCAAACCTCCATTCAGATCACCACTTTCTGTAGTTCCAATTCAATTTATTCTATTGCTCTAACTTTGACAATTTTTCTATCTCATCCTGACATCGAGTTCATTAATTCCACCTCTTATTCACTGTTGACCACCTTTCCACATAAGCTAAGTTAGAGATCTTGATCTATCTCTAAGATGACCAACTTATAAACACATCATGGTCTACATATGTCCATCAGTTCTATTTTCTGGACATCACTTTGAGCTCAGCTCCTGTAAGTCTTTCAACCTCTCTCTTTGTTCTAGCAATACTGGCATTCTTTTGTTTCTGGAATTCACCACCTATGTTCCCACCTTAGCAACTTTTATATGGATAGCTGTCTCTTTTTACCAAAGTCTATGCTCAACTGTTCTTCTGTCACGCTGCTTTGTTACTTTTTTTTCATGGCATCTACTACTACTTGAAATTATTTCATGCATTAATTCATTTTTTGCCTATTGGGTGTCTATAATATCCATGAATACTAAGGTCTTATCTTATTTGCTACTATATGACAAAAACTTGGAATTCTGCATGGAACATGGAAGATTTTCAATATGTAGTTGTTGAAGGAAAAATGAAAGGAATGAAGGAAAGAAAGGAAGGAAAGCAATACCATTTGCCTCCTTTATGAATTAAGTGAACTTAGGGATATTTGGGCTTAGCATGAAATAAAAACTTTTTAAAAAATTAGAATATTTCCAAGGAGACTAGAGTTAAGAACAGAGGAAAAATAACACTCCTTTATATCATCTTAGATACAACTGTCTTGTAAATCTCTTTCATCCCATTCTTACAGTAATCTAAAACTGTTTTAGATTAACACTAGCCACATGTAGCTATTTATATTTAATCTAGAGTAATTACAATAGAATAAAATTAAATATTTAATCTCTCAGTCACATTCACATCAGATGCTCAATGGCTGCATATAACTAGTGGTTATCTTATTGAATAGTGTTAAGCAGAGAAAATTTCCTTCACCACAGAAAGTTTTGCTAGACAATGTTGTTCTCGATTTTGTTGCTTTAAATTCTGAAACCATATTATTTGATCCCTAATGTTAAGGTTAATTTAAAATGAGATAAATAGTAATTGAAAAATTAACACATTTTTCAGATATAAATAATGTCTTCTCTTTCTTTGAGTTTACAATTTATCATTATTTTTATTGATTTCTTGTCTTTAGATAAAGACAAGGAGTTTAACACAATTAACATAGTATCCCCATGAAAGGGATGCTTAAAAAGCTTTCTTATTTTTGGGCTGGAGGGAAAGTAGCAGATGGAAGGAAATAAAGAGTAGAGAAAAGAGAAAATATATTCATGCACCCACCCCTCCATCTATCTATTCATCCACTCATTGTACAAGTTCTTACAGAACGTGTTATAGTTTAATCACTGTGTTTTGGTGCCTCATGTTAAGCTGGATCAAACCATAATGTCTAAGCTCATAAAATTCATAATTTAATATGAAAGACTGACATATAAAATAATGATGGAAACAGTTCAATGATAGGTTAAGGTTAAAGCGCTATGAAAGCAAAGAGAAAAAAATCATCTGCCAAGGGAGATGAAAAAAAATATTTGAGTGGTGTCTTAAAAAATACAAGAAGCAATGTATTAGACAACAGAGTGGAGAGGGATTTTTTAACCAAAGGGATCATCTTTGCAAAGGCAACCTTTGCTTGCTTAAGAACTAGCAGTCTTGGGGGTCAGTTTAAGGGTATCTAGAGGGAAAGATATGAGTTGAGATTAGGAAGATAGGTTGGGCCAGATTGTACAGAGTTTTGGAGATTATGTTAAAGGATGTGGATATTCATCTTCTTCATATAGAGGGCAGGGGTCACAATTCAGATGACCCTTGCAAAAAGAAGAATAGCTGCAGAATGAATGAAGACAGAAAGTGCGTGGTGCTGGAAGCCCCCCTTTTGAGAATCCTGGGAAATAGGAATGGAATAGGAAATTCGGGGCTTCAAAAAAGGACACAT
>CM053607.1:28550065-28612308 GCA_028646535.1 Procyon lotor
AGGTACATAGGAGTCAACTGAAAGAGGTCCAAATGGCCAAAGCTCGAAGGATTTGAGCACCATAATTAATAAAGTAGTATTGGACCCTTGTGCACTGTGGGAACTATGTATACTTATATATAATGTGAAAATTATTTGGAATCTTCTGGGGATTTTGTTTTTACATACTGATGTTTGGATTTCAACTCCACTCAATTCCATCAGAAACTCTAAGGTATAATTTTGGCTTTGGCATCAGACTTCATTTTTTTAAGCTTTTCAGTATAAAGAACAATTGAATTAGATGAACTGAATGATTACTCGTAAAGAAATAGAAAGCTGAAGTATTTTAATAGAGAAGACAGAGAATCAGACACAATGCTTTACTTGTGAAACTGAAGAAGACTTCAAGTAACAGGTAATGCCTAGATTGTTTAAACTTCCTTAAAATAGAGAATACATTTTCTTTTTTAAAGTTTTCTTACTCTCGACAAGAAGTAAACAAAACCTGATACCCAAAATTAGCTAGGGGATCACAAAAATAACCACCATAACAATAAATAACAGCCCAATTTCCCCTATAGAGAGGCTACAATGTGTTAAAAACAACAATACATCAGAACAAAGTTGTTTTTATCCCAGAAATGATCTTACCACTCAACACAAGGATATTCGTTATTGTGAGTGACTTTACTAATAGTGTAACCAGATAAATCTAGGGAGACAAGTGTTCCACTGTTTGTATAAAGCCTTAGTCATGTTAGCAAATATTACAGAGTAATTGAAAGTTCCTTTGAATTGACAAAATGTATGTCAAATGTAAAAATACACTCTTAATGCATAATAACACTTCCAGAAATTCCTTTCCAGATGTGTCTTCTACACATTTATCACACCCCCATTAATTGCCTCAAAAATGTTTTCCCTCCCAAACCACCTTCTCCCACTCTTGGCCTGCACATGTATACTTTTATTTTTTACCCTGTCAGCTTTCGATTACTTTTTTCTTTATTTGAACATTAATACTCTGTGGTTTCTAAAGTAGATTTTTTTGGGTCTTAGTTTTTCCAAATCTCTTTTTCCTTAGAACAAAAGGCTGCACAAAAGGCTAAGGAGAAGCTGGAAGCTTCAGAAGTATCCTTCAGGGGTGAGAAGGAAAGTCAAGGAAGCCACCTATCTTGAGTTGATATATTTTATTTAGCCACAATAGGTTAATGGATAAGAAACTTATGGTTATTTTGAAATATTCCAAAAAGGCATTTAGTAAGATTCAAAGCCTTTTCTAGTATTTCTTAGCTGTTATTGAAGAGCACTTCTCAAATTCAGCATAGATTTATTTTTATACAACAAAATGCAATATATTGCCTTTTTCCCAACTACTAATTTGATTTGAATACTTTTTTAATCATCACTGATTTTTGTTTAGGGAATCAGATATACCGGTTGACTAGTCTCTAATGAACAAATAAAAATTTGTTTCCAGTCTGGACTTACTGATTCAGAATCTCTAATGGGTGGGGCCTGAGCATCTTCGGTTTTAAACAGTCCTCCGTTGATTCTGAGGTACACAGAGAATATCAGAGGGAAGACAGACAACTAGATGATTAATTTCAGTGTGGGGCAGACTGAGACTGGGACCCGGAAATCTATGAGAAGTACTATGGAGACACAAAGGTGGGAGTCATTGATTCTGACTGAAAAGCCCTCTAAAGGGAAGATATAAAGCCTGCGAAGGATGAACACAAACTAATAAGGACCATTTATTCTATACCTCACTTAGGAGAAGGAAAAGAGCTTCCTTTGAGTTGCCTCTTACAGGATAAACCTGTAGATATTTGAAGAGAGACTTCTTGCCTTTTCCTAAGAAAAGCATTTCAGTTTCTTGGTGTTGAGGAATATTTAAACACTAAGGTTGCCCAGTCCTGATACCGTAGTACCAGAGGTCTAATATTAATCATTAAGTTTCTAATGTTTTAACAGAATTGGTAGAAACTAAGAAAAGAAACTAAGAAAAAATAGTGTCCCCCTTCTGCTTGTTCTAACATTATTTCCTGAATAATGCAAAAGAGCCTCTAATGGCCGTGTATTAGCATAATGGCTCCTCCTTGTAGTTGTTTTACTTTTTTGTTTCAACACTATGTGGAAGCAGCTTTGATTGGGATGATTAAAGCCCATGTATACTAGAAAAGGTATAGAATATACGGTTTTCTTCCTGATACATAAAAATCTAGTGGAGATATATATATCTCCTAACCCAGGATTCTCTTTTTTTAATTGAGATGTGATTGATGCAATATGTTAGTTTCAGGTATACAACTACAGAGAGTAACAACAATCACCCATGTCAAGCATGAAATGTCAAGCAGTGACACAAGAACCAAGGGCTTGGCAGCTAAGACCAGACGCCGAATTGAGCATCAGCTGACAACACACTCAGAATGATGATAAGCAGAAACAGAGGAGGTCTGCAAAGGCCCAAGATGGATTAAATCCCTTTAAAAAAGGAAGATTTTTGCAGCAAACTATCAGACTTTGAAGACACTGACCCTTTCACGTTTGACCACATCAAAAAGGCAGCAGCCACTGAAGCTCTGCCCGACTGATCTCCAAACAGAACAGAGATCCTGCCCTGCTTGGACATAATAAGCAGCACTTGCTGAGGGCTGACCCGCACAGACCGAGGTCTTTACTCAACTGCGTGCTCACAGACTGACTTCATGTTCGGTTCGTTAACTTCCTACTCCCTGTACTATCTTGCTTGTTGCGTAACTTTTCTTGTGCTTTGTTTTGTGTGACAAGTAAGAAGCAAAGTTAAAGAGTGAAATGTCACTGAGTTTGGAATCCTGAACCTGCTTTATAATTACGTTAACCTTGCTTTATGATTGAATAAAGCTGGCGTTGTGGAAAGACACAACTCGTGTGTGTGTCTTCCTAGTGTGCTCATGACAGCAACATAATACTTTGGTATTTACACATACTGAGAAATGATTACAATAAGTCAGGGTAACATCTGTCACTATATATAGTTACAAAAATATTTTTCTTGTGATGAGAGCTTTTAAGATCTACTTTCTTAGCAACTTTCAGATATGTAATACAGTATTAGCTGCTATTGTCACCATAGTGTATATTATATCTGCATATTATTAAAGAGATATTTTAATGTTTTGCAGAAAGGATGAAATCTTCCATATGTGATGGTGGAAAACTTATCTCTTTTGGGAAAAAATACAGACTCTTACCTCACACTATATCCACAAATATATGCTGGATGGGTTACTATTAAAATAAAAATGTATTCAAGGTATGTATGATACAGTAAACTATGATAAAATAGTAACAAAATGCAAAACTACGTAAAATAGAGGTAAAGATGGAAAACATTTTTCTAATTTTGCCATGTGTGAAACTCACCTAATGAACACAAAATCTCTGATGCCTTAAGGGAAAGGAGAGGCAGATTCACATCAAATCAATAATACTAAGATCAGAATGATGAAAGGTATAAATATAGAAAAGAAATAACAATCTTAAAGAAAATACTTATAGCCTATCAAAAATACATTAGGAATGTTGCTATAAATTGGTTTCAAAAAGGCAAAAAAATTAGAAAAATATGCAAAGAATAGAAACAGAAAAAATAAAATATAAAATGATGAATAAATCTATGAACACTTCAACCTCAATATTAATAATGGGATTGCACGCTAAACAAGAAAGGAATGCCATTTTTACTTACTAAGAGGACAAAAGTCAAAATGAATTGGCAAGGCACATAGATATGGGCAGTCATCAAAGAAACAATTTGGTGTTTATCTCAGTTTAAAAATACGTATAGTCTTTGACCCAGCCATTCAACTTCTAGGCAAGTTTTATACATGTGCACAAATATCAATATATATCTGGTAACAGCAAAAAACTGGAAATGATTCAGATTTTCAGGGTTTTTAGCAAGACAAATTTCCACTTATAATGGTTAGTTTTAGGTAACAACTTGACTGGCCACAGGGTGCCCACCAGATTGAACATAATTTTTGGATGTGTCTGTGAGGGTGTTTCCAGATAATATTAGCATTTGGATCAATGGGCTCAGTAAAGTAGACTGCCCTCCCCAATGTAAGTGGGCATCACCCAAACCACTGGAGGTGTGAATAGAACAAAAGTAGGAAGAGGGGGGAGTTTGACCCTCTTTTCCTATCCCACTGCTTGAGCTAACATTTCATCTCATCTTCTGCTTTTAGACTGGGATATACACTTTCAACTCCTCTAGTTCCCAGACTAAATTCTACCTTGGGGGCCAGACTAAATTCTACCACCAGCTTTCCTGGGTCTCCAACTGGTCAGTGGCCAATCACAAGACTTGTTAGCCTCTGTATTTACATAAGCCAATTCCTCATAATAACTCTCCTTTTAACAGTATGGAGATTCCTCAAAAAGTTGAAAATAGGGTAGTAGAGCTACCCTACGACCCAGCAATCGCACTACTGGGTATTTACACTAAAGATACAAATGTAGTGATCTGAAGGGGCATTTGCATCAGAATGTTTATAGCAGCAATGTCCACAATAGCCAAACTATGGAAAGAACCTAGATGTCCATCAACAGATGAATGGATAAAGAAGATACGGTGTGTATGTATGTGTGTATATATATATATACACATACATACAATGGAATACTACTCAGCCATCAAGAGAAACGAAATCTTGCAATTTGCAATGACATGGTCGGAACTAGAGGGTATTATGCTGAGTGAAATAAGTCAATCAGAGAAAGGCAATTATCTTATGATCTCCCTGATATGAGCAATTTGAGAGGCAGGGTGGGGGGTTGTGGGGGGTAGGGAAGGAAAAAATGAAACAAGATAGGAATGGGAGGGAGACAAACCATAAAAGACTCTTAATCTCAGAAAACAAACCGAAGGTTGCTGGAGGGTGGGGAGGTAGGGATACGGTGGCTGGGTTATGGACATTGGGGAGGTATGTGCTATGGTGAGCACTGTGAAATATGTAAGCTTGAAGATTCACAGACCTGTACCCCTGGAGCAAATAATACATTATATGTTAATTTAAAAAAATTGAGCATTCTAAAACTCAAAGAAGCTAACCCAAGGGCTTTTCAAGTTCACATGATCTGCAATAATCTCTTATAAATTCAAGTCCGAATTTGTTGAATATCTGCATGTCTTTTGGAGTTATCAACATCAAATATAATACAGATAATCAACTTTTATTTTACCTGAATTCATAGTGCATCTGTTGCAATTTGTCAATAAAAATGACTTTAAATGAAAAAAATTATTCTCCTTTTGTATATATATTCTCCTATTGGTTCTGTTTCTCTGGAGAACCCTGACTTTCACATCACTCAACTAGAGGCTACATTCCACAGTCTTTCTTACACCCAGAGGTACTCTTATAACTAAATTCTGGCCAATCAGATATAAATAAGCACTGACAGGGAGAATTCTAGGTACACCTCTAAAGAGAAGCTGCTCACTCGTATCTTTCTCTGTCCCCTTTTCCCCCTCCTGTGGGCCATATCTAACATTCCTCATGTATAAATGAGAAAAATCACTCTAGAGGATGGCAGACCAACCAAATAAATGAAATCGGGGCTCCTGAAAACTGTCTTGGTGAGAGCCACCTGACCCTCCTGGGACTTCTGTGTGAGATAAAAATATACTTTCCTTCTGGTTTAAGCCAGTGTTCATCAGTTCTAGTTTGTGAAGGTAAAAAGACACTCCAACTAACACAGTAGTAAATGTACACGCCCTGAGCATGTGGCACTGAAAGGTGAAAACATACCATTATAGACACTTTTATCAGAATTGAAATACAAGTTCATAGTCAAAACGCACAAATCAACATTCCGACATCCCCAAAATTCTGAGAAAGACACATAACCAAAGCAACGTTCGGCTCAGTGTCATTTTCTTTTTCACTGACCTCCAAAGTAAGAGCCATCTGTCAGCTTCATTTCTTTACTGGATTTTGTGATGACACCAGCGACGCCGTGTTGAATGAAATACATTTTTTTACCCACAGCTCCTTCTCGTATGATATAATCTCCAGGTTGAAACACCTCAAATCTCAACTTGCTCAGCATGGCAGTCACAAAATTGGGATCTGCATTAGCAAACAGCGGCATGGTAGCCACTAGCTTCCGACAGTTGAAGTTGACGATCTCCTAAAAATGGCAAGGGCAGACAAATACAAAGAGAAGTATTAATCATATCAGGAAGAAAAGAACATGCTTACATTAAAATCTACATATAGCCCAATCCTGCAATTTAAGTTCAGAACCAAAGACACATAAATTCTAATAATCTGTGTAACTCTTCAAAGCCAGAAATTGTTTTATTTTTGTGTTGGAACTTTGTATTCCCAGCACCTAGCACAGTATAGTCATATATTAAAGATTAAGTAAATGTGAATTAAATATATGCATTTTACCTTTTATAATCTCTCAATTCCTATACTACACTTTATATAAAATTAGAACTCAAATGTGGAAGAGTTTTAGTCTTCCCTTTATCTTGTTTTATGAAGAAGTCACACTACCTCTTGTTAACTATATAATATTAATGCTTTTGTGCTCCATTGTGTTGAACAATCTAACTTGCATCTACTGACCAGAATTGTGAAATAAAGGTCCAGCTGCCCGACAAGCATTTTAATGTTTTTTTTCTTAATATTATTCACATTAAAGTGAGGACAATGGGGTGTGCAAGAAAGGTTATACAAAGAAGACTCTAATCTAACTATAATCTATAATTGTAAATTCAATTTTTTTCTGGGCTAGATCAGAAAAGCATTCTTTTTAAGCCTCCTGAGCTTTAGGCTGGAGGGACCATATTTTTCTTTTCCTGAATCATTTGTTTGTTTTATTTCTGGAACCAGGCCAATTCTGAATTAGATTTACACATTTGATTTCATTCTGTCGATGTGGTCCAAATTAAATATAGTGCTATCTCTTGGACCAAAATAGAGATATGGGACCAACCATTTTTTTTTTAAGATTTTATTTATATATATATATATATATATATATTTATTTATTTATTTATTTGAGAGAAAGAGAGAAAACGTGAGCTCACAGGCAGGTGGAGTGTGGAGTGTGGAAAGTGGTTAACTCTGATTTTCTGATCTCTTTTAAGAGACATAGATACTGAAGGAAATCCTGCGAAGAGGTAGGAAAAGGGGAAAAATATGGAGGTATTAACAAAAGCTGAGATCTGAATTCTTGCTTTGGAAAAATACGTTATATAAACTAATAGATTCTAAGACTGAGGAAAAATCGTTTCCTCAATTTTGCTTTACGAAATGACCTGACTTTATTTTGGAGTAGGTAAGAACATTCCAGCTGATACAGGGGTACAAAATTTGGGGTCCACCATGGAAGAAAAGGTATTTCAACTTTAACAATATCTTATCAGTTCAGCAGAGCAAAGAAGAGTCTCCAATGGTGGAGCTTCATGGAGGATATGGAGGTAAAATATTAAACGATCAGCTGTAATAAGCAAAAGGTAAAGATAGCAACAAAAACAAAAGAAAGATATTACATGTGGTACCTCGTGTAGCATCATCTAAGCCCAAATAATGTTCAGCTGACTCCATGAGGGGGCTGTATTGAGGACAACTTGTGGTTAATTTTAACTGGTGCTGAAGAGCCCTGGTGGGGATGGTTCTACGGTAAGGTAGAGCAGGTAGTATGAGTTGACTAAACATGCGTGCAGGTAGAGAAGGTGGAAGGAAGGAGGAAGTGAAGAAGAAAGGAAAGAAGGCAGGGAAGGAAAGAAGGAAGACGGAGTTTCAGCACTGGAAAAAAGTGCTCACAAAGACTAGTTTTGTTCCCATTGGGAGATATTTACTTAAAACTCCTAGAAAGCTCTCTAAAGCAAACAGTTTGAGAAACAAGTTTCTGGTGTATAAAAATGTTTTTTATTATTCAAAAGCCTTCTATACAAAAACTTCAGGGAGATAAAAGCTGAACTGCTCAAGGTACTCAAGGTAACCACATGAGTTGAAAGAAGACAGAGAGAGGTCATTAAAAGGACCAGATTGATTATTTGAGTTAATGATTTCACATGCAGAACGGGAATGAAGAATACTGTGGAGGAAAGTGAACATAAGTCAGGTTGCAGAGAAAATAAGAATTTTTTAACAAAAATAATAAAATAGAGAATTCTTTCATCTGTGTTCTTGGATTTAAACCACACAATTTTTCTCTTCATTGTTCTCTCACTCTTTATTTTAGAAAATAATTGGAAGTATATTTCATAAACAATTTAGCTGTTCCTGACTTATATGCATAACTTTTCCTATGATGTATTACATATTCAGGTATACCTATTGTAACTGCCTTGATTTTAACACACAAGAGTAATTTCATCTTATTGTTATGGCTTAAAGGAATCCATTAATTTTCTCTCTCTCTGTGGAACTTCTACCCCCAATGTGATGACCATCAGATTGAAACTATAAATTCTAACAAACATTTGGTAAGAAAAAATGTAATTAGAAAAGTTATTTGCATTTAAAAGTCCTCTCTCTTCCCATGAAATTGGCTTACTTTGAGGGTATATAGTTTAATAGAAACAATCATGTGAGTCTAGAAATGAAGCAAAACTTTTAAAAGCTCTTCTCCATCAATCACATTTCTTTATAGCACATTTTCTTAGGGAACATATTTAATTAAGTTATTAATATCTCTCCATATGTAAAATAAGACTTTTAAAGCTCCCCCTCCATCAATCACAGTTCCTTATAGCACACTGACTTAACTAAGACACACAGTTATTAATATCTCTAATTTCCATCCAGGTTCTTTATGGCAGTTGTTATAATAAGCTATTTTAGCAACATGTCTGCCTTGAATTAGGAGTATTGACCATATGCATTAAATTGAGGAATGCTCCATTCCTAAGGGAATCAGACATGGCCCTGACCTTAACAAGGTCTCCAAATTACCAAGCTTACTGTCAACACTTAAAAAAAAGGTAATTTTTTCTTCCCGGAGCATCTTGTAGTAACAGAAAGTATAGAAGTGCAAAAAAACAAACAAATACAATCATAAAAAAAAAAAATCCCACAATGATGTGTGTATTTCAAAGGGAGCCAAATGAAAGAGCTACCAATAGCTAAAGCTATTGGTAAATAATGTAGTGTTAGGTTAATCCCCAAGTATAAAATAAATAATGATGAGACCATATTTATACAATATAAACAATGGAGTAAATTAAAAAACGGGAAATAGACAAATCTGTTCAAATTCCATACAAACTTTTTTCTACTAAATAAAAGCATAATACAACAAACAACAATGAAGAACCCTGCATTTGTTTTTACTTTGATATGTAAGTTTATTTCAAATATGAAAGTCTTTCCTTTTCAGTTGTCCTTCGTCTTGTTGTGCTAAAGTATGATAGAATTATTTACATTCAATGTTTGGTCCCAGACTAGAGAATATTTTTTAAAATATCATATAGATAAAGTGCACAAATCTTAAGTGAATTTTTCAAATGTATAACCATAATCTCTTTATCCATTTATCCATTGTCAATGGATACTTCGGCTGCTTCTGTACTTTGGCTATTGTAAATTATGCTGCAATGAACATTGGGGTGCATGTATCTCTTTGAATTAGTGTTTTTGTATTCTTTGGGTAAATACCCAGTAGTGCAACTGCTGGATTGTAAGGCAGTTCTATTTTTAACTTTTTGAGGAACCTATGTACTGTTTTCCACAATGGCTACACCTGCACTGATTTCTCTTGAATATTTATGTATCATATATTAGAATTGCTGGGGGATAAGGTAAGCTTATATTTAATTTTAATGGATACTATCAAAAGTTTTCTAAAATGATTGTATTATTTTTCTCTCATTCTTTGACTTTAGCCATTAGTAGGTATGCAGAGATATCTTATTGTTTTTAAAATTTTTCTTATTGTAGTTTTATATTATATCATCCCAAGGATTAATGTTGATACGCACATTTTTATAGGCTTACTGATCAGATGAATATTCTGTTTGGTGAACTGCCCAAATTTTCCTTTTTTTCTATTGTTAGAATTCTTTTTATAGTCTTGACAGGAATTCTTTGTTGGGATATACTTTGTAAATATCTTCCCCTCATCTGTGACTTGCCTTTTCACTTCCAGGGTTATCTTTTTTTTTTCAATTTAACTTTATGACAATCAGGAAAATGGAATTTTATACTGAATATATAGATAGAGAGAGAGAGAGAGAGAGTGCTTCACAAAGGATTTTTTTAATTAAATTTAAAAAAGATTATTTATTTATTTGAGAGAGAGAGAGAGAACACACAAGCTGGTGGAAGGGCAGAGGGACAAGCAGACTCCCTGCTGAGCACGGAGCCCAGGGAGGTCAGTCCTGGGACCCTGAAATCATGACCTGAGCCAAAGGTAGATGCCTAACCGACTGAGCCACCCAGGTGCCCCACACAAGATTTATTTTAACCATAAATCAGTACTTAGGAATCATGCAAACTCTGAGACCCCTGGGAAAGCTTAAGCAATATTTTTTTGGTAATTATTAAAAAGAATAGTAGTATCTTTTTTTTTTTTTAAGATTTTATTTATTTATTTGACAGAGAGAGAGATTACAAGTAGGCAGAGAGGCAGACAGAGAGAGAGGGGGAAGCAGGCTCCCTGCTGAGCAGAGAGCCCGATGTGGGGCTCAATCCCAGGACCCTGAGATCATGACCTGAGCCGAAGGCAGAGGCTTTAACCCACTGAACCACCCAGGCGCCCCAAGAATAGTAATATCTTAAGGCTCCTTGAAGCACTACAATTCTTTACCGATAACTTAAGTATCATTAGGGAAAATTCCATTTTGTAAAACATTTAGTTCTCCTCCATTCTACATTATTTTATTCTACACAGTATAGTTCTAAAATGTTTTAAGCATGGTAGCTATAAATATAATTACCATCATTACAATAATGAATCATAGAGTATCTTAACAAAACAGAGCTGCTGTTACATTGCTGAATTCTTACACCCAACACACCCTGTATTTTTAGACTCTGCAGAACACATAAGACCTTCCTTCTAAGAACTTCTATTAGACATTCCAATGGCATCCAGACATATAGACTTCTCTATTAACATCAAACACAAATAAGTAAATATAGTCAAATCTATATCAACTGACACTATCACCTAGGACATCATGTAAAACAGTGCTGCTGATGTTACCCTATTCCCTCCAGTTCAGTAACCTGGACTGGTGAGAACTGGAGTAAATGGATGTTAAGGTTTTGTCTTTTTTTTCAAAGACAAGGATAATTTTAAGAATGAACATAATAAAAATAAGAGAATATTTTTTTATATTCTTTCTGGTATACAGGTATGGCTTTAAATGTTTTACAAGTATTAATTTATTTTATCTTTGTAAAAATCTTATACCTTAAGTATTATTACTACCTCATTTTATAGAAGAGACTGAATAATCTACCAAAGACCACATGTTTGCAAGAGGAATAACCATGGTTTGCTGGGCAACCCAGCTCTCTAATTTACGGTTTTGATGGATTCTAAGAAGCCATCTTACTTTTGCACATATCTGGAATTACCACAGACCCAAAAGATTTCGGTGTTAACCATAAATTTGTTCTTTTGAAATTTACACATTTTGAGAGTCTGACATGAATATTTGTTAATTGTGTGGCAGCAAACTGATAGCAATGAACTTGGCTATTTTTAGTTTACCCACAATAATTATTTTTAAAAATCTGAATCTGACTGTCTGTATTTCTTGGAAAATAAAAGAAATGATTCAGGATTTTCCACAGGTCTTTGCCCTCATCATGGCTCTCATGTAGACAGCATCAATTAAAAAAAAACAAAAAACAAAAAACAGGCTTCAATGACCTGCTAAAGATGACATTCTCTTTTCTGTTACTTTTCAGAGGAAGACGATAATCTTGTGGACATATTTATGGCATTTTATTAAAATGCAGTTTACCAGGATTGAAATCTGATTCAAAGAATCTGGAGCTACATCTCCAGGGGATATGACTCAAAATCTCTACTTTTAATAACACACTCAAAGTTATAAGCAGTCAGGTTTGGAAACCATGGTTCCTAAAATAAAGAAGTATCTGTAAGTTTACACCTAGTTGAGGGAAGAAGATGTACATGTATATATTCAGTATAAAATAATTGTAAGTAGCAAAAAAAATATGGCTTAGTCTCTCTCTCTCTCTCCCTCTGTGTGTCTGCACATACACACATTCAATCCCTGATTCCAAAACTAAATGGCTCTGTGCCTGCAAAAAAGTATCTCAGATTCTTCAAATCTTAATCTTCCCATCTGTAAAATGGAGATAACACTAGCAACTCTATCATAGATTATGATAATTAAATTAACACAAGTAAAACATTTAATGAAGTTCACTCAATATTATGTTTTAACCACATAATTTATAGCTATACTATAAAACAATATTAAGATCAAATGAATTGTATAGACCATATATTCTATACTTTCAAAGAGACAAATGCTTCAAGGTAATTTGGGAAAAGGATACTGAGTCAGGTAAAAAAAAAATAAAAGGTGAGGATTGTTTATTAAAAACCAAAGTTAAGGTGAATGTAGAGCTTCCGAAGAAGGAAATGGTAATATTCTTTTTTTTCTTAAAGATTTTATTTATTTATTTGACAGAGAGAGAGAGAGATCACAAGTAGGCAGTCAGGCAGAGAGGCAGGCAGAGAGAGAGGGAGAAGCAGGCTCCCTGCTGAGCAGAGAGCCCGATTCGGGGCTTGATCCCAGGACCCTGAGATCATGACCTGAGCCAAAGGCAAAGGCTTTAACCCACTGAGCCACCCAGGTGCCCCCAAAATGGTAACATTCTTACGGCAGAGTCAATGAAATTCCCTTGTGGCTAATGTCAAGGAATAAAATGTAGGATTCTTACAATAAAGCTGCTTTATTGATATAATAAATTTGGAGGGTGAATTGTACATATATATTCCATTACTTTTTTAAATAAAGAAACACATGAAGCAATTTAAAAACAATTTCCCTCAGCATTCCCAACTGGCTTGCACTGATCTGGTAGTTTGCCTTTTAAATTGTAAGATGGTGGACTGCATGTGTGAGAAAATAAGCCCATATAGGCATATCTTAATGCTTAAAAATGTTCTAAACATTTGTCTAAACATTGGCTAACAAGTTAGGTACTGCTTCAATTTCTTAAAGTGAAAGCATTCTCCTTGATTTCTATGTCTTACTGGGAAGATTTAAGATAATCTGTTTCTCTAGTTGAGATAATCTCTCTTATTTTTTAAATAAAGCTTTTATTGCAACTCCTAAATAATTTAAATATCAAAAATTATGTAATAAACTACAAAGTTAAGGAATATTTACCTTTAACATTTATTTGGGGAAAGTTAAAGTGTTTAGAAATAGAGAAAGGAGGATTGCTGAATTAATATGGAATGCCTCAATTTTAGTGTGTTGTAGTTTTCCACTTCATTAAAGAAGAAAGTAATCAAGGGGCGCCTGGGTGGCTCAGTCGTTAAGCGTCTGCTTTTGGCTCAGGTCATGATCCCAGGGTCCTGGGATTGAGCCCCGCATCGGGCTCTCTGTTCAGCCGGGAGTCTGCTTCTCCCGCTCCCATTCCCTCTGCTTGTGTTCCCTCTCCAGCTGTGTTTCTCTCTGTCAAATAAATAAAATCTTTAAAAAAAAAAAAAAAAGAAGAAGAAGAAAGTAATCAAATGTTTTTGTATGAGCAAAGAGGTACATTTAAGGGGTGCCTGGGTGGCTCAGTCATTAGGCGTCTGCCTTCGGCCCAGGTCATGATCCCAGAGTCCTGGGATCGAGCCCCACATCGGGCTCTCTGCTCGGGAGGAAGCCTGCTTCTCCCACTACCATTCGCTCTGCTTGTGTTCCCTCTCTCGCTGTGTTTCTTTCTGTCAAATAAATAAAAAATCTTAAAAAAAAAAAAAAAAAAGAGGTACATTTAAAAAAAATCTTTGAGGGGCGCCTGGGTGGCTCAGTGGGTTAAAGCCTCTGCCTTCGGCTCAGGTCATGATCTCAGGGTCCTGGGATCGAGCCCCACATCAGGCTCTCTGCTCAATGGGGAGCCTGCTTCCTCCTCTCTCTCTGCCTGCCTCTCTGCCTACTTGTGGTCTCTCTCTCTGTCACATAAATAAATAAAATCCTTAAAAAAAAATCTTTAAAAAAATTAAAAAAAAAATCTTTGAAAAAAATGAATATACATGCATCTCTTAAAATATATAAAAGAAAAAAATCTCTATTTTCATCACGTTAATAAGTGTTTTAACATGTGTATATATTCCCTTAAGACAAACTTTTATTCACCTTAATATATTTGTAATCACAATATACATTCAGTATTTGTTTTTTCTCCAACTTTATAATATAAAATATTTCCCATTTTGAGACCTGGTCCTAGTTGCTATTCTTTTTAATGGCCACATGATGTTCCATCTTGTGTTAGTCATAGTTATATTAAGAAAAGCCCAATAGAGATACAGAGAAATAGTCTGCAATAGCCTCTTTAATACTGACATTTTTACCATTACTTATTTTGAAACTCAGCTATATCATTAGTTGCTAGATTAATAGTCTCTTCAGATTATGTTAAAAGTAATTAACCTAAAGTCTCTGCATATACAAATGGCCAATTATGCTAAAGTGGTTTAAATGAAACCTGCTGCTTGTAATGGATTGATCGAATAAGATGAATTTTGAGATGGACAGATTCAAACATTTTAATGTTTTCTCTTGCTACAGTTCTCATATGCATCTAATTTGGTTTTGAGGTATTAAATCACATTTAAACCTTACAATATGAATGCAAATGAAGTTTGAAATTCATGTAGTCTTAGCATTGTCCCATTGATTTGTATCAACTCCATCAGGACGCAGCTCCAAGGGCTTACAAGCTGTAAGCAGGTTGTAAGAATAATTTGCAGAATAAGTGTTAAGTGCATCTGACATGGTAAACATAGACTGATCTGAACTGTCAAATACAGCAAATAAAGCAGACTGGTGTCCAGAAATATGCTGAACTAAAAAAATATTATTGAAATGGAACCAACAGTTAGTATTGTGAGTTAGAAGACAATCCCAAGGGAAGGCCTTTGGTATTGGAGAATTTGATAAGAACCTATATTTGAGAATTTAAAATACAATCCACATAAATTAATTTTCATCTTTAATGGTCAGTAATAGAAATAATCTGTGTATAATAGTATATGTACATGTGCAAAGGACATGAGGAAATCAGGCCAGGCCCTAAAACCAGGCAAGCATTCTAAGATGCATTAAATATTCATTTACATGTCACGTGAGCTAGACTTGTGTGGAGCACTGTGTTCTGTTGGCAAGTGGTACAGGCTGAATTGTATCCTCCCCAAAAGCATATGTTGAAGCCCTAATTCCCAGTACTCTGGGATGTGATCCTATTTGGAAAGAGGGTCTTTACAGCGGAAATCAAGTTAAAATGAATTCATTAGGGTGGGCCCTAATCCAATCTTACTGGTGTCTTATGAGGAGAGGAAATAGATACTGGGCATATGTTAACACAGAGAAAAGACCATGGGAAGAGAGGGAGAGGGTGGGCGACTGTAGGCCAAGATGACAAGTCTCAGAAGACTCCAACTCTACTGACCCCTTGATTTTGAACTTGTAGCCTCCAGACGAGCGAAAAAATACATTTCTGTTGTTTAAGCTATGCAGTCTGTTGTATTTTGTTATGGCAATGCTAGCAAACTTATAGAGCAAGTTAGGCTGGTAAAATGTGGCAGGAAGGAGGAAGCTGCTCTCTTCTGAATATCTGCCAAGACCCAGTGGAACCCCAGTTCCCACAGTGAGGGAGTGGGCAGCGGCAAGATACGTACCTAATCCAGTTAGGGTCACTCGGAAGTGACAGAGAACACAACCCACACACTTTAACAACTTGTGAGCTCTTTGGTCCGGGGAGAAATAAATCCCCAAAGATATTCAGTTTATATGGAGAAAGGATTTTGCTTTATTTTTGTATTGAGCTTGAAGCATCTTGGGACTTCAGAGGATAAGAGCAGGTGGCAGGTGGAAATGGCTCTGAAGAGCTAAACTAGAGATACAGGATTGGGTGCTATTTTATGAGATTAATTTTTAAAATTTTCATAAAAAAATATAACAATTTTATAGTATCATTTCTAAGTGTGCAGTTCACAAATATGTTCACAGGGCTGTATGACCACCACTGCGTCTAACTCTTCTACCATTCTCGGCAAAAATCTCTGGAAACCATTAAACAATAATCTCCCCTTCTCCCTCCCCTCGGTCCCTGGTGACTTCTATTTTACTTTCTGCTGCTATGAATTTGTCTATTCCAGGGACCTCATATAATTGGAATTATATAGTATTGCATAGGACTTTTTGAAGTCCTAGAAATAAACAAGGCCGTTAGAGAAACCTTGTAGGGGAGGAAGGAGGGAAGTAATGAACAATGTTAGGAAAAATCAAAGAAAAAGCCCAGTGGTCTGGCTCTCTCTCATTATAATAATGCGTATTATCTTCCCCACTCCCCTTCCCTGACATCCCTTCCACGTCCTCACCAGCACTTGTTATAGTCTGTCTTTTAATAATACCCATTCTAACAAATGTGAAGTGATATCTCACTGTGGCTTTAATTTACATTTCCCTGATGATTAATGATGTTGTGTACCCTTCCACATACCTGCTGGGCACTTGAGTAACTTCTTTGGAAAAAAAAAATCTATTCATATCCTTTGCCTACTTTTTAATTGGACTACACATTTTCTTGCTCTTGAGTTGCCTGAGTCCCTTGTATATTTTGGATATTAACCTCTTATCAGAGGTGTGGTCCGCAAAAACTTCTTCCCATTCTTTAGGTTGTCTTTCATTTTGTTGATTGTGTCTCTGGCTATGCAGAAGCTTTTTGGTTTCATGGAGTCCCACTTATTCATGTTTGCTTTTGTCACTTGTGCTTTAGGTTCACATCCAAAAAAATCACTGCCAACATCAACATTAAGAAGCTTTTTCCCTGTGTTTTCTTCTAGGAGTTTATGATTTCAAGTTGCACGTGTATGTCTTTAATTCACTTAGAATTTCAGTATGAAGTGTCAGCCTCGCTCTGGCAATTAACTATATGTGAACTTTTTGCATTTCTGGTATTTTTAGTAATGTACTTTAACTTTTTTTCATAGTTTATTTTTCCCATGTATTTATATCTTGTGTCTTACAAACATATGGTAGGCACTTTGAGACTAAAACCACATTTTACAATTTACTTTCCCATCACGCCTGGATCAATGTTTTGCACACATTAATAAATCGATAAATGTTTTTTGTATATTCATTTTCTAGAAACTAGGGATGAAAGGGAAAATACACCAAAAGAGAGAAAAAGACTCAATTTCTTTGTTTGGCAATGTGACCACGACCAGGCCACTTTAAGTTTTTCTAGCCTTTTGTTGCTGTCCCAATTACATGAATATCTGATAATTTATAAGATCCCTGTATAACTTTTCAATTCTATGATTCTAGCCTGTTTTAGTTAATCTTAACTAAACTCGTTTTAGAGGGTATTTTAAAAATCCACAAGTATGTACTTCAACAATTCAGAATTGCACAAGTAAACATGCATGCAAATTACGTTTTCTTCCCTAACAGTTTATTCAACAAAGTAAAGGTCAGAAGGACAGTATTATACTCTCAGCCCCATTCATGTTCTGTGAAAATGAAATATACTGACGTCCTATATTCTTCTGGGACACATGATCTGTACCTATTTTCAGCCCATGGCTCTTCACACTCCATTGTTTAAAAATAGATCAGTTCTGAACTTTGGAGACAGGCTCAGAAGGGCATTAACCTCTTTCTCCACAGTTAAGTTTGCCATTTTGCTCTAATCGAATAAGTATAAATCTGATCATGTTAAAAACAGACCTTTTTACTTTGTACACATTCCAACAGGCTCTCATAAGCAGAGTGGTACAGTTCACAGAATTTTTCTAATTAACCTTTTAGTTTTAGATACACTGCCTGCTTTTGCTAAAGCATTCATCAGTCTCATGATCCTAACATTTTAATGCCAAATTTTGATGCTAAGACATTGTCTCCAGAAAGCTGGCTGCTAAATGGAGGAAGAACTTATTAGCAGATTGTTTGAATACCACTCCAGAAGAAATGACACACATGATAAGGCTGGACTTGTCTCTCCTGTGTTTGGCCTAATACCCTCTAATGACCGTCTGATGGCTCTTCCACGCAGTTATAACTGATTATTTAAATTTTCGTCTCTAAGCCACAAGAGCCATGAGAGCTGGGACTGTATCTTATTCTTCATGGAATCAGAATAATACTAAAAATTAAATTTTACCGTGCACCTACTGTGTGCCTGATGCATTTCTAATTTTTTATACTTTTTGCTCATTTAATCTTTCTAACGTCTCTCTGAGGTAGTTATTATCACCATCATCCACACTCAAAAATAAGGAAAGTGAAATACATACAGGTTACTAAATGGCCCAAAGTCATACACACAGTAAGTTGTGGAGATGGATTTAAATGGGGCTGGTGGAAGCAGGGCCGTGCACTTAGCTGTGAGCCTGCAGAGCCCCTCCGTAGTAGCTTCTCATTCATTGTTCGTTGTACAACTGAAAGATGCACATGACTATTCACAGCACTGAGAGTATCATAAAAGGGATTTAAACGAAATAATTTAAAACAATAAAACTGGGTCTTCCTGAGCAGCTATGGGAGAATAGGATTTATTATAAGTGAATGGAAGCAGAAGAAAGAAAAGCTTTCTCCAGACAGAGCGAGCTCAAGTAACAACTGGAGGGTGGAGCGGTTTCTAGAGATTAAGTTGGGCTTTGCAGACGCAGCATTTTGACTGTATACAGCCACAGAGGAACTAGGGATTGAAGATTATAGATAATGAATACAAAGATCACAAAATAATAGCTTTAATTCACAATGCCAAGTTTCTGAGTACCATCTTAAAGACTTTTCTCAGAATATTACGATTGTTCTTGTCCAAGTATTTTAGTTCACAGTGAAACGATCACTTCTCAGAATGCTGACAATTCCTATGCAGCCAGTATTTCGGTCATTTGGCCTAACCCGAGGATGGGCACACAACTTCACCTGCCACTCGGAACCTTCTCCGTGTTGAGGCAGCTCACTCCTTCAGTTTGCACAGGGAGACCAACAATGTTTGTTCCATGAGCCACGGACAACAGTCAGGGAAGACTTGGTATAGCATAGAAAAAAGGTATTTTTTGTCTATTCCATTGATCTTCTTGCATCATAGAAATTGGATGGAACATCTATTCACTTTCTATAATGATACTCTATTGAAATATCCCCTTCTCTGGGGCGCCTGGGTGGCTCAGTCGGTTAAGCATCTGCCTTTGGCTCAGATCATGATCTTCGAGTCTTGGGATTAAGCCCCATGTAGGGTTCTCTGTTCATGGGGAGCCTGCTTCTCCCTCTTCTCCCTGCTCATGCTCTCTCTCACTATCTTTCTCTCTCCTCTCAGGTAAATAAATAAAATCTAAAAAAAAAAGGGGCGCCTGGGTGGCTCAGTGGGTTAAAGCCTCTGCCTTCGGCTCGGGTCATGATCTCAGGGTCCTGGGATCGAGCCCCGCATCGGGCTCTCTGCTCAGCGGAGAGCCTGCTTCCCCCTCTCTCTCTGCCTGCCTCTCTGCCTGCTTGTGATCTCTCTCTCTGTGTGTCAAATAAATAAATAAAATCTTTAAAAAAGAAAAAAAATCTAAAAAAAAAAAAAAAAGAAAGAAATATTCTCTTCTCTCATCCTGACTGCACTAAATCACTAATGCAAATATCTTAGGAAAGTTAAAAAGAAAATAAAAACCAACCACAAGCAAAACAGGACATTCTGGCTTACAGTATATACATAAAAATCAAAATCACAGAGGACTCTAGAGATGCCAGCATCCTTTTGTTATACATGAGAAACCACATTTTCCATAGTATGATCAAAAGTGATACTAAGAATATTCTATGGCCGGAGTACTTTATAGTTCTGAGCATCACTTTTTATCCACTTGAACTCCACTGTTTTGTTGATAAAATGCTCTCTTTGAGCTCTAACAATCAATGATCCCTTGAGATGATTTTCAAAGTGTGACATCCAAACTTCCTTTGCATTTGTTTATCCAATAAGTAATTATTAAGTATATACTGAATATACTGAAGTTATGGTGGAAATCAAGAAAGACAAAGTCTTTGCCTTCTTGGATCCAAGACAACACAGTGGTACGTATACAACTAAAAGGCTTATGTGATGGAGAAGGACTTCAAGGGAACTAATTTAGATAAACTTCTCAGGAAGGCCTCTTTGAGGAGGTACCATTTTTATTGAAAGAAGAACAATAAGAATGAGCCAGATATTTGTTAAAGGCATTTCAGTACTTTGTCTCCAACATATGAAAAGATAAATCACCTAATTTATGCCACAGAAATGGAAATAGAAAAGTGCCCTCAATGAAGCAGTGTTTTTGTAGCATCCACTAATACAATTAATTTGCATATGTGTGGTATAAGATTTTTCTAAGAGCTTTCAAAGATCATGCAAGTGAAATTCTTTCTGCTACTTTATATCTTTGGGGGTCTTCATATTTAAAAGTATTTAGACACACTGAAAAAAAGCTAGGATATAAGTGGATAAAATATGATATGGGCTTACCTGATTATGAATATAGGACAATTTTCACATTCCTTAACACTGCATTTTATATTTTGAAGCAACAGATCTTTTGCATATATTTTTGAGAAGCTGAAATTTTGACTTACCTTTCATTTCTGTACGTTCCCAAGTACCCAGACTTGTGTTAGCAGAAACCACTGCTCTTCAGTATACATTGGGATCTCTAATTAGGCTACATATTTTCATAAAAATAAGCCTTCTGCACAATGAAGTATTTTAAGTTAAAAGTCTCGTTGCAATATAAAATGGTGGTTGACTCAACTTGGAACATAAGATTAGCAATTATATATGGCATGTGTATGTGTATACCATGCAAATCCTGCATTTTTACCTTCTGTCACAAAACACATATCAAATAATCCAGCTTTCCTCTTCTGAGTATTCTGCTTTCTCTCATTTGACATTTATATCAATCATTCAATGTCTTCTATGTACCAGGCACTTTCTAGACACTAGGAGCACAAGGGTGAGCAAAATAGGCCTCTGCCAAGTTGATGCCTTAACTTCTAAGTTAAAAAGATTTCCTGTGATCTACCACTATGACTTCAACACAGTAAGTACATAATACTCCAATTTAATAGGGAGAAAGAGATATTTCTCACTGTTCTTATTGAACTGTTCTTCAGAAAACATTGACTTTTTAAGGTTTAAGTTTATTTAAATAACGACTCCTTTATCTCTCTGCTATGTGTCTTCTTACTTTCTTATCCTACTCATCCTGTTTCCCTTCTAATAGTTTTAACTCAGTATATCATTAAATGTAGGCTTTTGCATGATTCTGATGCTAGATGAGCAAAAGCTGAAAAGCAGATAATAAATGGAGAACACCGTTTTTACCTTTTAAGGTGTTAAGTGTCTGAGCATTTAATTACTCTCAGATCTCTAATTTTATTAAGATCTTTAATTTTATTGAGTAGTCACAACTCTTACTCTGTTTACCATTCATAATTCTGTTAAAGGCTGTTCACCCCGTAAATACTTAGTGAATTCCTACTAAAACTGGTCAATAAAGATTAAGGCATCGTCTCCAGCCTCAAGAAGCTCATAGTCTTAAAAGAGACAAACAATAAACTGATAAGTGATAAATACAATGTGAGAGACAGAGTGCTCAGGGGACATTTATGAGGAAGTTCATGTGTAGTAAGAATGCTTGATGAGAAGTGGAATATGAGCTGAGTACAAAGAAGTGAAGCTAGACTAGCGTCAGGAAAGGCAATGAGGCAATTAACAGCACTTTTCTTTTCCCCAGAAAATTATGAACAATTCCCTGTTGATGAGGTACTAATGGAAAAAAGTAAAGATGAAGGCAGGGCATGGAGTGTCTCACAGGCCATGCCAAGGAAATTGGACTTTTTCCTGTAGGGGATGGGAGAAAATGATAGGGTTCTAGGAAGAGATGAGAATCATCAAACTTGTGTTTCTATCAATCAATATGGTAGCTGTGTGATGGTACACATTTGAGCTAACTGAGATCAAAGGCAGGGAGGAACAGTCATGAGTGCGTTTCAGATGTTGAATTAAAAGATGCCTGAACTATGGTTTTTGAAAATATGAGGAAAAACATTGGTCATAATTTAGTGACTGGATAGTTATAGGAATTAAGGAAATTTGACATATGGTTTCATATGGCTGGGGATGGGGTAAAAATGAAAAAAAGTTCATTTTTTCCACTGAAGATCAGAGTTAAGTTAATGTGCGGCGGCAACAGAAAGGGTAGTTAATAAAATACACAACTAAGAAGATGTTCTTGTAATCCAATTTTATACTATACTGTGCATTTTCAGCACAGAGGAATGCTTCTCATTTAAGCATGCAACTTTAGGGCTTTTACACTCATTTTTCTCCTATATTCCCTCAGTGACATTTTATGCTAGAATCCTAACATTTCCACGTTTCTTTCTTTCTTCCTTTTTTTTTTTTTAAAGATTTTATTTATTTATTTGGCAGACAGAGAGAGGGTAAGCACAAGTAGGGGGAGTGGCAGAGGGAGAAGCAGGCTCCCTGAACAGGGAGTCTGATGCAGGGCTCAATCCCGGGACCCTGGGATCATGACCTGAGCTGAAGGCAATGCTTAACTGACTGAGCCACCAAGGTGCTCCTTTCCTGTTTCTTTGAAATATATTCTTAGTTTTATAGTGTCTTCCCGTCTTTTGATTTAGTCTTAATATCTGCTACTACCTCTTGGATTACATTTGTCTCCCCGCTATGGCCTCTCCTGCCCTGTCTCTGAACCCCTCTGGGTCCTTGAGAACCCAACCTGGTTCTAGTGTCCTGAGCTTCTACCTTTCGGTGAGGGGGATTTGGATTTATTTATTTATTATTATTATTTTTAGAAAGGGAGAAAGTAGGGGAGGGAAGGAGAAAGAGAGAGAATCTTAAGCAGGCTCCACACTCAAGCACAGAGCCAACGCAGGGCTCGATCTCACAATCCTGAGATCATGACCTGAGCCAAAGTTGATAGTCCTATGCTGAGTGGACTGAGCCACCCAGGTGCACTAGGAGATTTAAATTCAAAACAAATTCTGTAATCCAACAAAGAGATAAAGTAAAACATATTGACAGTATTTTTTAAAAAAAACAACAACATTATTTTGTTTTTAAAAATACAACAATAAATGAAGTTTGAATTGTGTTTCCCAAAGCAAAAAAAAGAAAATTATGATATTCTTATTTGAGGTATTTGTAAAGAAAATAAGCTAATCAACAACAAATTTTGAGCTCCTTTTTTGTCAAACTCTTAACTGATAGTTCAAGGCTCAAAAACAAAACAAAACAAAATTAAAAAAAAAAAAACTGAATAACTTTTAGGGAATGCAGAAGCTTAGGAATGGTTATGACTGGTAAAGATATTAGTTGCAATGAAAATATTTATTGATCATTTAATATATGCTATGTGTACTAGGAATTTTAAGAAAAATTTAAACTATAAAGAAACCTTTGGTTTTAAGGAACTTTTAAGACAAAAGTGGAGAAAACAAACATAGAAACACTAATTTAACTAATAGTTAAATTTAATAACTAACTAATTTAATAAAAAGAGACAGGAATGGACAAGGAGCACACAGGAGTTGTGGACTCAGTGCATTAGGGGTCAGAGAAGAGAAAGATGAAATCTAGCCCAGGAAAAAAAAAAGTTGTAAATAAAGAAATATTTGAACTAGATTTCGCTAACAGATGACAGACATTTTTGAAAAACATATGATGCAAGGTGAGAAATTATAATTGATTTTTGCAAAACGGCAAGTTGCACAGTTTGGCTTTAGGCCACTTTGGAATACATAGAGCAGCAGGGAGATTAAAGCTGGAAATTTAGCCGAGATCAGAGCACAGAAGGGCTGGAATATGAGCCTTGGGAGGCTAAATTTGATTTAATTTTGTATGTAAAGAGTGAAAATTTCTGAGCAGAAAAATGAGTAGCTCGTATATATGAAAAGGAAAAAAAAAGATTAATCTGGCAACGATGTTTTAAATGGTAGTTAGAGAAAATGGCCCAGAGTCTGTAAGCCAAAGTAAGAAGACAGTTCCAATTGTCCATGTGAGAAGACTAAGGTCAAGGCAATGGCAGTGGGGAAGGAAACAAGGGGGCAGGTGTGGGATGGACTGCCACAGTGAACTGACAGTCTTTGGCCATTCACTGGATGGGCAGAGCAGAAAAAGATTTAAAAAAAAAAAACACAAAGACTACAAGTTTACATTCAAATGATTTGAGAGAATGACTAAAACATTTATGGAGAGACTTCAAAGGAAAAATGGTTTAGTAGTGGTGGATAATGACTATTACATAGCTTACTATTTATATGGAGTCGGGGGAAAATCATGTAGATTTTAAGAAAACAGTGTTATTGGCAAGAACTTGGAGCCCAAAATTTATAGAATTAAGGTGCAAGAAGAAATGAATTAAAAAAAAAAAAGGAACAGGGGCGCCTGGGTGGCTCAGTCGTTAAGCGTCTGCCTTCGGCCCAGGTCAGATCCCAGCGTCCTGGGATCTAGCCCCGCATCGGGCTCCCTGCTCGACGGGAAGCCTGCTTCTCCCGCTACTGTTCCCTCTGCCTGTGTTCCCTCTCTCACTATGTTTCTCTCTATCAAATAAAAAAAAAAAAAAAAGGAACAAATTTACAAACATAAAATGAAAAGCCAAAGGCTTAGTAATGGTTCAGTGCCAAGGAAGCCCAAAAAAGATTCAGGATATGTGTTTTGCTAACAGTTTAACAGGACCACCAAGGGCTCAAAGACAAAGGCTTTTTGATGAGTAACAGATCACCAGTAATTTTCAAGGAAACAACTATGGTAAAGAAGTGCAGATCAAACCACATAATGTAATGATTACACAGTATACAGTAATCATTTGAGAAGGTTGGTAGTAAAAGATAGAAGGGAAAGAAAAGCAATGTGAGAAATATGAACAATCGCGCCAGTATTCTTTTGGTCTAGGAGTGACCAGAACATTCCCGTGGGCAGAGAGAAGCCTTCTAGGGAGGGGTGGAAAGAAGCTACAAGGCAAACAGGTGATTATTGATGTTGCAAGTGTTTTAATGAGGAGATAGGAGGAAACAAATTACTTGCAACAGGTCAGGTTAGTCTGGAATCAGGGTCTAAGTTCTAATAAACAGGTGAAATGAACATGGGAAGAGATGAGAAATCAAAGCGAAGATAAACAGTTTAGTAACCATGAGAGGATAGAGTGAAAGAAACAGAAAATGAAGATAGATGAAGGAACTCTGATTATCACAGATACAGAAAATAAAACCGTTCTGACAATCATGATTACAAGAACAATTTTCTAGCATTTTTTCCCGCAATAATTAAAAGTCTTTATATGGGAGAACATATGTGAGAATAAAGGCACAAAATGATGTGTCAACATTTAGTTCTGAAATTTCTTCAGAGAGTGTTGTAACATGGACTTGAAGATTTGCCATGAAAAGAGAAAATAAACCATGACCATGTCCCATGGAGATCGAGGACTATCAATCTTACCTCTCTCAGAGGATCGTTGAGTTCACTGAGAATGTTTTCCTCATCAAAGATTTTGCCTTGGTATCTGTGTTCATAGTAGTCGTGTATCTTCTGACGCATATCAGCTGGTAACTTATGGAATGACATGTATTGTTCCACTTGCTTATACTGCCGGGAAAGGAAAAAGGAAATTAGAAAACACTGTTAGGCTGTATGAGAAATCATCATGCTACCTTGTTGTGCTAAATTCAACAATATTTGAATAACAGTAACCAAAAGAAGAAATCCTTTGAGGGGAAGGAACTAATGCAATGTAGCTACTCTGTATCACACATTTTGCAAGGGATTGATTTAGATAAACATTTCCTGTAGAGAACTGAGGTGTGGAGGGGCATGAAAGGACTTCAGAATGCATTTAGGGTGTCACCCCAGAAAAGCCAGTGAGGAGACAAGAAAAAAATGTGATGTCATTTTTTTGGAATCTTTTTTTTAGCTTTTTAGCTGTGTTCTAAAAGAAGTATCACGTTGATGTTTGGCCCCTCATCTAGATATAGAATCTCCTAAGTTTGGGTAGAACAAAAAGTTTTACCTTAGACCTTTTAGCAAAAGATCAGACCTGATTAAAATTTGAATTTAGTGACAGAGAGCTTGACAGCTGTTTCCAAGTCATAGATACTCAAGCTACACAGATGGCCTGCAAAGTGACAGGATATGTCACCCTTTAATTTAGGACTTAAAGTGTATCAGGGTGAGGCTAGAAAGTGTATCAGGGTGAGGCTAGATCCATGAAATTTTATAGCCAAAGTTAACTTAGATGTTTAAGTTCATTTAACCAAGTAGTTCTTAAACTTAATTGTTGATAAAACTTGGGGTGCAGTTGACTTTGGGAATGCAGATTTTCAGGCTTAACTCCAGAGACTGATTCCCATGAGGTATCTGCTTTTGTGAATTTACACACACACTTCTATACACACACACATATACACTTTGAAAATAAATCCCTGGTCTTCAAAAAGGAGCACAGATATTAGCTGGTAACTTATTAGAAGAGAATTTCAGGCTTTATTCCAGATCTCTGAAATCAGAGTCTACAGAATCTGAGAGAAGGATTCTCCGATGACCCACACACATTTAAGTTTGAGAAACACTCCCTTGATGTTGCAAATGTAGGTAGTCATGAGACTGCACTTTGAAACAGTTATTTGGAGCCCCCCAAATGAGTTTCATTGCATAGATGATAAAAATTGAACACAAATTAAAAAGTAGCTAATAAAATAAAAAGTAGCTAATAAAAATGCTAATAAAATAAACATACTGGAATAAGATTCTTCCCTTAAAAAAACACATTTGATGTGTTCTGGAGAACACATGGAAATTTTTTTTCCTCATGTCTTTTCCTGATGACTTAGAGGTCTCCCAACTCCTTGTCCATAATTAGTGCAGTTGTAATTGGTACTTGATAACAAATACATCTAGTCAGAGACAGCAACCTATTATATTTGTTCAATTTTTTGTACATACTTTCCTTTCACATACCATTCCTATTTTTAAGACATTCCCTTTCGGAGATTAGTATTCTTAAAGAAAATACAACTTTGTCATGAGACTTCCTTTATTTGGTCACCAGACTGTCCCCCAAGTATTTAAAGCCTGCAGCCTATATATATCTCTCTCTCTGAAGCAACTTGATTATGATTTAAGCATTTTAAATTTAGACCCCGATGCTTTCACTGTCATTGTGTGTAAGTGGCTTCTAGCATGTACTTGAGAAGGACTGGTAATTTTTCCTGAAGAGCTCAAAATTCGTATGCCTACCTGATCTTGGTAACCTACTTCTAGAGACCTGGGATTCAGTCTGCTTGATCCCTCATGCAGCTGGTCCAGAAGGGAAGCTTCAGTGACCTCTATAAGACTATTGTGTAGGATAAAGTTGATTTGCAGCTGGACTAAAAAAGCTCTATCTTTATTTCTAGAGACATCCGTGCATCTGATTTTTTCTCTTAGCCAAAAAAAGGCAGTGGGATATCTGATATATTGTTTAGGGTCTGAGGCTCCACTGGAAAACCCAAGTTTAACCTTAGCGCTAATGCTTTACAACTAGTTTATCTGGTTTGATTATTCTGGCTTGACTATTTTTTTAAAAAACATTTTATTTATTTATTCATGAGATACAGAGAGAGAGGCAGAAGCAGGGAGAGAAGCAGGCTCCTTGTGGAGCAGGAAGCCTGATGCAGAACTCGATCCCGGGACCCCAGGATCACGAACTGAACCAAAGGTAGATGCTTAACTGACTGAGACACCCAGGTGCCCAACTGGCTTGACTATTTAAAAAGCTACTGAGAGGGGCGCCTGGGTGGCTCAGTCATTAGGCGTCTGCCTTCGGCTCAGGTCGCGATCCCAGGGTCCTGGGATCCAGCCCCGCGTTGAGCTTCTTGCTCGGCAGGAAGTCTGCTTCTCCCGCTACCATTCCCTCTGCTTGTGTTGTGTTCCCTCTCTCGCCGTGTTTCTGGCTGTCAAATAAGTAAAATCTTTAAAAAAAAAAAAAAGCTACTGAGAGTTTTGTTGCTGAGCTCCCCACAATCCCCAAAACCAAGGCTTCTTGCACAGATTTTGGTGGATCAAGCCAGAAACTCAGCATTTTCCACATGCCTAAAGATTGAGCCCACAGGGAGTTCATGTTGGGGAAAGGCTCTCGGGCCTCTGATGCAAGTCTGCATCCTCTTTCTCCAAAGCACTGTATCCTTTGCCTTTAAACAAATGCCTCGTATGAGTAAAGCCTGTCCTGTTAAATATTCACTTGGGAAAACAATAAAACAGCTTAGGAGTACAGGGCTGCCACAGTTTTGACACTTACTGCATTGATAAAAGTCCTTTCAGTTCTAGACAAATAAATGATTCAACTTTCTTCAGGACCAGTAGCGGTCAAGTAATCTCTGTTTACTTTTCTCAAAAAACCTGCTTGCCCAAACACTGCTTGGACTGGTGAGAATCTTTAACCTTAACCAGGACACTAAGCTTTAGATTTCTCTGTTCTTTGCAAGCATTTCAGTGGGGATGGGAGACATCATTAAAAGTTAGTAGTATTTCATTTTTATGAAATCTGTGCCTATGGGCAAGGGCCTACTCATCTAGAGAAACAAATACTCTGCTCAATGTCTATCTCAAATTAGGAAACTAATCCTTGATTAGCTAAATAAAAATGTTACACATAAAGTTATTTTATTTTTATGGAAAGTCAAGATTGGTGGGATATAGTTATTTTTACTCATATTTCCATCATTTAATCCCTTTAGACTTGAGTTTACTGATCTGCAGTAAAAGAGTATTTCACCAAATGATCTTCTTTGTTCTTTCAGACTAAAGCTCTACGAATATTTCTTGTTATTTAATTATACTGAGTTCACTTTGATTTTTGAGCCCATATTACATATTTTAAAACAACTGGTTTATAGTAATTATTGATCTAACAAATATTAACTGATTGCTGTGTGCCAGTGGTTCTCCAGGTGCAGTTAAAGTGCAGACAAACCACCAGTTTCACTGGGGAGCTTGTTAGAAATGCACATTCAAAGTTTTCACCCCACACCTACAGAATCAATAACTTTGAATTAGAAATTCTAGCAGTCTGTGTTTTTTGTTTTAAGATTTTATTTATTTGACAGAGAGAAACACAGCGAGAGAGGGAACACAAGCAGAGGGAGTGGTAGCAGGAGAAGCAGGCTTCCTGCTGAGCAAGGAGCCCGATGTGGGGCTCGATCCCAGGACCCCGGGATCATGACCTGAGCCGAAGGCAGATGCTTAACGACTGAGCCACCCAGGCGCCCCTAGCAGTCTGTGTTTTAACAGGCCTTTCCTACACTAAAATATCAGAACCCCTTCTGAGTTATCTTAGGACATAAGGAAGCACATTTGAGTGAGAGTAGGGGACAGAAAGGAAGTTCGGTTTTGATAAGTTTAAGAGGCCTATGGCACATCTTAATGCTTATATGTAGGTCAGGCACTTAGAAGGAAACATACACACACAGTCAATGACTAAGAGATCACTAAGGGATAATGTGTCAAAGAGATTAAAAAAAAGTAGAACCTATGTTTTAAAGCAGTTGAGTCATGCCAATGTGACAGAACCAAAAAAACTCCACTCACAGCAAAGAAGGAAAAAGTTTTAAGGGGCGGGAGGATACTCAAAAGAAGTATATTCTAAGAAAAGAGGTATTGCACCATAACCAGCGAATTTGGGAATTAGGTAATGATCTTTGTTAGAACACAATACTTACGGAAAACAGGGGCTACTTCCTTTTGTCTGTTTCCCTCATACCTAACAAGACTCGCAAAAATGAATGAAAATATGACCTACCTGTGATGTGAAGAATAAAAATAATAAATTCCTTTTGAAAAAGACACATAATGGTAGGTGGATAAGAGAATAAACTAGGTGTTGGAAGTTACATATAAGATGACACATTTTAAAAAATGATAAATGGAAAAGTTTCTTCTAATTGTGAGACTATACTATATGCGAAAGATGATACATTTCCGTGTATAGACTGTTTCATAGTCACTAATGAAGAGACTTTCGAAAAACAAAGATGCAAATATAATTCGTTCTTGAATATATAAAATCAGAAACTCATCGCAGCAGATCTAAAGAGACTATAGGGGTGCGTAGGTGGTACAGTTGGTTAAGCATCTGATTCTTGGCTTCAGGGCATGATCTCAGGGTCTCTGGCTCTGTACTGAGAAGTACACTCTTTCTCTCCCTCGGCCCCTCCCACCTCTAAAATAAATAACTACATCTTTAAAAATATTAAAAGAGACTAATATCATTACCATTTAAAAATTCTAATGTATTTTTATTTTCCAAAAATTTTCTGTGCAGTTAAAATGACACATAAAAATATGCATTAACATATTAACGAGATCTAATATATATAATGAAGACAACATTCCATTATAAAACCCACTCACTCCTCCCATGTTACCACTTTCAAAAGATGTTATGTCTATATCGCTCAGTAATGCACTTCTATTTCTTATGTGGATTAATTATAGGCTGCATTTATTGACTTTTTGCCATGGAAAAGTGGTATAGACACTGGCAGCCCTGCACATCTTCTCACCTTCTCTCTCATTCTGTGATTGTGCCACCAGGGTTAATTCTTCCCTTGGTCTCCTTTGTAACTTTACGTAACGTAATTATATCTTTATTTCTTGTTCAGAGAACTCTAGACAAGTTTACCATAAGAAATGTAACAAACTCATTCTTTCATTTCTATTTTTTAACTTTTGTCATCTCTATTTTTACAATATAAAGGTGGATTGTAATTTTGTACATGCTATTGAACTTACCAAAGCATACCGTGTTTGGATTACTCTGTTTACCACAATGACAAGTGCAACGTTTCATAACATTTCCTTTGGTTCTATGGATTTTTAATGATTTTTATTTTTTGCACAATAAATTTTTTTCCAGCATCCCTATCCTACCTGACATCCAGCAGTGTTTCCCTTTATAACATCCTTGGTTGGGTTTCCTATTCCCAGAGCCTATGTTTCTGTTTTGGTTTATTTATTCATGTTGCTGGAGTCAATCTCCAAGGAAATCACTAAGAAATACTAAATGGGATATAAGTTTTTTGAGACTTTCTTGTCTGAAAATGTCTCTTAAACTCAAACTCAAATGTTAACCTGACCACGTATAGAATTCTAGGTTTGAACTACTCTAGTTGGATGTTGAGCTTTTGCATTTGATCCTCTACGCTGGATAAGATCCATGTTTCTTATTATGTATTTCACATATTGCTTGTCTGAATTTTCCCTTACCTTTCCCTATAGTCTCTACATTTTCTCTACATTCTCTTACATGTCTCCTACATTCTTGAATATTCCCTGAAATTCTTAAAGACAATTTTAATTCCAAATATCTTTTTTTGATATCTTATTTTCATAATTTTATTGTGTTCAGTTTAGAAATATACTACTAACATATGACTTAAAAATAACAATTTTAAGGCATATTTTCACTCCTGAAATGTTTGGAATGTCTAAATAGAGGTAATTTTAAGTGTCCACTGTATTTAGCTTCAGTACACACGTGACTTTCAGGTGACATCAGGAATGAGGGTAATTCTAAACAGACTGCAATACTTTAAGAGTGAATGGAAGTAAGAAATGGAAATGAAAATAGCAATTATAACTATGTCTCTGACCTGTTCTGGGTAAGAGGGGAGAGCCTGAATCATAGCATGGTAAATGTAAGCAATTCTAATAAATCTAAAATAGAAGCTTTAATCACATTTATATTGTTTTTATATCCATGAATATTACCCATATCAGAAAACCAAATCACCCTATTTTATATCCCCTACAACTCCATCCCCAAACCTCAAGACCACCAAATCATATAAATTCTACTGCCAGAATTGGCATGTATGTTTGAATAATTTCCAGAATTGGCATGTGTGTTTCAATAATTTACAAGAAACATACATGTTATGTTTCAATAATTTTCCATTTCCCTGTATCACCATTATTATCATTCTAGTCAAAGTAACTTAATCTCTCCTTTACACTCATCCCCAACTTTCTAACTATATTCTATAACTGTATTTGTGCGTACCTGGCTGAAACTCTTATTCTTTTCCATAATCCAGACAGAAATCTTTTTTTTTTTAAAGATTTTATTTATTTGACAGAGAGAGAGACAGGTAGAGTGGGAACACAAGCAAAGGGAGTGGGAGAGGGAAAAGCAGGCTTTCCGCAGAGCAGGGAGCCCGATACAGAGCTCCATCCCAGGACACTGGGATCATGACCAGAGCAGAAGGCAGAGGCTTAATGACTGAGCCACCCAGATGCCCCCAGACAGACATCTTTTTAAAATGCTAACCTTATGGCCCCTCCTTTCCCTTAAGCCTTTTAATGGCTTCCCATTGTTTTCAGGATCAAAGTCTGACTTCCTGGGCCTATTTGGCCTTTTCCTGCTCTGTCATGTGCATTTCCTTTTGCTCACTATGGCCCGGTATATTATATTTCTTTACTTTACTTTACTATATTTCTTTACTATTCTTTACTATTACTTACCCTAGTCTCTGGATGCTTATACCCCTTCCTCTATCTGGAATGCTGTCCCACCACATTATTTCCTGGTTAATTCCTATTTATTCTTTAATTTTCTTCCTTAAATCTCACTACATCAGGGAAATATTCTCTGACTCCCTGGTCACCTAAAGTCTTCTTGGTATGCACTTAGAAAAAATGCTAAGTTTATGCCTTAGTTATTCTAAGAGCACCTGCAATTACTTGCTAAGTGTCTATCATAGCCCATCTTATTCACCACTGAACTGCTAAGGTACTTGCATGCAAGTAGTCACTGATTGAAATCTGGTTTATCACATACCTTCTGAGAATTCTTTGGGTAAAGGAGACCAAGAATATGATCTATGATCTCTGACTCTTTTCTGTTGTAATAATGGTATCAGTGGAGGATGCCAAATAGGGAGATTCTTCCCCCGGATTGAAATTTTGGATTCGCATTTTATTATTATGAGTTGTTATTGTTTATTATTCAGAGAATATTTATTAAATATGATATTCTGCCTCTAGCCTATTGAAATGAACCTGGATGAATCTGTTCTTTTTTTTTTTTTAATATATCTGTTCTTTAAAGAATTTGTAGTTTCTGTCTGAATCTGTGATATCAGGCTTTATGTTAAACACAGCTATACGTAGGAGGAAATTATTGATTAGAAAAGAGAAACTGCCTTCTTATAATTCCAAAAACCTTTATAACAATTAAGAACACAGCAGAAGTTAATAAAAACACATGCAAAGTATATGAGTAATATTAAGTAATGAAGTAATTGGTTGACTGCCAGCACTTCCCATGCTTTCTACTTCAACCATATGTCTCTATCAAGATTTTGAAATTGTGACAATTACTTTAAATTTAACTTTATTCAACAAGCTAGGATTTTTGTTTTCGGGCTATATAGAATAAAGTCATTGTCTTAAGAAGCTTAGAGGCTAATTAACTGATTAGAACATAAGTGATTATTTAATGACTTGTTAGGACATCTTCTCTATTAAATATATATTCTATTTAAAAATAAAAAGAGTTTTCTTCATTACCAAGATAGTCTTGTGTACATCTGAAAAAGTAGATAGTTTTCAGTACTCTAAACATAATTTTATACACTGAATGCTCCTGGAAGTTAGGAATCAGTAGGTATATTTTTCGTTTATTAGAAAAGCAAATTCTATAAAAATGAAAGGTAGTATGGTTATTCATAATTACTCATTTAAGCAAATGGATCTCTTGTTTTAGGATTCTAACACCAGGCTTTAAGTCTATGAAACACTACATATAAGTAGTGAACTTTTTGTTGAAGTCTTTCTCTTAAGAAGCATTGAATTACTGTATAATGATGTTTTATAATATCTCAGGACACTTTTTACAATGTAGCACATACCCACAGCAGATTCTTAATCTGTAGGATGTCTATATGTAATTTAAGACTGTAATGATAGAGGGGAGCTAAGATGGTGGAGTAATAGGACTCTAGGCTTGTCTTGTCCCTTGAACACAACTAGAAAATATCAAATCATTCTGAATACCCAAGAAATTGATCTGAGGACTGAAAACAAACTGCATAATGAGAGAGAGAAAAGAGGCTGCATCATGGAAAGTAGGAGGTGTGGAGACATGGTTTGGGGGAGAAATGGACTGCAGGTGTTGTGGAGGGGAGGAACACTGATCACGGGGGGGGGGGGGGCAGAAGGAGGGAGGAGTGCATAAGGAAAACACTTTCCCAAAGCCACTGACTGGGAAAATAAGAGGGGCTGATTTTTGTGAGTTTTTACAACTAGTGGAGCTCAAAAACTGTGGAGTTTTTTCACGTATGTCAGTTGTGGAGCGCAGTGGGTACTGCAGTGCTCCTATGAAGGAGGGCAGAGAGCCCAGAAAGGGGACAGACTGTGTGATCTGAGGATCCCCTGGGCTGCACTGGGAGAGACAGGTCACCCTTCTTGGAGTGCAGCTGACAGACATGGCATTGCCTCGCTAGGAACAAAAAAGCTGGTGGGCACCATTTCCCTTGCCCTCTCCTCAGCATAAATTAACTTCAGTAAGAGCACAGCGCCAATACTTACAGCCAAAAGCTCTAACACCAAGCCCTGTCCCCCTGCCCTCTGCAGGTGTTGCTTTTCAGGGGCAAGTGTGGCTGAGGACCAGTGCAGTGAGCCCCTCCCCCAGAAGAGCATAAACCCACCATAGGCATCACATCTAGTGACCATGGAGTTCTACAAAGCTTCAGTTCTAGTGGAAACAGCATCAGAGTATCAGATGCAGACCAGAGCACACCTAGTTAAAACTTGCCACACTTTGGTCAAGGTCCAAGCACTCTCCATTTACAGGCAAAGAGAAACTCTATAGAGGGCTGCTTGAGGGAAAGAGCAGGGGAAACACGCAGCAGAGTACACACAGATACTTCTGAAGTGCCACGCCCTGGACAGTATACGACTTCTACTTTATAAAGCTATTACTCTCAGGAGCAGAAAACATAACAGGCTTTCCTAACACAGAGAAGACAGAGACCTAGACAAAATGCCAAGATGGAGGAATTCATCCAAAGAAAGAACAAGAAAGGGTCATAGCCAGAGATCAAATTAAAACAGATATAAGTAATATGCCTGATCTAAAATTTAAACCAACAATCCTAACAGTACTAGCTGGTCTTGAGAAAAGCATAGAAGACATCTGAGAGTTCCTTACCACAGAGATAAAAGACCTAAAAACTAGACCGGCCAAAATGAAAAATGCAATAACCAATATTCAAAACCGACAGAATGTAATGATCACAAAGATAGAAGAAGCAGAGGAATGAATCAGTTATATAGAAGATAAAATTATGAAAATAATGAAGCTGTAAAGAAGAAGGAAAGAAAAATATTAGATCATCAATGTAGACATAGGGAACTCAGTGACTCCTAAAACATAATAACATTTATATCATAAGAGTCCCAGAAGAAGAAAAGGAAATGGGGCAGAAGGTTTATTTGAGAAAATTATAGCTGAAAACTTCCCTAATCTGGGGGACAAAACAGACATGCAAATCCAGGAGGCACAGAGAACTCCTATCAAAATTAACAAAAGCAGGTGAACACCAAGACATATCTTAGGTAAGTTTATAAAACAGAGAGATAAAGAAAAATTTCTAAAAGCAGCAAGACAAAAGAAGTCCCTCAATTACAAGGAAAGACAGATAAGGTTAGCAGCAGATCTCTCCACAAAAACTTGGCAGACAAGAAGAGAGTGGCATAAAAAAAAAAAAAAAAGAGAGTGGCATGATATAGTCAATGTGCTGAATAGGAAAAATATGCAGAAATATGCAGGCAAGAATACTCTATTCAGCAGGCTATCATTCAGTATAGAAGAAGAGATAAAGAGTTTCCCAGACAAACAAAAACTAAAGGAGTTGATGACCTCCAAGAAATATTAAAGGGGACTCTTTGAGTAAGAAAGAAAGATCAAAAGTGATAAAGACTAGAAAGGAACAAAGACCATCACCAGAAACAATGACAAAACAAGTAATAAATGGCACTAAATTCAAATCTATCAATAATCACTCTTGAATGCAAATAGACTAAATGCTCCAATCAAAAGACATAAGGTGTCAGAATGGATTAAAAAACCACAAGAGTTATTGATATGCTGTTTATAAGAGACTCATTTTTAGATCTAAAGACACCTGCAGATAGAAAGCAAGGGCATGAAGAACCACTTTCAATTAATATGCAAATGGAAGTCAAAGGAAAGCCGGAGTAGCAATACCTTTTTCAGACAAACTAAGATTTTAAACCAAAGACTGTAACAAGAGATGAAGAAGGAAACTATATCATAATAAAAGGGTCTATCTGATAAGAGGATCTAACAATTGTAAATATTTATGCCCCCAATTTGAGAGCACCCAAATATATAAAACGATTAATAAGAAACATAAAGGAATACATTGATAATAATACAACAATATTAGGGGACTTTAACACCCCACTTACAGCAATGGGCAGATTATCTAAGAACAAAATGAACAAGGAAACAATGACTTTGAATGACACACTGGACCAGATGGACTTAACAGATATATCCAGAATATTCCACCTTAAAACAGCAGAATACACGTTCTTTTTCAAGTGCATATGGGACATTTTCCAGAATAGAGCACATACTGGGTCACAAATCAGCCTCAACAAATACAAAAAGACTGAGATCATAGCATGAGTATTTTCCAGCAAAAAACTATGAAACTTGAAGTCAACTACAAGTAAAAATTTGGAAAGACCACAAAAACATGGACGCTAAAGAACATCCTACTAAAAGAATGAATGGGTCAACCAGGAAATTAAAGAAAAAATAAAAAAAAATACATGGAAGCAAATGAAAATGAAAACATTACATTCAAAACCTTTTACAGGATACAACAGAGGTGGTTATAAGAGGGCAATATATAGCAATACAGGTCTTTCTCAAGAAGCACAAGAAGTCTCAAATACACAACCTAACTTTACACCGAAAGGAGCAGAAAAAAAAAAAAGGAGCAAGAAATGAAGACTAAACCTAGCTGAAGAAAGTAAAAATCCCTAGCCAGACTTATCAAAAAAAAAAAAAAAAAAGGACTCAAATAAATAAAATCATGAATGAGAGATGAGAGATAACAACCAACACCACAGAAATACAGTTAGAATATTATGAAAAATTATATACCAACAAATTAGACAGTCTGGAAGAAATGGATAAATTGCTAGAAAGATATAAACCATTAAAACTGAAACAGGAAGAAATAGAAAACTTGAATAACATAACTGACAAAGAAACCGAATCAGTAATCAAAAATCTCCCAACAATCCAAAGTCCAGGGCCAGATGGCTTCACATGAGAATTCTACCAAACATTTAAAAAAAGAATTAATACCTACTTTTCTCAAACTATTAAAAAAAAATTAGAAATGTAAGAAAGCTTCTAAACTCATTCTATGAGGTCAGCACTATCTTGATTCCGAAACCAAAGACCATACTAAAAATGAGAATTATAATATCTCTGATGAACATGATGAAAAATTCTTAACAAAATACTGGCAAATCAAATCCAACAGTACATTAAAAGAATTATTCACTATAATCAAGTGGGATTTATTCCTGGGTTGCAAGGGTGGTTCAAAATTTATAAATCAATCAATGTGATACACATTAATGAAGGAAAGGATAAGAATGATACGATCTCAATAGATGCAGAAAAAACATTTGACAAAATATATCATCTCTTCCTGATAAAAACCCTCAACAAAGTAGGGATAGAAGGACATACCTCAACACCATATAGGCCGCAAAGGAAAGACCCACAGTGAATACCATTCTCAAAGGGGAAAAACTGAGAGCTTTTCCTCTACTGTCAGGAACAGGATAGGATGTCCACTCCTATTGTTATTTAACATAGTACTAGAAACCCTAGCCTTAATAATCCAACAAAAAGGAATAAAAGGCATCCAAATCAGAAAGGAAGCCAAAAAATTAACCAAAAAATTGCTAAAACTGATACATGAATTCAGCAAAGTCACAATACAAAATCAGTGTACAGAAATCTGTGGCATTTCTATATATATATAATAAAGCAGCATAAAGAGAAATCAAGGAATTGATTCCATTTACAATTGCACTAAAAATCATAAGATACCTAGGAATAAACCTAATCAATAAGGTAAAAGTTCTTCACTCTGAATATTATAGAACACTTATGAAAGAAATTGAAGATGACACAAAGAAATGGAAAAGCATTCCAAGCTCATGGATTAGAACAAACATTGTTAAAATTTCTCTAGTATTCAAAGCAATCTACACATTTAATGCAATCTCTATCAAAATACCAACAGCATTTTTCTCAGAACTAGAGCAAACAATACTAAAATTTGTATGAAACCACAAAAGACCCTAGCAAAGCTGGAGGCATCACAATTCCAGACTTCAAGATATACTACAAAGCTGATCAAGGCAGTATGGTACTGGCACAAACAGACACATAGATCAGTGGACCCAGAAATGGGATACCCAGAAATAGAGAACCCAGAAATGGACCCACAACAATATGGTCAACTAATCTTCAACAAAATAGGAGAAATATCCAATAGAATAAAGATTGTCTTTTCAACAAATGGTATTGGGAAAATACAATGGTTGATGATCAATCATCAGTCACTTTTGGGGGGCGGGAAGAGAGGGAGAGAGAGAGAGACAGAGAGAGAGAGAGAGAAAATCTTAAGCAGGCTCCACACCCAGAATGGAGTCTGATGTGGGGTTTGATCTCACCACCCTGAGATCATGACCTGAGCTGAAATCAAGAGTCAGACGCTTAACTGACTGAGCCACCCAGGTACTCTGATCATCAGTTACTTTTTTTTGTTTTTTAATATGTAAGCTAATCATCATTGGATTTATAACTAAGCTATCTTTTTTTTAAACAAATATATTTCTAGTATTGCCATTTATTGACATGGTTAACTGAAGCCATGGTTTCTATTTTGATTCTACATTTAAAAGTAAACTAATCCATATATATATGGCTAGGTTATATGCAAATAAGCTTCTCAGGCATTATTTCTAAAATATTTATAGCAAGATTGAATCATTTTCAAGAACTATGCTATAAACACCACAAAATCTTCAACCCATCCATATTGAGGAGGAAGTTTTTATCTTCTTTTTCACTAAAATAATGGCTTTATTCATATATAGAACTTGTATTCTTTTTTTAACTGAAGTAGGAAAAAGTTTCCTTTCTGCAAAAATGGATTCATGTATTTTTTGATTCTTTTAAGCAATATAATCATATCAGAATAAGTCATATAACAATAATAGTATCTTAATATACCTAATTTGATTTCCAGTATAGTAAATGTGGAAAAAATTAAGAGCAAATCATGAATAAAAGTAAGGTGGTTGTACAGTTATCTTTTCTGCAGAAATTGGAGTGAAATACTTCTACTTTATCTTCACTTCTTTATCTTTTTTGGAGAAGTTGGATAATGAAACATGGGTTTCTCTATAAAAGTGAAATCTTTAGCTGTCAAGATATAGGAAAAGTTTTATGCGGTAGTGAGTGTCTACTTGGCCTGGAAAACTATCAAAATTACAACCTACCAGATGATCTTAAAATCCTTACAGAAAATATTATCAGATAAAAAGTATTATTTCTCCATCCAGAATAATCTCTTCCAATATAAACATACTTGCCCTCTGGTTTGTGATATCCATTCAGATATTTTGCAGAGGATTTTATTTTCATATATTTAAAAACAATCAAGAACAAAAAAACTCCTTGAAAATTGTTTACAGTACATAGTTTATTCTTTCTATCTTGTTCTAATTATTATAGTTTGGTTTAAAAATGGACAGATTCTCAAAAGTTTTCCAAAAGTCACTGTAACACTGTTTAAAACTTAACTAAGCAGGTAACTAAAAATAGTAATACTAATGAAAGGTCATTGTATTTAGCAATTAGAAGAAAACACTTAATTACAAAGTAAATTGTTCATGTGAAACATTATTAGAAATATAAATTTTTAGTAATTATAGACTAAAATCAAGGGGAGAGATGATTACTAGAAATTGAAAGTCATTATAATTATTATAATAGAGTTAAAATGTGTGCTTAGATATTTTAAAAAGCCCTTTCCTGATCTAAATGGTTTTGATCTTTATTACTACAGTTTTTCTTGTGTGTGTGTGTGTTTCTGTGTGTGTAGGAAGATGGTTTTTATCCTTAACTTAACAAAAATAAAGGTTGACATATATGATAACCTCATTGCTTTTCATTTTTCAGTGGACCACTTAAACATTCTATGCTGTCTAAACACTCTTATTTCCCTCCCCCGATATTTTTTTCATTCAAAGATTATGATCTTACCCAAAATTTCAAAAAGAAACAGAAACTTGCACATAGGAACATCTATTAATTCACTTGTTCAATATTTTTTCCTTCTCTTCTTATTCTTATGACAATGGAAATGTCTCTTAGTTCCATTTGAATCTCATCTTTCTTTTTTTTAAAAATATTTTATTTATTTATTTGACAGAGAGAGAGAGAGAGAGAGAGAGAGAGAGAGAGAGAGAGATCATAACCAGGCAGAGAGGCAGGCAGAAAGAGAGGGAGAGGCAGGCTCCCCGCTGAGCAGAGAGCCCAATGCAGGGCTTGATCTCAAGACCCTGAGATCATGACCTGAGCCCAAGGCAGAGGCTTTAACCCACTGAGCCACCCAGGCACCCCTGAATCTCATCTTTCAACTATGTTTGAATACCCTTTCTTCATCCCTCCTCAGAAACATTATCTTTTCTTTCTATATATTGACTCTAGCCGAATAGCATTTAAATATACTCAATACTCCATTTAAAATAACAATAACAACAACAATAATAATAATATGATCTAACCTTTGGACGTTGCATATTATTTTCCAGACATTCAATTAAACATTATTTATATTTACTCATTTAATTATCACAAAAATCTTAAAAGGTTGTTACCAGTATCTTCATTTTATAGATTATGAAACTGAAGTGCAGAGAACTTAAATAACTTGTGGAAAGTCACACAGCTAACTAATGTTGAAGCCATGTTTAGAACTGAGGAAATCTGGGTCTATAGTCTGTGCTCTTATTCACTATATGGCAATCTTGTCTTCAAAAAATGACTCTCAGCTAAGCACAAGTTGCCTTCCATCTACCACCTTATGCTTCTTCCTCTTCTCAACCAATTTTTTGAACAAGTAGTTTATACTCATGATCTCACTGTACATTTCATAACACTGTAAACATTTAATTGTAGCTTCTATTCTTTCTATTCCACTAATACTCCTCTTTATTTCCATGATTTTCCAATGATTATCATGATACTTAATCAGATACTTACCAAAGATTTTCTTATTTAGTATCTAAAGAGTATTGAACATGAGGAATAGGCCTTATTACTGCACCATGTAACCCCTCCACCCTTGCAAAATGGCCTACCTCTGACCTCAACTGTACCTATGGTGGACAGTGCACCTCAGGCTTTCTGCCTTAGGGCTGAGAAGCTTAGAACTTGCTCCAATCAAGGTATAGCGACATGGAAGTTTGGGGATAGGGAGGGGTATAGGTAATTCTCAGGCCAACATTCAACCAATGAGGGATTTGAGTCTACAGATTTTGGCCACACTTCCCATTCTTCAGAGAGAGAATGCTAAGATACATTTTAATGGTTTCTCAGAGAGTCCCAGGAGGACTGAGTCCCACCTGCCTACATTGGAAAACAACTCCAATTATTCATTGGCTTTCCCTTCTCCCCACTCACACTTCCTGCTTCACCATCCTGCTTCTTGGAATTATTCCCCAATAAATTACCTACCACTAAATCCTTTCCTTAGGTTCTAGCAGGAGAACTCCAGCTAAGACAACATTACTATTGACTCTTTCCTCTTAAAGATATCTTATCCTTTGGCTCTCCATCTGTATATTCTAGTTCTCTTCTTTCCTTTCTGGCTGCTTTTTGCAGTTTTATTTGCTAATGTCTCTTCTGTACATGTTGGTGTTTCTAAGACTATGCCCAAGGCCTTTTTTCTTTTCACCCTACATATTTTCCCTTAACAATCCTTCCTACTTGCATGACTTCAGTTACTATCAATATACCACCAATCTCTAAATCAATGACTCTAGCAAGAAACTAACCCCTGATCTCCATATTCACATGTCCTTCTTCTCCTTAAGTATCTACTCTTAAAACATGTTTCAAAAGCACACCAAAGACACTATGACCCAAATTGATATCATCCCCCTTCTTCCTCCATACCTTCTTTATCCAACCAGCAGCTTAAGCAATAGATCTGGCTTAAAAGACAACCATTTCTGTTTCCAACATATGTTTACCTTCATCCTCCACAAACTAACCATATGCTTTTGAAGTTAATTTTAAATGTTATTTTTTCTGAGTATTTTCCTCTGATACCTGGCTCAGACTTTAACGTACACTAAAATAACACGGCTATCATGTTAACATGAAGATTCACATTCAGTACGTATGGGGTTGGAACTGAGATTTGGCATTTCTAACAATGTCTTCAATGATGCTTATCAGAAAATCACAGTAGTAGGACTCTAGATTATATTAGATAGTCCAATAACAACAAACCAATACCCTGGCTCTTTTCTCACTATACTAATTGCTATTTAAATTGTCTATAGTCTCTGGTAGCCCATAAGCTCCTTAAAGGCATGAGGGTTCTCTACTAGACCAATTTGAGGTATCTTCTTACCACTATATATCTATTCTCTCCCTAATACAGTGGCTCACATATAGTGGGTGTTTAATATTGACCAAATTGATTAGTTATATATGATCTAAAATTTCTTTTATTGGGTAAACTATATTATTCAGCCTTGACTGGAAACCAGATATAAAGTCTTTATATTTGAAGTACTAGCAAATATGCTGGGTTTTTTTCTTTGATAAAGTCAAATATATGTAAAACATTTATATTTTTAAACCTTTTTAAAATTAATTCTAATGATACCCTGGAGAGAAATATCAAATTCACTATCACAAAATGTCTAGTCTTTTTTTTTTTTCAAAGTAGGATAATACGCCTTATTTGAGTAGTTGAAATATCCAGAACTTAGTTCATTAACTTTTAACTTAAATGATATAATTTAATTTTCAGAAATTAGATGGTGAAGGACAAAGTGTTCCCTAAACTATAAAGCCTGTTAGCCATAAATTTAGAAGTTCTATTCCACACCAAGGTTAAATCTTATAGGCTACACATGATTGAAAATTTTAGAATAATAATGTAGGTTAGTGTAAAGTGAATAGATGGTATAAATTTAAAAATTAGGTGCACTGATTGTTGCCACATCATGTCTTGTGTGTGTGTTTGTGTGCGTGTGTACATGTACCATGTTGTGTGTGTATGTAATTCTTCAATGAAAAGATGCAAATTTAGATATGTTGGACCTCCACTGGAAGATATATTCACTCCTTTCAATGAAGAGTTGAACAGTTCTTTTTTTAAAGATTTTATTTGTTTATCTGAGAGAAAGACAGTCGTGGGGGAGGGCAAAGGGAGAGGGAGAAGCAAACTCCCTGCTGAACAGGGAGCCCAAGATTGTGGAGCTCGATTCCAGTACTCCGAGATCATGACCTGAGCAGAAGGTTGATGCTTAACTGACTGAGCCACCCAGGAGACCCTGAACAGTTCTTTTAATAGTGTGCTTCAAATAAGTACTTTAAATCTGGTTCCCAATCAAGACTAAATAATACAGTCTATCCAATAAAAGAATATTTTAGATCATATATAACTAATCTAATATCCTCTTTCCACCACCCTCAACTAGTTTTTTAAGTTGTTAGTGAAGGATGATAAATTATTTATATAAGCCTTGCATAAGTGCATGAAAAAGATCAATAATTTGAAACTAAAGACATCATTTAAATATTACTAATATCCTTCTTCATTATTCCTGGTCAAAATATTTCTTAGCATTAGTAACAGCTTGATTTACTTTTTAAAGTCTCTAGTTTGTTTTTAATACAACTGTTTCTAGGGGCGCCTGGGTGGCTCAGTGGGTTAAAGCCTCTCTGCCTTTGGCTCAGGTCATGATCTCGGGGTCCTGGGATCGAGCTCCTCAGCGGGCTCTCTGCTCAGCAGAGAGCCTGCTTCCTCTTCTCTCTCTGCCTGCCTCTCTGCCTACTTGTGATCTCTCTCTCTGTCGAATAAATAAATAAATCTTTAAAAAAAAAATACAACTGTTTCTAATTCACTGTCCATGGCTTTCCAAAATTAAAGCAACTGATTATCTGAGGATACACAACAATTACTATGAGTAAATATCATCTGGAGAATAATTAAAAGAAGACAACGAATTAATGACTCACCAGCAGATTACCATGGAGAGGCAACATATTTGATGAAGAAAGGAATTTTTTATCGTGCTTAAAATTTACATTCCTTTGGATTGATTTGTTTTTTAAAAGTGAAAATTATTAAAAAATTTCATTCTGTCTGTACAAATTAAAAGCACATTTTTCCTTAAGTGCACAGTACAACACGAGATTAAAATTGATGTCATTACAGTACTTATCAAGTCTGATATGATGTGGTATTGAAGCAGCACACACATATATAAACACAATCAGTCAAAATCCATGTTTCAGACCAGAATATTGACCAGTTGTCAGTCTCATCACAGAACAATTTAGATATCTGTGTTAATCCAATGAGGAAGTTACATTATATAATTAATATAATAACCTTTGGTAAATACCTACCAGGGAATAAGGAGAGGCTATTAGAAGAAAGTAGTTAGTATACCACTGCAGAATGAGAAAAAGCATAGAGGTCTTGTTTAAGCAAGGCCCAGATTTAGAAAAAAAGAAGAGTATTGGTAATTGATTTCAAAAGAAAATACACCCACACTTGAATGAGTAATAATGATCTCACATTTAACACATCCAAAGCTGAAATCTTATCCCCAAACTTCATTTTGCCATATTAGTCTTATCTCTGTAAATCAATCATGATGATTTTCTACCAGTAGCTGAGACCAAAAACAGTGCAATTGGTTTTGCCATATTTCTTTCATACACTACTGTTGTCAGCAAATTTTATCAAATGCATTTATTTTTTTTCTTTACATCTTTATTGAAGTATAATTTACATAAAATAAAATTCACACTTTAAATGTACATTTCCATGAATAATCACTGCCGTGCCCGTTTTTGAAAATTTCCACCACTCCAAAATGTTCCCTCATTCTCTTTTGTGGGTATACTACATCTTCAACCCTGGTCCCCAGAAACTAATGATCTGTCACTTGTTTTTCCTTTCCTAGAATTCTACATAAATGGAATAACACCATATGAAATCTTTGAATCTGACGTTTTTTCACTTAGCATGATGTTTCTGAGATATATCCAGGTTGTTGCATTAGATATTTTCTTTAGTTTTTTATTGCTGAGTAATATTCCTGGATCTGCTTTTACAATATATTCACCTATTCATCTCCACTCCTACAAATTGGGCCAGATCACTATCATCTCTTACATACATGACTTTGAAAGCCTTCTAACTGGTCTCTCTGCTTCACCTTGGACTGCTGATAGTTTAAGCTCAACCCAGTAACCAGTAATATCCTTTTAAAATGTAAGTCTGGTCATGTCATGTCTTTATTTAAAACTTTCCAAGTATTCCAGTCTTAGAGTGAAAGCAGAAATCCTTCAATGACCAACAAGGCCATATATGACCAAGCCTTCTGTTACTTCCCCTATTACTAACCCTTTTGCTCACTGAACTCCAGTCTGACTGGCACCTTAAATCTGGAAATGCAGGAGAGAGTACGAGAGTATCAGAAAAGACAGGAATAAATATAACTTTCCACATCATCCATTTTCCTCTGTGGTGAGAAATTTAAAGCATATAAAGATAATATGCTATTTTATTAAAGCATATTAAGATAATATTATAGTTGTAGAATATATTGTAAAATTGGAACTTTTAAATAAATTTTCATATTGAGACATGTGACAAACACCCCGATGTATGTGCTTAAATTTCTCTGTGTCTTAACTGTACTCAGTAAAGTTCAGAATTGACTTAATTGATCATTCTGGAACATGAGCATAATAAAATTTAATTATATTCCTCTTAAGATAAGGCTGATGTAAGACAACTTCTAGAAATGGAATTTTAGTTCTAAATTTTGTTTAAACAAGTTTTCAAGTTTGTAACGACAATGAAATATACTGTGCTAGAGAACCCAAAGTCTGACGCAAATTTTATGCTCATTGGGTGAAATTCGAACAGACCCATAGCTAATTTTTGCTTGGGAAAGTGAAAAGGTATGAGATTTATATTTCCTTTAGAAATGTCTCACTGTTAACGGAGTATATTAAAATACTACAGTGTGAAAAACAGAATAATGCTTTTGTCCTTCAAATAGACATAACTTTATAGGAAACGACCAACTATTCACACATTTGATTAATAACAAACACACTTCTCTGATATTATCAAGTAAAAACAAAAACCCATGTAGGAATAAAACCCCTGAAAATGAAGATGAGTTTAGGATTAGCAAACTACTATAAAATAAAGGTGTTAACTGAAAAACTCATTCAGACTGCCAACTTTCCTATCTTAAAAATAATATTACAGCATTTTAATATTTTCTGTACTAATGCAGGTGTTTTTAGTGCTTCAGAAAACATTGAGCACATCTCCAATGCAATATCATAGTTCAGATGAGAAAACCTGTTTATCTATAAATTGTTTTATATCTCTTTCACCAATCTCTTTACCATCGAGAATTTGAAAAAGAAAGAGAAATTTAAGAGATTATAAATAAAATATAAACAAATGCTTAAATAGTAGAACCCACATAGATTTTTCTTGGTCTTTGAAAGTTTTTATAATCAAAATTGTTTCTTCCTAAAACAAACTGATATTTACTATTCATTACATTCATATGCCTCTATTTTTTCCCAAATACTTTCTCTACATTTATTAAGCCACAGAGATTGTGACAGAGTAAAAACTAGCAAAATATTCTTTTGATTGCAGAATAGTGTTCTTTGCTAAATACAAAACACATAAAAATGTTAAGAGCAAATATTGTTTTGTGTGCATATAGTATAAAAGAAATAAAGGGCAGTAGAGTGGTAACTGAGCCAAATGGGACATTTAATAACTTGGATTCTCCTTTCTCCTCTTTTTATTGACACTCTACAAATGTGCATATTTGTTGGGAAGTTCTGTTGTTGTCTTATATTTACTTAAAGAAATAATGAAGAGGACAAGACTATCTCAAGGCTAGAAAAGTAAGAAAAGGCTGCAGAAGTTAGGGCAAATATTGAGTAAGAAGGCATCTGGACAATAAGAATTATAAGAAAGCAATCTACATGTCTTAAAATTTAGTGAGTGATAATATTGGTAATGATAACATTTCTATAATGATTTACAGTTTACCAAGAGCATTTGTTCTTCCCAATTACCACATGAGGCAGGAAGAACACATATGATTATGTTTATATCTACATGAAGATATTGAGAGTCCCAGGAGGGAAATAACATGCCTACGGCCATATAGTAATTTCACTATGGAGCCAGGACTCTGAACCATGTTCTTCATACACAGAACACATACCTATATTTTCTGCGGATTATGTGTTGCACATCGTTAATGAAGACAGTGAAAACCTGTTGCAACCTCCTGGCAGTAATTTTTAAGGATTTTCAGAGGATTCAGAGTTTGGCCCTGGTTGAGAACTACTGGTATAAAATAAGAAGAAAACAACCAGGAGTGTATAATATGGAAAAAAATACATCTCACGAAGACTTGTTGAAAAGAGCAAGTATACCATCCTAGAAAAGAAAATAAATGAAGGACAACATTTCACTTAGCATGCTCTGCTGTCCCAGGCAGAACTTGACACAATAGCTAGGAGTTCTAGAGAGAAAGATGCCAAGTTAATAGAAGGCTTGATGTTCGCAAAATTAAAACATTTCACAATGTGTGCCTTGTGAAGTTGTAACCTCCCCATCAAGGAAAGTGCTCAAGCAAAATGGATAACTATAGATCAAGGAAAATGGTTGAAACCAATAATACATTGGGAGACATAAAAGATCACTCAAAGATTCAGAATTTGACACTTTCTCATTTGTCTTGAACCTAGCTTCTGTTCTTCAGTTCATGATTAGTTGAGATGTGCATTTTGTTAATTATTAATAATAAAAACATGTGTTCATTTAAAAATGATTTCTGAACTTGTCTTATAAAATTTATGAAAGAGGGTGTTCATGGACTGAAGATAATGCCAATATTCACATCTTCCTTTAAGATTTTTTTAGAAGGGAAGACAGCATAGTTGGAAAGAACTCTCTTTGGAGACAGATCTGAATTCAAATTTCAGCTATGCTGCTTTTGGGTTACACAGACTTGATCTAGAAACTTGACTCCCTTGATCTCTTATTTCTCTATCTAATAAAACAGTATAACAGGAATCACAGAATAATATTAAGAACAAACTATAATATGGCATAAAGTGGTGCTAAATAAATATTAGTTTCCTAAATTATGTCCAATCTAATTAGTAACGATTTCCTACAATGCACAAAGATGCCTGTGAAAGATGACCCAGGCAGTTCAAATATGAAAGGGTACAAAATTAACATATTTATATAAACACTAAAATTTTAAAGAAAATGGAACATGAAGATATTTCTTTGTCTCCCCGGAGATCCTGAATTTGGAGATCTCTGCACTCCATAACTTAAACAACTTTAGAATTCTGTGATTCTAAATCATTCTCAAACCCTTTACTTGATGGCCAGAGTAAACAGAGCATACTGAACATAATTTAAATTGTTCTTGATGATTCATGGTGATCATTAGGAATAACATTTTCTATACTATACGTAGTACAGTAGTTGCTGCTAGGATTTTTCTATATTTCTGGATTGCTTTTTCCTACGGCTTCTGCTTAACTTCACTTCTCATTTTAGAGGCTCCTACACTGTATAGTATTGTTGACTTTCCAACAATTTGCCCTGCCTACTGCTACTGGTGTTTCTCTATCTCCTTTCTTTGTGATCTGATCTATTTTTTAACCATAACTTTCCAAATACTTAGGTGCCTGTTTAGTACACAGTCACCTGCAACCTAATCTTTACAGCCTTAGTTGTTGGACTGCAGCTCAAAGTAACTTAGAACAAAATTAATGGCTTTTATTAAAAACCATTAAAAAGCAGTTAAGTATTTAAGATGGCGAGAAATGCAAACACTCCTTGTAACTACATATTGATACTTATTTCCCTAAGACTCACAGGTGTTTCAGCTTATTTATTTCTGTCTTTGTCACCGACCTACTTCAGATTGTTGCAAATCAGGTAGCTGTGTGATTGGGTGTTACTATAAATGTGTAATGCCATAACAAACTAGGTTGTAGCTATAAATGCAAAGCTAGTGGAATAAGATCCTCCAAGTGGGTTATAGAGAAATCTTACTTAATATTAAAAATAATTATTAGCATAAGCCCTGAAAGTCATTTATAAGTAGAAAAGAAGTCAGATAATTTTAAGAAAGAGGATTTTCTTACCTTATATCCCCAACCAGCATTATACATTATGAATTATGTTTATGAGGATGACCCAAAAGACATTTAAAGTGCCTTTGGATGAACCCAGAGAGATTAACATATATTTAGTATAGAAGGAGACATTCAGAGCTGGAGGGCACCACAGAGATAATTGTTGCCAGTCCTCTCATTTCACAAATGAGGAAAAGAGGCCCAGAATGGCAGATTCATTTACACAAGTTTCACATCTAGTTAGCAAATGTCAGGAATAAACCCAGGTCTTTGAATTCTTAATGTGGTGCCTTTTCATTATTCCCATGGCTACTATACCATTTAGCATGTTTTATTATTCTTTGGTGCTTTGGAAAAGTTAATTCTTGGGCCAAATTTTTATAACTCTTACTAGAGCTTGAAAGTTTGTGGCCCCCTCAAATTCATATGTTAAAATCTAATCCCTGAGGTGATGGTACTAGGAGACAGGACCTTTGGAGGGTGAGTAGATACAATTAATACCTCTATAAAAGTGGACCAACTTCCCTGTTCTATGAGAAGGCTGACTCTAACAAGATTCTAAATCAGCCTGTGCCTGGATCTTGAACCTACCAACTTCCAGAAAGAGCTAGAAATAAATTTCTGTTGTTTATAAGCCACCCTTTTATGGCATTTTGTTACAGCAGCACAAACAGACTAAGACAACCTTGTTAACTGCAATAATTAACAAGCTAGAACACCAGTTTCCTTAACAACACCACATGAAGAGACATTTAGAAAACGTTCCTAGCAATGGAGAATTGTTCCCTTTTGGAGCAACAGTACGTGTTTCCTCCTGAGGAAGCCAACATCAGAACATGTTCTTCAGCCCTCACTGGGAGCTTAAGAACCCCCCTCTTTGAATGGGCTCTCTAAGTAACTGATGTCTATCTGTCCATCCATCCATCCATCCATCCAGTGATTAATTTTATAATGTTGGATCACCAGCATTTTTTTTTCTTTCCTGCATTTTTCTATGTTTCTCTTAATATGCAACATTACTTATGAAAATATTCACTTAACATAGTATCTGAACTGTGTATGTTAGAAGTATAGCTTTTTCTGAAAATAAAATAGTATAATGATTTTAGATTTTGTATTAAAATATTAATATTAAAAATAAATTAAATAATAAATAATAATAAAATATTAATATTAAAATAGTAATAATAAAAAATAATAAAATATTAATATTAAAAATAAAATATTTTATTTTATTACCCAAATTTTTTTCCAAATACAAGTTGAATTTATTGAACAAATTTAGAAAATTACCTAACAGATTCTAGGTTAATACTTTAAAAATCTTCATTATAATGGTAAAATGTCTCTCTCTTTTCTTCACATAACTTGTGTTAAAATGTAAGTAAAAAATAATTATACATATAAAATAAGAGGAAATTATTTCAACAAGAAAAATAATGGGCAATATCTGGTTTTAGTTTTTAAGAGTCTCATTTGAAAAGGGATAAATGAAGCTTGACCAAAGTTAAGAAAGAAAAGAAACTCTAAATTCATAATCTGAGTGGCCAAAGACAAACTATGCAGATATCATTTAATTTTTATTCATTTCAAATAAGAAATATGCCATATGATAACCATGTACCAAATGCCATATTTATTTGGTGATCTATGAATTCAAAAGAATGTAAAATCACCCTTTCTGGCCTTAAAGAAACTTTCAATATAGTCAAACATATTGTGAAAGCATGAAATGGCGGAGATTAAAAAAAAAGGAGAACTCTAGTTAAGTTTGAAACACTACTGTTTTTTGGTTTTTTTTTTAAAGATTTTATTTATTTATTTGACAGAGAGATCACAAGTAGGCAGAGAGGCAGGCAGAGAGAGAGGGGGAAGCAGGCTCCCTGCTGAGCAGAGAGCCCGACGTGGGGCTCGATCCTAGGACCCTGAGATCATGACCTGAGTTGAAGGCAGCGGTTTTAACCAACTGAGCCACCCAGGCGTCCTGAAACACTACTGTTTTATGTATAATTTTGATCAATTATTTGAAATGAAGTTAAACTTAACCATGGCTCCTGTATCTCAAGTGAACTCATTCTTTAACATAAGAAGTGATACCAAATTCTGAACAAATAACTGTTCAAAATAGATAAAAATAAGCTTTTGTTTCACTTACAGTTAATTTCAAACAACCTATGAGACAACAGTCAATGATGAATTAATCAAAATAGCTTTGCATTTTGGCTTGAAAATAAAAGGGAATAACTTGGGCAAAATCTGAAATGATACCATAACAAAAATAAATAAACTTTTAGCTTTATAATTAATCCAAAACAACAAGGTATTTTTTTAATTAAAAACAATTTTTTGTTTTTAGATTTTATTTATTTATTTATTAGAGAGAGAGAATGAGCGAGAGAGAGAGAGACAAAGAAGGAGCAGGGGAAAGGGCAGAAAGAGACAGAGAAGTAGACACTCTGATGAGCAGGGAATCCCACGACATAAGGCTCGATTCTGGGACTCTGGGATCATGACCTGAGCCAAGGGCAGACACTTAACCAACTGAGCCACCCAGGCACCCCAACAAGGTATTTCTTGATTGCCATGAATATCTTATGAAAGCTCCTATATTTTTATTTGCTTTGTTGAGGAAAGAATATAAGTAAAAAATAGTGATTATTATATATTTATATAAGATCTATGAGGAAATCTCAAGACTAATAAATATTCCCAAGAAATGCACAAGGGACTAAGTCACTATAGAAAAAAACCTTAGGTTTCGTTTCTTTATTGAAATATCTGCTAATTTATTCAACTACTACTTGATGACACACATATTACTGTACCTCAAATTTAATAGTAGAAACAAGTAGAAAGGATGGAAGTTAATTTTTAATGGGTACAGAGCTTCTGTTTGGGATGGTGAAAAGTTTTGGACATAGATAGTGGTGACAACTGCATACTACAATAAAAAATAAATAAAAGAAGTGAGATAGATTCACAAAGATCTCCTGCAACTCATCTGTAAAAACAAAAACAAAAACCACATATGTATAACTAATAGCCCATTTAAAAAATTGGCTAAGGACTTGAATAGATATGTCTCCAAAGAAGAACTACAAATGGCCAACAGGTGAAAAAATGTTCACCATCAATCCTCTGGGAAAGGCAAACTAAAACAACAAGGAGATATCACCTCATACCTGCCAGCCTGACTGTTATTAAAAAAACAAAAACAAAAGACAACAAATGGGGATGTGGATAAATTAGAACTCTTGCGTCCTGTTAGTGGAAATGCAAAATGGTGCAACCACTGTGAAAAACAAAATAGAAGTTCGTCAAAAAGTTAAAAATAGAAATATCATATGATCCGGCAATTCCACTTCTGGGTATTTATCCAAAAGAATTAAAATCACGATCTTGATGAGATTTAGTGTTTCCATGTTGTTGCAGCACTATTCACACGAGCCGAGATGTGGAAACAGTGTATATGGCTACCAACAGGATTAATACAGTGAAATACTATCCAGCCTCAAAAAAGGAAATTCTACAACATGCACAGACATGGATGAACATTTAGTTAAGGTTAATAAGTTAAATAAGCCAGTCACAGAGTCAAATCCATAGAACCACAGAAGAGAATGGCGGTTGTAGGGTCCGGAGGCAGGAGGAAAAGGGGAGTTATTCATCAACCAAGCAAAAAACTGAAGTTAAGCAAGATGAATAAGGTCTGGAGATGTGCTGTACAACACTGCATCCACAGTCGACTGTAGTATATTGTTACACTTAAAAATCTGTTGAGGGAAGTTCTCATATTAAGTGTTCTTAGGACAATAAAATCAAATTTCAAATAATGACAGATATGAAAATGTACTTCGGATATATCATGAAGAGAAAAAGCAAGAACTCAAAGAGTTAGTTGAAGTGTGAAAGTTATTTTCTATATATGTTTATGGGTATCTAGTGCATGCTAAAAAGAATCACTCTGGAAGAACTTAAGTTATATTGACGGTGACATTATGGGGACTAAATTGCTGAGTTCTGGGTTACTACACGTTTATAACATGAGTATAGAAAAATCTGGTTAAAATGGTAACTTTCCTGTTATATGTATCTTACCACAGAAGTAAGAAAAATTAAAGAGCCTAAGATTTCATGACCCTGAAGTCTGGTAAGATACCTATAAATTTTTTGTACATTGTGTGTCCTTGCTAGATCTACAGCTCCTTTTATATACCATAGATATAGTATTATCTTTCAATGTCAGAGGATCTGAATAAAATCTTTTTTGTTACTTAAATAACACAGGAAATCTCCTGGGACTAAGCGATTAAGACATCCTGTTGCTTGTTCAAAGTGAGGTTAATTCCCTTAACCTTTGTAAAACTAGAAAATATTAAATGTTATTTCCTTTTCTAGAGAAAATGGTACAGTCAAGATAAGTGTGCTGTGAGCATAGTAATTATTAGCAGCTATCTTCAGCTACTCTGAATCATACAGTGTTTTCTATTAGAAGAGAGTTGTTATGATATCACAAAGCTCTTTTCAAGGGAATAAAGCTAGATTCCTTACACGATTTCTTAACAGTAATTTATATAAGAATCTTAATAATAAGTATCAGATTAGCAGGTGCAGAAATGAAGAACAGTAGCCTATTAAGAAGGTATATTCCACATGAAACCTGGTATCTTTAATGATAATTTAATATTTTTCTGAAAAATCTCAGAGAATTGCTTAGAACTTTTACGAATCTAAGCTATGACATAAAAATGTCAGAGAAGTTTCTACAGAAAATAACAGACCCCTCCTATCATTCTAGAAATATCACAACCAACATTATCACTCAAATATTCTGCTTATTTGTTCCATATTCCTGTGCCATTAGACCTTTTGTTCATTTAATGCCACCATGTCTTCTTTAAATTATTGCAACTCTTTGTGCTAATTTTTCTGAAAAACAAAGAATATTTTAAAACATGAGTGCATAATGTCCAAATCCATAAGTTTTCAAATTTCGTGAGGTTAACAAGAAAACTATTAACTTTCACTCATTTATAATAATGGGTTATTTCAGGCTAATGTCAAAAATACTTAATATTTTCCAAGAACACTTTAATATTAAAATACAAAAATAAAATACTAACCAAAGTGGTATTTCCACATACTTTCACTCCAGAAAAACAACTGAACTTATATATCAGAGAAACACGTACAAAATTAATGACACTGACTGACATTCTAAAACAGTAAAATGCTGTCTTGCACGTGAGAAATATTTTACAATCCACTTATTCTACAGTTTCTCCAATTATTCAATAAGAAAAGTAACTGCTCTACAAGTTTGTTAGCAGATTTTAGTGATAAACGCTTAGCAGTCACATTATGCCCTCACGTTTCTTTTTAGATCTCTCTGTATTACTCGACGTTTTGTAGAGTTGCTTGCTGTGCCAAGCACATTTTCTTTTAGATAAATGAAAAGGTTTGTGGACTAACCTGATTGATGAATGTGATGGGCTATTAATAACCCTCAGACATCTGAATGGTGTGTATATTCCATTAAATATAGTTAAAGAAAAACTTTGCAACAATATGAAATCTGTGGGATACTATTTTATTGTCAATAAAAATCATGGAAATTGACTTTCTAAAGTGTAAATGCACTATTTATAAAGCTGAAAGCACCTAAACTGCATTAGCAAAATAATTTTTTAATGAAAAGTTAAATCCGGATACGGTGCCCACTTACAGTCTACCTCAACAAGGACACGGGCTCAACCAAGGAAAACTGTAATTAATCTGTTCTGACTTGAGCATCACTGCTTTTTTCAAGAAAAATTGTTTATATAAATGCAACAATCTTAGAATAGTAATTTTAGCTCACAACAGGGTCTTTGGATATATGGTTTCTCTTTGGAGGTTAGAAGATAAATGCAGAGACTGACCTGTAAATACTCCTGATAATTTTATCCTCTTTAATCACCTATGCATCTCTCCAAAGCACACTGGGTTAGAAAGCAAGAATACTGCTTTGTATCTTTGCCACTCTGCTAGATCTTTGCTAGATTGATGTGTGAATATGTAATATAATTTAATCTCTCTGGATCCCAGGTTTCTTATCTCTAAAATGTGAATTAACTGAGAGTAAAATCATAATAAGGATACTGACAGAAAACTCTTCCTTCTTTCCAGTACCAATAACATTAAAGTGTAACCCAATATTTTTTAAGCTAAGGAAATACTTATGGTAATGTTGTCTATACAGCATTAGTTATCTAGACAATGATTTAAAAAATTCAGATGTCTTTATAGATATGTTCTAATACAGGTGAACTCATTCTTGGAATATTGATTATTTTGTTTGTTATGATTCTTTAAAATTACATAGATTCAGCTTCCACTTATTATTATCTAAAACTGAGATGGAAAATGGGATATTTTATATTTCTATAAAATGTGGTAATACTGCATGATTTATGCCAGGCTTCTTTTTTTTTTAAGATTTTACTTATTTATTTGACAGAGAGAGAGAGAAATCACAAGTAGGCAGAGAAGCAGGCAGAGAGAGAGAGGAGGAAGTAGACTCCCTGCAGAGCAGAGAGCCCAATGTGAGGCTTGTGAGACCCCAGGACCCTGAGATCATGACCCAAGCTGAAGGCAGAGGCTTTATTTAACCCATTGCATAAAGAAGACTTTATGAATTTATTAAAGTTAGAATCTAGTCATCTGAATAATTTTTTATAAAAAAAGAGAGTTGATTTGTAAATTTAATTTTTAAAATTCTGTGATTTCTCCAATACACAACTTCCTGTAGTCTGCATGACTAGGAGTCTGTAATCGTGCCAAGAAACCAGAAAGAATGAGTCATCCAATCAGGAAACAAGTGTTCCAATAAAGAAAACTTCCAGACAATGAAGACATTTACCCCTTTACCCTTTCAAAACATTTAAATATATTTCAGAAGACTCATCCCTCAAATCAAATGTAAAATTTCCTGATATTTTCCTATATTTTAAGATATTTTAATCTTTACCACCTTTTTAAAGGTGTTTTAAAGTTTTTCTTTGTTTTTTTTTTTTTAAGAATTTTTGTGTTTGTTTTTAACTACTAAAAATTTTGAATTTTTGAAAAATCTGGAGGATTTAAATGGTGAATGCAATTTTTTAAAAAAAGTAAGTTTGGGCAAACTGGAAAACAAAATTCCATAGTTATCAGGTACCTGAGCCCCATGTGGCTGTTTCTGAGACTGTTCACTGTTACTGAGGGAAGCATGAACTGTTCATTATTTTCTGGCCACCATTATCATGTGATTCAGAGCCTCCTCATCTCTTCAAGTATGTGTGAGTCAAATTTCTCATGTCTCCAGGACCAGCTCAGCTTTACAATCTGCCTGCCATATGCCACCAAATCAGAAGGAATTATCATTGTGGTAAAAATACATTTTAGAAATTTATCAAAATAAATTGGTGTCCAGATGCAGGATGGGATTCCTCCAAACAGAACCCGCTCTAAATCAGTCAAAAGGTACCCAGGCAGACAAGGCACGGTTCTACCCTGCATTGTACCACAGGACAGCTGTTTTAGTTGTGGAATGTGGTTTTTATCATTTTCCTGTTTCTGCTCTTGCTGTGGATTCTTTTTCCTCTTTCCTCTCCATGCACCCACCTTTAGCAGCTCTGCCTCTGCTTCTAATATGTTGTTTTTCTGCTAAATTTGAGGGGGGAACTTAATTCAGGGAGTCATTACTACTAACAATATGTTCTCACTGTGGAAAAAGTGGAAATAATCTATTTGTATCATTTAGTAGACATCTGGAATCCCCTCTAAATATCACTTAATAAAACTTCAATACTGAAGCTGAGGATCATTTTTCATTCAATATGCTAATACTAAGTATTTTAAATAATGGCTTAAATAACTTCCAAAATTTTGGCTCATTAACTTTAATAATAACTTGGTGAAGTAGGAGGGCAGTAAGAAATCTTTTAAATTGAATGTATTATTCTAAGATAATTTTACTTGGCAAAGCTGAAGCAGTGAATGTGAAATATAATCATCTATCTTATTTTATCATCTGAATATATGTTTGTACCCTTTAAGTAAAATATTGGTAGAGTCAGAAAAAAGTTGAGAATATTTTACACCAAGCAGTTTAGACTTGGTTCATTTGTATAGTAGTACTTAATTTGTATTTGAAGTTCACACTATCAATCTACTAAGTTCAAAACTCATGAGTTCTCATGCACTGTTGGTGGGAATGCAACCAGTACAGTCACTATGGAAATAAAAAATTAAAAATATAATTATCATATGATCCAGTAATTACACTACTGGGTATTTACCCAAAGAATATGAAAACACTAATTCAAAAGGATATATGCACCCCTATGCTTACCGCAGCATTATTTACAATAACCAAAGTATGGTTTTTTTAAGGGTTATTTACAATAACCAAAGCAGCCCAAGTGTCCATTGATAGAAGAATGCATAAAGATATGACATACTAAAGAAAACCAACAAACCATGAAAGAGAGAAAGACAAGAAAGATCAAAGAAAATCTTTAGAAACAACCACAAAACAAGTAATAAAATGACAATACATATTTATCAATAATTACTCTGAATGTAAATGGACAAAACACTCTAATCAAAAGCCTTAGTAGGATGTCAGAATGGATTAAAAAAACAGCCATATGCATGCTGCCTACAAGAGATCATTTTAGACCTAAAGACACCTGCAAATTGAAAGTGAAGGGATGGAGAAACATCTATCATGCGAATGGATGTCAAAAGAAAGATGGAGTAGCAATACTAATAAGACAAAACAGACTTTAAAAATGAAGACTGTAACAAGAGACAAAGAAGGATATTATATAATCATAAAAGGGACAATCCAAGACGATATAACAATTATAAATTTTTATGCACCCAAAATAGTAGTACCCAAATACATAAAATTGCTAATAACAAACATAAAGGAACTAATTGATAGTGATCCAATAATAATAGGGGATGTCAACACCCCACTTACATCAATGGACAGGTCATGTAAACAGAAAACCAACAAGGTAACGATGGCTTTGAATGATATACTGGAACAAATGGTTTTAACAGATATATTCAGAACATCCCATCCTAAAACAGCAGAATACACATTCTTTTCAAGTGCACATGGAGCATTCTCCAGAATAAATCACATATTAGGCCTCAAAACTAGCCTCAACAAATTCAAGATCAAAGTCACACTATGCATCTTTTCTGACCACAATCCTATGAAACTAGAAATCAGCCACAAGAAAAACCTGAAAAGACCACAAATACATATAGAGATTAAGTAACATGCTACTAAACAATGATTGTGTCAACCAGGAAATAAAAGAAATTTAAAAATGCATGGAAGCAAATGAAAATGAAATACAATGATCCAAAATCTTTAGGATGTAGCAGAAGTAGTTCTAAGGTGGAAATTTATAGCAATACAAGCCTACCTTAAGAAGCGAGAAAAATCTCAAATATGCAACCTAATCTTACACCTAAAGGAGACAGAAAATAAAGAACAAACAAAACTTAAAACTAGCAGAAGGAAGGTGATAATAAAGATTAGAGCAGAAATAAATCATATAGAAAGTAAAAAACAAAAACAAAAACAAAAAAAAACAGATCAATGAAACTGGAGCTGGTTCTATAAAAAATTATTAAAATTGATAAGCTTCTAGCCAGACTTATGAAGAAAAGAAGAGAAATGACTCAAATAAATAAAATCACACATGAGACAGGAGATGAAACAATCAACACAGATGACAGAAATGGAAAGAAATTCTATGCTCATGGATTGGGAGAACAAATATTGTTAAAATGTCTATACTGCCCAAAGCAATCTATACATTTAATGCAATCCTTATCAAAATACCAACAGCATTTTTCACAGACCTAGAACAAACAATCTTAAAATTTGTATGGAACCACAAAAGACCCCTAATAGCCAAAGCAATCTTGAAAAAGAAAGGCAAAGCTGGAGGCATCACAATTCTGGACTTCAAGTTATTTTACAAAGCTGTAGTGATCAAGACAGTGTGGTACTGGCACAAAAACAGTCACATAGATCAATGGAACAGAACAGAAAGCCCAGAAATGAACCCACAATTATATGGTCAAGTAATCTTTGACAAAGCAAGAAAAAACATCCAAAGGGAAAATGACTCTCCCTTCAGCAAATGATGTTGGGAAAACTGGACAGTTACAATCAAAGAATGAAACTGGACCACTTTCTTACACCATACACAAAAATAAATTCAAAATGGATTAAAGACCTGAATGTGAGACCTGAAACCATAAAAATCCTAGAAAGGAACACAAGCAATCACTTCTTTGACATTAGGTTTTTTTCTAGATAGGTCCCCTGAAACAAGGAAAAAAAAAGCAAAAATGAACTATTGGGACAACTTCAAAATAAAGAGCTCTGCACAGTAAAGGAAACAATCAAGGAAACTAAAAGACAACTTAGAGAATGGGAGAAGATAATGCAAATGACATTGCTAATAAAAAGTTAGTATCCAAAATATATAAAGAACTTATAAAAGTCAACCCCCCAAAAATGAATAATACGACTAAAAAACGGGCAGAAAGCATAAATAGACATTTCTATAAAGAAGACATACAGATGGCCAATAGACACATGAAAAGAAGCCATTCATCACTCAGCATCAGAGAAATGCAAATCAGTACTACAATGAGATATCACCTCTTATCTGTCAGAATGGCTAAAATCAAAAACATAAGAAATAACAAGTGTTGGCAAGAATGTAGAGAAAAAGGAACCCTCGTGCACTGTTGGTGGGAATGCAAATGTGCAGCCAATGTGAACAATGGTATGGAGTTTCCTCAAAAAGTTAAAAATAGAATTACCCTATGACCCAGCAATCACACTATTGGGTATTTACCCAAAGAATACAAAAACACTAATTCAAAGGAATACATGCACCCCTATGTTTACAGCAGCACTATTTTCAATAGCCAAAGTATGGAAGCAGTCCAAGTGTCCACGGATTGATGAATATGTAAAGAAGAAATATATATATAGTGTATAATATAATTTAATGGAATATTATTCAACCAAGAAAGAATGAAATCTTGCTATTTGCAATGACATGGGTGAAACTAGAAGAGTATAATGCTAAGTGAAATAAGTCAGAGAAAGACAAATAAATAATTTCTCTCATATGTAGAACTTAAGAAACAAAACAAAGGAGCAAGGGAAACACACACACAAATACACACACACAAACCAAGAAACAGACTCTTTACTATAGAGAAATGATGGGTACCAGAGGGTGGAGGGTAGGTGGATAGGCTAAACAGGTGAAGGAGAATGAGAGCACACTTATTATGATGAGCACTGAATAATGTATAGAATTGTGGAATCACATTATATTGTATGCCTGAAACTAATGTTAACACTGTTAACTACACTAGAATTAAAATTAAAACAACAAAATTCATTAATTTTGATCTCATTTCATACATTCTTCAGAGAGAAAAAAAATCTCACTTTAGAGAGTGAATTATAACATTATGATAAATGTGACATCATTTTATTTTATACAAAACATAATTTTTGTTTCATTGAAAATGACAGAAAATCCATGTTAGTGATTCAGAATAATCAGATCAAAATTGAAAAAATTGCGCCCCAGATCATAACTAAGTTCTTATCACTGCAGTGAGTAGAAATGATATGTGTTCTCCATGTTCCTCATGAGCTAGAAGACAGACAAGTCCATGGCACAGCTTAAAACACACATATAAGAACAATACTCTAGGGCAGTGGTTCTCAAAGGATAGTTTTTGGACCACCACCAGCAGCAGCAACTGAAATTTTGTTGGAAATGCAAATTCTCAGGTACTCTAGACCTAATGAATCAAAAACTCTGGGAGCAGGGCCCACACATGTGTATTAAGAAGCTCTCTAGGGGCACTTGGGTGGCTCAGTGGGTTAAGCCTCTGCCTTTGGCTTAGGTCGTGATCTCAGGGTCATGGGATCGAGCCCCGCATCAGGCTCTCTGCTCAGCAGGGAGCCTGCTTCCCCCTTTCTCTCTCTGCCTGCCTGTCTGCTTAGTTGTGATCTCTCTCTCTCTCTCTCTCAAATAAATAAATAAAATCTTAAAAAAAAAAAAAAAAGAAGCTCTCCAAGTGATTTTGATGCAAATTAAAACTTGAGGGTCACTGTCCCCTAGGAGACCCTTTCTCCTTTCTCCCCCTAGTAGAAACAACTTGGAAGAACCTGTATTAAAAATGGCCATCTCGGGGCACCTAGGGGGCTCAGTTGTTAAGCCTCTGTCTTTGGTTCAGATCATGATCCCAACGTCCTGGAATAGGGCTCCATGTCAGGCTCCCTGCTCAGTGGGAAGCCTGCTTCTCCCTCTCCTGCTCCCCCTGGT
>CM053607.1:28620009-28736504 GCA_028646535.1 Procyon lotor
ATGATTGCTTTATTACTAAAATTCATCTGGCTCAGTCTACCAATCATAGAAAGTATGAAACTTGCTAGTAATCCAGAGCAGAGTGTCAGGGGAGGAATATTTTAAATGCCACCAGTTTCACACTATGAAGTCTCCGTACCTGACAGAAGGGGAAAACGTTGCTGTCTGAACTGTCACAGAACACGAAACACAATGACCCATGAAATCAGCAACATACATTGTGATTCAAGTCAGAGTTTAATCTGCAATGATATACTGTGAAAATCACTGTAATATTTTTGGTCAAGAGAGAAAATAATGATGATGATGATACTCCAGCCCTGTCAGTTAGTATCATTGGTTAATTGTGTAGGTAAGGGTCTCATAATCAGAGGATCTACTGTTACTGCTTAGGATGACAGAACAACTTCCGGTTGGGAGACCCCAAATGTACAGATGTTCCCTAGGAAGGTAGAATTAAATGACTCTGAGATTTCAGACATACACAGTGGGCCAGATGACTTACAGTAGACAAGTGCAGTAGATTAGATTTGATAGATAGTTTTACTGGAGCCCTGCGGTATGGCAAGTGATGTAGAGACAATAGAGTGTTATGTCTAGGTGTGAATTCTGGGTCAGACTAGGTGGGTTGAACACCAGTGGACTCTGAATAGCTACTATAAAATGTACTGGGGCTCACTTTCATGTAAAAAATATGTTATTAATGGGTTTATGGCAGTGAAAACAATATCAATATTAATTTTACAGTCATCCATGGCAGATGGTTCCAATACACCCAAAGATAAGTAATTAGCTACAAAAAAAAAAAGCAGTTCCTCAAAAAGTTAAACATGGAGTTATTATGTGACTCAGCGATTCCACTCCTAGGTACATATCTTAACAAAATGAAAACAGATACTCAAATTATACTTGTACTCAAATGTTAACAGCAGCTCTATTCATGATAGCCAAAGGAAGAAACAACTCAAATGTCCATCAACTGAAGAAAAGATAAACAAAATGCTGATATATCCATATAATGGGATATTAATGAGACCAAAAAAGTAATTAAGCACTGACATATGATACAATTTGGATGAAGCTTGAAAACACTTAAAAGGCCATATACTATATAACTGCATTTATATGAAACATCCAGAATAAGAAAATCTATCTATCTATCTATCCACTTATAATCAGCTATTTCTGATTAGATTGCTCCATGTCAGAAAGTAAAAGATTACCTCAGTATGCTTGCCCTCTGTTAAGCCCTTTGTAATATCAAGAACTTGATGACTTGAAATATTGCAGGCATCATAATATCTTTGTTTATAAATGCCTATGACTGCACAGGCACTGGGTTTCCAAGATATACTTGGCTTATAAAGCAGGTCTAAACACATAAAAATAGTGAATTCACTTATTATGCAATACAATGGTAATAAACACGATACTGGAAATTGAAGATTTGTTTGTTTTTAAGAAAAATAGGTACCAATGATGTTGACAAAAAGGAGATGTGAAAAGAGCATTTTTTTAAAAAAGCAATGTCAACTGGAAGAGAAAAAACAGTATAATAGAAACATATACCTTGTTATAGTCTTGTCCTAAATCCCCATAAAGTTTGCCGAAAATTCTTTTGAGTATATAATTTTCAGTCAAAGTCACCATTCTATGAAGTCTCCTCTCCCTTAATACATGCTTTGTTCTTTCCAATTTAATTGAAGGCTTTATTTTAAAGTGTACCTCGAAGCAATTTTGGTGTTTCATCTTTTCATTACTTCAGTAATAAAATACCAACTTGCTCATTCCAATAGTTGGTGGCAGAGTAATTACATTCAAGTGAAATAAAGACTCTGGGTTCCTTTTCTCCTATTGTGTGATTATAGGGTTGAAAACTTCCGTAAATAAAACAACAACTGAAACAATCTTTGGCTATTTTGTAAGTAGTTATGAGTCTAGACTGTTATCACTCATTTTATTTCTAGATTCTAGAAACTATTTTAGATCTATTTTAGATTCTAGAACTATTTTAATCATTACTTTCTAGACATGCTCTTTGGCGAGGTGTACACTCTATACTCCATCATATTCAACTAAACTTCTACATTATAAATCCTTCCCTCAGCCATGAAATATTCTTATTTATCTGTCAGAAAGTCAATGATGTTTGGTTAAATATACATATAACGTCTGATTACCCAAGGTTCAGCCCCCGACAAAATAATTCAGCATATGAGAAAAGAATCCAATGAATATATCATTGCATATATTTACTTTTCCTCTCTCTTTTGAGAAAAGTTTAGAGCAGCAATCATTTTAATTAACACATTGTGCTTAAGAACGCATGATAGCAGCTGTTAATATGCATTTTTAAGACTAGGTGTGGTAGCTTATCTACATAGAAGAGCAACATATGTTCAGCAAAGCATATGGGTTATAATATAAATTATGATTATAACGCAGAGAAACAGAGGGACATGCGCAATGGCTGCCTAGTTACATTTAATCGCTAACATATTTTTCCAACAAATACTAGAGAAGGCTGAATATTATTTTCACTGTTGAAATATAATATAACATGATCGATGGTAATATTTTAAATCAGCTTTATGCATTCTCAAATATGGAACTATTTTTTCTGTGGATGTGAATTCAGATTTCTAAAGAAGGTGCTACTCAAAGAAATTGGAAGGAAACATATGACAGCTACCACAAGCATCATGAGAAAAAAGTATAAAATATCAAAACAGATTGTGTTTTCCTGCTTTATACATTTTATTTCATTATATTTTTGATACAGTAAGAGTTTAGTTACCTTGAACCCTATTAACTCGATTTGCAAATCAGTGAGTTGAAGATACTAGTGATAAAACAAATTACCTTCTCTTGATACTGCCTCCTGGAGGAATCCAAAGACTGGATTAAAGCTGTGGCATGGCCAACAAACATGGCGTAGCAGGTGGCCCCAACAATCATGCTCAGCATGGTAATCCAGAGATCCGACATGCTGACTGGGGCCTGGGCTCCATATCCAATGCACAACATGTGACTCATTGCTTTGAAGAGTGCATATGAATACTGCTTTCCCCATGAGTCGTTCTGGAACAGAAGAGAAAAAAGAAAACAGGCTGAGCCATCACGATAACGGTACACAAAAACATTAGCGAATGAGTATGGAGAAACATCCTTGTAATGGAACATTTACACAGATAATTCTCCTTCGCCGCTACTCAAATGACTTGATGTTTTTCAAAGCTTGCCTGCCACTAGGAAACAGAAATAATTTACCGTTAATATATGCATCCCATACATCAGTTTTAGGTTTGTTGTTTTTAAAACTAAAATTTTGTTTGGGACAATGGTGTGCCTGTCATATAAAAATGCCAAGAATGACTGTTGATGGGCTCATTTCAAAGTTTCTAGGAAATCTGATCATTTTCTAGCAATGTATTCGCAAGCTGAGAAATGTCACAGGTAAATATGAAGCCGATGGACCTAAGTATAAGAATTTTATCAAAACTACGATGTTTAGATTTAAAAAGCCCAAATTGATATATTTGCATAGGCCTTAATCCTATATTCCCTAAAGGAAAAATAAACACACTTTGGAAATGTAGGTCTGATAAATGGAAAGACTTCCTTGAAGTCTTCTCTCAGAGTAATGTAAATGAGAATTCAAATGTCAGGACTAATGATGGATGAATCTTGCTGGCTTTTTATAAAATAATACAATACAATAAAATAAGCAAAATAATACCTTGGCAAACCTTCTGGACAAAAAGAAGTTGACGTCTGAGATTAGTTATTGCATGCAATTTCTGAGTCCTTTCAAAAATTTATTTGAAGCTCAATTCTACAAAAATAAGCTATTCAATATATCTTATTTACCCTTTGGTAAAATTTAAAGGAGTTTTTGGATCAATCTGTATCAAACCTCCTGGCCCAAGACTTACATAATTTATAAGGCCCGGTACAAAATGAAAGTTTGGGGCCCTTTAGTTCAAAATGTAGGGGGGGGAGTGCTGTTAAAGATAATAATATATAAATTTTTTCCTTTAGAAATATTTTATTACTGGGGCACCTGGGTGGCTCAGTGGGTTGGAGCCTCTGCCTTTAGCTCAGGTCATGATCTCAGGGTCCTGGGATCGAGCCCCACATCAGGCTCTCTGCTCAGCAGGGACCCTGCTTCCCTCCTTTCTCTCCACCTGCCTCTCTGCCTACTTGTGATCTCTCTCTCTCTAATAAATAAATAAAATCTTAAAAAAAAAATTTATTATAATAGTAATAGTGGTAGATGAGTAACAACATAAATTTATAAATTTCAAAAAATAACATTTTTGTATCAATTACATATAATACAATAAATAGAAATACTGTATTATTGTGATAGATTGACTGATCATATAATTTTTTTGGCTTAATTTTCTGCAAACTCACTCCTTAGATCTTCAAAATTGATACACTTAGCAATTTCATTTTCAATTATAAAACTGTAGGTGACATCATTTGTTTTGGCTAATGCAAGATTACAAATAATTTCTGATAATTTTTGAGAAATTTTAAAAAAGATCTTTCTGTTGATGCAACTATTACTGGGGCTGGTTAGAGTATTTTATGCATTGTGATCACACTGAGAAAAATTTCTGATTTAACAAACAAATTTTAGTACATTTGGAGCTGATGACTCTGATGGAACAATATTTCAATCAAGTTTTAACTGTTCATACAAATTAGTCATGTATGAATGTGATTTTTAATTAAATTTTTTATTTTAAGATAACTGTAGATTAAGAGGCAAATTATAAGAAAAAATAGAGAACCTATTCTCCTACCATATTCCAAATGGTAACATCTTGAAAGTACCTACAGCTGACATGGGTACAATCCAATGATCTCATTCACAGTTTACCAATTTACCAGGACTTATTTGTGTGTGTACTTAGTTTTATACAAATTTATCACATGTGTATTCATCACCACAGTGAAGATACAGAACAATTCGATCACAACAAAGTTTCTTTACACTGTATATTGAATTTAATGTTGAATGTAAATGTATGCATTGACATTTTAATATTTCTTCTGACATTTCCTCTGATATTTTCCCTGACAAACTCGCTGAGGTTGTGCAAGAAACCAAAAGTAGTTTCGTAATTTGCATATAATCCAAAATGCCTATTTATGTATTTTATTCCTTTATTTTCAATTACAAGGAAAATTTAATTAAAAATTGTCTTCTTTGTTAATAATTGGTTCATTTAAAGTTTCATATGAAAAGAGTGCTATTGTCCATCAAATGTGATGAAATTTAATCTGTATTTACAGGCTGGTGGATATTTGCTTTGCAATGTTGAGGAGTTTTCAAAACTGGACACTATAAACTGTGAAGTAGTCTAATAACACCCTGAGAGGCTTTATCACAATATCCGTGTGTCCTCCCTATTTTGTAATAATTTACTGACAACAGTTTACCATCTGAGTTCCCCAATTATTATCTTGGAGTTGAGGCAGAAGATTTAATATTTGCATAGATACTGCAGGGACAAGATCCTGGGACTGAGAGTCAGCTGCTCTCTCACCAAGATTCCTGTCCCTGCTGGGGGAAGTGGGGGGTTCACTCCTACCTCTCGAAGTCGCTGCTGTTGCTATTGTTGCTTTGCGGTTTGCCACTGGTATTCTGGCCCATTTCTGGCTGATCTGGCTCAGCTGCATGGGGGACTCGGCATTTCAGCCTGCTGAGGCATGCATATGCACCACACCCTGCTGTTAGGCCCAGTGCTTGGCTTCTGTGTTGCCTACTGTGCCTATCGGCCTGAACCTGTGTGTGCAGAGCTTCCCCCCTGCAGCGCAGCTGCTCAAGTCCAAGCCCCACTGTCCCAGTGCAGCTCACATTCATGCTCCACTGTCCCAGGGACTTCACTACTTACAGAACTTCACAGATAAAATGATTAGCAATGTCAAGATACAGCAGCTGAACTTTATAACAAGCACAAGGTCCTCCTGGAAGTGTGTACCCGTGCAACTACAAGGTCATACCCCATACCCACATCCCTGCCTTTGTCAAATGAACTCTTAAATTATCAGAAAAGTGTAAGTTATTTAAAAATATATTGACTATACATAGATCTTTTTGTTCATGTTTTAACAGGGTTTTCCAAAATCAAATGTACGGACAAGATAAAGTTTAAAATGCCAAACCTCATAAACTTTGGAACCGTATGTGTCTGTGAACAAAAAATAACAAGCCCACTGGCTTGGAAAAGTTAATCTTCTTAACCTGAAATTCACTGTTATTTATAAAATGAGGTCATGTTGCCCTATCTATCCATCCATCCACCGATCCATATATGTATGTGTGTGTGGGTGTATATACATATGTGTACATATACACACAAGTATAAAAATGAACAGTTTTAAGAAAATAAAATTATTTTTATCTTATACTATATTGTGCAGATAGTATAATGGACACATACACATTGATGAATAAACAAAATTAATTCCCTACAGTTTTTTTCATGCATTAAAATATATAACTATTCTCATAAACAAACCTAAAGTTCCCCAAATTCTAGATGTTCCAGGAACAAGGAATGGAGTATTTGATGAACAAATAGAACACAAAGGAATATGTTCTATAAAAATCTTGACTGTACATGTTATTTAAAATGACATATTAAAATTGCTGAAATTCAACTCAGTAATATACTGATACAATAAAAATGAATTCACTGCAAATCATATTGCAAAATAAACAGAGGCTTTAATTCCTAAGATCTATTCAAAGAATGAATACAAAGAAAATAAGCTTGGCTTGTTTCTGACTGGCTTTCAGTCTCTTCTGGGCTCCCTCAGCACTCTAATTCCCTGTCATGGTGACTTCCTCTGTTACATGATGATCTTCTCATGTGCCTGGCACCTACTCATAGTTAGGGCTGGGGCCATGTCTCAGTGATTATGTTATACTCTAAATTGCATGATACAGTAGAGACACTAAATATTTTTAGGTGAAAACACTGTTGTTGAAAAATGGGGTGAATAAATTTTGACTGTGTTGCTAAATCTAGTGCAAGATTCCCTTCCTTGTATGGGGGCACAGTCATGTTGCTAAGGCAACTTGATGGACTTAGATATAATGGGAATAATTCAAAAGTCCAATGCAGTGTCCAGTGGAGACTGCACTTTAATTCTGTTTGTATTGTTTATTCCTTTGTTTTTGAGGGGAAGCAGTATATGGAGCTGGAGAAAAGTTTCAGTTTCCCAAAGGAATGCAGTTAGATAACAGCCAAACTATGTAGTGTAAGAATGTGTGTTTATGTTCATTTCCATATATCTCTTTAGGCACATAAAACACACACACACCACACACACACACACATAGATCTTGGCCTTTCATTCTACAAAAATGGATCATATATACTTCCTTAGGTACAGCTTTTATCACAGGAAAATTCCTCCAAATAATCTAGTGTCCACATAACTATGTAATAACCCATTGTTGATTATGTCATAGTTAATTCTCCCATTTTTCTATTGTTTTCCAGTTTTTGCCACTACAGACTATTTTATAATAAACAACTTTGTACATATAACCTTTATCTCTATCAAATATATTCTCAGGAGTATATTTGTTGGGTCAAAGAGTAAAGTTTTCAACTTGATTTTAAAATATGGGGCGCCTGGGTGGCTCAGTGGGTTAAGCCTCTGCCTTGGGCTCAGGTCATGATCTCAGGGTCCTGGGATCAAGCCCTGCATCGGGCTCTCTGCTCAGCAGGGAACCTGCTTCCCCCTCTCTCTCTCTGCATGCCTCTCTGCCTACTTGTGATCTCTCTCCACTCTGTCAAATAAATAAATAAAATCTTTAAATATATATATATATATGTATATATATATATACATATATATATATATATATATGTATTGCCAGACTGTTTCAAAGACTATAACTTCTCCACAAACAAGTAAAAGTACACTTCATCACCTATTTGAGCAAGAAATAGTAACCCATTGTTACTTTTATTTACATTTCTCTGACTAGGGAATTTGAGAAGGTTTTCATATACTTATTAACCAATTGGACTTTCTCATTTCTGGTGAAATTCTTATATTTTTGTTACTAATTTTAATACATGTCTGAAGACTGGATATCAATTATTTGCTTTAAATATCTATTCCTAATTTACTCTGCAATTTTTTAATGATATAATTTGCCACACACTTTAATTATTTTTTTTAAAACATTTATTTATTTGAAAGAGAGAGAAAGAGAGAGAGAATGTACATGAGTCGAGGTAGGGGAGAGGAAGAGAGAGAATCCTCAAGCAAACCGCCCCACCAAGCACGAAGCCCACCACGAGGTGATCCCAGGACCCTGAGATAATGACCAAGTCAAATTGAAAGTAGGAGAGTCAACCAACTCAGCCACCCAGGTGCCCCAACATTTTGATTATTTTATGTGGGAAAATAAATCTGTAATTTCCCTGCGAGCCGCTGAATTTTCTGTATTAGTTAAAAATATCTTCCTAAATCTGAGATTATTCATATGTAAATATTTTGGAGATAATGTTATTTTTATACTCACTTATATTTACTTATTTTCCCCAAGAGATTTTTTTGGTATGTGGAACAAAATTCACATTTTCATTCATTCTTAAAGAATTGTTTCTTGAGACTGCATACAACTTTTAATGAACTATCTGGTCCCCAGTGACATAAAAATGCTTCCTTTGTTATATATGGTCTCTACATACATTGGGTGTTTGTGTCTGGGCTCAATATTTTGTTGATTATTGAATATGAATTCAAAATTCCATGAATCTATTTGACTATTTCTATGCTGGTATCATCTCAAATTTAGTGACTTTAGAATCTATTTTAATATGCATGCAAAGCAAAAACCCTTCTCAATTCCAACAGATATTCTGACTGAGTTACTATGTGAAGAAATTTGAGGAAGACCATGTTTTAAGGTAAAAATGTGGATACATGATGCTGGATATGGGACAGGTATGGTATCTGGGGGGAAACTATGAGTGAGAACAGTCACCAAACCCAGAAAATTCCTATCTGTCTGCTCCTATCTACCTGAAGATTGACTTGTTCATAGATTAGCCAGTCTAAATTATAGAGAAGATACAAAACATAATAAGGAATACACTAGGAAATAAAGTGATGGCCAGCAACAGAGGAGTCAGAACATCTTTCAGTATAGTATGGGAAGCCTTGGAAAATTTTTCAGCAGGAAATAATAAAACCTGACCTGTGTTTTAAGAAGATTGATCAGGAAGAATTGTTGAGGAGTGGTTCTCAACTGAGGATGATTCTATCACCCAGGGAACATTGTTGAATTTTCGGTCTTTATAACTGGAGGAAGTGCTATTTTTTTAAAAGATTTATTTATTTGTTATTTGAGAGAGAGAGAGAGAGAGAAAGAGAGAGCACGAGCATGTGTGAGCAGGGGAGGGGCAGGGGAAGAAGAGAGAAAGAATCCCAAGTACACCCCAGGCTGAGCATAGAGCCCTACATGGGGCTCCATCTCATGACCCTGAGATCATGATCTGAGCTGAAACCAAGAGTCCAGCACTTAATGGACTGAGCCATGCAGTTGCCCCTGGAGGAAGTGCTATTAACATCTAATGGGTAGAGGCTAGTGAAGCTGCTAAATGCCTCCAATTCACAGAGAAGCTTCTCCACAGCGAAGAATTAACTGGCCCAAAGTGCCAGCCTTGGTGAGGTTGAGAAATCCTGGATTGGATCCTCAATCCATCTCAATCCTGGATGGATTTAACAATGACTAGATAAAGAAGTCAGTTTAAAAGCTATTGTAAGTTTAAGGGAGGTGAAATGAAAATTGAAATAGCATTAAAGCATAAAGTATAGAATAAGAACAACAATAAACAATTTTGAGAAGATAAAGTCTATAGAATGTAGCATATTAGATTTTCATGAAATCGTAAAAGGAAAAGTAGAATAATTCAAGGGGTTATGGAAAATTTAGAAAGATTCATACAATTCAGCCTTTTCTTTACAGAGAAGATCGATTAGGTGTAGGGATTTTCTGGTATTCCTACAAGACTAGAATCATTCTCTTTAGACATCGAATTATGTCTATGCACATTGTTTGTACAAGGGCCAATCTGGCCCTCACAATGGAGCATCAGTATTTAGGCAGCAGCCATGTGATTGGAGGCTGCTGAGGAGAGAATCCCAAGTGGAGGAATGATATACTGTTACCTCCCTCTTCTTTAGTTCCTTCGACCCTCCCCACCAACCCCACTCACCGTTACAACCCCAGCTACAGTAAGTAGCTCAAGCCAGAAAGGTAGATTGACTGCAGCGATAAAATACACACATAAGTTAAGTAACAATACAAACAATGTGTCAAAAAACTGTTTAGAAAATAAGTTAAACTTGGGATATAAAATATATTTTTCAAAGTTATCCTTGAAAAACAGTATGATGGTAATAACATGCATGCACGGCTCTAAACTGTTCAAAGTACCACTTATTAAGTTAATCAGTCTTACCATCATATCATTTTTCTCACCACTTGATAAATGAACACTGAAGCAGAGAACATAGTGACCTTCCCAAGGTTACAAGTTTGTAGGTGGAAGATTCATTGTTTTGGACTCAGCCTGGTTTTAGGGACGATACTATTAGCTACTAGGTGACACTGCTCTTGATGTTATAAACCTATTATATTTATAATTTCGGACAAAATATTAAGGTTGAAAAAATGACTAATCAGTCCAACTCTCACATGCAGCTCTTATTTAATGTAGCAAAGTAACAATAGGCAGAGAGGAGACCTAAAGAAGGAAAAACTAGATCTGATAGGGTTTGGTGAAGGTCCAAGAGTGTTTTCATTCCCAGGACATCATTTATTTTTATTATTGCTTTTCTCCTTTCATCTCTTAAAAAAAGGACTCATTTTATGTTAGTCTACATCAATAATAATAACATGAATAGGAGACTCTATACTCCAACTGCTTTACCATATGATCTGAACATTGCTAACTTAAATTTAACTTGAATCTTACTGAAAGTAAACAAATAAGTTACCTGTTAACTCTGATTTAATTAGGGGTTTCTCTTATTTTCATTTTAGGCAGTGATTTACCAACAAATTGTTCCTTATAGTTTTATTAAAGAAAATTTTTTTTAAGATTTTATTTATTTATTTGACAGAGAGAGAGAGAGCAAGAACACAAGCAGGGGGAGCAGCAGGCAGAGGGAGAGGGAGAAGCAGACTCCCTGCTGAGCAGGGAGCCCGATGCGGTACTGGATCCCAGGACCTTGGGATCATGACCTGAGCCAAAGGCAGACACTTAACTGACTGAACTACCTAGGTGCCCCTGATTAATTTTTATTATTCAAAGTGTTCTCACATCTAAGTCATCACTTCACTGAGGCATCTTTGAAATTAATTATTTTTTGAGGAAAATATATTGAGCCCAATTAACAGGAATATATATAAGTAAATTTAATTATTCCATCTGGGAACTTCCATATAGAAAAAAAATTATGTTTACATTCCAAGTTCAACTTATTTTCTAAGCACTTGTTTGACACACTGTTTATGTTGTTACTTAATTTGGATCAGGGGTAAGGGCTATGGCAAAGAAAGAAAAGAAATGTTTATTCTAGAGTATCCTAGATCTCCTGACTTAGTCCACTCAAACTCAAACTAAGCCTCTTAGTGTATTCTGCCACAGGAACAAAAATTTCTCGGGTCCATCACTGTTCATATGAAATAAAATTTTGTTAATTTAGTAGTCCAGAATATTCTATTATTGAATACCTGAATGAATCTTCTTTTTTTTTTGAATGAATCTTCTTTATCCTTTAAAATCAAATGCAAGTATGAATATGTTAAGTAGGAAAATCTTAGCAAAATTGGAAATATAGAACTTGACTCAGAAATATATGCATCAGGGGCACCTGGGTGGCTCAGTGGGTTAAGCCTCTGCCTTCAGCCCAGATCATGATCTCAGTAATCCTGGGATGGGGCCCCACATCAGGATCTCTGCTCAGCAGGAAGCCTGTCCTTCTGCCCTCCCCCCTCCTGCCTCCTTGCTTACTTGTGATCTCTCTCTGTCAAATAAATAAAAAAATCTTAAAAAAAAAAAAAGAAACATATGCATCAGCAGCTAAAATACCAAATTTCGATCAGTTACAATTTACTTCTTCAACCACGGAATGAATTTACCACTTACATCCCTTATAGCAATGCCAATTAGAGAGAAAGATACATTAAGAAGTTCTCAAAACAAAGAATATAGCTGAGCATAATCTTCCTGAAGTCACAAGAAGTGTAGCATAACAGGTCACTAGTTTCAAAGTGTAAGTTCACTAGAACGTGTCATGGTTTTACTTTATCTGTACATAAGAGAATGAAGTCAAGATAATAAACTGTTGTTCATCGGTTTCCCATGGCTGAGGTACGGTAATAACGGATAGATATTAGGAGCAAGCTTTCTAATGATGAGTGATGGAAATAGAACTAGAATTGTTTTTAAGTATTCGTTTGAACATTTTTGAAGTATAACCTCTAGAATTATTGGATTTGTTTATTACAAACATACACATTTAAGAAACATCTTTGAGGAGGTTTTTATCTTGGTTAAATCAAACATTATTGGTGACTTTTTGCTACAGATCATATTAAACAATAATGTCAGTAGAAAGACAAGTGGAGATCAACTCAATGAGGCCATCCTAAATTTAATTATTCAGTAGAAACAGAGTGCATGAAATTCCTAAGGAGACTCAGGGAAATGACTGACAGCTATGTTGTGTGTAAAGTTAAAATGCAGATAGAAAGGAAGACTATTTCTTAAAAAAAATATATGGTGTAGCCTTTCCTCCCCAGTATAGATATGCTTTGAAAGCAAACATTAATGCCACTGTAGGCAAGAAGAAAGAGCCTACCAACACTGCTTGGATTTCATAACTTGTCAACCTTGTTCTATAACATTAGCACTATATTTTAAATGTATTGATAAGTAACGAATTATTTCCCTTTAATTCACATGATAGAAGCTCTTGAATTTTGGAAATTCTTGAATTCTTGAAATACATATTTGTATTCTTGATAGCATTCTCTCCAAAAAGTATAAATGCCATGATTTCTAGAAATAACACTTTAAAAAATAATATACAATTTACATATATTTTTCAGTTGGAAAATGTATTTATGTTTCTTATCTGTACTGTTTTGATCTGCTTACAAACAATTTGTAGTTCTGACATCAATTTTTTGCCTTATAGAAAAGTTCAAATAGTTTTCAGCAATAAAATATAAAATTATTGCATAAGAAGATTACTGTTGCCATAAAAAGAATGATGTCTGGTCATTTTAAATTCTAGACTTGTTCCCTGGTCAATTAATTCCTCAAATTCTAAGTGTATGTTTTCATGCTTCAATAATGATGATAAAATACAGAATCAGCATTAAGTAGACTTATAAATTAAAATTTAATGATGCTTGAGATCACAGATATTTTTTCTCATATTTCTTTTAACAATTGTATTGTTTTAAAATAAAAATTAAACATGGGCACCTGAGTGGCTCAGTTGGTTAAGCATTCTACTCTTGATTTTGGCTTGGGTCATGATCTCAGGGTTGTGAGATCAAGCCCCATATGGAGCTCTGTGCTGCTTAAGATTCTCTCTCCTCCCCTCACTGTTTTCCCCTCTCCCCCCACTTGTGCTCTCCCTAAAAATAAATAAGATATAATAAAAATTAAACATATCAATAAGTTATTTCTTAAGTTGGTGGGTCTATTAGCCCAATTTTTTAGACTAGGAGTTCATTAGTACTTCTTAGAGAAAGGCTCTAAATCAGGTATTTCAAGATTTTAAGGGTGAGTTTTCTATAATTAATGCTTTGAGAAAAATATTTTTATTGCTTGTTTGGACAAGTAAATAGAAACAAACACATCTTATATATTTTTGGACATATAAATATAAGTAAACATATTTTATATATACATAAATACAAAGAAACAATGGGAGAGATTAGCATACACTGAGTACTTTACTCGTTGCAAGGTGCTCTTATATCAACTCATTGTTCCTCATAAAATTCTTGAAACCTGATATTGTTCTTACAAGTAAGGAATGCAAAAGTTTAGAAAAATTAAGAAATTTGCTCAGTCACACACTTGTCAATGTGAAAGCTGAAATTCAATCACAGGTCTATCTGAACTACAATATAAATCATCTCCATTCTGAAGATCATAGACTCATCTTTCCTAACCATTTACATAAGTAAAATTCATAATTCTAATGCAGAATTTTCACATATTTTAAGAAAGTAACCATAGCACAGAAATTTTCTAAAATATATGTTTTCATCTCAACTAGCAAAAGGGAACCTCTTACTACACCCTGAGGGAATTTAGAGGAAAAATTATCTCAGGTTTTCATCAGAGAAAACCTCTGAGGGAGAATCCCCTGGAGAGTTTGAGGTCAATCAAGATGTTTGGGTCATATAGTCGTACTTCACTTCAGTAATTTCCTATTGGCCTAGAACACTCACAGGGGTCTCTTCGTTTCCTCCCACCCACAAAGCCTGGGATGGAGTAAACAATCCTGGTATCCAAATAGGAAAAGTCTTCTGGAAGGACGTTCCTGCCTGAGGCTTAATCCCCCAGAGTCTGGAAGATGCACAAGAGGCAAAGAGGCAGGTTCCATCTGAACCACTAAACAATGTTGTATGCATTCACTTACACCTGACCAAAGTAACCTGAGGAGTGATGTCATTTCTCCTCGGTGCTATTATTTCATATGCACTTTTAAATTCATTGTATGGGTTTTAGGAAAGCAACTCTGCATCGGTGATTTTCAAATTAGTAGATCATCTCTTTTGATGGCATTCTCAAGTTGCTTAACTCTGCTAATTAGAGGCTTTAGCATATTGGTAGTGCTAAAAACTGCTAAAATTAAAGCAAAATTGAAGTAAAACAAAGAACGGTAATCCTTTTCTCCAGGCTCAAACTTCTGCTTTTTATAAGGAAAGCAGCCACCTGGGACATAAAAGAAGCAGGAGTTAAGAACTTTATCAGCTTGAGTGTAGCCTTTGGGCGGTTGGTGTTAATAATTAGAACATAAAGGGTGCCTGGGTGGCGCAGTCGGTTAAGCCTCCAACTCTTGGTTTTGGCTCAGGTCATGATCTCAGGGTGGTGAGATCGAGTCCTGCCTTGGGCTCTGCACTCAGTGGGGAGTCTGCTTGAGAGTCTCTCCCTCTGCCCCTTCCTACCCACTCTCTTTCTCTTATCTAAAATAAATGAATAAACTTTAAAAAAAAATAATGAGAACAAATTATTGCATGTGCAATTTTTGGTTTATAAAAATGTTTGTTACCATATGAAACATGGCATTGGATTTTTCATCCTAGATAATCTGCATATATGTCAGTTGTGTGACAGATGTGTAATGTATAAAGAATCTGTACTTCTTATGAAGATTACATGAGAGGCATTATGTAAAAGGCTAATACATAAGTGGCTGCACATAAAAGCACTGATAAATAATACAGTGTTCAGGTGTTTTCTATCTAGCTTAGCTCTCTGCATAAGGGTCTAAATTTATTAATAGTGTGTGTACACACATGTGTGTGTCTTCATTTAACAACTTGTTTATAGCACTTTCTGCTGCCAGGTACAATTTTTTTTTTTTTTTAAAGATTTTATTTATTTGACAGAGAGAAACACAGTGAGAGAGGGAACACAAGCAGAGGGAATGGTAGCGGGAGAAGCAGGCTTCCTGCAGAGCAGGGAGCCTTATGTGGGGCTCGATCCCAGGACCCTGGGATCATGACCTGAGCGGAAGGCAGACACTTAACGACTGAGCCACCCAGGTGCCCCTGCCAGGTACAATTCTAATCTCTTTACAAACATACACATCATGAAGAAGTTTATTAAAATCTGATGTTTAAAGATTAGCATAACCATAGAGAATTTTAAATCATATAGAAAAGAAATGTGTAAGCTGACAAAAAACTTAATAATTGGTTACTGATGTTGAGGTTAAAACTAGCTTTTCCATTATTCCAAAAGTGAAACTCTCACTTGTCACAGATTCTGAAATCTCACCCTAGTAATGGTAGAATTTGCCCTTACCATTTAACATATCGATGTAGTGCCATGATGGTATGATAAATTTCTCTGTTTTTTCTTTTTCTACCTTGATTTGCTACTGGACTAGGGCTCAGGCACCAGAGTTAAGAAGGGTTAGTAAAATAAAATAAAAGATTTGACCCATTAAATAATTTTTTTCCCTATAGTAGACTGACTTATATCCATAGATTCATAAAAAGTTGGAATTGTATGACATTTGGGCAAAACTTTAGGCTATCCTTTTTATGGGCAAAGGGAGTTTAAGAATATCCCTAATTTTATGATTAAAATAACCAACTAGCTAAATACACACATAAATAAGTATATTCAGACTATCCAACTCTATTTTAATCTAATATGCAAGGAATAATACATTTCAAAGTCAGAAAAAAATTGTTATTTGCCCATGGTCTCATCCAGTTTGCCTAAGGATTGAAAAAAAAAAAAACAAACAAACAAAAAACGCTCCTGTCTTTACACGCTTTCAAGTATTGCTTCCATTAGCTTGGCATAGTCACTATAATAATCAAAACGCCACTACCAAGAAAAACATTGAACATGGTTTATATAGATCTCTTACAATAAGAATCTAATTTGACCCAGTGATGATCACAGCAACCTTGTGGTAGCTAGAACAGCCTTTATTATCTTCATTTTACTGAGGAGGATGAAGTTCAGAGTTTCATTAACTTGCCTATGTCTCATGGTAAGAAGTAGTATCTTTCCATTGAGTTTCTGACCTGCCAACTGTAAGCTGTGATTGCTTAATAATTGCTGTCCTGTACTCTGCTTACATATGGGTATTTAAGAGAAAAAAAAAAAAATCAACCATGGCTTGGTGTTAAACCATCTCCATTTTGAAAGTGATATTACAAGTCTGATTATTATTATATTCTATCTGGGTAAAATGATGAGGGTATCCACTGTGATCTGTATTGCCCAACATTACCACAGAGTTACCTATTTCAGAAAAATGCGTGCTTATTAGGTCAGTGGCTAATTAAATTATATAGAAAACTATTTCCCAATGCTAAAGTTTAAAAGATAAATGATATCGGTTAAAATTGTCCTGTTACTTTAGAAAGATGCTTTTTTTTTTTTTTTTAAAGATTTTATTTATTTGACAGAGAAAAACACAGCGAGAGAGGGAACACAATCAGAGGGAATGGTAGCGGGAGAAGCAGGCTTCCTGAAGAGCAAGGAGCCGGATGCGGGGCTCGATCCCAGGACCCTGGAATCATGACCTGAGCCAAAGGCAGACGCTTAACAACTGAGCCACCCAGGCACCCCGATGCTTTCTTTTTTTAAGCCAAAGAAATTTATTCTCTCATTGTTCTGTAGCCTATAACTTTGATATCAAAGTCAGTTGAACTTCCTTTGATTCTTCCAACTTCTGGTGGAGGCTGTAATTATTGGCACTCCTGAGCTTGCCGCTACATCACTCCAATCTCTGCTGCTGTTGTCGCAGGATGTTTTCCTCTTCTTGTAAGGACAACAGTCATGCTAGATTAAGGCCCACTCTAATGACCTCATCTTAACTTGATTACATCTATTTGATCTTATTTACAAATAAGGTTACATTGGCAGCCACTTGGGCATTTTAACTTTAACATATCTTTTCTGGAGGCACATTTCAACCCATAAAAATAGCTTTGCTCCAAATCAGAAGAGGTGAGTCTGAGTATGGGAAGCATAAGTTTATGTAGCAGTCGCAGAACATAGAACCTGTAGTTCAACCACAGTCCCATTTGTGTGTGTCTGTAAGAGTGGCAGCTTAGACTTCCCAAGTGAAAGAAAGAAAGAAAGAAAGAAAGAAAGAAAGAAAGAAAGAAAGAAAGAAAGAAAGAAAGAAGGAAGGAAGGAAGGAAGGAAGGAAGGAAGGAAGGAAGGAAGGAAGGAAGGAAGGAAGGAAGGAAGGAAGGAAGGAAGGGAAAGGAAAGGAAAGGAGGGAGGGAGAGGGAAGAGAAAGAAAGGAAGAGAAAGAAAGGAAAGAAGGAAGGAAGGAAGGAAGGAAGGAAGGAAGGAAGAAAGATGCTTTTAAATTCATCTTATTTTTATTTATTTGTGAGAAAGCGAGAGCACGAGTTGGGTGAAGAGTAGAGGGAGAAGCAGACCCCTACTGAGCAGGGAGTCCGATGCAGGGCTTGATCCCAAGAAGTCTGGGATCATGACCTGAGCCCAAGGCAGATGCTTAACAGAGTGAGCCACCCAGGGGCCCCAAATTTATTTTCTTATTTACAGCAAAATAGTAACTACATAAATCAGCAACAGCACATGTTACTTAATTCTAAAGGCATGACCTTAAATTACAGACAAATAAAGCCTTAAATTATAAGTAATGCTAGAACTTGGTATATTGATTATGCAATCTAACAGGATAAGCCTAGGAAATCCTCCGCTGTGTAAAAAGCAGAAAGACTGAGCACTTACAGTTATTTTTAGAAGCCTAATTCTAACTTAAAGCTCTTATCCTATGATGTGTACTCAGTGTATTCTTACTATTTAAGGCTTACATGTCAGAGTTACTGCTCTGAAAGAATATTCTTCTTTGACTCCTGAAGTCCATATAAGCCTTATACAAATGTAGGTTTTATAAGGTGTGGACTCCCTGACCTCATATACAACTTCACAGAAAATTCAAATACCAAATAGTACTTAACAGAAGCAAAAAGCAACTTCTTGATCAATAGAATCAAACCAAAGACACTTTTTTACTAATATTTAGAAAGGTTAATCCCTGGAGTCTCAATTGTCTCTGATAAATTGATTCTCCATTCACATTACATTTGAGTGTGAGTGTGGGTGTGTTTGTGTGTGCATGCACGTGAAATGAGAGAGAAGGAGAGAGAGAAGAAACTGATTGATTTTCAAGTCTCAGACTATCTTGTTTCAACAAGAGCTCTGAATTCAGATACAGACTGACTTGGAAATCTATAAGCAAACAAACTATAAAACAGAAAGAAAAAAATTGAAACAATCTGTTATTTTTCTCTCTTTATTTCTCTTCCTCTAGCTTTTGATTCTACCAGCATACAGGTAGACTAGGAAAATGGTGATTGAGACATAATTCCCATTTCTGATGAGCTCATTTTAATTCTTTAAAGTCAGAATAAAAATATATGGACAGTCGTTCCATATTTAACCATGATATTACTATCCAGAGAACATACTAATGTGAAGCAGATTCCTTTTGAACTTTAGTGGACTCCATCTGAAATCATGCTAATGAGCATATTCTAGCTATCCTCTTATGGCATTGAGAGGAAAACGAGGGTTAGTTTACTTTTAGAACAGCAATTTTTAGTCTGTTAATGCATGATAAAAAATATGACCATAAAAAGGCAAATGCTACCCAAACTGGAATTTCCCTGAACACTTTGGTAGAATTCTTATTTCCAGTTATAATATTACCTAATGCCAACACCTCCTACGGTTCTGACCATTTTGGTTGTGAGGCATAATAATTAGAAATTCCTGCAAAGAGCACACTGTTTAGTACAATTCCTGTAGAAAACTGAGCTATATTATTTTACTCAGGCAAAATGCTAAAGTTTCCACAAACTGATAGACAATAGAGAACATCTTCAGACACATCGTATAGATGTCTTCCTTAACTTCCTCTGATGTGGAAGGAAACAACTATGGCTTACTGGCAAAGCAAGAGAATGTCTTAACGATTAACAGCATGCATTTCTCGGTCAGTAGGGACTGCTCGGATAGAAGAGGTAAACATTCAACGCTTAATGATTTCTCTTGTGCATCGCTTCCATGACTCCTGCCAGATTTTCCCCAGCTAGTTCTAAAGTGATTAATCTGCTCCAATGAGTCAACAGTCTTTCATCTTCACCTAAGTTTCCTTAGGCACTGGTGACAAAGGTTAACAAAATCATCTATTGTATTTGTGCGTGTGGGCATATTGTATTTCTATCCCAGGCTTGCCTAGACAAGGTATAGCAAAACAGCCTCTCTCCCGTACAATCTGCGTGCTGTCCCTGGGAGCACTGTGATACCAGGTTCTCTGGACAGTAGAGAAGTAGCAGTAAGTCTCAGTGAGACAACTTTGACCACACTGTAGATGAGGTCCAGGAGAAGAGTACCTAGTTTTTCAATCACAATTGAGACAAAGAATGGCATACTCAAAAATCACTCCCATATCTTCTTCTAAGAGGCTAGAAATACCTTGAGTCTTTCTGTTTTAGGTAAGGAAGTCAATGTCACATTTTCTGGAAGGTTGTGATTTAAATGCCTGCATGTTACTTCTAAGTCATTATTCAAATATCCTCTTGCCATGACCTAAGGGTCTTTGCTGGCCCCAAAGGTTTCAGGATTGACTCCCAAGACACTAGAATTATATGAGCATAGACTAGCACAGTGTGAACAAAGCATGAAGAGCATCCCAAAATAAAGTCTTTAGGGAAAGATAAGGCTTGAATGCCATAAAATTAAAGGCAAATATGAGAGAGGGGCGCCTGGGTGGCTCAGTCATTGGGCGGCTGCCTTCGGCTCAGGTCATGATCCCAGCGTCCTGGGATCGAGCCCCGCATCGGGCTCCCTGCTCGGCAGGAAGCCTGCTTCTCCCGCTACCATTCCCTCTGCTTGTGTTCCCTCTCTCGCTGTGTTTCTCTCTGTCAAATAAATAAAATCTTTAAAAAAAAAAAATATGAGAGAGAGGATCTTTCAAATGAAAGAAGATAGGATGAGAGCAAATGTGAATCTGGTATACATAAGACGGGGTATAGGCAGATTACCATTGCTTTGATATGTCTGTGGCTTAGCTTTGGATGAGGAATAGCGAAGGCTACAGAAACTCCAAATAAAGAATGAATAACACACAAGAAACTAGATCCTAGAGCATTTATCATTTATGATGAAGATAGAATCCAAGCAAGGGGATGAGAGGAATATTGAAATAATTCAGGAAGGAAAAAAAATAAGGAAAGAATAAGGTATTTCTATAAATTTACTTGATACCAACACGCCTGAAATGTAGAGCAGCTTTACCAGAAAAAGTAAAATATATTGACATTTTTTGTAAGCCAATAGGTGCCATTAAAGTATAAATGACAGTATTACTGCTGTTATTATTAGTCAGTGCTACACGTGGATAACAGTAGAGTTGTCTGAGAACCCTAATTATACACGCCAATTTGAAGGTATTCATATTTGATTCTTGTTATATATTTTCTCTAAAGTTTGGAAGCTACACCATGTAGGAGCAAATTTCATAAGCAAAATGGGTACGTGTTTTCAACAAAGTTTAGGTAGAGAAATTTCAGAGGTAGAAGAAAAAAGGAGAAGACTATTTAGTATTTAGAATGGTAATATAATGAAAGGAGTAAGAAGGAGCAGGAAAATTAGATTAAAGTAGTGATCTCGATGGCATTACCCATATAGGAACAAAACAGTATTTTATAACACACTAAGACATTTTAAAAGACAAATTAGATAGTGAACTAAACCATTTTCAAATGCAATAATCTACCCTTTGGAATAAATCTTAATAAAATAGACTCGTGGAAAGTTCTCTCTTTCAGGAAGTTAAATGACCAAAAATATCCCTATGAACATAGAATACAAGGGATGAAAGCTAAACCAAAAAGGATTAAAGTATCTCAAAGCCCAAAACATTGTCTTCAAAATTGAAGAGAAATAACTGAGCCTTGTAGTATACTCTGAATGTTAATAAAATGGACCATTTGAAAAGTAAAGAAGTTCGAGAAAACAAATCTTCAGAACCAAACGACCATTGCTATCCCATCAAAATACAAATCTGAAGGCATCACATGTGTTCTGATGCCATTTACTAGGCTGAGATAGATCTTCTTTATATATTCTTATTCGCTATTGAGTGAACTATAACTGGTCAGTCTCACTCCGAGCAAGAATTTAGTTATTTGTTAATCTGGTCTGTCTCTTCTATGTTGCTCCTTCCCATAAAACAAGCAACAAACCCTAAACAAATCTAGTTTCCTTTCAATGAGGTGAAGAGTTGAGTATGGCTCATCAAAGTAAAACAGACCACTCTCTTGAGCTCTAATCCTGTCTACCAGGATGTCCCCTACTTGGCTTTAAACAGATATGCCAAACTGTGTCAACACTAAATTCATCTAACCCGAATTTACCATCAATAAGTTGCTATTGTCCCTGAACCACCCGCCCAACCTCAGTTGGTATCACTAAACTGATTCTATGTCATACTTCCCCTTGCCCCCACCACATGCTAACCCAAAGCATCCAGGCAGAAAAGCATCTAAGCAGTATCTGCTCCACTTTACCCCCTAAATAGTTCTCAGGCTAGCAGTCTTTAAAGTACCTACCTGTTTATCACAAAACAACAAACAAATGTGCACAAATAACAACCATTGAAATGAATCCTTCTCTTGTCTCTCCCTTTACATTATATCTATGCTTTCATTCTGTGCCTAGTACTTCCCTTGAAGATATCACAGGTGTGTTAAAAAGAACACCACAGACCCAAAATGGTGTCATTTAGGCCCAGTTCTCAAATCCGAGCTCAAAAATTAGTTTAGTTGCAGTTTCAATCTCCCCAGAAATCTAGTCTTAATCAGTCGGGAATATTCAGATGGCTTTCAGTGAGTCTGGCAGGGGCTTTCTCCAACCTCCAAAGGCAGATGGGGTAATCTGCATGATAAAATCCCTTCCGCTTCCCCTCAGGGAAAGCAACCTTGTCTGGAACAATCCTTTTCTTTTGCTAATCATTCTCTTGCCCCATCCTCTTTCCAGTAAAAATCTTCCATTTTGTGCAACTTCTCAGAGTTACCCTCTACTGGTAGGTGGGATGCTGCCGATTTGTGAATCATTTAATAAAGTCAGTTAGATCTTCAAATTCACTTATTTGAATTTTGTGTTTTAACACGTGTCACTTGGTTTGAGGCCTTGCTTTTGGTTATTTCTACTATCACAGGTTTATAATATGGAAAATGACTTGGCATCCATAATAACCATACCTATCTTCAGTGCACTTCTTCCTTGATTATGACCCTTAATTTCTCTGAGGCCAGTTGTTTCCCTTCCAAAGTTTTTTAAAACCAATTTATACTTCTGTGATCAAAAATATGTTATAACTCAATATCATACTGTAAGATCCTATCATCTTATAAGCAGTGGTTAATATTAAATTGATCCTTCCATTCTTTTACCATCCTTGGACTTTGACTCTGCTCTTTTATTTCTAAAGTTGTATAGGGTTTATTTTCATTATTGCTCTTTTGAATGGAAAAATACAACTCCTTTTTCTGCCAGTTTTATTGAGATATAATTGACATACAACATTGTATTAAGATGTGAAACATAATGATCTGAGATATCTATATGTATATATTTGAGATATATATATAAGCAATATTGCAAAAATGATCACCACGAAAAGCATAGTTAACATCCGCCAGCCCACACAGTTACAAAAATATAAGGAATACTTCACACATTTGCACGTCATCCTTGTTCAGGGATCATGCTAATCTCTGTATAGTTCCAATTTTACTATGTGTTTCTCCCAAAGTGAGCACTAGAGCTCCTTTTCTTTATCCCAATGAAAAACACTTTACCTTTCTGGGATTTTTCCTTGTTGGGTTGCTACAAATTATAACACAAATTACAATTTACCTCCTCTACTTTAATTCCTTTCCAGTCTGTTTTTTGGAACAGCCAGCAACAAGTCCAATCTAGCCACCTCCATGCTTAGCTTCCTCAGAGGCTCAAGAGTAAGCCAAACTTAGCAAGGGAATCACAACAAGCTGGTCATCATGCAGCCTTTGCCTTTGGCCCTGGCCTTTCAGCAACACTCTAACTCTCCTAACTCCTATACAAAAACCCAGGGCCCTCTTGCCACCTCCAGTTACTTCCAGTTCCCCCACACAAGACAATTCACTCTCCTCCATGCCTTTACATGGGTAGCTTTCTTCTACTCAATATGCATTCTGACCTCCTTCCTCTCTGCCTGGCCATCTAGTCTTTCAAGATGCAAATCACTTTGTAACATTCTCAAATATCCACCTTTATCCCTCCAAGTTAGCCCTCCCAGCTGGGTTGAGCTTCTCATCTATGTAACCCCAGGGTTTATGCTTCCATTTTCCATGTGATTGCACTGTACCATCTACTTATTTGTTTGTCTTCAGCAGTACAACCAGAGCTCCCTAAAAGCAGGGACCATATCCTAACCATCTTTGTATCACAAACATCCAGTAGTGACTGATACTAATGGAATCTAGGAAAAATATTTAACCAAGAATAACAATATTCAAGTATCAGTCTGTTCTATAATGTTACCATAGCTACATTGAATTGTGTTGGAAGTAGAAAAGGCAGTACCTTCCCTTGAACTAAAAAAGAAACCAGGATCTCTCATTAAGGTTGAGGGTATTTCCATTGTATATGGAACAAATATTCCATTGTATATGGAATAAAGTTCATATCCAATATGAACTTTAATTTTAATAAAATGGAACAGATGTCCTTAGGAGTATGATCAACTATTCTTTCATTGATATCTGTATAGCAGATGGTATAAGTAACTCATCATGTATTTAAAAGCTAATTTTAAAACTGAAATAAAATAAAGTATTTCCAATTTATTAGGTATGCTTTCCTTCATGAGTGCCTTTTCAGGGGATTAGCATCTCTGCTAATTTTCAGACATGCTTTCATATAGTTTCCTCCTCGCTTGTTTTCTCCTGGGAGAGAGGCAAACGTCCTCTCACAATGATATACTTATGCTTTTCTGGACTCAAAGTGCTGAGAGTTAAATTTGAGACACCACTCTAATAATGCAAATATCATCATTTACATATTTTCATCAGGAACCAAAGATGGAACACATACCCAATATACATCAACTGACAACAACCTAACAGAAGTTGCATTGGTTCCCTAGATGAGGATGACAAATCTAATATTGATACCGGAGGTAACAAAAGTGGTCTGTGATCACATGTGGAAATGTGACTAACCTAGTGAAAATATTTCTTAGAGTTCTTGTGAGGTGAGCCTGCATGGCCCATATATAAATGTGCAGTAGTATTTATATGGTGTTCTAATTTAGCTGCCCATGATTCTTGTATATATGAAAACAAAACAAAAAACATGATTTTTGCTTTCTGAAATATAATCAGTCGAATATGATTATTCTCAATATACTCCAATGTCCTCTTTAGGATAGAGAATAAAAGTGGTAAAGGTTTCACCATATTAGAATAAATCATGAATCCTTGGTGAGTAGGGGACATTGAGTCATCCTTTGCCTTACTATTCCTCACCACCCCCAACTCATTAAAAAGGATAACGGCAATGCAAAACCCTGCGTTCCCAAATTTTAGAATTTCCTGGGATTCCCAGAATCATTCCCCATATAGGGACCAAATAACAGAGAACGCCTTTAAATATAATAAAGTTTGACTGTGTTTTGCCATGACCTTGATTCTGAACTAGTTAACATTGCAAAAGACTCAAAACTCAATAGGTAATGAGAACACCCATATGTGGTTTTCTCTTAGCGCAGTGTCAGGCATTAAATATTAGCAAATTGACTATTTCTGATGGATGGCCTGATGTATTAAGTGGCTGCTCATAATTTAGTATTAAACAAATTGCCACTGATAATTTACTTTTTTAACTATCTTCATGTAAACGTTTCTGCAATATATTATTATCTGGAAAAATCACACAGCAATTATCAGAGGACACATTTTTTAAATCAGTATTTGGTACTGAGTTAGGTCAAGGTCAGAGTTAAGGACAGAATCTATAGTCTGTGTTTACTAGGTCCTGTAGTATATGACCTTTAAACTGCTGTTTTGTCATGCCATAGCTATTGCAGAGAAAGTGATCATGTTATATCCAATTTCATTGCTAAAATAAATACAAGGTCATTGCCTCCAGCAGGTGACTGGAAAGAATACAGTGTAATCTTCTTAATTATGACACCAAAACAAAACTAATAATTTTTCTCAAGGCCTTTTGAACATACTTAAAATATAAATACATGAAACAATAGGTTACCAACAGTCAGCTATGATCAATTTAATATGGTCAAGAAGATAAAAGCAGTTTCCTTAAATAAGAGCTACCCTGGGTCTCATCAGTGCAGAGAAAAAAAAAAAAATCAAGGTCATGCTAAACGTGTATGACTTCATGGTGGAAAATTTCAATCCTCCAAACACCTCCCAGAAAAGATAACAAAAGCAAGAAGAACAACAACTGTCAGGTAGACTTCAAAATCTCGTTTAGACCACTGGACAAATATCAAAGAAAAAAGTAGAAATTCCAAATATACTGAGGTACACATTTTTACAAAGTAAGGTTGACAAGGTTGGAGACAAGCAGGGAATGTCTCTTATTATAATGGCATATAGAATTATTACCACACAAGTTTACCTATGGGAAAGTGGGTACCCCAAAATTCTAAAGAGGCAGTTTCATGTGAATTACATCTTAGGGGAAAAAAAAGGTCTGAGAATTGATTTTATCAATAAATAAAACCACATTTTTTATTTGTCTTTGTTTTTCAAAGAAAAAGTGACTATAATATACTCCGCTAAAATTTAAGCAACATAAGGTGAGAAAACAATATCATTAAATGATATTCATTCAATAATATATGCAAACATAAGGATTATACATGTTTGCCCCATTATATGTGTTTCTACTTATTTTAATATATCATTACATTTATATAATATTTATCCATATATAAAATGAGAGCAATCACCTATCACAGAGTTTGCCAGAGCTAAAAAATAATGCTGATAGCATTAATGGACTTCTAATCTATTTAATATTGTTTTGCAAGCAGCTTTAAAAAAACCAAGCAATCTGATCTTTTCTAAATGGCATTATAGTAGGAAAAAGGTCATATGTTCAGGCTGGCAAGCCCATGAGGAAAATAATAGTAAGCTTCCCATTAGACTCTGGTGCTGCTAAATCAATGTAACTGTTAACAGCTGGGTCCTGAGATTAACACAGAAGTGGGAACAGAAAGCAAACACAATTGTAAAAATGGAAGCAAATACTATGCTTATGGACAATCACCATCTGGGAATTGCTTCTTTGAGGAGGAGTTATAAATCAAGGCAGTTTGCCTGTAGAAAGTTCTAATACCTTTCTGTAAAAGTACTTGATTGTGATTTGGAGATTTGTACCTAATTCTCTATACCATTGACATAATCCAACCCAGGAGAATTACCAAAGCACAAATTGCTCATTTGCATTGGCATGACTAATCTTTACTACAGAATATTAGGAAGTGAACAGTGGTATCTTTATGTTCTTTTTGCATATATATCCCTTAATATCGGGAAGAATTTATATTTTTGCCAGGTGTCCTCTTCGACACTTAAAGGAATTAAGGATGAATATCATACTATGTCAGACTGGGCTTGCTTAAAAGTATCAAATATTATGTGTCTTATTTGGGGGAGCTGATAGCGTGGCATCCTGTGACACTATAAAGCTTCCTTTGTTGAACAAACTTAAAAGACTCTAAGCTATTATTTCATATCCTGAAAGAACCAAAGCATAGGTACTAGGAAGAGAGAGTCTCATGGAAACACTGGAACAGTTTACCAAGGGGATATTTATCCACTACTTACAAGTAGTTAATGAGAGGTACTTCGGATACAAGAAATCAGTATCTTAGAGGCTAATAACTTCAAATTGGGGAAATGAGAGGAAGAAGTGAACATTAGCATGCTAACCAGGAGCCCAAAGGAGTGCCTGGAACTAGGATATTGGAGCAATCAAGAGCCAGAAGTCCCCGAAGATATTTGAGCAAGTGAGCAAGTGTTTCTATTGGAGACATCTTCTCAGAATAAGCTATCATACTGGAAATCTTCCCCTCCATGTCTGTCCCTCATCCCTCTCTACCCTGCTCTTCACCCAGAAAACTGACCCTTGTAGATTATAGTTATTAGGATCCCTTGCTGGGATCTGACTTCCAGTTGGATTCAATCATCTGACATAGAAGAGAGGGAAGATGGAGAATGCAGTCAGTATTTTGAACTTCCCCCTTTAAGAGAGCGAGCTGGCTATGTTTTCTGTTAAAGGTAATTACTCCTATCAATGCAGCCCCGTCTATACGATGATCCCCTTTTCTGACTTTTGGTGTTGGTAACTGGAAGTTGTAAGTTGGTAACTTACTGTGATAACTAACCCTGGGCACCCTACTATCCCTTGTGGTCACCAATATCCCACCCACAACATGGTAAAAGATCCTCTTTTGATTTTTTTAAATTATTAAAATTTATTCAAGTATAATTAACCAACAGTGTAATGTTAGTTTCAGTTATACAATATAATGATTCAACAACTCTATACATTATTCAGTTCTCATCATGGTAAGTGTACTCTTTATCTCCTTCACCTACTTCACCTATCTCCCCATTCACCTTTCCTCTTGCAACTACCAGTTTGTTCTCTATATTTAAGAGTCTATTCTTTCTCTTTTTCCTTTGTTTTTTAAATTCTGCATGTGAGTGAAATCATTTGTCTTTCTCTAACTTATTTCACTTAGCATTATATTCTCTAGATCTCTCACTGTTGTTGCAAATGGCAAAATTCATCCTTTTTGTAGCTGAGTAATAGTACACCATATTTCTTTTTTATCCATTTACCTAAGGATGAGTATTTTGGTTGCTTCCATATACTGGCTATTGTAAATAATGCTGCAATAAACATAGAGATGCACATATCTTTTTGAAGTAGTGTTTTCATTTCCTTTGGGTAAACAGTAGTAGAATTATTGGATCAAATGGTAATTCTATTTTTAATTTTTTTTTAAGATTTATTTTATTTATTTGACAGAGAGCGAGAGATCACAAGTAGGCAGAGAGGCAGGCAGGGAGAAAGGGGGAGGCAGGCTCCCTGCTGAGCAGAGAGCCCGATGGGGGGCTCGATCCCAGGACCCTGAAATCATGACCTGAGCCGAAGGCAGAGACTTTATCTCACTGAGCCACCCAGGGACCACTATTTTTAATTTTTTGAGGAATCTCCATACAGTTTTACATAGTGGCTGTACCAGCTTGGATTCTACCAAACATCTGAAGAAGAGTAAATACCTATTCTTCTCAAACTATTCCAAAAAATAGAAGAGGAAGGGTAGATTATGAGGCCCCGTATTACCCTAATAGAAAAACCAGATGAAGACACCACAAGAAAGGAGAACTACAGGCTAGTATCTCTGATGAACATAGATGCAAAAGTCTGCAACAAAGTATTAGCAAACTGAATCCAAAAATACATGAAAAAAATCATTCATCACGATTAAGTGGGCCTTATTCCAGGGATACAAGGATGATTTGACATTCACAAATCAATTGATATATCACATTAACAAGAGAAAAGATAAAAACCATATGAGCATTTCAATAGATGAAGGAAAAAATTTGATAAAGTACCACATCCATTCATGATAAAAACTCCCAACAAAGTAGGTTTAGACGGAACATATCTCAAAATAATAAAGGCCATATACGAAACACTTACAGTGAACATACTCAATGGTGAAAAACTTAGAGCTTTCCATCTGAGATCTGGAACAAGACAAGAATGTCCACTCTCACCACTGTTATTCAAAACTAGTACTGGAAGTCCTAGCCACAGCAATTAGATAAGAAAGAGAAATTAAAAGGCATCCATTGGTAAGGAATAAATAAGATTTTCACTATTTGCAAATGACAGGATACTATGTATAGAAAACCTTAAAAACTCCCCAAAAAGATATTAGAACCGATATACACTAATAATGTATACACTAATAGTGATATACACTAATAGTGAAGTAACAGAAAGAGAAATTAAGAAAATAGTCCCATTTACAATTGTACCAAGAAGGATAAAATATCTAGGCATAAACTTTACCAAATAGGTAAAAGACCTATACTCTGAAAACTGTAAAACATTTATGAAAGAAATTGAAGATGATACAAACCAATAGAAAGATATTCCATGCTCATTGATTGGGAAAACAAATGTTGTTAAAATTTCCATATTATTCAAAGTAATCTTCAGTTTTAATAAAATCCCTGTCAAAATAGCAGCAGCATTCTTCACAGAACCAGCAATCTTCCCCTTTTTAAAACCTTCCACTACTTTGTAACTTCAGAAAGCCATCCGTCCCTGTGGCAACCCTACCTGTGTAGTGCTTTAGATAGAAAAGAAACACATGAAGATATAGAAATAAATTTGCCTGGGAGTTAAGAAATGTAGGCTCATGGGGTGCCTTGGTGGCTCAGTGGGTTAAAGGCTCTGCCTTTGGCTCAGGTCATGATCTCAGGGTCCTGGGATCGAGCCCCGCATTGGGCTCTCTGCTCAGCAGGGAGCCTGTTTCCTCCTTTCTCTCTGCCTGCCTCTCTGCCCACTTGTGATCTTTCTCTCTGTCAAATAAATAAATAAAATCTTAAAAAAAAGAGAAAGAAATGTAGGCTCAAGAGATCAGTCACTAATAACTTTACGAACCTAAGAAAGTCATTTACCTTCTCTAGGCATCTTTTCATTTTAAAAAAGAAAATTTGGACTTCTGGACTCTAAGGTTTATTTCTGCATCTAAAATTTATCTTTCCATTATTCTAGACACAGAAGTAATATATGATCATAAGAAAATCGGTATCTGTTATATCACACCCTTCTTGTATCTTGGGGTACACTATTGCTTTATCAATATCCATCCCCTTTTCCTTACAGAATCCCCCAAAGAGTTGGGGTGGCAATATGGGCAGCATAATAAAAAATGTTATTTATACTTTTTGGAAGAATGGGGCAGCCAAATGGTTCATTACTGGTCAATGAGGTAAAAGTCAAAGTTACTGAGTGGGGTTTCTGGAAACATAAGAGGATGTCCCAAATGGGGTTGTGTTTTCTGCCATTTGGCTTTTCTCTTCTTGCCTGAAATATGGACTTGATGGCTGGGGTAGGGAAGCCTTCACAACAGTGACAACAGCAGTTACATCGTGTGGCAAACGGAGGGTGGGAGTGGATAACATCACGGAAGTGGCACCCTAGACCTGAATGGCCTATCTTTCAATTTATCACCTGGTAGACCTAATTTAATGCACTCTTTTATGATTTTTTGTAACATAAAGTTGTCTATGTCCCTTTAACTCATAGCAAAACTTTTATCATTAAGTTACACACACACACACACACACACACAGACACTTCACACTCCTTATAACTCTAAGGTCAGAACTCTATTCTGATGTTCCAATAAGCCCTCCTTCCCCTTCCTTATCTTGTATTAAACCCAATCCTCAAAATTTACCAGATGTGTTAAATTTGTTAAATTTGTGCTAAAACCACAAAGGGTTTTAATTTCTAATTCTGAAAGTCATAGATAACTTGTTTTAATTCATGAGATTTACTTAATCTACAACTTGTTCATTTATAGGTAAATACCCAAGAGAAACTCTTGCACAGGAATGTGTGTAAAGAAAAATATTCACAGCTGCATGGCTTTTAACAGCAAAAAGAAGTGGCAACAGTATGCATACATTATGAAATATTATACTGCATTGAAAATGAGTGCTTTGCAGCAACATGCAACTATATGGATGAATATGTCAACAAAACAGTGAGTAAAGGAAGCATATCCTATAAAATAACATACAGCTTATTAACCTCCTCATTAAGTTAAAAAAAATGAAAACGGAACAATATGTTTTGAAAATGGACTGTTGAGATACACTTTTGTTTTTACAGCTGTTTTTTAAAGGCAGAGCTGAAAAATACAGAATTCAATGTTGAGTGTCAATTTTCTAGTTTACAGTTATTAAGTAAATATACCCACATATACGTACATGTAAACAGACCAAGTGCCTTCTATAGAAACCAAATGCCTTCTACAGAAATTAGGAAGTTGACATTCCACTTTCAGTTACAGATACCTATGTACATGCACAACTTAAACATGGTATAAGTCCGATGTCTAGCTCCTAAATATTTTTTAGGCTCACTTTTTTAAAAGTAATCAAACCTCTTCAGAATTCAGGCAGATTTTCCTTTTCATTCCCCATAATTATCAGCTTAGGAAAATATGTATCAATAAAGTATGCCACTCCTTTTACAACTCTGCCATTCAAGCTCCTTCAGTTACCTTCCAGGCTCTTTTGAGTTGCTAGGATCTTAATGGGAGAAACATCAACCTCCCCAAGGGGTCTAAGCACTATTTCATGTGGTTGAACAGCACAAGACATGAAACCTTTCAATAACAATCTCCTAAATTCAGCTTCTTTTAGCCCAGCACTGAAAGTTCCTCACGATCAGGTCTCGGTCAACTTTTCTAACTTTCTAACTTTCTCTCACTCAGTCCTTCCCCAGAAACTTCACTACAGCCAAACTCCTACTTCTCCCGAAATAACCCAAGGACTTTCTTGCATCAGTGTTCCTCCCAAGGAGTATTTTTGTTCACTATATTCTACATGCATGGGAGGCTCTTCTTTCTACAGATTTAAATTCTTCAAATTTTCATTCTTCAAAATTCAGCTGAATTTTTATTACTTCCTTGGTGATATTTCCTTAGAACTGCTGTAACACTTTTCTTTTCTTTTCTTTTCTTTTCTTTTCTTTTCTTTTCTTTTCTTTTCTTTTTTCTTTCCTTTCCCCTTTCCTTTCCCCTTTCCTTTCCTTTTTCCTTTCCTTTTCCTTTTCCTTTTCCTTTTCCTTCCCTCCTTCCTTCCTTCCTTCCTTCCTTCCTTCCTTCCTTCCTTCCTTCCTTCCTTCCTTCCTTCCTTCCTTCCTTCCTTCTTTTCTTTCTTTCAACAATTTTCACTAGTAAAATCACTTGCTAACACATCTGTACCATATCTTCTGCTCCCATCTCACTAGCTACCATCATATGCCAGGACTTATCCCAGGGTATGGCACATGAGAGAGATTCAGTGGAGAGTTTCTGATTGCCTGGATTCCAAAATGTCTTCAACTACTCTTTTCAACTACTATGTTGGGATTTTCTTTAAAGTGTATAATTTTATTTTTCTCTCTATCTATCACATACTTACTTCTCTGACCTTGCCAAGTTCATTGCTCATAAAAAGTACTCCATAAAAATTACTGATTTACTTTAAAAAGATAAGAACATTAAATTTGTGATTAAGAATTACCTCAACATATTAATTGCTTTGCTTTAAAAATACACAAAAAAACCAAGTGACTTCTATAGAAATTAGGGAGTTGACATTTATCTTCTGGGTAAGATCACCTAAGATTCAGAATCAAAAGTTAGAGAGAAAAACAAACAATAACAACAAAAACTCAACACTCTGGGAAATAAACTGAGTGTTACAGAAGAAAGGGGAGTAAGGGGATAGGGTAACTAGGTGATGGGTATTAAGGAGGGCACATGTTATGATGACCACTGGGTGTCACCTGAAATTAATGAATCATTGAACACTGCATCAAAAATTGATGATGTACTATATGCTGGCTAATCGAACATAATAATAACAAAAACCTCAACACTCTTCATGAATAAATTTACCAAAATATTCCAAAGTTTTTGAGAAAAATGCTACTTTCACTAGTCAGATGGCATGGAATGCCACTATTAATTTATAATACTATTATATTATTTCCCAAACTGCATTTGAGGATTTTTTTTCCTTAATAAATCTGAACATATTCTCAGCATACATATTTTCACTTTCTTTATTGTTGTCAATGTTGCAAATTTATGTTAAATACAGACAGACGTGTCCTACAATATTTTAGGTCTTCATTAATAGACACATTTATTTAGATTAAACCAATAACTCAACAGAAGAATAATTTCTACTACTACTGTCTACCCTGAAAAATATTTTCATACTATACATATATGTATGTGTGTGTGTGTGTGTATATGTTTGTGTGTGTATATATATATATATATAAACACAGATACACACACATGTTGGGCTTATGTGTTATTCGTATAAAATTATCTGCAACATCACTAATGATAAAACATGTTTTCAATCAAGGACTCATTTCTTATAATTTTCATTAACAGTACTGGGTGTTTAGTATGTGAACATAATGAAATCAGGGAAGATGACATTGATGTTTTATTACAAATATCGAACATATAATGCTCATCACACAATGAGTAATTAACAGCAGATGAGTGGTGGTTTGTGATTTTCTTGCTAAAACTTTAAAGATTTTTTTTTTTTATTTGACAGAGAGAAACACAGGGAGACAGGGAACACAAGCAGAGGGAATGGTAGCAGGAGAAGCAGGCTCCCTGCTGAGCAAAGAGCCCGATGTGGGGCTCGATCCCAGGACGCTGGGATCATGACCTGAGCCGAAGGCAGACGCCTAACGACTGAGCCACCCAGGCACCCCTTCTTGCTAAAACTTTAAATGTGTCCCTTGTTGCAGGGAATACTATGAAGTCATCACCATAAATTCAATTGCAGAGGTGTATGTTCACAATTAACATCTTGCATCGTCTTACCTTATTCTTTCACAATAAAGCACTTACTTATATAATTTATATTCACAAAATACTAATTAGCTCCATCTGTGTGGCATCTTATTTAATACTAAGAAATCCAATTATGGGATCATTTGATAAATTAAAAAATCATGCATTAAATCCTTGGAGATAAATGGTGTGAGTGCATGAAATAATTATAGGTTATTTTCTGGCAACATACTAGTAATCATATCAAGATATCAAATAATCCCTTCAAGTATTACAGAGCAATTTAGTAATATTAGCTGAGGAGATAGGAGAAGATATTTCCTATAAAGATGGTAGTGATGGAAAGAAAGAATGAGGAGAAGGAAGAGTTAGAGGAGAGAATAATCTAACCCCCTGTGTGTGAGAGAAAATAAACCACTAACTACTGAAAAGGCTAAGTAATGGAGCAGGGAGAGATGAAATGTTTGAACCATTTGAATCATTTTGTGTTGTACAGTTTAAAATGAATTACAAAGATTATAAGTAAAATGAATTGTAATTACCGTGATTCTGGACTAAGAAAGTAATGTGATTGATTTGTATTGTTTCTAACTGTTTCTAATGACAGGGAGGTATGACATGGAATCATGTCAGGAGAGAAAGGAGGCTAGCTGATTAGCTAGGAGGCTTTATCTATAATTTAAATATGAAATAACGACAACCTGACACAGACAGATGTTTGGGAATGGCAGAAGAAGGAACACACACACAAAGCATATGACAAACCAAGATTTAGAACTTGATGATGTGGAAACAAAAATGAGTGAATGGTATTGTAATTCTGTGGGAATAAGAAAGTAGATACCAGGTGTTTACTTTCCTGAGGCTAGACAAGCAAGATTCTCCCATTCCTTCTAACCTGAAGAAGGGCTTCATCTCTCCCTGCAGTTAATTCTGCGTAACTGCTTGAAAAGGCAAACTTGTTTAGATGAAATATGATGACCACTCACAGAAAGCTGCCCGTTCTCTTCATGGAGGAGCAAAAATTTTAACAGGATTTGTCCCTGAGGACAGTTCAGAGGTGCTTAATATCTGCTCTCCACAGGAACTCCGAGAAAGTTTTGTTATGTGTCTAACGATAGGGGGAAAAACACAATTCTCCAGTCACCTGGTAAACTAAAGGAAAAGGAAAATATTAAACTTCAGCGCAGAGAAAAGGGAAGTGTAATCTGAATTCACAAAACAACAACAACAAAAACCTAGCCATGTCTATGCCTCTACTACAGAAGGCATATTCTCCTGCCCTGCTGTGCTTCACAGGAGAGGGATAAACGGCTTTAGCGTCCCAACGTTGGCTGTGAGTTGACTTCTACACAGCCAGCTGACACTGGTCGGCTCTGTATTTCTTAAAATGTCTTCTTCCGAAGGTGGTTTTTACCGCTGCTTGTTTCCAAGATACCAAGAGCTGAACATATTGCAATTTTCTACCCTTAAATGTCAAAACAAAATAAACAAACAAAAACACCCAGTGGCTGTCCCCAGAATGTACTTCACTGCCCTGTCTTTAAGTGTGTGTGTGTGTGTGTGTGTGTGTGTGTGTGAGAGAGAGAGAGAGAGAGAGAGAGAGAGAGACCAGTGGTCTAAAACCCATGTTTTAGTTGATTAAAAACATTTTAAAAATTACACAGTTTTCTGTGTTTAGGGTTAATGTTTAAGCCTCATAGCTGTTCCACTGAGAAAAAACCCTTTTGCCTTTTCCTAAAATATCTGAGTATTTATGTGTTCTCCAAAATCCATTCAGCCTTTCCTTTTACATAACCCTAGTTTCTCCTGCAAATTAGCTTGCAACATCCAAGTGCTTTATTAGATTTGACCAAGTTGTAGATTTCGATAACATCACCTGTAAAGAAAAAATTATTGTCTTATTGCATTGATTTGTGTTGGAAAATGTGATATTTCTAAGATATGGATCTGTATATCAAATGTATGTTTCAACTAAACTGTTCTTATTTTTACTTGTGTTTATTGACACGTTTTTAAAAAACTTTATAAGTAAAACAAAGTGCAAAAATGCTGATAAAGAACATAAGTCATCCTGAAGTCTGTTAGATAAACTAGGAAAACACTTTGAATTCAAGTATTAATCCATAAAAGTTTTGATTACTTAACATTGATGAAACTACCTGGATTGAAATTATGGTACAGTATATAATGACATTGTTTCTAAGTCATTTAAAGTACGAGGGAGTATTTCACATCCCTATGCATCTAATCTTTGGCTCTGAGAACAAATCTCATTTTGCTAAAATGCTGTGAAGGTAGTTCTTGATTACCTTCCATTTTCAAAATTTCAGGGCATTTTCTGAAGGAGAACATTCTGTCTTTGGCCTTTAAATCCTGTACTATAGTGAAAAGAAGTCACATTTGGGAGTGAGACAGTTCTTCCTGCTGGGTTTCCCACTAGCTGTTTTAAGTTGGGGAGGCCACTTAATCTCTGTCTGTATTGTCCTCTACAAAAAAGAGTGGATAAAACCTGGACAACCACTACAGAGAGTAAGTGAGATAACGAATGCAAAGCCTTTAGGAGAAGAATACAGATACTCAAAGAATGGTAAATATTTAAAAACAAAAACAAACGGGCACCTGGGTGGCTCAGTTGTTAAGCGTCTGCCTTCAGCTCGGGTCATGATTCCAGGGTCCTGGGATCGAGCCCCGCATCGGCCTCCTTGCTCTGTGGGAAGCCTGCTTCTCCCGCTACCATTCCCTCTGCTTGTGTTCCCTCTCTCGCTGTGTTTCTCTCTGTCAAATAAATAAGATCTTAAAAAAAAAAAAATTCTACCTATTCTCACTATGTCAAAATTAAATAATATCATACAATTTAATTTTAGATGTGATTTTAGTCAGTTTCCCATTTTCTGCTGTGAGTGCTAATGAGTTTTAGGCTTTATATTCTTATCTTTCATTTTTATTTTTTTTTTAAGATTTTGTTTATTTGAGTGAGAGAGAGAGAGCGCGGACATCAGTGGGGCTTGGGGTGTGAGAGGGAAGGGGCAGAGGGAGAAGGAGAAGCAGACTCCCAGCTGAGCCCCACTTGGGGCTGGAATGGGGTGGGGTGAGCCCCACCCCAGGCAATTCCCAGGACCCTGGGACATTGAGCAAAAGGAAGAACCTCAACCAACTGAGTCACCCAGGTGCCCCTGGACTTTTTCGTATTCAAAATTTTGATTGTCCATGTCAAGAGTCATTTAGGTCTTTGTCTTTCCTTTCTCTCTGTCAGGATGTCTGCTTTTCATTTCAGTGCTAACTTGAAGCAATACAGAAGTATTTATTTTTTAAAAATATTCAAGACACTCTTACCTTGTAATTCTTATGAATTTGTTAAAATGACTTACATTAGTTAACTTTGTGTAATATAAGTGGTTAACAGCTAATTTATATAGACATTTAATTATTAATTTTAACTCATTAGGAATGAAGACAATTGCACATTTCTCTATTGAACATTTTGTGATTTGTATCAATTTAATATCTTTCATGAATTATTAAATTCATGCTTTATTACCATTCTGCAGCTTTTAAAAACAAATTTGGCCTAGGGACAATAAAGGAGAAAGAAAGAAAGGCAGAACTGAGGAAAACAGTCCAGTACAATGGGAGAGAAAAGGCTAAATTAGAAATAAAAGGAGAGGAAAACCCCCCAAAAGCTTTAAAATACATTAATGTAATATTTAATATAATGTAATATAATATATTATATATAATCTGAAAAGAGGAGAAAGGAATACAGGATTCAGAGAAAAAATGGAAACAGAAAATACTATACTAGGGGAAAATATTTATTATACAAAATAATAATGGCCAGAAATTAATAAGAAATTATTATGAGCTAACTAATCTAAGAGCTTTAAATACAATATTTTAACTGTCAAATAATATTAAGAGGTAGGGATTATAATTATCTTTCTTTTTCACAGTCAGCAAAAGTGATGTTTAAAAGAGATTAATTGGCTTCCTAGGGATCATAGAGTTTATAAGAAATTATGGCAATTATATTATCAAGATTTTGTCCCTACAGCCACATGTCAGTTATGTATTATTACATAACAAGTCACTCTAAAACTTACTGTCTTAAAATACAATAGTCATTTACTTTCCTCAGGTGGGAACTAACAAGAATGGTGAATCTCCGATGTTTGCAGCTTCACATAGGATTTTTCAACTGGAGTAGATAATCCACTTCTAAGATGTCTCATTCGCATGGTTTACAAATTGGTGCTGGTTGTTTATTAAAACTTCAGCTGATGCTGATGGCTGGGGAGGGAGAACTCTTAAATCTTTTCTGGAGAGAGTGTGAGAACATGAATTTCATGAAAGATAAGGAAAAGAAGGCACAATCACTAAGTTGATCTCAGTGGACTGTGAAAACTGTTAGAATTGAGAAAATGGAGTGCTCTGGAAGGCTATGCGGTGGTGGCTTGACAACAGGATGTTTGGAGCTGGGATTCTGGAGGAGATGTAGAATCGGTGATGAAAATGACTGTGTGAAGACCAGTGAGCGATTGTGGTAGAGTGGAGATCACTGGTGGGGGTGAATTCAAGATGCTAGAAGAGTCATCTTTTTGGATATTGAAATCCACAAGAAAATAATAGGGGTAGTTGCGGACACAGTGACAGGGAGCATGCAGTTGAGACCTTCAAAGGAACAAAGAAAACTAATTTGCATGGGTCGGAGAGGTAGTGGGGTCAACTGAGGTCAGGAATGGTAGTTAATGCATAGTTAAGACATCAAAGCTGAGTATTTTAAGAGGAAGAACAGGAGAATGGGTTGTAAGCAACAATATAAATGAGAATCAAACTAGATGTGAGTCCAAAATTATACTTTCTTTTGTGTGTGTGTGTGTGTGTGTGTGTGTGTGTGTGTGTGTGTGTGTACACATACACTTTTTACCTCTAGGCATAAATAAGACCAAATACACAAAAAAATTTCCAATAGGATAATTAAATGAGTATAGAGGGCAAAACTCCGATATTCTTTATCAGAGAATATTCTCTGATAGAGAATTGTCTATTCTCTATTTTATAGTTCAGGAAATTTTAATTACAAAGAGCATAGACAACAAAGACATCCCCAATGATATCACTTATCCTTTATAATTTGCTGATCTGTTCTCCATTAATGAGATTGTTTTAGTCAATATTGTGTTTCCAGGTAGCAAGGTGTAGCTGCTTGTGCTTCTTTCTCTTCTTTTCTCATTTTTTGTGACTAGCCTGATAAAATTGTAATTTTTATGTGCTTTGCTGAAGATTAAAATGCTCAGGAAACATACATTTTTCAAACTAGCTGGATTCCTTTCTTGAGTGAAGCTAAAATGGAAGTGGTGTCCCAGTGTTAGAGAAACCTGAAGGTAAATTCTTCACTTCCTACACACAGGGTGCATTCAGTAGAGCTGATTTAATAGAAGGTACCAGGTTATAGCTCAGAGTGCTTTCCATTTCTCTGGAGAAAATAAAAAGAAATGAATTTTAAGTTACTTATGAGGGATTTATAGAATTTGAACCTTGTGACACAAGGTAATGATTTATGGAGAAAGTGGTAAAATTTTCATTTTTGTGTAGGTATAATGAGGTTATAGGTTCCTAACTATTGGTAACATCCCTGGAGAGACACTTAGAGTCTGTCCCATAGGACATCTTTCCTAGCACTACTTCAATCCAAAAGGCTTGCCCAGTACTGGCACAAATATCCCTGAGTAGCCTTTTGAAATGAAACACAGACTATTATTATTTGCGCATTGCATAAAGTGTTGTCAGTAGGAATTTGGAGAAAAAGTGGAAATGAAGATCTCTAAAAAATAGAAGATAGAAATAAAAGTAGATACAAGCATGAGGGAAAGAGTTAATATTTTCCCAAGAATAAATCAAATGGAGTTAAAATCATCAGTACCCTTAGTATGGTATTTGGCCATATTTGGTATTTGGCCAGTATCTGAACAATAATGAAGAGTATGGATGAATTTAAAATAACTAATTTTGTCAGATTTTGGCACTCGCGGATTCTATTGCTAATGGCTCATTTTTTTGAGTGCTGACTATGTGGCAGACGTGCCAAGCATTTTATTTGTTTATTTTTAAAGACTTTATTTATTTTGAAAGAGAGAAAGAGTGAGTTGGCGGGAGGGGAGCAGGGGGAGGGGAAGAGAGTCATAAGCACACTCCACATTGAGCACAGAGACTGACGCAGGGTTTGATCCTAACACCTGAGATCATGACAGGAGCAGAAATCAGAAGTCAGACACTTAACCGACTGAGCCACCCGGATGCCCCTGTGCTAAGCATTTTGTAGACAGTGTTTATGAATCTTGTAACAACCCAGTGGAGCGGGTATCATGGCATGTTTTGAAACATTGAAAAGGAAAATACAAAGTAATCATAATGAAGTTCTATTTTCATAATATATCACATCTATGTTCTAAAAAATATGGTAATTTTCAAAAAGAGCAACAGACTATTAAAGACTATTGCAATAGATTGTTATTTCTTTTAAAATGGCACCTACTACATTATCTTTATGTTAAGACTAATGCAAGAGAGTCCAAAGTCAAAGCTAATTAAAAAATCTACTTTATTACAATAAGAATAACATTTATTCTATTTTTGGCAATAAGAAAATATCTAGCTAATTTGAGATATAGTTAACATTAAAAATTTATAAAGTATACAGTTATAATTTTTGTATATGTATTTTGTATATGTATTACATATATGTATATAATTTTTGATTTATGTATTACAAAAATTTATTAGTTTGGAAAAATCAAAAAAGCTAGGTAGTCAATGACCAAAGCTTCAATATTATTAATGTATTTTTACTCTTCTGATTATCTCTCTTTTTTTTTTAAAGATTATTTATTTATTTATTTGGCAGAGAGAGAGAGAGAGAGAGAGATAACAAGTGGGCAGAGAGGCAGGCAGAGAGAGAGAGGGGGAAGCAGGTTCCCTGCTGAGCAGAGAGCCCGATGTGGGGCTTGATCTCAGGACCCTGAGAACATGACCTGAGCTGAAGGCAGAGGCTTTAACCCACTGAGCCACCCAGGAGCCCCTGATTATCTTTTTTTTATTAACATATAATGTATTATTTGTTTCAGGGGTACAGGTCTGTGAATCATCAGTCTGACACAATTCACAGGGCTCATCATAGCATATACCCTCCCCAATGTCCATACCCAGCCACCCTATCCCTCCCCTCACCCTCACCCTCAGCAACCCTTGGTTTGTTTTCTGAGATTAAGAGTCTCTTCTGGTTTGTCTCTCTCCCGGTTCCATCTTGTTTCATTTATCCCCCCCTTCTCCCCATAAACCCCCTGCCCTGCCTCTCAAATTCCTCATTTCTTCTGATTATCTCTTACGGAACAGAATTAGTCAATAATAGGGATACTTAACTTTTAAAAGTTTTTTAAACTTGATTCTTTTTTTTTCTTTTTTCTAATTTTCTCTAAAAAACAGTCATCCCAAAGTACAGTAATTTTGAGTAAAATGATATATAAAAAAAGGACTTTTTGTGAAATAGGCATCAACAAAAACAACTAGAAATATCTATCAATAAGGTAATATTGTATTTGGGCGCCTGGGTGGCTCAGTGGGTTAAAGTCTCTGCCTTCAGCTCAGGTCATGATCATCAGGGTCCTGAGATCGAGCCCCGCATCGGGCTCTCTGCTCAGCAGGGAGCCTGCTTCCCCCTCTCTCTCTGCTGCCAGTCTGTCTACTTGTGATCTCTGTCTCTGTGTCAAATAAATAAATAAAATCTTTAAAAAAAAAAGATAATATTGTATTTGGATATTCTAGAATATCCTATTCTAGAAAAGGATATTATTAATGACAAGGACTAAATAAAAAAAAAAACCATACAGATCTGGGAGACATAAAAGAATAGATTAGTCATTCATAATGATTTTGGGAGATGGAGTATGAATTTAAAATCTGCAATGATAATAAAGGGGTATTATATGAGACTTTGGTAACCTGGAATCTAATAATCAAAATTCCCAATGATATTTTCTTTTAACATTCTTTAAAGAAGAGTCAATTCAAATAGATATGCCAAAAAAAGAAGAAATAAACTCACCCAAAAACAAAATTAGTAATTATAAGAGAGTTGTTTTCCTCTTTCACACCATGTTTAAGGAAAAACAATTCACAGCAAATCATATACTGACACGTTTTCCAGACTGTATATTTCAGATTTGAGGTCTGTTCCCCAGACACCCCAGAACTCAAAATATAGTTCTTGCTTGCTAGGAAAATCAATTATACTGAAGATTCTATCATTTGTACATTATATCTGGATTTCCTGAATTATTCCACGAATGCTTTCAAAAAAGACTTTAAACTTCAGTTTTCTCTATATTTACAAATATTTAACATACATATATAAAGACATGACTATAAGAATGTATAGATAGCACTGGAGTGCAATATGCTGTATGGCTTCTGTGAATGTCAGTGGAGAAGGCTCCTTATGGCACAGATCTGCTCATTCCCACAGTTTTATTTCATGTTGGCAGTAGATTAGTCAGAGTCTTAGGGTTTGTCCAATCAGCTGTCACTAAGTCCAGCACACATAGCCAGTGATGAATTCATTACCTAAACCCAACAGACTACTTGAGATGCTACAGATGTTCTTCTTAGCTCAAACATCTGTTGCTCAAGACAGAGAGAAAATTCTACATTTTATCATACCTGTGTTACTTGCTACATTTATTTCATATGAGAAGCTGAATTCACCACTGAGTTTTGATATAGGCCTAGATACAGAGGTCACCAATTACAGCATAATAATAATGAAATAGTAATCATTTATTCATAAGCTAGTAAAAAAGAAATGACTATGTATTAACAAGAGCTCCAAAAGAAAAGCACTTTATTCAACTTCCATTTGCCATGGCAAGTAATAGAATACGTTTCATTAACTGGTTTGTACCGAATAATTTTGGAATATTATATCCATAATCGTTCTAAAGAACATCTAACACATTGGGGCGTCATATTAGGCTCCCAGGAGCACTGACCAGGTCTTTGAAGGACTGGGTGGGAAGGAAACCTTAATTTGCTTAAAAATACTTTCTTTAAAGATAATGAAAAGGCAAATTTCATTCTGGTTCCTGACAGATAACCAAAATTCTAAATTTATAATGTTTGAATAAGGACATTTTATTATTTCAAAGAATATGTTTTCCTAACGTCCTCCATTCATATTTATGGTATGTATGTGACAAATGCATCACATTATGTTTTTAATTCAGAACACAACTTTGAAACCTGAGTGTATCAAAGAGAATAATAATTTCCAGTTGAGATATGCTCTCAGTAGAGAAGAAAAATGGCTTGGAATCTTCTTTGGTTAGGTTGATAAAAAAAATAAAAGGTAATGTCAGGTGCACAGTTATCTACTGATGTGTAACAAATCACCCTCAAAGTAATAAATATTTATTATCTCACACAATTCTGAGAATCAGGGCGTAGCTTAGCTGGGTGCCTATGGCTCAGAATCTCTCATTAGAAGGTCGGTCTGGAAGGAAGCCAGGGATTCATCAGTTGACGAGAAGGAGGCTCTCCTTTCAGCTATTCTACTGTCTCTTAACGGGAGACCTGAGTATCTTTCCACAGGGCAGCTCACACATGGCAGCTGGCTCCCCGCCTCTCCTGGCCCAAGTGATCCCACAAAGATGGGGAGTGGGGAGGACGAGAAGGAGAACACAAGATAGAAAGTGTACTACTACCATATTTTATTGGTAAAGGAACAATCCTGGTACAGTGTGAGAAGGGATTACATAGGGTGTGAATACCAGGAGGCAAGATGATCAGCAGGGGCTGGCTACTACCCTAGATGAACAAATAACATGCTGACATATCCAATTTTGATCACCTAGAAGAAGTGCCAGGCTGGGCTCAAACTGGAAAGAAGAGTTAAGTGAGATGCAATGAGCTAAGTTGTGTTTCTCCTTTCCCCCCTCCCAAATTCATAATGTGATTATATTTGGAGATGGAGCCTCTAGGGGGCAATTAGGTTTAGATGAGGTCACGAGGGTGGGATCCTCATGATGGGATTAGTCATGAGACTTCTTTGTTAGAAAAGACCAGAGAGCTGCTCTCCACCAAGTGATGACCCAGTGAGACAATAACCTTCTGCAAGCCAGGGAGAGAACTTTCATCAGCAATCAAATCGGCTGACACCTTGATCTTGGACTCCCTACTTTTCAGAACTGGGAGAAATAAATATCTGTTGTTTAAGCCACCCAATCTGTGGTAATTTTTTATGGAAGCCTGAGCTAAGACACTAGATAATAAAGTCCCAGATGTTGAAATACAATGGTCAAGTCCCTGAAGAGCTTCTGAGGCTTGGATTTAGACATACCTGAGTTTGGTCTCAGCTCTGCCATGGGCAGTGGTGACATTAACAACTCAGAGCTCTAGCTCCCTCATTCTAAAATTGGGATTAGCAATTTAGAGTTGGTGAAGATTAAATGAGCCCATGTGCACATGAGAGTTCCTTACATATAGAAAGCACAATTACTAAGTAAAGGACCAAGTAGAAAGAGGCACATTCCCTTTAATTTGGCATATAATAGTGGCTAATATATTTCTCCCAGCCCTACCTACAGGAAGAATATGCATTTAAATCAGGTCTCTCTTCATAGCAACCACTGAAAATCATTATGCACAGCTATCAAATGTCTAATACGACAGCAATTGCATGAAAGAATTTTGTAATGTTCTAAATACTCCTCAGGTTCCATGAACATCTTTTATCAGAAAGTCTGTGACTCTTCAGCAGAACTAGAAGATAGCTTTCAACTGATAATCTGTGTGTATTCTCATCGCATACCTATATTTTTAACAGTGCACTATCTCCATTTAATACATTATTTAATATTTTCAACTGCCATCACAATTTCACTGGAAGATCACAAAGAAATACTTTTCTTATGAGTTTAAATGTGGCTTTTCCTTCAGAAAAGTGGCAGGTAAGGGAGGGAGGAGAGAGCAACAAAAAGGGAAGCCTGAATATATCTTTTTTTTTCCTGAACTAAATTATTATAATCATAGATAATTCAAATCAATCCCTCTCTAGCACAATCCTATATGGATATCAGAATGACTGTAGTGCATATTTGATAAAATGAAGTTTTGGATAAGAAAAATATACCATCAGGGAAATGTCACAAGTCAAATGATACCTCAGTCATCAAATTAAATACATAGAGTGATTTAATATCTTCTAATAAATGTCTTCCTCTAACAAAAGAAAAAAACTGACAATAAGTTAAAATAGGAAATATGGTAAAGATGTTATCTTTTGCTTTCCTAGGGGGAAGTGAGTCAAATTCAAATCCCCCCTTGTATTTAAAGAGTTCTGTTTTGTTCCAAGAAGTTACTCTACGTCCCCCATGCCATTATAAAGGTAAAATGGCTCACAGAGACATGGAAGATCCTCCCCAGGGTTAAATTGTAGCAGCATTTTTAAATGTATTCCTCATGATTTCATTTGATAGAACAGCAAGTAGGGAGTACTTTTCACAAAGACTTCTTGGAAGTAGTGGTATTAAAAGAGATTTAAAGGAAAGGTAAAAAGAAAAATCAAACGTTAATATTTGATGTCATAATATATATTGACAAAGAATCGGCATCACTTTGAGATAGATGTTGAGAATCTTTCAAATAATTAAGGCAGGATAATAAACCATAGAGCTCAAGCATCACTAAAGATCCGTGTCTGCCAGAAATCAAACATTAGTTTTGGTTTCTCTTCACTGAACATGATACTTGAGGAAATCAAGCTTACCCTCAAATATTTCTTTTATAGTAACAAGTTCAGATAAAATGTAGAACTCCCAGGACAGGATAATGGTACCTATAACAGTGCTTGGCACAGAGAAGACAATCCATAAATATTTGTTGACTGAGTGACATAAGAAAGAATGAACCTAACTAAATTATCTCACTTTAGAGTCCCAGAAAGTCTGCTTAATATTTATATCTAAATTAATTTCGTAGCCATTCCCACCTTTAAGACCAGATAAAGTTAGGGCCCCTCTTCCATCCACAATGTTAGCAAATATGTCACATGCATTTTCAAGTCAGTCTGGCCTATTTCTGTGGCCCTGTGACTCCTTGCTCTTCCCAGATGGCAGAGAGCTGCTGCCCCATTGCCGGACCAGATTCATTTGCTGCCGTGCTTTGCTCTGCTCCGCTGCCTCGAGCTTCCATTACACACAGCCGACCTCTGTGCTACTCTGGACTCCCATGTTTGCCCCAAACTTCTTGCTTGTCAACTAACTTAGACGTGTGCCCACATCCTTGCACGTCTGTGCCTGGTGCTGTAGTTGTTTCTGCGAAGTGGGAATACAGGACTCTCCTCTGTGTTCTGCCCTGGTGGGATTCTCATAGCACAGGCAACCGGGTCTCATTTAGCCCTCCATTTTAGAAAGAATAAACCCCCAAATCTTTCCATTATCTACAAGACTCTGTGATTTGAATAACGCCAGATATCTTTCCAACGTCATTTTTTCCTCTTCTCTCACTCTACTCCAGCCTTACCAATCAGCTTTGCACTCACTGTCCCTTCCTCCTAGACTACCGGCCTTCCAGATATTTGTGCAACTAATTCTTGCATTTCCTTGAGTTCTCTGCCTGAATGTCATATTTTCAGAGATGCATCTAAGAACTGTTCCATCTTAAATAGATCTGCTTGACACAGGTCACTGTGTTCTCTTCTCTTGCTTTTGATTTCTTAATACGGTTTGTGCTACTTAGCATTATCTTTCGAACTGCTTTATTTTGTTTTCTGTTTTCCGGGGAAAAATAGATCACCATGAGGGCAATACTTTGTGTTATTATCAGTATTTTCCGACTACATCACTGGGTATAAAAACAAATAAACAGATAGATGGGGTAGATACGTAGGTGATAGATTAATGCTAATAAAGCATTCTAATCTCATTCAAATAAGTGGGTGCAAATTGATCCTGTCCATATTGGGGAGGAAGTATTATACCTAATTGCATATACAATACTTCCCCAAATCTTCCCGAAAAATCTTTCCCCTGAGAGTTGTACATTGCTCAAAACTGCCTTAAAACAGCCTTTTACATACTTAAAACTGAAGACCATTTCTCTTGAGATAAATTTAAGACGCTGGATATATATTTTTTCTTTTATCACGGACATAAAGGGTGATGCCATATACCCGAAAATTAAGCTCTTCTTTATCTGGAATACTTAGAATCGAAAGCGTGAATTCCAGATCCCTGGAATCATGTGTCTGTCTACTATGGCTAGGGCTGCAGTGAAGCTCTAGATCTGGATTTATTAATTAACGATCGCTCATCAGATACTTCTCAGCAATAGGCAACAAGGGAAGAGAAGAAGACAAGGGAATGTTCATTTTAAGAAAACCCTTCCCAATGGATTCTGTTTGAATTCTGGCTGTTTTTCAGTAACATCATAACTGCAAATGCATTATTTTTTTTCCTTGTAATGACCAAAAATTCTCATGGATCATATTGAATTAACTTGTCTATCTTATCTTTTTTTTTTTTTTATGAATTTTATCTAGCCCATTTCTTTTGGTCATAGCTGTCTGATAATTTGTCATATTACTGAAACAAATTATTACACCAATCAGATTCATGTAAAAAAATATCAGAATTAATGGTACCAGTCTGGTAATTAGAGGATGAACCACTACTGTACACAGATTCCCTCTCTCCCATGTTCCCTATGTGCCTTTAACAGTAACTGATTTTTCCCCTTTTGTAACTGGAAGAGAAAGGAAGAATTCTGCTAGGGTCTGAGCCTGAAGGAAGAGACTGATGTATAAAATAAAATGATAAAGCATATATTCCTGGTGTCACCCTATGAACTGTTTAATTAATTTGAGAACTTGCAAACTGATGGCCTGCTGGCTTGAAAATAGGCTTGCTGCTGTTTTTTTTTCTTTCCTTTGGAACACATACTAAGTAATAATTAGGTAAGATGATATATAACTATATATAATTAAATATTATAATGTTTCTACATCTACAAAATTATGGCATTTCCTCTTAAAAATCTGAGTATCTAGCTTTCCGTGACAACTCTGGGCATCATTAAGCATACACTTCCACATGACAATTACCAGCTGAAATTGAGAAATGGCTGTGTCCCCTAGATAGAATAAGTCATATCTAGTTCACCAGAAGCTAGAGGCTGTTCTTTGTCTTATACTTTGTTGAATTCACACATTGATATCACTAGATTGGCTCTTGTAGGCCTGTAAGTTTTCTATCCGTTTTGAACTCAGTTTGGTCAGGTCAGACAGTGTTTGGGTAATGTCCTTTAATGGAGTTGACTGCATTTTCTTATTTATTTTTCCAAAGCTAGTTTAACTTGATAGCCTCAGATTCTCATGTGTTTATCAAAGAATTTTTTATGTATAGCAAAATTTATACATTAAACAGTATTTTTAGAGAACAAAATTTCCTCATTTGTTCTTGTTGACTTAGTTAACCATTATAAGTAAGTGAGAACTATTTTCAAAAGTTGGCAAAATACTTTTTTTCCTGTCATGTTAAATGGAATATTATACACTATGTTAAATTACTATTTAATAATTGACATTTTGGGGGACTACCGTTGTATATTCAACTGTAGTAAGCTATAAAGAGGCATAGACTAGGGCACTGGATTGGACTGAACCCATATTAATCCATAGCCAAGAATTATTTTTTAGAATAGATTTCAGATACTTTTCCCATTTCTCTTGCCATTGAATTCTTCTGTACCATATTATTGGGAAGTAAGTGAAAAAAAAATGAGCTATTTAAAGGCTTTGAGTAGTGTTTTATTAATATTAATGAGATGTGTTACAGGTGTTTGGTTGATTGGTTGTTTATTTCATTTAGATTTAACATTTTCCTCCAAGGTTCACTCTGGATTCTCTAATGAAATGTAATTTCACAAATGAAAGATTCATAGAGAGAATGAACTAACTTAATATCTATTATCTCTCTTTTTAAAAAGATTTATTTATTTTAGAGAGAGAAAGACTGCAAGCAGGTGGAGGAGCAGAAGGAGAGGAAGAGAGAGAGAGAGAGAGAACCTCCAGCAGATTCCCTGCTGAGTGTGGAGCCCTATGCAGGGCACAGTCTCATGACCCTGAGATTACAACCGGAGCAGAAATCAATAGTTGGACATTTTATGGACAGAACCACCCAGGAGCCCTGTTCTGTTATCTCTTTTATCTTTAAATAAAAAGATACACATTTTTTTTGAAGGTTCGATTTTCCATAATTTGGCTGCAGTGAAAATAATCAGCAATGAAACAAACAGCAGGTGCATCACAATTATATTAGGGATGCCATTATTTTTGGTGAAGTCATGTGTGAAATATACAACTTCTCACTTTCTTTCTGCAAGATAAAAAGTCAATCTTATTCTCTGTGATCCAAACGGAAACTGGCAAATGACTAATCTAGAAGGATATTTTTGCTATAATTCAAAATATTTTCTTATTACTACTACTAAGAAAAACAGAATAAATATTTATAAGACAAGATGTTCATAGTCAGTGGAAGGAGAGCCACACTGCTTCTGAGTTTCTCAATCAAGGTGTGTTCTATTAGTAATCTGTCATAATGAGTGACATAAATTTCTGAACTAAATTCAGCTACACAATAAGAGATGTATTACAAAGAAAAACACTTTGAAAAGCAAAGAGCCTCTGTTTCTTGTTTACATAATTGAAAAACAATAAAATATTTTTTATTCAATTTGGCATAATTCCTTTCTCTCTGTTACACTCTTGGTAGGTTTTTACATTACGTAGGTGTGCTTAATGCTTTCTTAATACCTAAGGACCCTGTTGAATAATCAAGTGAATTGAGAAAAGTGGTTATTGAAAAATAAAGTTAATTATTGATGTGTCACAATGTCCTTAATTTATCTTACATCCAAATGAATTTATAAATGGCTCTAAATTAGTTTTAAAAGCATCATTTCAGGAATAAAAGTAGATAACCAGTGAACACTTAAATTTCAAAGAGATAATTAGATATCTTCTGGTCAGAAAGAAAATTGCTTATAGAATTAAAAGATCTTAGAATTTGATGCCCACGATTAAATTATTTTTTTTCTTATAAAACATGGTTGGAATTTTTTGTTTCATTAACATGGGCAGAATCTCAATTACTGACATATATTGAAACAACAGTCCCCAAAACGCAATGTATGTTTTACATCTTTGGTTGAGCCATGTTTGATTCTCGTACTTGTCCTTCTCCTTTGTTCTTCTTCTCATCTTATCATAAGACTTTATGTCTTGAAAAACTCACTTTATTCGACTGTTTATCCTCCTATATATAAGATCTTGAATATGAATCTATAACCCAACATATTAGTCATTTCTTTTTTGCTTTGTGTTAGCTGCATCTTTGACGGCTTCAACCAAGTTATTATCAATATGTTAAAAAGACCTCAGATAATACTAATATGTTGAAAAAAGCATCATATCCTTGGGAATGCAAGCTGGTGCAGACACTCTGGAAAACAGTATGGAGGTTCCTCAAAAAATTAAAAATAGAGCTACCCTAGGACCCAGCAATCACACTACTGGGTATTTACCCTAAAGATAGAAATGCAGTGATCCGAAGGGGTGCATGCACCCGAATGTTTATAGCAGCAATGTCCACAAAAGCCAAACTATGGAAAGAACCTATATGTCCATCAATAGATGAATGGATAAAGAAGATGTGGTATATATACACAATGGAATACTATGCAACCATCAAGAGAAATGAAATCTTGCCATTTGCAATGACCTGGATGGAACTAGAGGGTATTATGCTAAGTGAAATAAGTTAGTCAGAGAAAGACAATTATCACATGATCTCTCTGATATGAAGAATTTGAGAGGTAGGGCAGGGGGTTGTGGGGGGGTGGGGGAGAGAAATGAAACAAGATGGGATGGGGAAGGAGACAAACCATAAGAGACTCTTAAACTCATGAAACAAACTAAGAGTGGCTGGGAGGCAGGGGGGTAGGGATAGGGTGGCTGGGTTATGGACATTGGGAAGAGTATGTGCTATGGTAAGTGCTGTGAAATGTGTAAGCTTAACGATTCAGACATGTACCCTGTGGCAAATAATGCATTATATGTTAATTAAAAAAAAAACAACATCATATCCTAAAGACATTCATTGAACATCTTCTGTGTTGATATCAATCAATGTGCATTTTGAGATGTAGGAGCAGAAAGCAATCAGTTATTAATCCACTCAATTCTATTTTGTTAGTCCAAATATTTCATAATAAAAAATCATTAAGGACCTTGCAGAAAACCTTGTATGAAGTGCGTGTACAATCTAATTGTTCATCTCAAAAAGGAAACAGAGGACTTGTATATGTACTTAGCAAGACTTTTAACAAATTTTCAACAAGTCTCTTTTTCACCATGGTATCTTCTATATAAATATTTTATATTTATTTATCTGAGAGAAAGAGTGCGCACACAATCAGGGGGAAAAGACAGAGAGGGAGGGGGAGAAGCAGATTCTCTGCTCAGCAGGGAGCCCACATAGGGCTCAACCCCAGGACCTGGGATCATGACTGAGCTGAAGGCAGCCACTTAGCCGACTGAGCCACCCAAGCACCCCCATGGTATCCTCCATATAAAAGAAGAAAAGATAAAATAGGCTGATTTGTTATGACTTGCTTTCATTAAACCAGCAGTTGCTCTGATAAGAACACTGCCTTTTCTTATAATTATAATTTTCTTATAATTTCTTTTATAACTTGGTACAGAGGCTTGCTTGGAATTGACAGCAAACAAATCAGGTTGCAATTTGCAGCATCTCTCTTCATTTTCTCATTGTTTACATTCAAACATTATTTACATATAGCATGGACAACCAGTTCTTCCCCCGTTCTCATGGTTTATGAAAGACCCTATGTGATCAATCAGTCCACATATCATCTTCAAGATATTACCATTTTAAGGTGAATGGGCATGGGCCAGGGGATGAAGCTCATTTACAGTATGGAAGTATTGACTTTGAGTTCAATTTCGGTAGAGTTTATTCCAGTCTCTTCAGTTTAAAATATTCCACCTTCAAAGAAGACATTATTAAATCAGACTGAAAATACTCCATTTGCATTCTGTCATTTATTATCAGGCCATGGATCCCAGGTGAAGGGTTTATCCACTCCCTGGTCTTTGTTCCAACTATTACTAAATTCCATTAATGTTTCTCTTATTCTAAATGTTATACACAGCTATTCTAATGGATTAAAACCATTTATCCAGTAATCTGTAGGAGGTAGGAAAATAAAAGCAAAGTTATATTCAAATTCTTTTGATTTCTTCAGCCAGGCTTATGTATTATAAACGTTTTCTTTTCATGCTTTTTAATATTTCTAGGTAGATGGTATATCTGCTTCTACTTCAAGCTAGATCAAATCAACTTTTAAGCGGGAGAATTATGCACAAATTTATAGACAAGAAAAATCAATTCTAGCTTATGCATGTCACTCTTAATAATAGTTTATGTGTACTAAGCTCAGAAATCTAATAAGAACTGTTCTATATATTTGGCATATATAAGCTTTTCCACTTACCTCAAAACTTTTTATAATTATCTCTACGTTACAGATGAAGAAACTAAGGCACAAATAGGTTAAGTCACTTATCCAAGGTCAGAGAGTCAGTAAGTGTGAGAGAAACACATGAATCCGAGCAATCTGGTTCCAGAGCCTGACCATGCTTAATACTTTACAATACTGTTTCTCATGTTTAGTTTAAGATTACTTGCATGCCTCCTTTCAGATTTTTAACATTTAGCCCTAACAAACAAATTCAATTTAGGCTTAAGTGGACTTTCGTGATTTCTTCTATAATTTAGGAAATAATTTTGAGAAAAAAAAATAATTTTGTGAATTAGGCAAGTCAAGATTTCATCAGTTTTTGAGTTTAGGGAGAGTGATTATTCTATCTCCATCACTGATAATGCTTTCCCAGTACTATGATGTGTCACGATTCCTCCCACATTTATCAGTTAGCACCTTTTAGTATGTCCTTCTATAATATCACTTTATTAATGTTTTCTTTATACTCTATTTTAATCTCCAATATGCTAGACTTCTAATAGATGTGCACTTATTTGAGAGTCTCCTCCAATTAGGTCAAGTTCTTTCAAAAAGCCATATTTCAACCATAAATTTTAGCCCATCAAATTTTATAATTTACTTTAGAATTTGTCATTCTGCCCCTATCTGTGCTGTAGAATACTGAAAATCCAAGGCCATACGTTTTACTATGGTTATCTAACTCAAATCCTTGCTTAAGAAATGTTTTGGTAAGCTCTATATTATGAAAACAGTAAAAGAGAAGGGGATTTCTATTTTACAGAATGACCTGGACATATGATTTCTTCAAAGTTTTCAATAAGTCTTCATTCTTGCATTAATGAGAAATAAGGGACAGTATGACTGCTGCCCTAGATCCACTTCTGTCACTAACATTCTATTTGACCTTGAGTAGATATTTTGAATGTCTCCTTCTTTATTCGTAACATGTTTATATCAGTTGTTGTATGTAAAAGTACCTTTAAGAGGTAAAGAAGCATTGTAAAATTGACACTGTAACTAATCCATTCTTCATTCATGACTGAATAGACAATTTGCTGAGCACAGCCGTGAATGGATATCACAAAAGAATGCATGAAGAACCAACTAGCAATTCCTGATTACATATACTAAATATTAGATACATGGTAGAAGTTGTAACTGTTACAGAAGTTATAATAGGTTATTACGAAAAAAATTTGGCAGAAATACACCCATTGATATATTGCTTACTCTTTCGATAAATAAAAGATCTTAATAAGAATATAACTTAGCATTGGGGTGCTCAGGTGACTCGGTTAAGCATCTGCCTTCGGCTCAGATCATGATCTCAAGGTTCTGTGGGATGGAGCCCAATGTCTCCCTATTCAGTGATAGGTAAATCTGCTTCTGCCTTCCCCTTCCCCCTCCCCGCCCCCAACTCTCACTCTATCTCAAATAAATAAAATCTTAAAAAATATATATAACTCAACAACAACAGCAAAAACCCCTCAGAATTAAGATATTAAATGATAGCTCATAATGATAAAGGGTATATGTTCCCCCAGCCCCCATAAACACACACTGGAAGAGACAGCAGTTTCAAAGACAGCTAGTGACAATGCCAAACGGCCTGAATGGTGGAAATGCAGCCAGAAGAAGAAAAGGCAATCTGCCTTTTATTGTGTCAGCTATTTGGCTCCTATCTCCTACTTCGATTTTTTTTTCATTGTTCTGTAAAATAATGTGTTTATCATCCTTCTTGTTTCTCTTTCAACTTTTGTGGTCATTTAATCCCACAGAATACTAAAACACGCTGACAGTCTGTTTACACGATGCATTAGGATACAAACTAAATGATAGAGAAATACATTAGAAGACATTAAACATGTTATTCTCATATATATTCATATGTAAATATGATTCAGATCTATTATGTATAAGATTTCCATGTTTATATGTTTCTTTATATAAAAAGCTATATGTTTGAGTCTTTTTCATACTTCCCTAAGAGCTAGTTTTTAGAAGTTCTACTCTTATGATAAAATAAAAAAATTTAGATAAATAATAACACTAACGACTGTAATCAAAAGTTACCCTCAGAAGAATGACTTCCATAAATGTAGATTATTACAAACTTTGATTTGCTTAATATTTAGTACGTCAAACATTTTTTTTCCTTTTCCTTAAGAATTGTTAACTCCCCCCGCCAAAAAAAGAATTGATAACCAAATAGATAGAGAGCTAAATTGCAAAAGTGCTAGAGAGGATATAGCAATCATTTAATGGAGCATTAATTTTAGTTTGGAGGAAGTGGGGAACCAGTAATGGGTACCATGTGAAATGGTATTTTTCCCAATCATCTTATAGTTTTATTTAACTAAGTAAATTATTAAAAAATATGATTCAGTGGCTAACCTTACAAAAAATGCAATAATTAAAAAAAGTTATCTAAAGGACAAAAACAGAGTCTGTGGCAAATTGAGATGGTTTAACTAAATTATGTCCTCATTTTAATACAACTGAAATTAAAGATTTTTCTACCGGAAGTCCTTTCCTAACTTGCCGGAATCAGGAGCTTAGATTATCACACTGATCACAATGGTGAAGGCTAACAGATGCCCCACCCTATATCAATTACTTTGCTAGACATTATAAGTAGTCACTTTAATTCATATTTATTTCTAGCCTAATAATATATTTAGAGAAAAAATTTTGTTAAATTTATGATATGCCTTAGAAAATGCTAATGGGATATAGAGAATGGTTCGTTATTGTATATCTTTTTATGACTTATAAAAATAACATGGCAAATTCTTAAGGTCTTCTAATTTTTCATCATTATCAAGTTATACAATTAGAATAAAGGTTTACAGTCCACATATGGAGGTACTCATATCTCTACTCATGGGGTATGAGATAACAAGTTGTACAACAGAATCAGGGGTTAATTACCTCTTGTTTCTGTGGAGCTATGTTTGTGAGGCACCTGGCTGGTCATATCAGAAGAGTATTTAAAAGTTGGTCACTTTGGACCCACCGCTATATCCTCAAAGCATACAGAAGGCCAGCCAATGATTCTAGTACATATTTTTAAGATCTTATCTGATAACTTGCCTACATTCGTTGGCATGTTGTAAGAATATATGTAAAACAACTGAAATAAAGATTCGCAAGCCAAGTTCAATTTTTTCATAGAATTACTCATTCCCAGAATATATTACATCTTTAAAAACAACAAAATACTTCTCAAAAACGATGAGGTATATAACGGGACTGTGAAAATGTTCATGCTAAGATTTAGAAAATGTTCTTGCTATTCTTTTTTTACATCCATCACTTATCACATGGCTTTCTTCGTGTCACCTCTGATTCTGCAACATATTCTGGGGTAGCATATTTAGGTCAGTGGTAGTGGGAGGAGGAAAAAAAAAGATGGAATGGGATGCAAAAAAAGAAAACTGTAGAAAGCCCTCCACTCTGGGAAGTGACGATATAACTTGTCCAGAACATTATCTGAATGTAGGTTATATAACCTATATAGTTCAGGTCTATGCAAGTCTCTATTTTTTGTAAAAGAGAGATATATAACTTTGGTCTCTCTGGAAAGAGGGGCATTCATATGAATTGCCTCATGTCCATATATCTGTATATGAACTAATACAGGAGAAAAAACTAATCTGCTATTCCATTGATTCCCAGGTTGAAAACAATGTTACCATTTTATTCCAACCTCCATCAATTTAAAACAGTATTTCTCATGTGAAATCCAAATAAGTGAGAAATTCAGAATAAGTGGGAAGATATAATTTCATTACCAGATTCTTTTGGATTTATGGCAGTAGTAAAAGGAGAAAACTTAACCAACATATACAACAAAATAAAATGAGTTTTTCAAATATTTTCATATATATTCCAAGTTCTCCCAGTGACTCAACCAATATATAGCTGCTCTCTGTTAACAGGAATTGAAAATTGATAATGGCTGAAGTTCTTTGGGATCCATGAAGTAGAATGCTATGGTAAGTTTGGCATGGACTCAAAGGGAAATACAGATTTATAAGCAGCTCTCACGCTGTCTGTTGCTCACTTTATGTAAGCCAGTTAATAATTCTCTCGGCCAGATTTTTCATCTGTAAAATGGGAATGAACATGTTTTCATTTCATTCAGAATAGATGAAATAATGCGATACATGTATTTTGTACTACATTCATTAAAGTTTTCATAACAGTCACATTTGGAGAAAATATTGGACTACAAAATATTTTGTATCTTTCCCCAATTTTAATAGGTGTCGCTTGTTAGATAAGGTAACGTAATGAATGGTGCTTCTTCTCACCATTCATTGCTGAAAATTTAAGAGGTAGTCTATACAGGAAAAAAAAAACATGTTTGCAACTTAAGGACTGGTCTTCCTGACAGAACAACTTAACATAGTCATAGACAATATATAAGTAATATCCTTTATCCTATTATGGAACTATAATTCATTTTAAAGTTTTTCTGAAATCACGTCATTTGAAAACAAAATACCAGATTAGGATTTATTTCCATATGTTCACTCCCATAAAAGAATACATGTCTGAGAGGAACAACACACTGTGTGAACTGTTTCACTTTTGCGATAAGGTTGGCTTTCTGTCCAATAGAGAGCAGTCCCCAGACCGGCCTTCCAAACAGACAGGAACAGGGTGGCAAAGGAGAATCACAACACTCAGCAGGCTGCTGACCTACTTTGTTATTATAACTTATGGGAGCTATGAATGCATTTTTTTTTTCCTGTAAAGCTACATGGTGACTTGTCAGCAAATTAGTTACCTTTGTTAGGACTTAGAAAAAATTCTATTAAAACAATATATTCTATTTTTAAAAAGTCAGTAATAGAATAATACAATTTCTAATTTATAGAATCTCAAATCTAAAATACATTGCTAGACCTCAAGAGGAGAGATATATTTTTAATTCTTAATTATATTATCTTGATTATATTGTTACAATCAATCATTACTTAACTAGTTAATTGGGCTTTGTAAAACAAAAAGTGAACCTATTTTAATTTAGTCTTCATATATTTGCTAGAATATCAATAGATAATAATTTTTTAAAAAGATTTTATTTATTTATTTGACAGAGAGAGACAGAAAGAGAGGGAGTACAAGCAGGGAGAGCGGGAGAAGCAGGCTTCCCATTGAGCAGGGAGCCCGATTGCAGGGCTCGATCCCAGGACTCTGGAATCATGACCTAAGCCAAAGGCAGGTGCCTAACAACTGAGCCACACAGGCGCCCCAATATATAATAATTTAATCATCCTAGCCTTCAGTGTTCTACTTGGATATGGGGACATGGGTATAAACACCATAAATCCTTTTCCCCCCGAATAATTTGCTTGAAATAGGAGATATTAATAAACAGCTCTTTCTATCCAACCTCCCAGCACACATTTATTTTGACCATTGCAGTTTTTAAGCTACACATGACTGGCATGTCTCAATCTCCACCCTTTGTTGAAGGTTCCTGACCCAAAGCCAGCTGACAGTAGTTGAAATAAATGTCTCCCTATTTTGTCTCTCCCTACCATTAGTTTATACACCTCATGGACTTTATTTCCATCACACAAGGCTGCCACTAGCACACCAGTGTGTGAGTTAGAAAAATATAGTGCTCTCTGGGGGGCTAAATCAGGAAGACAAAGAGTTTTTAAGAACGGCTATATTTCCAAGTGTATGTAGCAAGGCAAGAAAGAGGGCAGGATCTAGCTAGCACTCTTCCCCTTGTTTAGAAGTCTGGGCAGTACAGACATTTCAGAGCTCACAATTCAAACTCATATTAAGGGCTTTTGCACATAATTTTATATTACCTTGGATTAAAAAAATCAAAAATTTAAATAGTTTCAGCACCTAGAATGAAGTGGTATGAATGAAAGCTTTTTTGAATGTAAGTACTATGAGGGCAGGAACTTTGTCTCATTCTCTAGTGTATGTCCAGTGCCTAAGATAATGCCTAGCACAAAGCAAGCACTCAACAAATTACCGAAATGAAAGAATAAGTAATATATATTCATTTCATAGTTGAACTACCGGAAAATTGAGTGATTTGCCTAATAGAGGTTTTAATGGTAGAGGCAATTCTGGAATGTGTGCCTCTAAATTCAATTTTGCCAGATTTTCTCATCCCTATTCTATTGTCTAAATGAGTCAAGATAAGCTATGTTATGTTGTGGGCTACAAAATAAAAGGATGCCTCTGGAGAGGAAAATCAAGAACTGGAGGGTTACAAACCAGCTTTTCAATGCTTAGACCTATAAGTGAAATTTGAAACTGCCACGCTGAGCCCATTGATCATAATCATCAGAGGACTCCATCCAACAGAAAGGGAGCTGGAGAATGTGGAGTGTGTGACCATTTGGTTATTAGTAACCCACTAATAATTCAAGATACACTGTCTCAAATGAAAGTGAAATTTTGTAGTAATCTAGATTTTCTAATCAGATCTCTTGTTTTCTCCACATAAATATTATTGATTAGATCCTTCCAGCCACTTATATATCTTATTTTCTGATATTCTTAGAATAAATTCTAATAAATTTCATAAATTTCAAGTATTTTTATATTGCTCATGAGTTGGTCAAGTGATCACTTATCTTTGAAGAAATAATTTGATGTACAAATTATTAAAGCAAAAACTATCCAAGGAAGAACATTTAAAATGCATAACAGAATAACCCCTTTACACATAATTTTTAAATACTTTTGATAATCACCTTTTTAGTATAAACCACAATATTTACTTAGCAACATGTGTAAGGTTGGCATAGGGATCTGTGGGGTACGTAAATACTGATAAAACATATTGTCTGCCCTCTACAATGCATCTCCCAAGATGAAGTAATGTATACAGTCCTTCAAATCACAACAAAATGAAACATAATAAATGGCACTTGAGCTGGCTCAAATTATTTTGATTATGATATTACTGAAACAAATACAACTATAGAACTACATATAAATTTATCCTTTTAATTCCTATAAAGCTAAAACAATTTTACAAATCAAATACTACAAAATAATAAATCAATACACATATCTTAATATAAATGTACTGTGATGGATCATGTTGTTTTGCTAAAACCAATAGTTGCACACAGTGTAAATTTAGTGCCTTCATGGCACTAATTTTTGAAGATTATGTAGTTTAACACACGACTATACAATTGTACGCTATGTAATGAGTGACTTAGTTTTGCAATCCATCTCTCCATTTTGACTATGGTGAAATTCTATACAGCATTTAATATGATGTTCCTTAGCCCTCATTTGATATAAATGGATCATTAATTATTAAACCAATAAGTAAGAATTATTTTATATGGCACTTCAACTGTAAAAGCAAATACAGATACATATTTAGGGCATTCAGATGATTGTAGATTCATAATATGTTTAACTGGAAACCTTTCAAACTATCACCAACATATATTTATACATTTACAAGACTGCTGGGAGAAAACCCATGCCTCCCCGAGAGTAAAGCTGCAGATTTTCATTAGAGAAACACTGCTACGAGGGTGCCTGGGTGGCTCGGCATCCTGTGTCCAGCTCTCTGCTCAGCAGGAGCCTACCTCTCCCTCTCCCTGCCGCTCCCCTTGCTTGTACTCTCTCTCTTTCTCTCTCAAATAAATAAATAAAATCTTAAAAAAAAAAGAGAAACACTACTATAGGAATACACTAGCTGTAAATCCTTCTTTCCTCCATAAAGTCATTTCCTAAATTGTCAAAATTAATACGTAAGTTCAAATGCATAATTTTTTTCATAATTTTTATTTTCTTAGTTTTTTAAAATGAGTATTTCATGATTTTATGACTTACACCAAAAACCATTGCCTCTAATCACTTCAATAGTTAGTGAGTTATCACAATTTTAGGGTGATATACCTAGAAACATAGTCACAAAATATGAGAATGACAAGATTATCAGAACTAATTTTATTAGACATTAATTATCTGACCAATCCAAGATTTTCATTCAGACAGAATTCTATAATTCAAATATTTCTTGAATGAAATATTCAATACAAAAGGTTATATTATAAATGAAGAGCAAGATTAATCCTTGTTTCAGTGGGATTTTGCAAGTCAGTATCTCCCACCTCATCAATTCAAGTAGCCTACCATGTGTTAGTGATTGAATCTTAAAAAATAGCATTTAAATAATTCTTTCAATGAGGAATTTATAAAGACTGTGAAGGAATTTGCTGAGAGGAACTGAAGCTACTTCTACTGAAGGAACTGCAGATTAGAAATAGTTAAACATATAAAAAGATAAATATATGCATATAAGTGAAAATATGGCTAAGGAGGATTTAAAATAACACGGATGTAAATCATTTAAGAATGCAAAATATGAAAAAGAAGGAAGGTATAAGGAATTCACCCAACACCCTAATCTTTACCATAAATTATTTAGTATCAACGTCAAATGTCATAGAATTGTCAAGCACATAATGACGGATACCATGTCCTGCATCTACCTTGACCTGGCTTCTCACTTTTTGCCTTCCCAATTTGATTTTGTTTTCCTACATCTACATCTCATACCGGTCTTGCTGCTTTTTCATGTCAGAGCTCAAATGCTGATTTTCGAGTGACTCGCTACAGCAGCCAGTGTGCTGTGACGACAGGTTTCATTTCCTGTCATTACTTTTCTTAACTAATTTTTACAATCTACGCAACACAAGATACTCTAATGTGGTTTAGAACAGAAATTATGGAGTCAAATACCTAGGCATTCTTATCTTGGTTCTATTAAACTACTAACCTGTGTGCTATTGAACAATTAGACTAACCTCTAAAAATTTCAGATTTCTGAATTATAAAATGGGAGATAACAGTGCTCACCAAATTCTATTGCTACGAGGACCAAATAAGAGCATATTTCAAAGAACAAGGGCTCGTATATAGTAAGCAAGATATATACATAAAGTGTGCTCTTTTCTTACATTGGATTTCTCTTTCTTTATAACTCCCTTATTCTGTAAATATACTTTGCTTTGTTTTACTGTAATGGAAGGTTTTCTAGAATTCGATGGCTTTAGGATAGAAAGTGATATATTTTCAGGGTCGAAGGACATTATAGAGATTCTCTACTGATACAAAAATTATCTTTTTTATGGTTATCTCCTTCATATCACTAATATTCACAATGTATTTCTGGTCTTTATAGTCTTTTGAACACAGACTTGTTTCCTACCCTTGACACTAAAGTTAAACATGAAAATAATGTTAAATAAATGTTAAAGAAAGTAAGAGACAATTTCATAAGTAAACCCGCCCCTCAAAAAAGATGCAAGAAAAAAACTTGCAATTAATTCAGGAAAGGCATTTTGTATAACATTAGAATATAATAAAATTTGACTATGTTAGATTAAATACAAACACACAAAGCAAACACACGTAGACACACTTGAAAAATGATCAAGATATTAAAATTTTTCTTCAGTAAATGTGCTTAGCACTGGATATATTAAGGAGTATATTCCCATATATTATAATTACACAACTCTGTGCACTTTACGGATACCCCAAAATAGTCCCTTCACTCTTTTAATAAAGATAATACTTATTTTTCTGAAAGATACTTAAGGGTAATTTTAAACAAAAATTATTTGTGAACTGGGTGCCTGGGTGGCTCAGTTGGTTGAGTGACTGTCTTCAGCTCAGGTCATGATCCTGGAGTCCCAAGATCGAGTTTCGCATTGAGCTCTCAGCTCTGCGAGGAGTCTGCTTCTCCCTCTGATTTTCTCTCCTTTCATGCTCTCTCTCTCAAATAAACAAATAAAATCTTTAAAAAAAAATGATGTGCGAACTTAAATAGTAGTTAGTGACAGTGATAAATCATCTTTTGACAGTAGTGTTAGTGTTTTTATAATACTACACACTCAGTTAATAGCTAGAATACAGAGCTGTGACTCTTTCTTCCTCCCACCCCCACCAAAATATCCTAATAATGTCTTCATAATTTTTCTTTCAGTGATAAGTAAAAAAGACAGATCTCTAATTAAGAAGACTTCATAAATTCAAATTGTGACCCACACCTTACTTTCATTTTTAGGTACAGAAACACAAATGCAATATTTCTCAAACGAACTTACACTAACGGTGGCTAGACTACAACAAACTACTGCATCAGGCACTGTTCTAGGCACTGTCGTAAAGTACAGAACAAAACAAATTCTTTGACTTAATGGAACTGACATTCTGTATAGAGGACACAGAGAAACATAAATAACAAATGTGTGTGTGTGTGTGTGTGTGTGTGTGTGTGTGTGTGTGTTATTAAATTCTACTCAGATAAAACAAACCAATTGGGTGCTGTATTAGAGAGAGCGATCACACAGTGGCTTCAGTGAGGCAGTGACATTTAAGTAGATATGAACGAAATGAAGGAGAGATTCAGGTGAATATAAAGTCTCAAAAAAAGGAGTTAAAGAATAAAGAAGGCAGGGAGAGGAAGAGTGGGAAGGAAGGAAAATAGGTAGGCAAGAAGAAAGAAAAGAATGAAGACTAGACTTCTTAATGTGTAATGTAAACTCCTCTTTTCTTCAAATATAAAACCTGAGCTATAGTTATTAGAAGAAAAACATATGTGTTCTTAAGATGTCCATATCATTTCTATAATAATAAGCCCAGAAATTAATATGGAACATTTTGGGAAGAAAGAGGACATTTAATTTATGCCAAAGTTAAAATTTTGCGAGAGTCTCATAAAATTTATTGTCCATTATTTACTATTGTTTCAATTTCTTTGTAAGTATTGTACAATATAGATCAAAACACACATTCTGTTTTTAAAACTCATGTTCTTAAAATTAAATGAGACTATGAATATACTTAGTAATATAAATCAAATATATATTTCATAGACTTTTAAATACGTAAATATCTTTCAGGGTAAAGTGAAACTACACTTGAAACTAATGTAACATTATGTGTCAACAATACCCAAATTTAAAAATAAATAAAAATTAAAAGTAAATAGAGGCTTTCCCTTTTCCATAAAGCTTTCCTTCATGAGCAAAAGGATCATGCACATCATAACTCATTGCATTTGTACCTGACATTTCATTGCATTTATACTGATGTACCTGTCTCTGCATGTTTAAACACCACCTAGAATTGCATGTCTTAAGAATAGTAAATGCCAAAATCAAGCTGAAAGAAAGGAGATACTCTAAGCTGTAGGCAGTTTTGGAAGAACATTTTACCATGAACGTTGTACCACGATTATATGTACATGTGAAATAAAATATGTCTTCAATATACAAAGAGTAAGATACCTCAAAATAGATCCTGCAACATACACATCCCCAGAAACATTTCACGTAAATGACACGTAGTTGCAGAAAAAGCAAGAGAACATTTGATTTTAAATCCACAAAAGCAAAATTTTCTCCGAACATTTACAGAGAAGAAATTAGATCATTCTAACATACCCTCAGAACTTTCTGACAAAACACGGATCATGTAGGGTGTAAAAGAACACGAATTACTTACAACCATTTCGTTCAGGGACACCCAGCAGTCCGGCGGGAAATCCTGCAGCAGTGGTACCAAGAACTGAAGACAGCCATCCCAGTGGCAGAGCAGCAGCATCATGCCGATGAGGTTAAAAATTCTCACCACTGCACTGGCAAGGTCATATGTCATGTGGAAAATCTGTTGACCGAAATATACAATCAATTCTTATAATGCTTATCATCAATTTCTGTTAAAGTCAAGAATACCACTGATGATTGGGATGCCTGGGTGGCTCAGTGGGTTAAAGCCTCTGCCTTCGGCTCAGGTCATGATCTCAGGATCCTGGGATCGAGCCCTGCATCGGGCCCTCTGCTCAGCAGGGAGCCTGCGTCCTCCTCTCTCTGCCCTCTTCTCTGCCTACTTGCGATCTCTCTCACTGTCAAATAAATAAATAAAATCTTAAAAAAAAAAAAGAATACCACTGATGTCAGTAGACATTGACATTATGTAGGGTAAGTATGGATTTAATAAAAATATGGAAAGAACTTTTCCAAATATAGGGATAACATTTCTTGATCTTTACATGGGGGGTGGCACTCTGCTCTCTGAGTACTACCACCAACTGTGGGTTCTCCACAAAGAACAGAGATAACACAACTACATTAAATGCATGGGTCATGTTTTAAAGATCATTGGTTTTGTTGATGGTGTTCATTTACTGCCCTGCACATTTTGGCAATGTCGCTCTGAAACAAGTTAACATCTCCTTCTCTATCCCTTTTTAAATTAATAGATTTGTTGGAGGACCAAAAAACAACAAACAAAAACCACACAGACTGAAAACCATGAGCAAAAAATAGAATAATTTCAAAATACAAAATAATACTGAGATTTAACTCAGTGAACCTTATAGCTATGCGAGTGTGGGTGCTTCTTTTATTGTGTATATTGAACATGAACAGTGGCCTCTGAGATAAAAAGGTCTCTCAATTTGGTTAAAAAACAATGGTGCCACACTTTTTAAAATTAAAATTGCTATTTCTCTCTCGAGTGAACCATTCTCATCTATATCTTCATGAAATCCAATATGACAGGGAAGATTATTTCAGAAAGCACAGAAATTATGACAAATCAACCATCTCTATCATAATTTTGGAAGTGTTAACTTATATATAGCTTGATATCTATAAATTTTCATCCATCCAGTTATTATAAGAAATAAAACCAGAACCTGAATCCTTTAGCAGCTCATATATTATATCACTCTCGACTGCTAATATTTCTGCTTATATTTTACCTATTTCCTTATCCAGAATAAGGAAACCCACTTGGGAGCAGACCTACATTCTAGAATAAAGTTTATTTCCCAATTGTTAAAAGGCTACTGAGTTGATAAAACTAATAAATATGTATAAATACACAAAGAAACAACACCTTGAGATATTTAGAATCATATTTGTATAATTCACCAAAAGGATGGTCTATTTTTGAAGTAATGAGGACACCATGTACTGAGAAATTATCTGAGAAATTGAAAAGAAAACCCACAAATTTTATATAAAATCACCAAATCTGTTTTTAATTAAGTATTTTCACTTTGATACATTTCAGGCATTAATTCTTTCTTTAAATAATCTTCCTTTTTGATACAGTAATCACAGCAAGAAATTCCCACTTTCTTTGTGGGAATGTACACCCTGTTCTGAATTCCTTTTAAAGGTAAGATTGGGGTCCCAGGTTTTAAAGGCAACAGATCATGTATTTTTATATTCAGACAACTATACACAGAACAATTTTAAAGAATTGAGAATTATTATTTTCCTCTAATTAATTTTTAAAAATATTTTATTAGAGAGTGAGCATGAATGGGGTTGGGGGAGTGAATGGAGGGAGAGGGAAAGGAGGCTCCTTCCCAGGACTGCAGCTGGGATCGCTATCAGAGCAGAAGGCAGATGCTGAAAGGACTGAGCCACCCAGGCAACCAGCCTCTAAGTTATTTTCTAATTTAGTTTTGTATTTGGCAAGCCTACAGAAAAGTCCTTTTGATGTTATTCCGTCTGATATTTCATGGTCACTAAATTTGTAAATAGAAATCGTACCAAAAAAATTCATCAATAATTTCTTATTAAAGGCAATACAATAAAATATAATTTAAAAAGCTTTCTACTATTAAAGTAGAAAAATAAAATCAACATGGATTTAAACATTTTTCTTTAATACTAGAACCCTATAAATTTTTGTCGAAATATTTCCTGACAACTGGTTCAAAATGTCTTTTGCTAAGTGTTGCATTGCTTGTGAAATTGAGTAAAATTGCAGAATATAAGCTTGTGGATCAAACAAGGAACTAATCACCTCCCAACCTGATTATTTGAAGTAAACAATATCTGAAACTCTCTGCCAAAGTCTGTAAATTAATTATAAGCATGTGGGCAATCATGCAATTATGAGACTTTAGAGTGAAGTCTGAGATGTTATAGAGAATTAGGTCTCGTTCTTAATACATCTGACTTTTATGGTTTTTCCATTTTCTTTGTGAGCAATTAGATTCTTTTTGAGGGATTTTAAGAGATTATTTACAGTAATTGATAGCATATGCTGTCATTCAACAATTCCTTTAAGAAAACCCTATTATTTCTTAAACGTTTTCCAGAGAAGCATAAGCCCCATTTTCATAAAGGAAGTTAATGGTGATATAAGGCCTTTTATAACATAATAGAAATACACTTTTTATTTCATTTTGCTTTCGTGTGGTTACTGGACTCTTACTGTAATAAGATAAGCCCTAGAATTAAACTTATTCTCTAGCCCATTTCTATTTCCAACCTCATATACAGTACTAGTGCTACATTTATGTCCTAACTCTGCTATGTAGACAATGCTCAGGAACAGTCTCCCTTTTCGGTCTCTAACATCCTGTGTTCAAAAGTAATTTTACTTTTTGGAGCTATCCCAAATCTCACTTTGGAAGAGACATGAGCAGCTGCCTACCCTGACAATGGTCAATACCAAAGGTTAATTTCAAATAGTCAACTTCGTGTGTCTCCATCTTGATTTATTTACCTGACCAAAGAATGTCATAATGTATGTAGTATAACTTTTGATATATACCTAAATGTGTAGAGTGTTAGGGCCAAACTGATTGTTTCTTGAGCTCTTATTAGTTAATACACTCTGATAGGCATAATCATCTCATTGACTAGCTGCTAAGACTATTGAAGGCTCTTTTAAAACCTTGTTCCCAGAAGATTTGGAATAAGAAAATTATTCCCTTATGGAGCACATACATCTATAGATAGATACAATAACCAAAGAAGGAAAAATCTGATCTAATACATGCATAGCCACAACTTCTAATTGTCTAAGGGCAGCTTGTAGGATAAATCTAAGTATGACTTTATTCAACATTCTGATCAAGCAGCCAATGTTATTGATTAATTAATTAATATTTTTGTTTTCTTTCCCCATCAACAAGGTAGACACCTTACGTGATAAATTCCCATCTAAGTCAATTATCTTAAAGTTACTGCACTCAAAGCCTACATTACACAAAAATGCACCATATATGACCCTCAATAAATTATTAAATGAATGGACAAAAATGTTGCAGGGATTTAACAATAATAACCGAAGTACTTTTTATGATCTTAACATTGTGAAGGTTTTGTTTTTGTGTTTTAAACCAGGGAATTTAAAAAAGATAACTCTGTCATTTTCTACCTTTCACGTAATCTGACTTGACTTGAAACCCGATTGACTGCTTGAATGTGGGTAGCAGAAAGACAGGTTGCTCTGACCCACTCTCAATATGCTGCTAAGTGGTACTTATAAGAGTCAACTGAAAAAAAATAAGAAACAAACCAAAACAGAATTAAGATAAGTTTCTAAAGCAGCTCCTTAATTTTATTTTCATCAAAACCCAGACTACAAAATATGCCAGTGGAAGGCACTGTGCTTTGCATTTGTCCAGCTCAGAACATTGTGTTTTTCATATGACTTCAATGAAAAGAAAGATCTGGTCACAAATTCTCTTTGAATTCTTTTTATAATATTACAGTTCTAGAATTCTGCCCAGTTGGAGTTTAACGACTCCAGAGAGGATAGCTAACTCTCCCAAACTGAAGAACACTCTAAGATAATTTCATTCAGGTTCCAATTCCACCCTATTTGCAAAATTGTTACTATGATATTTTTGTATATTCCATTCTGCTTTTGAAAGGTTAAATCCCAAAGTGTGATGTATGGCAGTATTCATAAATTAGCTGAGTTCTTTCAAAATATGTCCACATTCTTCTTTGATAAACTGGATTCGGAGGTTTATCAATCTAATAGCCAGATTATGATCAGTGGGCCTTAACTCCCTTTGACTAGTTGGTGTCCTATGTTTCCCCTAACCATAAAAACTGTTCACAGTAATTGAAGACCTTTCATCACATGCGTTGATCTGTTCCTAGTGTTTGGCTTCACAAACAGGGATCACTCAGCATCTAGGTTTCTTCTATGATCTCAATAGTGATTTAAGGCTTCAAATATAACTTTAAAATTCTTATCTAAGTAACATTAAGAGAATCAAATGGTTCAGAAATGGTTCTTTTGACAAATGACTTTCTTATTTTTAAGGTATAAAGCAAGGCTGGGTAGCTCTGTTTCTCTTTATAAACCTACACCTGCATAAATTCAATTATCTTTTATATGGACTGTCTATATGCCATGTTGACACAGAATAAAAGAAAACAAATATTTACCAACTCAGTCTGTTTCACAGCTACCATGTTATCCAGGAGTCAATCTGGAGTAGCCCTAGTCAATATTTTAACAGCCTTATTGCACCCTCTACAATTCTTAGCTTGAAAATGATCCAGGTTATCTTACCATGCTTTTGGTACAAAGTGGTGAAGGATTTACTTGACCTATGACAGAAGAGCACTCTTCATGATAACCTCTTTGAACACTGACCATTGACTGCAGTCCCTATTCTGTCTAGGATCTCACTGAGAATGGCTGGCCCACAACCTTTAGAAAAGTCAACCATGTGGGCCTCTTATTTCAGTCTCTGTAAAAACTGCAATCATTCACCCCACAACCTTGCTCACCTATTATCAAACTCTCATGCTGCTGAGTGCTAGCTACCTGGATTTTTCTTTCCACTGTCTTCCAGAACTTGCCCTTCATCATCAATTAATGCTCATATACCCTCAGCCTCTTCATCACATTCTTGCTCTCTTTCTCTGCTTTTCCTGAGATGTAGGAGTCTCCCTCACACTCTCTCAAAGCCTCAGCTTCCCTGGTAGCTTTCTCAAACAGAGTTGGTTCAGTTCTTTCATACTTCATAAGCCTTGGGTTCTGATGGCAGTGGCCTCATTTTTCTAGCTCGCCTTTGCTGCTTTCAGATAATTATTTGTCCAGCTGTATTTAAAAAAAAAAAAAGCCTTCTCTTCAGTGCTCATTACATTTGATTAGTCCACTCATAACTTTCCCTCATTTCTGCATAGAACAACCTCTCCATCTCCACCCTCAGCACATCTCCATTTATTAGAGGACTCTGTATTTTTCCATTGCCTTTTCTTTGCAAAATGTCAACTGCTGATTAATCAAAACAACTACTTTCTATACCTGAGCTGCCGAACATTACTGGAGAAGAAACTAGATTGTGGCTACTAAAAAAAATTTTTTTTTAAATAGCACCTTTATTTGAGATCTTTGGCTATGGTCTATTCATCTTCTTATTCCTAAGACCACTCATCCTATATTTTTCCCTCTCTTCCTGTATTTTTTCCTCTCTTCCTACTTCTCCAAAGCTCGTGACTATCCTACTCAGTTTCAGATTAAAATTTTACCTTTTTCAAGGGAAACACGTTCTTATGTTTGAATCCTCTTAACTCTGATCCCTCATATCTTCAAACAAACAAATATCTGCAGTCTTCCTTACTGGCCTTTTCCTAATATCAAAAGAAGGCATACTTTTTATTAAAAATCAATCTCTACCAACTTTGGATATTAATCTGAACTTTTTTCTCCACCAGGAACCTAAATAATTAGTTCACAGCTGCTCAGTCTATGGGGAAAACCAACTCTCTTCCCAACCATTGTGAACAGATTTTTGTAAAGTACAGCAAAAAATGAATTAATATAAAAAATGAAATTTGAAAAAATCTATGACATATGTAATACAAGTCTACTGCTTATGTTCTTGAATGCGGTGGGAATATGAAATTACTATAATTACTTACTTTTTTCTTCAAAATTGTTCACTTCTACACTAGCTTTACCCCCAAACATTCAAAAATAATAAAATTTTTCATTTCCTCAAAAACATCTCAAGTTGAAAAAGACTCTTCATTTTCTAGGTATTTACCTAATTCTTTTTTTTCCCCTCCCTTTATAGTTTTTTCAGTTTGGCTTCTCAAAAAAAAACTCTCTTCACCGGAATTTTGAGACAGAGAGAGAGCTGGCCTGCCTTCACCCACCTTTAGTGGGTAAAGTGGTTTTCTTTTCTTGGTTATATGTGAAAATTACCATCTGGTGCAAAATCTGATTTCCTGAAGGACATATGTGTCATAGCTACTCTGTGCCTCTGTCCCCCTCCCCCTTCTCCATAGATGAAAGGAGTGTAAAGATATTTAAGGCTGACTTCATTTTCCCAAGTGGGAAATTGAAACTTTAGAAAAAATACATTTTTCTGAGCATTCTTTTGGAAGTAGCACAGATATATCATTGGTGTTATAGCAAAGAATATGTCTCATCACATGACTCTGCAGTAAAACTAAATAGTTCTGATGTGGTCATAACAACTACATATTTACAGAATACAATGTACTAGTTATTAATCATGACTATTAAAATATAAAGTATAGGTCTTGTGCATGTGTTATTATGGTCATGTACACATATTCCTTATTAAACATACATGTATGTATAAAATTTAAGAATCAGTTTTAGACATTTTTGTTGTAAAAAAATTTGTCACATTCCTTGTTTTTTGCCTTGCCTATTATTTAGACTCTATGGCTTTTTCATTACTTTGTCATCGTATTGTATATTTCTAATTATACATATTTTTAATAAGATCTTAATTGCCTACACCTAAACATTTTAAAAAGTAAATCTTAGTGCAAAATCACTCTTTTAAAAAAAAAATTTATTCCTTGTTTAGCTTTGCTAGTCTGAGAAAAATCAAAGAGCACAAGTTATTAAAGAAACAAAAAATGGTAAAATATTATAGTGTAGATTCTTTGAAGACTGTTCGTAGGAAACAGTTATAGTGTAAACTGTAAAAGGTATAAACTTTGAAAACTGGGAAACACAATGCCTGGTGATATAGAGTTGACACTCAGCAAATCTTTTTCTTCCCACAGAAGTTACTCAACTAACAGTTGAATTTTCATAAATGGGTCAGTGCTAAAGAGTACCTAATAGAGATAAGGCATTTCTACCAAGCCTATTCATTTTCTTTTGAATTTCAAGTCATTATCAGCTGATGAGTGGGAATAGGTCAGAAACAAAAATGCTTATGATAGTTTTCACTTTATTAACTGAATATAGCTACAACCTTCTCATTTTAAAAATTCCTTAGGGGAAAAAAGAGTACATCTTTTTAACTTATATGAGGACTATGTTGTATAACAGAGCATCTACTTATTGGACTGTGCCATAGAAAAACAAAAGAGCAAGCATAACCCCCTCCCCTCATATGTTTAATTTACTTTAGGAAGTAGCTGACACACTGGGAAAATCAAATTATAAATGAATATTGAAAATGGTCCTATTAAGAAGAGAGCTTGATGGACTAGGACCATGGAAAAAATGGAATTAATTAAAATGAAACAAATTAAGATTATTATCTATTCTTCTATTACAAATTTCAAATTGCTGTAAATGTAGACAGTATATACATATGTAAAATACATACTGAAATATTTATATGAGGAAAGTAAAAACACATATTTTATGATGGATATCTGCACCTTATTTTAATAATGGTTGTGGGAAGGCTATTTCAAGCTTACTAGATACACTTAATTTCAGGATAAAGTCAGCACTAAGATGCTGATTTAATGATATTAAATACATTTTTTTCTAAACTTTTTAAAAAATCTTACCTTGAAAATTAAAAAAAATTATTTTTAAACAAAAAGTTAACATTCTCTTTATTATGTAGCACACAGTAAAAATGATATTCAAGTACACAAGCATAAGTGGTTACATAAATGTGTGTGTGTGTGTGTGTGTGTGTGTGTGTGTGTATGGAGACAAAGAGGATGAAAAATCAAACTAATAACCACATTAGCAGTAGTCAGTAAATTTTGTAGCTCTTGTGAATGAATTTCAAATGATATTTCCATAACACTGGCTTTTGGAGAGGACTGGGGAATAATTCATTTTAGAAATAGCATAACACTAATAATAGTCTCATTTTTATCTTTATATTTATGTCAATCATTTGCTTGCTCTCTTCTCTTTTGTATAGCTGCGATCTCATCAGATTTGCAATATGTTACATGCTCCAATAAGTTCAAATTTAGTTGTCTCTACATTTTGAGCTACAAACAGTAAAATTATTCTAGTTTTTGTTAGCAGTTAATTTCCTAAGCATATGAAACCAATCACATGGATATGTGCCTTTTGAAGGGCAAAAACAGACCACACAATGGAGTGGAGAAATGTACTTAATCTTTATAAGAAGATATTTTACTTTGGAGACTCCATCTCATTAATTTGTATTTTAAAACTCATCTAAATGGTGAAAACTTTTAAAAATAAAAGACCATTTCAGTGTACAAGTTCTAGTGACTAAATTATAAAAGCAAAGTAGATGATGTTTAAACTCATTTTATAAACTCTGTGAGTTGTTTTCCTAGACAGTATCTTACTGATATTATATAGTCAATACATAGCTAATGAATTGCTTTGAAATTACCAAATAAGAATATCACACATATTTCCAGTCCATTCATATACAATATCCAGAAAGAATTTTTGTACTGAATCCTGTTAATCAAATATTATTAAACTATCCCTGAGGCATGTATAAAACGCATAATATGTTTTGGTGGTCTCTTGTGAATATATTTTTAAGTATGCCCCATATGATATTATGCATTGTTATGTCTTCCATTTCCTATAAGTTCTGTGAGAAAAAAATTGACTCTAATATTCTTGGTTTCACGTTCATGAACTTTCTTATATTGACAAGTGATAATGTTTGGCATCTCAACCAATTTTTCTGGCCTAAAATATTAAAGATTGTAGTGTCTGTGGTATGGTAAAACCTTTAAAATTTAGACATACATATATATTTACACGGAACATTAAACTGCTAGTTACATATTTTTTTTCAAAATTTTGAGCTATTATTTTGCTAATCTTAGTGATAAATAACAACGTTAACATATAATTTAAAAAACAATGAACAATAGTTTTTGCAATGTAAGAACTTTAAAAAAAGTACTTATTGGAGAAATGCATAACTTGAAACAAGGAAACGACAGTTCTAATTCTGACTTCACGTTAATCAGTTTCCAAAAATTTGCCTTAGCTTTTCAACTAAAAGAAAGGAGATGGAGCAAATGACCTCTAAAGTACATCATTATGTGTAAAATTCCATAATATCTTTTACTTTAGGATTGAAAAAGTACAATTTTAAAAAAGTAAAAACACAAGGAAGCCAATTACACACACACACACACACACACACACACACACACACACACCCCAAATGGAAGATAAACCAGCAGTAAAACACTGATTTATGTAAGTAATTTCCCTAAATCTTTGTTTATAAAATAAATAAAAATAAATTAAAAATGTAATAATAAGACCAATTGTAATATAAATATATGGTAAAATAAAATGTAATAGAGGCATTATATTTAAGTTAATTGCATGATGTCTTTCTCAACATCCCCAGGCTCCACTCACCATTTATAGTCTAGAAAGGAGCTGTGCAAACCAGCTCATTGCACCATTTTCCACAAGAAGCCAACAGGAAAGACAAGAGAAAGGAAAGCTGGCTTCTGAAAAAAACTATAAAGATGAAAACAATGCTTCTTCACAATTTTTTAGTAGTAACCATAAGAATTACCTCATGCATTGGCATATCATCTTGATACTCTGGCCAGATGAGCCAGTCAAGTTAAATGTACTAATTTATTTGAGTGGATTTGTGTCAGAGTTGCTCTGGAAGAAAAAATGGTGCTGGGTCACCGTCTTGGCAAATGCCTTCTGAAAGAAATCGCTAAGTACATGATTTAGGATATGAAACGATAAAATACAGCTACAAATCTTAGTGAGTAAACCACACATTCTGCCATTTGATGAAACCCAGTAAGTAAGAAAAACATATTATTATTGCAACCTCCCCAAAAGATACTTAAAAAATAAACAAGTGTTGGCAAAGTTGCTAGCGACCCAAGAAACATTTAAGATTTGATCTATCGGAAAATGGCTTCACTAGCTGGACACTTTCCAGAACCACATATGCACTATAATACTTCATCAATTCAGGTAATAGTGCATCAAGATATCTGCCAGACCACCTGAAGTGTTGAAAATACTTTATCAGAATCATTATAAGAATTACATAAACTGCTATGCGGAAGGACCCTTAAAAGTAATATACTTTTTTGACATACATCTGATTTTCCTTATCACCAAAAATCACTTCTCAATATCGGCTCTGTGCAGACTAATGGTAGGCACTGGACTCTTCAGTGCTCCTGGTACCACCTCCACCACTCACTCACACACTCCCGTAAATGCTTTCTTCTCCAGAATCTACCCGCCTGTTTCAAGAAGGACTCATTTTTCTTTAGACCTGCTGCAGAGTCATCAGAATTGTTGCTCCTTCGAACATATCTTGTAATAGCCACACCTAATCTCAGTTTATAGATTTTTGGGGCCGGGTGAGGTTAGGGGAGTTGGGACCTGTGTAAGATAGCTTTCTCTCTTACTCCTTAAACAACAGCTTGTCTGGGTATAGAATTCTAGAATGAAAATCATTTTCTCACAGATATTTGAAGTCTTGTCTCCATTCCTTCCAGCATGTAGTGAAACTGAATCTTTCTCCAAATACAGGTTTAATTTCCTCAGTGAAAAGATGAAGAGTCTTACATGGGAAAACATGACACTGCCCAAATTCCAAGTACGTGTGTGCAGGGTGTGAGAGGTTGGTCATAAGTAATGAATTGTGCAGTTGTCATATTGACCTTAAATTTGGCACCGTTCCCATGTTCAGTCCTACTGCTCAGTTATGTTCTGCATTAAGCCCTCTGACTCTAAATCCAAATGCCACTATAGGTCATAGCACAGACTGGCTCTTAGTTCTTTTGCAGGCCCTTTTGTTGCATATTAAAGGGTCTGATTTTCTCTCTGTGTGTTACCCTTCACTCTACTCCCTTTCATTCTGAATCTTATAAAAATTTTGAGAATTTTCTCATCTCAATAAGAGTTCCTTGCTCTTGTTCCCTTCTGTTTTATAGATTCCTTTTTTCACTTGGTTTCTTTTATTGTGCTGGAGTCTTAGGAGGGACAAAATACCCACATATTGTGTCTTATCTGTTTTCCTCAACCAGAAAACTTTATTTTCTTCCCAATTGTTTGAATTATCAACCCCAATATAAAAGAACTTCTCTATCTCAAATTCATAGCTACACATTCTTTCTGGAATAACTGGTTTGTTCCAATTAGCTGTTGATCTACTCAATTGCCAATAAGTTGTTCTTAAACTAGTTTAACTTTTCAGTATAATTTCTAACTCCCAAGTTACCCTCCCTCAATAATTCTTACAGTTTTTGTTTCACACACTTATATTTAAAAATAAATTTAGAATCACTTTGCCAAATCCCTATCCCATTCCTAAAATTATGTCGGTCCTTGTAACTGATTTAATTCATAAATTAATTTATGTCTGTCATTAGTTTTTCAACATTATTATCTCATACCTCCAACCTCCAGTCTCACCTTCTTTGGAAATATAGTCTACTTGGCATCAAGAATTATCATTTTATGATTCAAACTTGATCATGTTAGTTCTCTGCTTGAACTTTTGTTAGAGGTTCAAAAAATCTTCACAATGTCCAAGCTCCTCGGCCCAGTATAAAAAGCCCCTGTGATTTGCCCTCTGACCATCATCTCTCATACCTCCTCCACTGGTATTCCATGCCGGGGAGAGACCAAATTTGTCATAGTACCCTTTATACAACATGACTGATCAGAGCCTGTATCTGTTTCCATACTATTCTCTCTCAGTACAAGGCCTTCCATCCTATCCTTTTTCTGACTGATGACTTTCTTATTCATTATCTCAAAACTTGGCTCAAACATAGCTTCCTCAGGAAAGGCTTACTTGACTCCTCTAGAGAGTCAAACTCCTCTCTCTCTAGAGAGAGAATTAAGAGTTTCCTCTCATGAGACCCAGTCCATAACTCTATAAAAATGCTTTAAACTGGACTATAATTATGTGTTTATATGTTTGTGACCTCACTAGATTGTAAAACCCTGGAGGTCAAGGACCGTATTCACATGGCAGGTACTTAACATGTTTACAAAATATAAGAATGTGAACAAGAGAAGAAAGAAGAAACGCGAGCGAGAGAGGGAAGAAGGAAGGAAGGAAGGAAGGAAGGAAGGAAGGAAGGAAGGAAGGAAGGAAGGAAGGAAGGAAGGAAGGAAGGAAGGAAGGAAGGAAGGAAGGAAAGAAGGAAGGAAGGAAGGAAGGAAGGAAAGAAGGAAGGAAGGAAGGAAGGAAGTAGGTGAGGGGAGGAGGAAGGGAGAATGGAGGAAGAAAGGAGGGGAGGAAGGGAGAAGGGAGGAGGAAGGAAAGAAAGGAGTTTTCAAACTAAAAGCTTGAAAACGAGTGGCACATTTTATTAAATGGGGACCTTCGAGATTAATATATATTTTTTCAAACTCTCTTTTTGTGTGCATGATAATAGAACAGAGACTCTGATTGAACAGAATCCTTATTATGTATCTATAATGAAAGAGAATCCTTATTATGTACAAATTTTGTTTGTAATTTTGGTACTCATTAATTCTTGAATATCTGTCATCCTTTGTTACATGATGTCCATATAGACATTGCCATCATTGTCACTTGTTTTTCCTTAAGCTTTTAATTACAAAAATTTACTTCTCTGATGACATTTTTTTTCCGTTCTAGTTTTTATTTTTTATTGTCTTACTCTCTCACTAAACATTTTTTTTTGGTTTTTTGTTTTGTTTTTTAGTTGTTTGAGGTGGCTACTCCTGGAAAAGTTCTATTTTATTTTCTCCTACTCTCTCCTCTCTGCTCAATACTTCCTTCATACCCAGTCAGACACAAAAGCTCATTATTTCAACCAGTATCTTGTCAAATTTGTCAGTTATCTCCTCCTCTGCTATACAGTCTCATGGTAATGAGACTCCTGTTCCAAGATTAACTGACTGTCCACAATCTCACTCCTATATATGAGCAGTTTCCATATATTGCTAAAGAGAATCCCATAACTGCATAACTAGCTCATAGTTTTAATATCAACTAGGTTTTCAGCACTGTTTAGTGTTATCTGTATGTTCCTAGACAGCATGTTTCTGGTTCTTGGAGAAGCTAGTTCAAACTTTGCCAAGTGTCCCAAAGTTTACCATTCCTCACCTGCTCACCTCATCAGAAGAAAACATTCAACTTCCAATTTTACTGAGAAACACTGTCATTTACAGACATGTTTACACCCATCCTTCTCCTTACTTTTAGAGCATGTCTTTTTTTTTCTCTATGACAACAGTCTTTTCTTTTTTAATCTTGCTATCTCCTCATTGACCTTGCTTCATTAATTATCCCATCTTCTTCTTCACATTCCTCTCTCATCATCAAAATCATATTTTCTCTCATCAGAATTTAAGCATGCTTAAATCTCACCTATATTAAAGAATTGTCCACTGATCCTCTATTCCTCTCTGTCCACCATACTAATATCTACTTTTTACCTTAACTGTACTGAAAATTTGTTTACACATTCTCCATTCTTTTATCCCATATTCAACTTTTAAACATTGTAGAACCTGGTAGTCTCCTACATCTGCTGAAAATATTCATGGTAAAATTGGCATGTATCTCTGGCTACACAATAAGCAATTTACAAACCACATTTGTTTGACCTCCCTGCATATTCACCAGGTTTTATTTATTCTTACTTCACACTCCATCTGCTCTGTTTCTGATATGCAATTTTCCTTATTGCTCCTCATTTACTACCATTCCTCTTGTTAATTACATTCAGTATCAAGCTATAGATTTTCTGCTCTTTAGGAGTTGAAATTACTTGGGTTCCACTCTATACACTCTCTTTGAAGGACTCTTCCACTTCCATAACTTCACTATTACTTATAGTCAGGAGGCTCCACTACCTTGAACTTTACAGATGAAAATGTTTTTCATTTTAAAATCCACAATCAAGTCACTCCGAAGATGTCTGAAACTATTAAACTTTTCCTCCCTCCATATCCCAGTTGAATTCTCTACAGGGACTAATACATATCAAGCCTCAAAGTAGCCTCTCCTCAGGGTAATGCTAGGTTTACTCTGTTCTATTGCCCTCCACATTCAATTAGTAACTACGTTCTATAAGTCTGCCTCTATAAAAGTTTTTGATTCACAAATCTTTTAGTTCAGATAATTCTTATTTTTCACCTGAGTTATTCCAAAACTTCCTAAATTGGTGCTAGCTCTCTAGATTTGCCCTCCAGTCCCCTGCAACTGGAATTTTCTTTCTAAAACACAAATGTGTGGGGCGCTTGGGTGGCTCAGTGGGTTAAAGCCTCTGCCTTAGGCTCAGCTCATGATCTCAGGGTCATGCTTAGCGGGGAGCCTGCTTCCCCCTCTCTCTCTGCATGCCTCTCTGCCTACTTGTGATCTCTCCCTCTATGTCAAATAAATAAATAAAATCTTTAAAACACAAATGTGTGATGCTACTTACCTGGTTAGAAACCTTCAATGACACTCCATTAAATTTGAGATGAAGGCCAAGATCCTAAGTGTAACATTTACAGCCCTGCATAGTCTGACTGCTGCTTACTTTCAAGCCTCAAGTCGTTCCCTTACTCTTAGCCTCCACATTATTTAAATTCTAATCATTATATTTGAAAACATTTATGATTCTTTCTTCCTTCTGTTTCAGTTAAAATATAAGCTTGATGAGGAGAATCATATCTTACTGTCTTAGTATCTCAAAGTCTTTGGTACACTGTTAATTATAATAAACATGTTAATTATAAACATATGATTGAATAATGGATGAATGAAATCTACTACCTGTTAATACTAAGTCAGTTTCTTACTTATATAAAATGAATAGCATACAAATAATGCAATCCAGGTGTCATACAAATAATATTTTTTTTTTAAAAATCAGAAAAATTTCAATGAGATATTTATTTACCTGTTAATTCTAGTAGGAACTAATTGAATCCATTTCTTTGTTGTTTCAATATCAATACTGAACAGTGGCTTGCATATTGAGTATATAAAATAAACCAATGATTAATTAGATTTTGATTATAATGAAAGTGGTTTTAATTACTTTTATGGTCATTGTCATAGGTTGTATAATCATAAAATTGTTATTGCATGGGAAGAGCTTGGTTTCCATGTTCTGAATTCATGCTATGCTTGCAGAATTTTTTAGGTTATTTCAGGATTAACAATACTTTTGTGAGGGCCCAGATCATCTTGAGTTTGTGTGACTATTTTCATTTGACTAACATGCTGGTCTCCTCTGATATTGGATCTGATAACATAAACCCCACTGTATTTTAAGAAGTCCAGATCCATTATCAATTTGTGCTAATGGGCTAACCCTGGAACAGACACCTACAGTGAGTCAAAATCCACTCTATAAAACTGAACATTTGGACTTATTCCTATTAATTTGGCATGATTTAAACTCTAAAGGATTCAGTATTTCTGACAAGTTCTAAATGGAGGAGTCCAAAAGGTTACTATCATTATTATCTGGGCTTTCACCCAGCATTCAAACTCACAAATCACTGTCACGTTTTCTGCTAAATTCAGCATCGATTCTGGACTCCACATTATTTCATTCCTTTGGTATATTTATGTAGTATGAGAATTAATAGAAGAGAATATTTTTGTATTTATGCTTAGTGTACTTAGAAATAAAACATGCAATTTTATTTAAGACTAATAAAGGTGAAAATTTCAATATGCATACCTCTCTATACACTTACATTTCTGTAACCCTTTCTTCTAACTTTCTTCAAAAAACATCAACATTTCCTAAAGTAAACAGTCATATTGAAGGGCTCAATATTTGGGTTGCATATACAGAATGAAAGAAATTTTAAAACTTTCAGAATTAAATTTTAAATAAAAACATTTACAAAGCATTTTTAAAAAGCAGCAGGTAAGAGCAACTCCAGGTCATTTTTACCTTGAAAGGGAGACAATAGCATTTTCAAGAATATGGAAGCAGTCAATACCACAAAGCTCTTCTAAGGGTTTCAGAAACTCTATTATCCCTCAGCCAAATTGATACATAACCAACCTTTAAGGGAATGCTATAGATTGGATTGTGTCTCCCTCAAATTCATGTTGAAACCTTAACATCTGATGTAATGGTATTTGGAGATAGGGCCTTTAGGAGGGAATTAGGTCATGAGGGTAGAGTCCTCATAAAGGGATTGGTGCTCTTACAGCAAGAGACCAGAGAGCTTGTTCTCTCTTTCTGCCATTTAAGAATACAGCAAGAACATGGCCATCTATGAATAAGGAAGAAGGTTCTCACCAGACATCAAATCTACCAGCACTTAAATCTTGGACTTTCTAACCTCCAGAACTGTGAGAAATAAATGTCTTGCTTAAGCCACTAAGTCTATGGTATTTTATTATAGAAGCCCCAGATGACTAGGAGGGGCAGTAATAATTTTACTATTAATTTGCAAATCAAAAGTCATATTCATTTAGCAAATTTAATTAAGCCATTTAGTTAAATATATTTTAAAAAGCATACTTCTTTAAATATTCAACTACCAAGTTATTGATGAGAACATACTGTGAAACCACTTTTGAGTGGTATGTAATAAAAAGAGTATTAGGTGAAAAGTATGTATTAGTGTGAAATATGTGTGTTTTAAAGTATAAATGAAAAATATTTTAATTTTATGGTCAAATAGACTTGTCTCTTAGGGCATGTCAGATGAGAAAGCAAGTTCAGGTTCTGAATAGATTAGGGAAGTCTACAACAAAGTTGATAGGGTTGCAAGATCAGAAGTTAACACAGAGTAAAATCCTCATTGCTGGAATAAAAACACAGTGAAATGGGATATACAGTAGATGAGCAGTAGATAGGTTTAAAAGTAGACTCACTAGCAAAATTCCAAAAGAAGAGCACCTAACATCAAGGAGAACACAAGGCCCAGAGTCTTCCAGGTGCAGTGAGACCAGTGACCGCTTTCTAGAGTCAGAGATTTAACCGCTTCTAAACAATTGGTCAAACCTAGAAATATTTAGTTTCATGATCATTCAATTAGTCAGCAACTATTTTTTATTTGGATTTCTTCTCTTTTTCCACCCCTCTACTTCATTTGTAATCTAGACCTACATGAATTCTTTACTGAGTTAAAGTTTCTGCTTTCTAAATGGTTTCTCTATCTCTGGGCTGGATCTTTCATCAGTGAATTCTTCTTGATGGCACTGTGTGAAGTTGTTTATCTTAAACTCTATTCTTTGTAATCTGCTTTATACCTATGATTTGTCTCTTCTACAGACAGTTGATATGTGCCAAGAGTTGAGTGTTATGCTGGCCCAAGCCAGGTACCATTTAGGGAGAAAAAAAGAATGAGAGGAAAATTTAATCACATATAATATTTCTTTCTGCCCTCCACCCCTCCTTAATTTGAGCAATTTTTGAATCTTGGGCTATAAGGCTATTTATGTCTCAATCATCCTTTAAAAATCAAAACATAAAGAAAAACAACAAAAACAACTTTGGACAGAAGTCTACTTGAATCCCCATCTAGATACCTTCTCTTTGATACTATGTATCCTTCCTCATTTTCTACTCACTGCCTTAACTCAGTCACATTTTGTGCCCATTGTCCACATCAATGTTCTCTTTCTGTCATAACAACTTATGTTTTGCAGCCTATTTTTTAAATCTCCATTACTTTTCACATTTTTGATTACTGACTTTCTGAGACTTTTTACTCTTAGTTTTTAAGACATCTATACTATTAGACTACATCTTTTAGCTTCATTCATAGATTTTATTATGTTGTTGCTCTTTACTGTAAAGAGCACTCTAGCTGACTAAAGTACTCAGACTGTAAAGCACTCTAGCTTTACCACTCTAGCTGACTCTTCTAATCCTTCCCCTAAAAACCTCTTTTTATAGAATATATCTTCCCTATTTTGTTACTCTGTTAATTTTCTGTTTACTTATTTTAGCTTATGTCCTAAACTCATCACACTCAGCAAGCCCAGATTAAATTTTCTTTCACTAAGCATTTTCTATTTTGGTGATTTTAATTAGTGGCAAAAACATATACCCAGAAAGTGAAGAAATCTGAGATTCAACTTTAACTATTCTCTTTTTGTTCATCCTCTATTCCTATTAATTTTATTTCCTAAGTATTTTGTGCCTTTCTCCTATTTGTATTACCAATCTTGACTACCAATAATTCACATTCTCACCATTTTTAACCTGGATTATTATAATGGCTAACAACTACTAAAGGAGTATATTCATCAGTGAAAGCTTAGAAAAATTAGAGCCACACAGAAAAATAAATAAAAATCTGTATTTAATGCTACTACTGACTTAACTATTGTTAATATTTTGTTCTTCCTAGATAGCTTTTGCAATTTATAGTCCATATAATTTAGTATATACACGTATTTAAAAGGAGAAAGTAGTGCATAAGTTTTTTATAACAAGTCTTTCATTCAATAGTGTATAACAGGCTTTTCCCCCTATAGAAATAAATATATTATTTGTGATTATTTGTTGTAGATCTTCTGTATATATGAATGGCATTTAAAATTTCTATATAGAATTCTGCAGGTCAGGCTCTAATTGTTAATATATTTAAAATATCCACCTCTTGGGCACCTGGGTGGCTCAGGAGGCTAAATGTTTGCCTTCAGCTCAGATCACGATCCCTGGGGTTCTGGGATGGAGTCCCACATTAGGCACCCTGCTCTATGTGGAGCTTGCTTCTCCCTTTCCTCCCCACTCATGCTTTCTCTGTCTCTGTCCCTCTCTCTCAAATAAATGAATAAAATCTTAAAAAAATAAAATAAAATATCTACCTCTTAATTCATTGTATAAGTGAGCTGAAGTTTATTCAACCAATTTTCTAAGAGGGGACATTTAGTGAGCCATTTCAAACATAGCTTAAAATTTTGTAATTGAACCCTATCTATAAAAAGAAGAAAAAACAATAAATGTCCTAAGCATTGCACATGTGACTCCAATTATCCAACCTTCTCCTCTATCTCTAGTTTCATATCCTATTAATATCTTAAAACATCTACAGAAACTGATAAAGTTGGCTTAATTCATAATACAATCACAGTGTAAGATCATTTGAATCCATATACGGGGATATATTTAAATACTGATAGATTTGTTACATGCTTCAAATTAGAGATTTGAGGGTCACATATTCATCCATTTGTGCCTACTGTAACCCAGATACTTTGCTAGGTATGGATGAATCACAGGTGACCAAGGGGAGCACAATCCTTGGAACATTTATTCTCTCATGTAACAAAAGCAGTTCTGCTTTAATTTTTTTTAAGCAAAACAAACAAAAAACCCCAAAACATTAAAATGCAATAACCCCAGAAAAATTGTACATTACATTTTCATCTGTTGGAGGAAAAAAAAGTGAAGGAAAAACACAGGAGAGGTAGGCTGGCTAGAAGCTCGGGACACTATCATGGTGACAGGTTGAAGTGTCTAGAGTGTAGTGGGCAGGCAGGCTGTAGCTATAAACCTGCTGCGCCTGTAGATAAGAGACCAAAAGGAAGCAGAAAGACACACAGAAAGAATTAACAAAACTGATAAACCCTTAGCCAGACTTATCAAAAAGGAGAGAGAAATGACCCAAAAAAATAAAAGAGGAGAGATCTCAACCAACATCACAGAAATACAAACAATTATAAGAGAATATTATTAAAAACTGGGAGAATATTATTTAAAAAAAGCCAAAAACTGGGTAATCTGGAAGAAATGGATAACTTCCTAGAAACCTATAAACTACCAAAACTAAAACGGGAAGAAACAGAAACTTTGAACAGACCCAAGCCCACCAAAGAAATTGAATCAGTCATAAAAAATCTCCCAATGAACTGGAATCCAGAATGGGATGGCTTCCCAGGGGAATTCTACCAAATATCTAAAGAAAAATTAATACCTATTCTTCTGATGTTGTTCCAAAAAATAGAAATGGAAGGAAAACTTCCTAACTCATTCTATGAGGTCAGCATTACCTTGATTCCAAAACCAAAGACCCCACTAAAAAGGATAATTACAGACCAATATCCCTGATGAACATCGATGCAAAAATTCTCAACAAGATCCTAGCTAATTGAATCCAACAGTACATTAAAAGGATTATTCACCATGACCAAATAAGACTTATTCCTGGGCTGCAGAGGTGGTTCAATATTTGTAAGTCAATCAGTGTGATATTCCACATAATAGAAAAAAGAGTAAGAATGATATGATCTTCCCAATAGATGCAGAAAAAACATTTGACAAAGTAAACCATCTATTCTTGATAAAAACCCTCCAGAAAGTAGGGATAGCTGAAATATACCTGAACATCATAAAGACCATACATGAAAGACTCACAGCTAATATCATCCTCAATGGGGAAAAACGGAGATCTTTTCCTCTACTCGTAGGAACAAGACAAGGATATATACTCCCACCACTGTTCTTTAACATAGTACTAGAAGTCCTAAAGCCTCAGTAATCAGAGAACAAAAAGAAATAAAAGGCATCCAGATCAGCAAGGAAGAAGTCAAACTTTCATGTATGTAGAAACCTGAAAGACTCCACCAGAATACATGAATTCAGCAAAGCTGCAGGTCGCAAAATCAATGTACAGAAATCTGTTGCATTTCTATATACCAATAATGAAGCAGCAGAAAGAGAAATCAAGGAATCTATCCCATTTACAATAACACCAAAACCATAAGATACCTAGGAATAAACGCTAGCCAAAGAGGTAAAAGATCTGTACTGTGAATATTATAGAACACCTATGAAAGAAATTGAAGATGACACAAAGACATGGAAAAGCATTCTGTACTCATGGATTGGGAGAACAAATATTGTTAAAATGTCTCTACTACCCAAAGCAATCTACATATTCAAAGCAATCCTGATCAAAATACCAACAGCATTTCTTATAGAACTAGAACAAACCATTCTAAAATCTGCATAGAAACACAAAAGACCCCAAATAGCCAAAGCAGTCTTGAAAAAGAAAAGCAAAGTGGGAGGTATCACAATCCCAGACCTCACGCTCTATTACAAAGCTGTAATCATCAAGACAGCATGGTACTGGCACAAAACCAGATACATGGATCAGTGGAACAGAATAGAGAACTCAGAAACAGACCCATAGCTATATGGTCAACTAAATTTTGACAAAGCAGGAAAGAATATCCAATGGAAAAAAGACAGCCTCTTCAACAAGTGGTGCTGGGAAAACTGGACAGCAACATGCAGAAAAATGAAACTGGACCATTTTCTTGCACCATACACAAAAATAAATTCAAAATGGATGAAAGACCTAAATGTGAGACAGGAAATCATTAACTTCTAAAGAAGGAAACAGGCAGCAACTCTTTTACCTCAGCCACTGCAACTTCTTAGTAGAAAGGTCGCTGGAAATCAGGAAAACAAAAGCAGAAATTAACTACTGGGACTTCCTCAAGATAAAAAGCTTCTGCACAGTGAAGGAAACAATCAACAAAACTAAAAGGCAACCGATGGAACAGGGGAAGACATTAGCAAGTGACATATCTGATAAACGATTAGTATCTACAGTCTATAAAAACTTCCCAAACTCAATACCGAAAAAATAAACAATCCAGTTAAAAAATGGGTAGAAGATATGAATATTTTTCCAAAGAAGACATACAGATGGCTAAAAGACACATGAAAAAATGCTTACCACCACTCATCATTGGAGAAATACCAATTAAAACCACAATAAAATACTACCTCACATCAGTCAGAATGGCTAAAATTAGTAACTCAGAAAATAATTGATGTTGGTAAGAATGCAGAGAAAGGGGACCCCTTATGAACTGTTGGTAGGAAGGCAAATTGGTGTAGCCATTCTGTAAAACAGTACGGAGTTTCCTCAAAAAGTTAAAAATAGAACTACCCTATGACCCTGCAAGTACACAACTAGGTATTTATCCAACGGATGCAAAAATACTGATTCAAAGCAGGCAATGCACCCCAATGTTTATAGCAGCACTACCAACAACAGCCAAATTATGGAAAGAGTCCAAGTGTTCATCAACTGATGAATGGATAAAAAAGATGTGGTATATATACAATGGAATATTACTCAGCCATCAAAAAGAATGAGATCATGGCATTTCCAGCAATGTGGATGGAACTAGAGTGTATTATGCTAAGCAAAATAAGTCGGAGATAGACAGATATCCTATGATTTCACTATATGTGGAATTTAAGAAACAATACAGATGGAAATAGTGGAAAGGAAGGGAAGGAAAAATAAGATAAAAACAGAGAGGGAGGCAAACCATAAGAGACTATCAACCACAGAACAAACTGAGGGTTGCTGGAGGGGAGGTGGATGGGAGGATGGGCTAAATAGGTGATGGGCATTAAGGAGAGCACTTGTTGGGATGAGTACTGGGTGTTGCATGATGAATCACTAAATTCACTAAATTCTACTCTTAAACACTACATTATACGGTAACTAACTTTAATTTAAATAAATAATTAAATAAAGTGTAATAAGTGTGTCAATATTTGAAAGGTTTAATAGTCAAATGAAAAATTTAAACTCTTGTACTTAATATTTACCCAAGATCATTTTATAATAATTATTTGTAGTATAGCGTTAAAGCTTTTTATGATATCTATATGATATGTATGCTATAAATATGATATGTATGATATGATTGTAAAAATAAAAAGTATATTTCCTGAAGGAATGGCAAATTTGAGGGGACGTACCATCCTTCAGCTGGTGAGGAACTTCAGAAATGTTCTTTAGGAGTCCAACATCAAGGCGCCTGGGTGGCTCAGTCAAGAGTCTGCCTTCGGTTCAGGTCATGATCCCAGTGTCTTAGGATGAGACCCACATTGGGCTCCTTGCTCAGTGGGGAGCCTGCTTCTCCCTCCACCTGCTGCTACCCCAGTTTGTGCTCTCTTTCTTTCTCTCTCTCCCTCTCTCTTTTTCTCTCTCTCTGCCAAATGAATACATAGGGGTCCAAACATCAGGCTACTATTAATGCTATTAGGAGGACTGGTTGCCCCTGGGGGAGAAGGACATGGCTCGGCTGCAGTGAAAATGCCTGCAAACACTCAGTCCATGATACCAACTTTGGTTGTGAAAAACAAGTTTAGAACCTGGCAACTTATCTGGGTTTTATAGGATTGTAGAGCTTGAATGAGATTGAACATGCTTATTCACAGTGATGTGTTTTCACTGCAAGGTAGCTCTAATTTTTCATACTCAGTAGAATGCTGAATGAATGAGCATCTATTAAAAAAAAATACAATTTCTTAACTGCAACAGTTATCCAAAAGGGTGTTTTCTAACTTACTCTTTTTTTTTTTTACAGGTAGAAAGAAAGGGAGCCAACAATCACAATTCTAAAACTCAAGGGACTAGTAAGTATTCTCCACTCCCTCGGATCCTTTTCGTATTCACTGTGATAAATTTCTCTGTGTCTGCAACTGGTTTTTAGTTCTAACTACTCTGAAGGGTGTGTGCATGTGAGTGTGTGTGTGTTTTCTCACATTGTAATACAACTTTATCTTTGACATCCCTGATAATCTTGAGTAACAGAAAATTTTGGATTTATATTTACATTTTGCTGAAACAAGATTACACTAATCTAAAATCTGCCAGTTAAATCTTTCATAAGACTTACGCACATATGTACATTTTTGAACTGAAGTTTAGTTTTGGAAAGAATTTATTAACCCTTTGAAGTATCAAAATTAACATGCACAAACCCTAAGGATTATCAAATTATCTAAGTTTATAAAAATATTTTTAAAATCACTTTTCATTGAACTTAATAGAAAAAGGCTTACCTATTTTGCAATTCAAGTGGATGATACATTTTCAACAGAAGACTCATGTTCTACTTGTCACCGTGAATGATTAAAAAACAAACATGTCTTCCACTTTGACATAAGTATAATGATATTGTATAGACTATGCACAACAGAGTTTTCTTCAAGGCATGATTCCATTTAACTCTAAAAATGAAGTCAATATTTTTCTAGATAAAGATCATTGGGACGCCTGGGTGGCTCAGGCAGTTAAGTGCCTGCCTTTGACTTGGGTCAAAGCATCTGCCTTTGGCTCAGGTCATGATCCCAGGGTCCTGGGATCGAGTCCCATGTTGGGCTCCTTGCTCATTGGGGAGCCTGCTTCTCCCTCTGCCTGCCTCTCCCCCTGCTTGTGCCCTCTCTCTGACAAATAAATAAAATCTTTAAAAAAAAAGGTCATGTACTTTTTCATTTAAAAAGAAATATCTGCCCTTTATTAATAGTTTCTTCTTAATTTCTAGCTATCTAATTAACTAATTAAACTATTCTTTAAATCTATCATCTTTACTGAAACTAGGATACAATAATAGAAATGGTTTGTGAGGTATCCCTGTATTCCATTTGGGAGAATATATAGACATATTTTATTACTTTTAGACATATTTTATATGTATATTTCTATAAAGACAGAAGACAACAGCTATAAATTAAAATCCACAGAAACCTTAATTATATTTTTCAGCAAGAACATTTTTCTTTATTCAACAGTAATGTACTTTATAGTTATATAAAGACTATCAGCTGGAAGAGTAAACAAAGTAACTTTTTACTACATTTAATAAAATGGAGTTTTATTCTTTCTAATAGGTTTCTTCATTAACAATGTAAAAAGAGGGGCTAAGCTGTAATAATCACAAACGGATGTAATTTTCAAATGACATCACTATGCAGGTAGAACAAGCTCAAAAATAAAAACAATAACTAGTGCTTACAATGAGTCATATTTGCCCCACCACTTATTTTTTTAAACTACTTTAAAATACTTCATCATTTTATCATTAAAAGAAAACAACAAAAAAAGCTGTTTAAAGTGGCCATGGCTGCCTGTGGATTTCTTGACCTTTTTTTCACCTCTATAATTTCATCTAACTCCTTTATGAATTTACATCTCAGTGCAGCCATTACTTCCTCTAGAAAACCTTCCTTGTGCCTCCTGGGACTGTAGTGGAAATCCTCCCCTATGTGTTCCCACAGCGCCTTCATGCTTTATTTTAGCACTTGCTGAAGCATAATTGCCTGTTTACTTGTCTGTCCCCTTCAATTAGACCATATACTCCATGTATATAAGAACTATGGTTTGTTTTTCATTATATTTCTCGTACTTTACACCTACTTTTAGCTTTACATAAAACCCAATAAATGTTTAATGTACTAAATATAATAAGAGTTTAAACAAATTTGCAAGATCATAGATCCGGCTGATTTGCTCTACACTATTCCCAGGATACATTTATACCACCGTAAGGCATACTTGATTGAACCATTATGAACACATTAGGACATGACATCCAAACTAATTTCAAAATCTGACCCACCTACTATACATCAGTATTGTGTCAATGATAACATTTTGTATTCTTACCATCACTTTATAAAACTAATTAAAGCTTTCTTTCCAGAAACAGAAAACCTATATGTTTCACTACTTTATTGAGAAGATCTAGGATTCAAGCAAAAGAGAGGGTGGTAAGTAGACTATCATACCACAACAACATTGTTAAGTGTTGAGTACAGGCACATCATTCACGAAGTGAATCTGGAGGAAAACAATATCATCATTCAGAATGGTGATCTAAAACTAGTGTATAGAAGAAATATGACAAAACAAAAACAATAACTACCTAAAGTGTGTTTTAAGAAATAGTGAGCAAAGTCAAGACTAACTCTATTAAAGTCAGAGGCAGGTTTTATACAAAAGAACAGGAAGAAAGAGAAAAAAATGGTCCTTAGTTTTGTTCGTGAGAGGGTCAATAAATTTGGCAATAACTTAGGCAATAAACTAAAGAAGGTGAAAGATAAATTATTAGAAAAATAGCAAAAAACTTTTAGTAAAAAATTTAAGTTAAGGGGCGCCTGGGTGGCTCAGTGGGTTAAAGCCTCTGCCTTTGGCTCAAGTCATGATCTCAGGGTCATGGGATCAAGCCCTGCATCGGGCTCTCTGCTCAGCAGGGAGCCTACTCCCTGCCCCCCCCACCTGCGTCTCTGCCTACTTGTGGTCTCTTCCTGTCAAATAAATAAATAAAATATTTTTTAAAAAATTTAAGTTAAAAGATTAGCATAATTAATGTGTAAAAATGTATCACAAATATATAAGGAAAAATTAATATCCAAATGGAAAATTATGCAAAGGTTATAAATATGTTTTGCTAAATAAAAAATAAATTCTCTAATAAGGATATAAATATGTTCAATCTCTAAATAATACAAATTATAAAACAATTTTTAATTGAAATACCCTTTCTTACCAATAATATGGGTTAATTTAAAATATTTTGTTATATTGAGGACATTGACTCATTTACAATGGGTTGCAATACAAATTGGTACATTTATGCAAAAATTTACAATGCATCACTATTTCAAAATATTATACATATATGTATATGTATAATATACATATTATATATATGTATATATATAATATATAATATACATATAAAATATTATACATATTTTGAAATAATTAATTAATACTTAAGAACAAGATGTATGAAAATACTCAGAGCTGTGGCCAAATATGTACATATGGCTGTCAATAAGCATCAGTGAAGAGCAAAACAAAGCTGTCTACTCCTGTGAAGCTCCCATTCTAATGGTAGAAGAGATGAGTACATAGACAAGACTGCATGCACAAAACGAATACATCAAATACATATTAGTAAGAAGATTATAAGTTTTATGGCAAAAAAGAAAAAATCAGTGATGTCAGAGAGATTAATAAATGCAAGTGGCTTAGCTAGGACAGAGCGAGGGTACTTGCAATATAAATTGAGATCATCAGGTTAGGTAGGGCCTTGTTGAGAATAGGCTTGAATATTGTGGCAGAGTCATACTGTACTCAAGTTTCACCTTATTGGCCCACTGAGATCCAGCATTCATAAATTTATCTGAATTATTTTGAATGTATTTAGAATTTTAATGTTATAGCCCAAGCTAGTACATTCCAGAGGCAATGTAAACTTCAAATTTTGTATAGATTTTTGGAGTCTGTGAAATCATGGTTTGATTCACAACTGCCACTTCCTCAGTGAGGACTAGTAAGTTATTTAACCTCCCCAAGCCTCAGTCTTTTGACTTGTAAAAGGAGGACAAAATCTCTTACTTAATAAAATTGCAGTGGTCAACAAATGCACTAATATCTTAGTATGCATTCAGTGACTGTAGACATTCTTATTATTTGACTACACATCTTTAATACACTGAAAAGACATTGTTTAAATTAATAGAATTAAAATATTAGTGGATTATTATTAGTTATTCTAAGATAATCTTGTTAGGCTAGTTTCCAGGAAATATTAAATAATTTGATATTCATTTCATATTTCCCAGATACCCATTGTGATTTAATAAACTCAACTATTTCTTTTATTGTCAAAAGCATGTATATGTAATATGTTGAACTACTTAACTTTTGAAATCCATATGCAATGCTTAAACATTTTGCTTCTTTTCTTTGAATCTCTCCTAGCTAGTTCCAGCATGTGTTTGTGTGTGTGCATGTGTGTACACATATATATTTACATGCATTTATATGAAGTCTTGTTCACTTAAACATTTCCTTAAACATGCCTTTATTTATTACATAAATGCTTATAATTAATATTGAGTTCATAACTTTTATTACTACCAGTAAATAAATAAGTCATAAATATGTACTTTTAGGATTAAAAGGTAACAAATGAAAGAGGTTTGACTTATTTTCATTTACTTCAAAATAATCCAAGAAAATCTAAAATTGTGGTCCTATGTAAACAGGTTAGATATGTTCAATTTTTACAAATCCAAACAAAATTATAATAATAAGAATAAGAGGACAAAGAAGGAGAAGAAGAAAGAGAAAAAAAGGAGAAGAAGAAGAAGAGGGAGAAAGAAGGAAGAGCAGAGACACCAGCAAAAGCAAAAATTGGAGGAGAAAAAATAAAAAGATGGGTCCATAACCACAGTCAGATTTATCAAGTTCTTTTGCTAATACATTGATACAAATGAGGAAAATTTAAAAATGAAATTCAGAGTAATGTCTTAATAAAAACAACATAATATATGAAACATGAACATTCATTATAACTTGGCAATGCTAGAATTTTCTCTAGCTCTTAACATTTCTTTAGTAGATTTTATATTAATTACTCAATTTTCTGCAGTGTTTATGACAATCAGATATGAAAGTAACCATTCCAGAGAAACTGGCATTTTGTAGCTGTCAGTACATTACAGGTTGTGTAGAAAATATAGAAAATTTCTCATAGCATTTATTAAATCTGGAAGTGCTAAAACTGGTAACAATTACATTTAGTGCTTAAAGTCTTGAGGAAATATTACTCATTTCTCTAACTTAATGAGTCTCATGATTTTTTTATTATTTTTTACTATGTTATGTTAGTCACCATATAGTATGTCATTAGTTTCTGATGTAGTGTTACAAGATTCATTGTTTATGAGTCTCATGACTTTTAAACACATAAAATTCACACTATTTACTGGTCACTTTAATTGATCATTTCATACTTCATGTATTAAGAAGAATCTTTAACTTAATAACTAAAAGAAACATGTAAATCATATGCACATGATGATAAATCATTAGAGAGAATTTTTGCATCAACTATGGTTTCCTTATGAGAATTTACAGTCTTCATTCTCTGTTTCCCATGGCATTTGTGACTCCTCAGCCTCTTGAATCTCTGTTGCATACTATTCATACTTTTCTAATGAAATTTTTTTTTCTTATTAATCAATTTAAGGGCAAGAGTTTCATCCTCACAGTCCTTTGATTCATATTGCTCACCACAGTGAATGAATGGCTGGCTTGTTCACTGTAAGTACATCACATCCCATTAGTGATTTTAAAAATAGTAATTTGATTCCAGTGTGGTAGCATATGCATGGATGGTTTAAAAATAAGGACAAAAGAGATCAAAGTCATCCATACATCCTTTCAGACCACAATGCTGTGAAACTACAAATCAACCACAAGAAAAAATCTGGAAAGACCACAAATACATAGAGATTAAGTAACATGCTACTAAACAATAAATGGGTCAACCAAGAAATCAAAGAGGAAATAAAAAAACACATGGAAATAAATGAAAGTGAGAAGACAGTGATCCAAAATCTCTAGGATGTAGCAAACAAATCAAAAGTTCTAAAAAGGAAGTTTATAGCAAAAGAAGCCAATCTTAAGAAGAAAAATCTCAAACTACCAAACCTTACATCTAAAGGATCTGGAAAAGGAACTAACAAAACCCAAAACCAATAAAAGAAAAGAAATAATAAAGATCAGAGCAGAAATAAATGAACTAGAAACTAAAACAAACAAACAAAATTGATGAAACTTTATCCAGATTCATAAAGAGAGAGAGAGAAGACTCAAATAAAATAAAAAATGAAAGAAGAGAAATAAAAACACACACCAAAGACATACAAAGGATTATAAAAGAATATTGTTGAAAAATTATATAACAAGAAATTGAATAAACTAGAAGAAATGGATACATTTCTAGAAACATATAACCTACCAAAACTGAATCAGGAAGAAATAGAAAATCTGAACAGACCAATTCCCAGTAATGAAATTGAATCAGTAATAAAAAAAAAAAAAAACCTCTCAATAAAGAGGGTTTCACAGGTGGAATAGCAAACATTTAAAGAATGAGTTAATATTTACTCTTTTCGAACTATTCCAAAAAATAGAAGAGGAAGAAAATATTCCAAATTCATTCTATGAGGCCTGTGTTACCTCTATCGCAAAACCAGATAAAAACGCAACAGAAAAAGAGAACAGGCCAATATACCTGATGAACATAGATGTGAAAATCCTCAACAAAAGATTAGAAAACTGGATCTAACAATACCTTAAAAAAATAATTCACCATGATCAAGTCGGATTTATACCAGGATGCAAGGGTGGTTCAATATTTGCAAATGAATCAATGTGATACATCACATTAACAAGAGAAAGGATAAGAACCATGTGATAGGTTCAAAGGTGCAGAAAAAGCATTTGACAAAGTACAACATCCATTCATGCAAAAAACTCAACAACAAAACTCAGGTTAAGGGGGAACGTATCTCAACATAATAAAAGACATAAATGAAAAACTTACAAGTAACATCATACTCAATGATGAAAAACTGAAAGCTTTCTCCCTAAGATCTATAACCAAGTGAAGATGTCCACTGTCACCACTTTTATTCAACACAGTACTGGAAGTCTAACACACAGCAATTAGATAAGAAAAAGAAATAAAGCATCTAAATTAGTAAGGAAGATGTATAACTTTCACTATTTGCAGATGACAAGATACCATATTTAGACTCTACCAAAAAACTACTTGAACTGATACATGAATCCAATTAAGTCACAGGATACAAAGTCAATGTACAGAAATCTGTGACATTTGTATACAATAATAATGAAGCAACAAAAAGAGAAAAATTAAGAAAGCAATCTCATTTATAATTTTAGTGAAAATAATAAAATACCTAGGGATAAACTTAACTGAAGAGGTGAAAGAGCTATACTCTGAAAACTACAAAACACTGATGAAAGAAATTGAAGATGACACATACAAATGGAAAGTCATTCCATGCTCATGGATTGAAGGAATAGATATTGTTTAAATATCCATACTACACAAAGCAATCTATAGATTTAATGTGATCCTTATCAAAATCCAATAGAATTTTTCACAGAATTAGAACAAATGATCAAAAAATTTGTATGAGGGGAGCCTGGGTGGCTCAGTGGATTAAGCCTCTGCCTTCAGCTTAGGTCATGATCTCAGGGTCCTGTGATCAAGCCCCACATGGGGCTCTCTGCTCAGCAGGGATCCCGTTTTACCCTCTCCCTCTGTCTGCCTTTCTGCCTACTTGTGATCTCTCTCTGTCAAATAAATAAATAAAATCTTAAAAAAAAAATTTGTATGAAATGACAAAAAACCTGAATAGCTAAAACAACCTTAGAAAAGAAACACAAAGCTGGAGGTATCACAATTCTAGATTTCAATTTATACTACAAAGATATAGTAATTAAAATAGTATGGTACTGGCACAAAAATAGACATATAGATCAATGGAACAGGATATAAAGCTAAGAAACAAGCCCACAACTTTATGGTCAATTATCCTTTGGCAAGAGACCTGAGTATGCAATGGGAAAAAGTCTCTTCAACAAATGATGTTGGGAAAACTGAACAACTATATGCAAAAGAACAAAAGTGGACCACTTTCTTACACCATATACAAAATAAATTCAAAATTGATTAAAGATCTAAATGTGAGACCTGATCCATAAAAATCTTAAAAGAGAACAGAAGTAATATTTCTGACATCAGTCATAACAACATCTTTCTAGATTATGTCTCCTGAGGCAAGAGAAACAAAAGCAGAAATAAACTATTGGGACTACATCAAAATAAAAAGCTTCTGCACAGCAAAGGAAGCAGTAAACAAAATGAAAGGGAACCTACTGAATGGGAGAAAATATCTGCAAATGACATATCCAATAAAGGGTTAGTATCTACAATATATAAAGAACTTTTAAAACTCAATACCCCAAAACAAACAATCCAATTAAAAAATGGGCAGAAGACACGAAAAGACATCTCTCCAAAGAGGACACATAGATAGATGGACAGCAGACACATGAAAAGATGCTCAACATCACTCATTATCAGCTACAATAAGATATCACCACACATCTGTAAGAATGGCCAAAATCAACAACACAAAAAACAATAGGTTTTGGTGAAGATGTGGAGAAAGGGGAAATTTCTTCTCTTGCACTTTTGGTGGGAATGCAAACTGGTGCAGCCACTCTGGAGAGCAGTATGGAGTTTCCTCAAAATTTAATAATAGAACTAACCTATGATCCAGCAATTGCACTACTAGGTATTTACCTAAAGAATACAAAAACATGAATTCAAGGGGATACATGCACTCTACTGTTTATAGCAGTATTATTTACAATAGGTAAATTATGGAAACAGCCCAAGTATCCACTGACTAATGAATGGGTAAGGAAGATGTGGTATATATGTACAATGGAATATCACACAGCCATAAAAGAGAATGGATTTGCAGTGACATGGATGCAGCTAGAGTACAATGCTAAGCAAAATAAGTCAAAGATAAATACCATATGATTTCACTCATAAGAAAAAAAACAAATGAGCACAGGGTTTAAAAAAAAATGCAGGAGGGAGGCAAATCAAGAAACAGACTCTTAACTAGAGAGAACAAACTGATGATTACCAGAGGGGAGGTGGTGGGAGGATGAGTTAAATAGGAGTGCACTTGTCGAGATGAGCTCCAGTGTTGTATGGAAGTGTTAAATCACAATACTGTACACCTAAAGTTACTACTACACTGCATGTTAACTATACTAGAATTTAAATTAAAAGATGAAAAAAATCCCAAAGATGTAATTTAAGAGCTTAGGGGGAGTAGAAAGAAGAGTAGGAAAAACAAAAAAAGTGATGAGAGCAGTACATAAAGAACACATTCCATGATAGGAGTAGCTTTGCTAGAAGATGAATCACATGCATGGCTACACATTTTTAATCACCAATCCCGAAAAAAAAAATGAGGAAGAATAAGGTAAAATCTTCAAATAAATATCAAAAGTTAGCTATGTAATAGCTAACTTGAATAGGTTTTTTTTTTTAATTTTTATTAACATATAATGGATTATTTGCCCCAGGGTACATGTCTGTGAATCGTCAGGCTTACACATTTCACAGCACTTAACAGCACATACCCTCCCCAATGTCCACAACCCAGCCACCCTATCCCTACCCCCCCGCCCCGGCCACCCTTAGTTCCTTTCTTGAGTCTAGGAGTCTCTTATGGTTTGTCTCCCTCCCCATCCCTTCCTGTTTTATTTCTCTCCCCCACCCCCCCCAAACTCCCTTGAATAGGGTTTTCAAGTCTGATTTGCTAAGTCATTTCATAACACATCCCTTTTTATAATCTCTATTCATTATTTTTAAATTAAAGTTACTGACATACTATTTGTAATTATAACTTAATTCTATGGCACTTCAGCCAATGTTAGATTGAAAATCACTGAGATCACTGTGAAATATTTCTTTTTTGTTTGTTCTGCTTTTCTTTTCATCTCTACTGAACTTTGGAAATGTACAAATAATACACACATTCCCTTTATAAAAATTCAAACAGTACAGAAACATGTAGATCAAAAGCAAAAGTCCTCTTCCTCATTTGCATAATAATTATCCTATATATTTCAGCTGGCCAGTTTACATTTCCATTTCTTTCATCCCAATATTTTTGGAAAATCAGTGGGAGAAACAATGACAGATTAAAGTCCTAAAACATGTCTCTGATCAAACAATCCCCTGGTTTCCATGATTTAGCATTCTCTCCTGGATTAAATAAAACATTCTAGCTTATGATTGAAGCAGCTCACGTCTCAATTCCCAAAGTGTGGAAATCAACTTTTACATGTACTCTTTGCTCATGACTAATTATTTGTATTCTCACAAAAATGCTTGTACCTTCCCATATGTTCACACCTTCCCACACTATTTTATACCTTTCCATATGTGGTTCTTAGTGAAAATCCACATCACCGGATCTGATTTATTAAAAGCTTGCTCATTCTTATAGGTCTAATATCTCTCCCATGCAGCCCAATTATAATACAAAAGTTCATGAGTGGTTTCTCTTGACCCTCTAAACTTTCATTCTGTAGTTTTAATACGCTAGTATTTTGTATTCCAATTTTTAAAACAAACAATTTATATATCTCCCTAAATTTTAATCACTTGGCATATCTCTAGCTCTTAATACATATTTGTTAAATGATGAATTGCCAGAAGTGGATGGAGCTTAATATCTACTGAAAATTCTGACAAGTCTGAGCATGCAGGAGCCAGCCGGGAGAGACAGCATTTACATGAAGGCCTATCAGCCTTCAGAGAAAGAAAGGATGGACATGTCAGAACTGGTGGTTTATTCTGGGACTGAGAGTCTCAAATGAGAAGGAAGGACAGTGATCATGCCTTAACCCCTGGGCAATGCCTATAACGAACATGAAACTTTCTGGGAGGTCAAGAAATTTCAGCGACCAAGTAGGGTAAGTTTTTAAAGCTGAGTGTGATTCTATTCAATGTCATTAATAACATGTTTCCCAACTCAGTCTGAGGAATCTTGCCCTGAATTTTTTTTTTCTATCAGTACACTATAAGAAACTAGGAAAGGAAGTCAATTATGAGAGATCTGCAACTTAGAAACATTGCATTAAATGCCATCTTTAGAAGGATTATAATAAAATTACAAAATTGGCATGGGGATAGCATCTTGTACTATAGCTGCCAAGAGGGTTTTGTGAGTTATCTTTCTACATATTCAGAAACCCCCTATCTGCTGATTTTAATATTCTAATATTTGAATAGAAGGATCCAAGTTTACATAAGGTCCACAAATTTATGCAGTTGGTTAATGGCAGAGGAAAGATTTTAATAGCCATGCTAAACTGCCTTAATAGCATATAATGATTCAGTAAGAGCTATGTGAGAGCCCAGGTATAAAAAGAATAAACATAAGAGAAATTATATCAATAGAGCAGCAAAACACAGCCTGGTGTTGACCCATCCCATCAAGAGACCAAAAAAAAAAAATTAGGGCCATATAGTAACAGAAGAGGAATTAGTATCAATGGCTACTGGCATCTCTCATGAGTATAACACAGATATACACACTACCTTTTTCTCCTGTCAGAAAAATGAGGGATTTAAATAACTTGGATTTCAATGATTCTTCTAATTAGGGTTTAAAACTAGATATTAATTTGGTTATATGGGATTTATTTGTATTTCCTCATATTTTAGTCAGATGGAAAATAGGAAAGCACTGGATGCAGAATGATGGAACAAGATAGGATGAACCATGGCAGAGGTTAGTGAGAAGGTGACAAAGTCTGAAGAAGAAAGAGGATTGATTCAAACCATGACCAAAAAATTGTGGTTGGCAGTGCCTGGAGGACTGATGAATGGGAAGGAACACAAACTCTGACAGAGCAGTGGAAGTTTAAAGGAAATAATTTGGGATATTAAGGGAGGACTTGAAGCGAAGAGTGAGAAAAGAAGTCTCCTGGGGAGGCTTTAGCATCTGGCTCCCTGCCATATGACCAATTCCATTTTCTTTTTGCAGTTTCCTTCTTTTCTATTATACCAATTAATGAGGAGATGGACACAGTCTGGTTGAGGGAGGGAGAAGAGATTATGAGGTTTTTGGTTTTTTCTTTCTCCTTCTCCCATCAAAGGAACATGGCTTTGAAGTTGGTGGGATCCAGGAAGGAATCTACCTTTGTCTATTACCAAATGTAATTTGAAGAGTTAGTTCAATCTCAGAGTCTCTGCTTCCTCATTCATAAAATGGAGATGATAAAATACCTACTTTGGAGGACTGTGTTGAGGAAATATTGAAATACTAAAAAAAAAAAAAAAAAAAAAAAAAAAAAACCCACCTAACCTAAGATGAACAATTGATAGGAACTTAATATAGATAAACTTAGCTAGGCTTTTTATTATTCTCATTTTTACTTCAGTTGGCCAATCTGTTCTTTCTTCTTTGGCTATCATTCATCCGATAAATTAAACTCTGACTCCACTAGTATCGAGAACCTCAGAAAGATTAAAAAAAAAAAAAGAAAAGAGAGAGAGAGAGAATGAAGACTGAGTCTGAATTGTTTCAGAGATTTGTTTATCCTCTCCTGTGCTGTAGTATATGGAGTTAGAAGGTAAGCAAGGCTCACGGTGACAGCGCCAAATGGTGGTGAAAGAAGGTTCAAGTTCCCCATTCACAAACTGTCTGCCCAATCCTTTGATATGGAGTAGAGTATGTTCTCAATTTTATGTAAAAGGATTTGTTTCTGCAGCTGCCAACACTCTATACACTTTGAAGGGGCCTACAAGAGATTCCTACTCTTAAGCTCCATAGAAATTCTGACTTGGCATTGTTGAGAAACATCAAAAGGAAGGCTTTCCATAGCAACACAGCAAAAATTCTAAGATCATTCGGGAACCTCCAAAGAGCCTTCTGACCTTCAGCAGCCTATGGAATCAGAATCTCCAGAAGTGTATTTTATACAAGCCCTCATTACGTTCTTATGCAAACTGAATTTTGAACATTATGGGTGTATGTATATTGTCCCTAACCTAAGGCTCATTTATATATAAACTATTGCTATATTTAAACTATATATAAGCTACTAAGCTTACATATAAGTTATATAGAAGCTACTGCTCTACATATTTGCTGAAAAATTTTTAAATAATTGATCTAGTTTAAACATAAAAGGGTGTGGTAGAAACTCCAGGTTGCCTATCCAATACCCTTGACCCTCTCTTCCTTAAAGCAACTTTATATTGATATTATCAGAAATGTTTCTAGTTATAAATTATATTTTCCAGTCTCCCTCATAGACAGGAGTAGGCAATAAAATATAAACAGAAGTACTTCACTGGGGCCTCTAGGAAAGCTTTTTATGAAGGAAAGGGGAGTGGCTCAAAAAGGGGAGACATCTTTTGCCCTTCTTCCTTTCAAAATAAGATCATGGAAGTAGGGCTCCAGCAGTCAAATCGGGATTATAATGTGACCTTGACAATGGAAGCCATGAACTAAGGCTGATGAAATAGAGAGAAAGTGGCCTGGGTCCCCGATGACCACAAAGCTGCCATGTAACCCCTGGACTTCAGTTGTTATTTTGGGTCTTTAATAATAATAGCTGAAGCTGATCTGACTGCTATAGAATTTATACTTTTATTGTTATTACTTTAAAAAAAAAGAGATTAGAAATGTTCAAAGTCACGGTGAATGTCAATGTTTGGTCCAGCAGTGAGTATCGATTCAGTGCATGAGTTCATGCTGGGTGCGTGGGAGCACTGCTGGCCTAGAAACCATTGGGACGAAGAGCTGCTCTGAAGGCCTGAACACCTGTGGTATGTAGGGCACAGGTGGCAATCTGGCAATTGCAAGCCTGGCCTTTTGAGTCATGGCCAAAACTCAATTTGGGTAAATTCATTACCCATACATATGCCCTAATTTCCTAATAGATCTCACTCAGATATGGTAGTTTTCTGCTTAGCTTCCTTATGTTATCTCACTTACTGCATTTATTAATGGGAAAAAAAGATATTGTTCCAGGAAAATATCCAAAAGCAATCGATTGGTTTGTACTTCAATGCAGGCTCTAAAATAATTAGTTTACTTCAAGTAAGTGATGACGTCATGGCATGTAAATATCACCCATGCCCACTTTATTCCAGTTCTTTTTATTCAGGTATATGACTATCCATACTGTTAAACTTTGAATGGAAATCATGTTCTTTTCCTCTCCTATCTACCCCAGTTTTCTGATTTGTCTCCCCTCCTGAGAGCTCAATTAAAAATTTGAGTAGATTACTACAAAAATGAAAGTACAGACAATAAAAAATGAAATTTTTGTCTTATTAAAAATTATGACTAAGCAACAAAATTGTTTTCATCTTATTTGAATCATTACAAATAATTTCTATTTTATAAATTTCCAACAACTTGTACAATAGGGAAGCATTAATGCATTTTTTTTCCACTTTTAGGTTTTGGGTTTAACCTTAAAACTATAAAACAAAAATATAAAAAGAGAAGTATTTATACTTTAAATAGGCCAGCCATTCAATGGTGCCATAGACTAGGGATTCATTTGTAATTTACTTTTTATAAAATGACCACCTCTTTTTTCCCAAAGAAAATTCAAAAAGAAATTTATTCATGTACTTAGAACAAAATAAAATTCATGGTTAGAAAAGAAGAAACTTGGTAAGAGACGATAGTGCTGTGGTTCTCAGTTTTGTATACTAAGGAAGATCAAAAGGTCAAGATTAAGTATTCCTAAATCAGGAAGCTACATTCTCATTCATGGTACAGGGATAAAGGTCAGTAAAAGAGGAGCATGGACAGATAGCATCAGCAGTGATAATTTCCTGTGTTCAGAAACAGATTTGGAAATTATCCTTCTACATGGATTTTGTAATAGGAGGAATCATAGCTATTGCATATTAATTTTAAGTGCTTACATTTAACCCTCCAAGAGCATCAAGATTGTTATTATCCAATTATCTCCATTTCACACATGAGCAATCAAAGAGTTATGGAAATCAGGTAAGTTAACCAAATTTTGCCAAGCTAGAAGTGGATTCTGTCTATTGCTAAAACCATGGTTTTTAACCAACATCCCAGAGAACTATTGTTCTGCTAAGAATCATATAAAAGATAAATATTACATGTGATGTTAAATAAAAGATACACCCCTTAGGGATGTGTCTAGAACTATAAACCATCAAAGGTTGTCATACTAGCTATATTTTCATCCTTTATGTGGGAAAAATCATTCTCTATCATTGATGACACATGTTCCAAAGTGAATTTTTAAACTATTCAAAAAATTAATAACAAACATGTTAAAAATAAAATGAAACACTAACAAATAGGGGCTCCTGGGTGGCTCAGATGGTTAAGTGTCTGCCTTAGGCTCAGGTCACGATCCCGGGGTCCTGGGATTGAGTCCCGCATCGGGCTCCTGCTCAGTGGGGAGCCTGCTTCTCCCTCAGCCACTCTAGCTCTCTCTCTCTCTGTCTCTCATGAATAAATAAAATCTTAAAAAAAAACCCACTAACAAATATATGATGAAGAATTAATTATCTTAGTATAGTCATATAGCTCAGGCTAACTACAAGAGTGGATTTAGCTCCATGTAGGACAACAATTTTTCATTAAAATCTTTAATGCATAACTTAAGTGAACCTTTTTTTTTTTAAGATTTTATTTATTTATTTAACAGAGAAAGACACAGCAAGAGAGGGAACACAAGCAGGGGGAATGGGAGAGGGAGAAGCAGGCTTCCCACTGAGCAGGGAGCCTGATGCAGGGCTGGATCCCAGGACATGCTTAATAACTGAGTCACCAAGGTGCCCCTTAAGTGAAATGTTTTAGGACTACTGTAAAGGCATATTATGATAAGAAATGATAGAGTACAGGAATACACACACACACACACACACACACACAGAGTCATATAAAATTATATTTATATGAACAAAATTAAAATCATTGAGTTTTTAAATTAATATGAACATAGTAACAGTAAGCAGCCAAATCATCATTTTAAAATGTTACATTAAATGTATTTTTTAAGATTTTATTTATTTGAGAGAGAGAACGAGAGACAGACAGGCAGAGAGAGAACCAGGGCAGCAGAGGGCAGGGACAGCAGAGAAAGAGAAGCAGACTCCCCATCTAGTAGGGAGCCAAATGCAGAGCTTGATTCCAGGAATCTGAGATCATGACCTGAGCCAAAGACAGATACTTAACCAACTGAGCTACCAGGTACCCCCCAAATCATCTATTTTAGTTGATAAAGCAGATATTCACAATTATCCTAATTGTCGAAAGGCCCATCTCTGCTGTCTATTGTTAATGAGTAGCTCTTCTATATTTCCATTAGTGTTGCCTGTAATTCATCAGGCATTTTGCATCCCCTTGAGCAATAATTGTCTCTTCCTTTCTTAAGCTGTACACTTGTAAAAGCTACTTTAATAAAACCCGGAATATTGCCCTACCTAATGCCAAAACAAGTTGAAACAATAAACGTCACTATATTAACATCTTTAGGTCCTTGTCCACAGCATATGCAACAATAATTTTGGGTACTGAAAAATGTTTCTGAATAATATACTTAAAATACAAATGTAATGCATAATATCAGTAGATATTTAAGAATTTGAAAATAGTGAGTACACATTTTTTGCCATGCTTGGCACTTGGTGAGTTTATACAGGAAGAATGAAAGTTTTATGTGGTGACTCACGCTCAGGCTTTCTTAAAAATATTTTTTGTTCAATATTGAATACATATTTTATAACAGCACTGTACATTTAAAAGATCAGTAAGACAATAGAAATAGTGTATAGTCAGCTCTACATATTTTTTGGTTAGAGCAATGAATGGTGAGCCAATTATTATTTTTGATATATCTAGGCCATTTCAAAATTAAAAAGCATATTCTATCAGAGCTTTGCCCTAATGTGAACATCACAAACATGAAAATCCATTGTCATAAGTAACTTTTAAAAGATATATGTGCATACACAAGGGAATTTTCTGATTTTTTGTTCTTCCTGAGCAAATAGGCAAAATAACGTGAGTTCTTGTTTCAATTTCTATGACTGGGACATATTTTATATTTTCAAGATAATCCAAGGATACTATTATTATTATTGTGAAATAGTATGTTACATATATCAGGGTTTGAAGAACACTGCAGTAAAAACTTAGTGAAATTACTTCTTTCAAATGGTATGTCTAGATAGGTAAATAAAACAAAATTAACATATTCAGGCCAAGTTCTTAGAAAATGCAAGATTTAACATGTGTACCATGTAGGTGAACTAATCTGGAAAGTCGGGATTAAATAAGCCACAGCCAGTTCCCACTGGCTGGGTGACAGAGAGGAAACATAGGTCTTGAAATGGAGATACTAATTTGACTTTTGCTACTTTTAAGTGATATAACACAACTGATTTTTATACTTATGAGAAGATGGACTGTGAATATAGTAATCTTGGCTGGAGAGTATGTAACATGTATTAAATGAGGATTATCTAATTTGGATGAATGCATACAAGACTTACCACCAACATCTGTCATTATCCCTTATTTAAGTCTTGGCTCAAATTTTCATTTCACCAAGGCTTTCCCTGGCCACCTGGTTTATTACTACAAACTGCTTTCTCCCAACACTACCCAACACCTGTGTTCTCAAATTCCTGATCCTCTTACCTTTCTTTTCTTTTTTTTACATAAAACTTGTGATTTCATAACATTATGTAATTTATTTTTTATTATGTTTATTTCTGTATGCCTCTCCATTAAAATAGAAACTTCATAAGAATGGGAACATTTTTTTCTATTTTTTTTCACTGAATATCCTAAGCCTTTAAACACTAAAAGATACTTACAAATAATATGTATTTGTTAAAAGATTGAGAATAGTTTGTGTTGAGGAACACTGGACAAAAATATTTAATTTACTTATGTTATAACAATTCGTATCAATCAAAGAGCAGGGACTGTTTATAGTCTGTTGTAATATGAAAATAAAACAAGTCAGTTGTACTTTCATTGGATTCTGAATAATATTCTTTTAAAAGACATAGGCATTTTCATAATATCATAAAATATATTAAAATGCCCTTGGGGCTTACCAGAGTTCATAAAAACTGATCTTTAAAATCTGCTGTAATATTTCCACATTGGAGCAATGAAAGCAATTCAGAAACTCCAAACGTTACAGTTCTGTCTTGCTTGAAAGGGATGTAGTAAGTTAGAGAATGTTGGGGAAAGTACCCCAAACCATTGCCTATACAATAAATAAAATCAGCTATTGCTATTTCTCCATCCATTCCTCTGTTTAACAGTTGAAATATTTTCACATAGTCTATGATTTGATACTGGGTCTGGGGACCACAGTTCTACTAAGAAATTAAGGAACCATAATCCTTCAAAGTTCACATCAAAAGCAATACGATTTGTGTTAAGAGAACTTCTAGTCCTGGGGCGCCTGGATGGCTCAGATGATTGAGTAGGACTGACTCTTTCACTTTAGCTCAGGTCATGACTTCATGTGCATTGAGATCAAGCCCCATGTGGGGATCCACACTCAGCACAGAGTCCGCTTGAGATTCTCTCCCTCTTCCTCTCCCTCTGCCCTTCCCCTCACTCATGCGCTAGCTCTCTCTCGCTCGCTCTCTCTCTAAAAAAAATAAAAAAATAAATCTTAAAAAACAAAAAAGGACTTCTAGCCTTAAAGCTTTGTACAATTCACCAGGTAAAACAGTTACTGAATGCCTGCAACAAAAACAAATCAAACATTTGTGCCCTCAAATATTTCACGATGTACTGGGAAAGCCTGGCATGTACTTAATTGATTCTGACATAGATAAGGTCTTAAGAAATTCTCAAAAAAGGGAATAGTGAACCTTGAGTTTAGAAGGCCATTGCCTATGGGCTTCACAGAAAGCAAGATATTCTGAGTTGCAGTTTGCAGTAGAATTTCTCAAGCAGAGAAGGCAGAGGTAGAGCATAAAGTTGCCAAGTTGTGAAATTTCATTGTATTTTGGAGAAAAAGTCAGTTTCATGTGATGAGAAGCCAGGGCATTTAGGAAAAATAAAAGCACTCTGGATGAAAAGAAAGGTTGAAGTGAGGAGCCATGGAGCTCAACAAATAGTGTTTAGATTTTATTCTGGAAGCAATAGTGGGGAATTCCTAAAGAAATGTAACAACAAAATAAAATTATATTTGGACCAATTATAGAAAAAAAATTTTCTGATAATAAGTACCTTGGCAAGTGTACAAGATCTGCAGGGCTCCAAAAGTTATGCGATTTTTCAGAAATCCCATGCATCTTCCACACCCAAATACAGACACAAGGAGAAGGCCCCACAATCAGTGATTAAAGGTATGCTCCAACTGGATCTTATCTTTCTAGCCAGCTCCATACCCTCAGGGCAACCAGATTAAATTTCTCCAATGAAGGCACTAAACAATTTATCATGATGAACCTATGACGAGTCAACCTATGCTGTGCCAGGCATTCTGTGTGATGAATGCACCAACATATGGTCCCTAGTCTCAGGAAGTTCCATAAATTCATGAGAGATGGAGCACTATCTTGAAGTATGGGAGCTAAAGACATGAAACATGGTAAAAAGAAAATTTGAAACTGAGGGAGCAACATGAAAGTATGAGAGAGAATTGCTCATTTGGAAAACTGCAAGGAAATCCAATACAACTAGGTCCTAGAATTCCTCAGTGCAGGGACAAAGAAATAAATTTGGAAGGTAAGGGTAACCAGGAGTCGGGATTGGCCTTACAGAGAGATTAACTATGAATTCACACTTTCCAGAATTGATTGGCCCTTCACTGATGTGTACAAATTTAGGGGTCACATCTTCTTTACTTAATACATCTAAAAATATGACTATTTCTAAACAGTTATTTCAAACTTGTATTTTCTTCTAGCCTCCTTCTCAGCATTCTAGCCAAAAGATTTTGTTCTTTTCTTCTCAGCAATGAATAGGGATGCTACAATTCCCAGTCTGCTCTTTCCCATTACTCTTCCTCCCCAGTTTACCTCTATCACAGTGGTTCCTGCTGCCGCCGACATAGCCATCATTACTAAATTGTTTAATAATCAAGTTTCCTCGCTCTTCATACTCTCCTTGGTGCGAGGAATCTCTCCTATCCAACTGTAGATAGACGTCCACCTTTGCCCTAGAATCAATTCCATCTTTTCCTAATTATACTTGACCTTTCTCTACCAATCATCTTCACCTAGCCTCTTACACTAACCTTTCCTTCTCAAGTGCCTATTACACATGTTAGCTCGCTCAAGGATCTTCCATCTTAAAGAGAAAGCCCTCCATCATATTGCCCACCTCTCCCAACCTTGGCTTCCCTGCCTTATCAAGCTTTTCTGTAAGAAGCCATTTTCACCTGAACTTACTAAGATTTGGCTTCTACCAACTTCTTTTTCACTAAGTCATCTTTCAGCAAGTTTCAACCATAATACTCAGGGTCTGTATGTGAAAATTAAAAATTAGCATGCATTAGCCCAGAACTCTAAAATATTACTTGAGATACATATTTTGGAAGTCACTTGTTTTAAATTTCTAGAAATGTACGTAGGCTAACTCATATTTGGTAAGCCTTGTCACGTCACGTCCTATCCAAAATCAGCCTCGAATTTATTCCTCAGTGTTGTACAAGTTTTGCACAAAATGTTATCCATGCTTCAAATAATACATAATACTTTTGGGATTTTATCTTAATTTTATGCAATCCTTCTGAAAAGGAACTTGGGGCTTTTTTCAGAGGCTTTTAGCCTCCGAAGATCTGTGTGCCCAGATCTTCACACTGTCCAAATCTTTGCCACCTGCTCACAGCTTCTCCAAACACTTGCAGAATGACGTGGAAAGTTGCTTAACCTCCCTGAACTTTTTCACTTCCTGTGTGCTCAATCATTTGTTCATTAATTCTTTTATTCTGCAAACATTTAATGGGTGCCCTTTGTTATAACACATGTGCTTTGCCACAGATTATTTTAAGTTGAGTAACATAGTTCTGACCCTCTGGATCTCATTGTAGCTGGGAAAATTAAAGGAGTATTGTGAGGAACAAAGGAGAAAAGTAATATATGCAAATGCTTTATGGAATAAAATTGTATTTCTTATACAAATGATATAGTGTGTCTATAAGAAGGTAAGGAAGTAAGAAAACTAGGCTCAAATTCCTTATTTTTCACACATAAAACATCAGATATAGGCCTATTAGAAGATTAATAAGCACTGCCTACATACAAATAAAATAATTTGCCATGTTGACACTTGGGACATTTTGTCATAACATAGAAATATGTAAGCAATTATAACAAATGAAGAAAAACATTTCAATTGATCTCACCTCTTCACCTAAAAATTTTTGATAATCCTGAATTTCTGGGCACTGGCATCATATTACAGAAGCAGCTGATTACTTTTGACACCTATCATTGGGTCATAATGAATGTCAGAGCAGGGGCTCTCTCATTTGATACCTAGCGACCACGAAGAGCATTTAACCTATATTTAACCAGAATGCATTTCTTAAAAGAGTTGCTTCAGTCTGAGAAGAACAAGTACTAGAAACAGGGAGCTGTGTTTATCCTTCTAAATTTAAAGAAAAAATCTTCTTCAGTAGGTTTGACTAATAAGCTCAACCAAGGTTCGAGACACCGCTCAGACGTCTTTAAATGAAAAGAATAATATATATATATTGAAGCAAAACTCTATCTGTACATGCCAAATTCTTAAAATCATGCAGTTGCCAGTAATTGTTGTCTATTTTTAAAGTAATAATATTATATTGTAATTCTAATATATTTCTCTCTAAATTTTAAGTAACCCTCCCCCCAATACCGTTTTTGAATTCTCAGATCAACCCTTGGAGGAATGAAAAGGAACTAGAGAATGGACAGCTCTCAAAGGTCAATGGATTGGCTACACTGGGACCGTCGTCATATGATTTAATGTAACTTCTAATCCAGTATAACTTATAAAATCTTCCAAATTTGCTATGTAAAATGGAATTATCCTTTCTTATGTCATAGAACAAAATAGTTGCAGAGTACTTCTCATCAAGATGTTTATGAAAGATTTTGCTAGCCATATTCTGTATATACACTGAGGTTAATAAATGTGGTCTACTGAGTTTTTACAGCTCAGCTGACTTTTTCTTTAAGCATTGAATTTCTCCTTTGTAATTAAATATGCAACGATAGATTGTCATTCACATATATATTTATAGGGAGAGAGATTAATTTTAGTCACTTCAATCACTCAGAAAAAAAGGAATGAGTTTCATGGTCTTCTGAAACTGTAAAACATTTTTTTAATGGTAGAATATCGCAGTTGACGTATTTTGTACTCTAACAAAATAAATCTTTGTTTCTAAAAATAATATTCTAATGTATCGATGACCCTGATTTTCCCCTATTAATGCAGCATTTTTATATATTCCTTTTATATGAGTGGAAGTTTACATACTAAAATATGTATGCTTTAATCCATAAAAACTTGCAATTACAAGATTCCAATATTTTGCTTACTTTTACCACTTTCTCTTCACAACCTAGTGTGCTGGTAATTTTTCTAGAGCTACACACACACAAATGCCAGCACATACCCAGACATATGAGCAAAGACATAAACACTGCATTGAAACTTGTAGGATATTTGGCAATTACATCATCTATTTTGCAATACACATATTATTTAGAAAATTATAGCTTTAATAAACATCTTCCCTTGAAATGCCAGGAAAATTAGAGCATGGATCTTTATATAAACAGTGGTACAGATCACATTTCATACAAATTATTTCACTCAAAATTTGGGCAATTTTAAGGAATGCAAATTTTCTTATTTTAAAATTAATGTGTTCTACCTAAGACACTCTAAGTCCAGCTGTGGCCATATATAGAGCTTAAAGAAGCAGAAGGTTATGCCGTTTTCCAATGGATTTTGACAGAGCAAAGAATCAACGATTCAGGTAAAAAAGTTACTGATGAACTCATTTAGAATTTCCAAGATTTTGTAAATCTAGTTTCAATTAAATGAATGTGTTTATTAAAGATAAAATATTTATGAAGAATTCTTATGTACCAGTTGTAGGCACAAATAATTATCCCAGCATCTAAAATAGTATGTAATAGGTAGTATGTAGACATATAGATGAAGGAGTTTTGGATTAGGTGACTGAATATCGGATTTGGTAGAACTAACTGGTAACTTATGGACTTGTCATTCCACAATTTGCTTCAACAACCTATAATTCTTGCTGCATTTTTGCAATAATTTCTCTGATCTTGGCACATAATTTAACCATTATCAATCACCATGGTGATATAGGCTATAAGGGATGCATAATCATAAATAAATCCTAAGATTAATAGCTTGGTCATATTACCTTTAATTCAGTCTCTTAGTAGATGAAATGACCTCACTTGAGAAAAAATAATACATGTTCTATGAAGACACAGTTTTGCTCAGTAATTTTCAGCAAGGAGTAGCATGATCTTCTCCTCAACTTATTAAAATTCCTAATGACATTTTTTCCAGAATTTAGGAAATTTCACTTCAATAAATGTGTCACTCCTCTTTTGATGATTTTTCCTCAACTTACCATACTCCCTATCTTAACAGTTACTGTAAAATAAATTCAAATGCTACCAGGGAGAGTAAAATATCATAAGTTGATGACTAGTAACATTGACCAAGGTTTAATATGCAAGCTCAAACTTGATTAGATGGCAGTTCAAAATAATGACTGAGTGGGCAGCAGAGTAAAATGATGGTTGATTATGGTTTTCTCAAGGGCAATATCTACTTTTAGAGTAAGATACTAAATAATTCTGATTCTACCATATTATTATTGTAATTAATTTCCTTAGCAGTTACGAAGCCAGCTGGAGTCAAGCAGCATTGGTTTTCTGGTGTGTGTGTGTGTGTGGGTGTGTGTGTGGGTGTTAAGGGCTAACAACCTTCCAAGGAGTAGTTCTTATATTTCCTAATATTTTAAATGTTCTTTTTTTTTTCTGCACCCATTGTATTGTCATATGCACTAGAATGTCTGTATCTTCACTTGGAAATCCCAAGTCTGGAAAGAAGAACCAATTCCTTGTCTAGATTTAAACTCACATAAAGAAAAATCCAAGAGACCAACTTTTATTCAACTCTTTCTTTACCACTCCACATACAAGCCATCTAAATGTTCTAACTTTAAAATATATCAATAGCCCAGCCTCTTTTACTACTTCTTCCACTAATATCCTGACCCTAACCATTCTCATCACTTCTCTGAGACAGTACAATAAGCCAGGCATCTGCCCAAATTTACACCATGATCAACAGAGCAGCCAGATCACTAAAACCTAAGTCATACCATGCCATTCTTCAGAAATCTGTTGCATTCCAATACAGCAAAAATAAAGCAGCAGAATGAGAAATTAAGAAAGCAATCCCATTTGTAACTGCACCAAAAATAATGAGATACCTAGGAATAAAACAGGTGAAACACCTGTACTCTGAAACTCTAAAACATTGATGAAAGAAATTGAAGATGACACAAAGAAATCGAAAAACATGCCATGTTCATAGACTGAAAGAACAAATATTGTTAAAATGTCTATACTACCCAAAGCAATCTACATTATTTAATGCAATGCCTATGAAAATACCAACAGCATTTTTTTCACAGAGCTACAACAAACCATCCTAAAATTTGTATGGAACCACAAAAGACCTTGAATAACCAAAGCAACCTTGAAAAAGAAAAGTAAAGCTGGAGACATCATAATTCTGGACTTCAAGTTATATTAGAAAGCTGTAGTGATTAAGATAGTATGGTACTGGCAAAAAAACAGACACACAGATCAATAGAATAGAAAATCTAGAAATGAACCCACAACTCTATGGTCAACTAACCTTTGACAAAGCAGGAAAGAATATCCAATGGAAAAAAGACATTCTCTTCAACAAATAGTGTTGGGAAAACTGAACAGTAACATGCAAAAGAATGAAATTGGACTGCTTTCTTACACCATATGCAAAAATAAATTCAAAATGGATAAAAAAAAACCTAAATGTGAGACTTGAAACCATAAAAATCCTATAGAACACAGGCAGTAACTTCTTTGACATCGGCCCTAGCAACTTCTTTCTAGATAGGTCTCCTGAGGCAAGGGAAACAAAAGCAAAAATAAATCATTAGAATTACATCAAAACAAAAAGTTTCTGCACAGCAAAGTAAACAATCAACAAAATGAAAGGGAAACCTACTGAATAGGAGAAGATATTTGCAAATGACACATCCAATAAAGGGTTAGTATCTAAAATATATAAAAAACTTTTAGGACTCAACACCCCAAAAATGAACAATCCAATTTAAAAACGGGCAGAAGACATGAACAGACATTTCTGTTCTGTATGAACAGAAGACATACTGACGGCCAGCAGACACATGAAAAGCTGCTGATCACTCATGATCAGGGTAACACACTCATGATCACTCATGATCAGGGTAACACAAATCAAAACTCCAATGAGATAGCACCTCACACCTGTGAGAATGGATAAAATTAATAATACAAGAAATAACAGGTGTTGATAAGGATGTGGAGAAAGGGGAACATTCTTGCCCTGTTGGTGGGAATGCAAACTGGTGCAGCTACTCCGGAACACAGTATGGAAGTTTCTCAAAAACTCAAAAATAGAACTACCCTATGATCCACCAATCACACTACTAGATATTTACCCAAAAAATACAACATATGAATTCAAAGTGATACATGTACTCCATTGTTTATAGCAGCATTATCAACAATAGCCAAATTATGGGAACAGCCCAAGTATCTGCTGACTGATGAATGGATAAAGATGTGGTACATCTACACTGGAATATTACTCAGCCATCAAAAAGAATGATATCTTGCCATTTGCAATGACATGGATGAAACTAGAGATTATTATGCTAAGTGAAATAAATTGGTCAGAGAAAGACACTCTACGATTTCACTCATATGTGGAACTTAAGAAACAAAAGAAACAAGCAAAGGGGGAAAAAAAAGGAAGGGAGGCAAACCAAAAAACAGACTCTTAATTATAGAGAACAAACGTATGGTTACCCAAGGGGAGGTGGGTGGGGGGATGGGTGAAATAGGTGATGGGGATGAAGGAGTACACTTGTGATGAGCACCAGCTGATGTATGGAAGTGTTGTATCACTATATTGTACACCTGAAACTAGTATTACACTGTATGTTAACTAACTTGAATTTAAATAAAACTTTTTAAGTTTTTTTCTATTTTTTTTTAAGTAGAACCTGCAAATGATTTTCCAAAGCAAGCCAGTCTTTACAATGGTTTATAAGGCATTAGAGCTACACTGTCCACATGTGGCCAGCTACTGAGCACTTGAAATATGACTAAGCAGAATTGAAATATGCCGTATATATAAATTACATTCTGAATTTCAAAGGCTTAGAATGAAAAAGATTACAAAAAATGTAATAATTTTATATTGACTACAGCTGAAAATTTTATTTTGCATGTTTGGACTAAATAAAATATAAAAAAATAATTTTATCTGCTTATATTTTATTTTTATTTTAAAAATTTCTTTAAATTTTTAAACTCAAGTATAAGTAACATACAGTTTTGGTTATACCATATAATGATTCAACAATTCCATATATTTCTTGGTGCAGATCATAATAAACATACTCAATCTATTTCACTTACTTCATACATCTATCTGCTTATTTTTATACTTTTATTATGGCTACTAAAAATTAAAACATGTATATGGCTCATATTATTTTTTTCTTGGAAATCATTGTACCAGAGGGTCTGATGACAGTTACTTCTCTGAGCCCATCCCCTAATTCCTGCCTCATCTCTGGCTGAGCTGTGACCACACTGGCTTCCTTATTCTTCTTTCATTACTTATGTCATGTTCACACCTAAGAATAATACCAAATTTTACATGCCTTAAAACTGGTGAATGGTGTGGGTCAATCAGCTAGCAATTTTTTTAAAATGTCAACATGTCAGTCTTCTAGCCATTGAAATTTTATAGTAAAAATAAAAGACAGATGCTCTATGTACCCAAGGAGGCTGTGTTCTACTTGGGATATGTTATCTAATGCCTATAAAATGCAAATTTTAAAATCTTCATTCACTCAGTATAATAACTGACTAAATACCTGAAACTTAACAAACTGAGGTATAATCTACTGAGATCAAAAGGTGGAGAACTTTGCTCTGGAAAATATCATTGCCCCAGAAGTGAAGATAAATAACTCAGATAGACTCAGCAAAAATCTCTCTCTCTTGCTCTCTCACTTTCTTAACCATACAAAAACATTACCCAGGTTTTATTTTCCCTATAAATATTCTCTTTACCTAAAATTATTCTTTGATATTATTAATTTATATACTCAATTACTCTGCAACTAAATGTAGGGTCAATTCTAGTTTATGATAGCACATGGTAAGCACTCATTATATATTTATTAAATGAACATATTAATTGTCAAATATATTATAAAACTCATTGTTATTCTTAAGATTCCAGAAAGAAATTTAGTATCCTAACCGAAATTAGAGTTTGACATTTTTTAAAGAGCCAATGAATTTTGTGAATTTTAACAATTATTTCTTTGCTTAATTTTTTAATTATTCTGAACTTCAAATGGATAAATAAGCCACTATCTACTGCCGAAAAAAATTGATAAAAAATGGAGAAAAATTATAATTAAAAAACAGTTGAATGTTAATACATTGTAATATAACACATATTACATATAATAAGCCTTTTATATAATATAGATTCTTTAAAATATCTTATAAAACAAATATAATCATTATATGTATCAATTATAATTAAACAATAAAACTCATAGATACTTTCGGTGAAGCTTTATATAAAATAATGCTTTTTTACATAAATATATTCATGTTTAGCTTTTACTGATACTTGGTTTTTAATTGCATAGAATTATAAAATATAAACAATCTTTTATAATAGCACTTTTGGCACTCATTTTATCATTTGCAAACATATTTTTACTTGAAATTAACAGCACCTAAAAATATATAATTTCATTCAAAATAATCTCACTTTGAAAAAAAAAAA
>CM053607.1:28736604-28759532 GCA_028646535.1 Procyon lotor
AATAAAAATAATATAAGAATGCCTTGGAACATACTTGAGGTAAACAGACACACAAAAAGATAATGTTTACTAAAGCTGAAATAGGAAAAGATTATTGTGCTAATTTTCAAAAATGATTTAGATATCTTTTTTTCTTAAACCTTAAAGCCTCTAGTGTCATTTGGGGTTCTTGGATACCTTTTGGAAGTTGTATTATGATTAACAATCTAACAATATGCTTTATCTTTTCAGTAACTCATATTATTATACTTAATCAAAACTTGAACCATCACTGCTGATTCTTATTCTAAAAGAAAAATAATTATGCATTTATTTTCCTCAGAATATTACTAAGCAGGAAACAAAATTTGTGCATGTTGCTTGAAATTTTTAATAATTATATGGATGTCAAGCAATGAAATAACCAGGGATCAAACTGAAAGAGCAAATTGCAGGAACTCCTAAATCATTTTATCTTTCACAAAGACACATAGTGTAGGACCTTAGAATTTTATTTTTCACGGCTTATGAAGAAATATATAAACATTCCCATTAACACATCAGCAGTGATAATTGCTTACAGATTTAAAATATATTAGCTCCAAGCATACCTCTTTCCCTATGTTAATAGTGCAGTGTTTTAAATATCTTAAATTCCTGCTGAGTAATATATTAGTAAAAAATAGCTGATAACTCATGACTTAAAAAAACGTGTAAACAGTTCAAAAGTTTCTTTTAAAAGGTAATCTCAAAGCCACTTCCTACAGATAACCACTATCCTTAAAGTTCTTCTATTTCTAGAATTTTTTTACGGACATACTATATGTACGTAACATATACAGACATGACATGTCTGTGTTATGTGTACATAACACACGCACAGACACACACACAGACTTAGCGCACACACACACACACACACACCTTTTTAAAATAAACTAAACAAGAATACTTAGACATGCTTTCTCTGCCTTGTTTTTCTCAATAACTGTATCTCTGAAGGTTTCTTTACTAACACATAGAAAATTGCTTCAATAGCGTTTTAACAGTTTAGTAGTATTTTAACTTATGAATATCCTAACATTCACTTAGCCAGTACTCTGTAGATAAATTCCACTTTTTGGGTTAAAATAACTTAGAATCATAAATGGCATTCTGAAAATATAAAATCAAACAGGAAGTTTAAAAAATCAAATCACACATATATTTCCAACTTCAAAAATCTACTCACTGTTAGCATTCTAATCTAATATATAACCTTACTATATTTTCACAGTATATGAACAGGTAGCATGAACTAAGATTATACATGGCTTATTAAAACCAGTTCATTTTCATTTACTTCATTTTACCCAATAATGTACTCCTTGAGAGATCGTATCTTATTTTATCTCCAGGCTTTAGGGAAAAAGAAATATTCAAGAAATAATTTCAAAATACTTTTAAATAGCAAAGAGCTAAGTTAATGCTAGATTCTTGTTGTGCTTATTTTTCTAAGAAGATAAAACTCTTCTGAAAAGCAAAATTTCATATTTTTTAGCCTAGATTTACTAGTGTGTCCCACATTACCTAGACTGTGATTATATCTCCTTTAAATCAGTTGCCAATTTCTTTTTTTTTTTCTTTTTTATTCATTTATTTGACACAGAGAGAGATCACAAGTAGGCAGAGAGGCAGGCAGAGAGAGAGAGAAGCAGGCTCCCTGCTGAGCAGAGAGCTCTATGCGGGGCTCAATCCTAGGACCCTGAGAACATGACCTGAGCCAAAGGGAGAGGTATTAACCCACTGAGCCACCCAGGTGTCCCTCAGTTGCCAATTTCACTTGTGTTGGAATCGCTCCCTCAACCAGGTTGCAAATTTCAGGAGAGAAATAATGTTTTATTAAACTCTTCTCTTTCCCACATTGTTTGACACAATGCTGTACATATTAGTTCAGATTTATTAGAAGCTTAAAACTACAATGTATTGTTTGCACTGTATTAAAGATAATGTCAATCTCAGGCTACTGAACAAAAGCTACAATATTATTTAGTGTTTTCCAGATGCCACTGAAACATGTTTGAATAATCTCTTCAAGATTCACAAGGGTACAGCCTCACAAATTAAAATCCAAGTGTATAGAAAAGATTTTACTAAACTACCCTTTTATTGAATATTTATCCTGAAAACTGACAAAATTAAGACTTCCAGCAAAATAGATGAATTGTAGTTGATTTTGAACTGAAGTTAATGTATAAACAAAGAAGATAGCTAAGAAGGGGAACAAAGGGGAAAGGATATATACGAAAAGCAAAGTACAAAGAGAAATTAGGATGGTCAAATAATATATGAAACAATGTTCAATATCACTAGTAATCAAGAATGAATGCAATTTCAAACCATAATGGGATCTACAATTGTTAAATGATGAAGATAACATTGGGTCAAGTAATTTTGACTCTATCCCTTACTAGCTGTATACAAGTTATTTAATATTTCTGTCCCTTAATTTTCCCACTTTTAAATTCAGAATAATAATAGTATCCACCTAATAAAATTGTTATGTAAATTAAATAAAATTATCTAAAAGAAAATCTGAGCACAGTAATCACTCAACAAATGTTAGCCAATAATTATAATAAATCATTCCATATGTAGGAGGTTAATAAAAATAATAATAATAATTAACATTTAATAAATAATAAAAAGAATATTGAGTCAAGAGAAATTTTTATACTGCACGTGAAAAAAAATGGCAATATTGAAGTAGAAATTGTCAAAACATGCATAAGTATATTGCAGTAATATTTATACCTATAAAAATTAGAAAAAACATTAGAAACAATGCAAATGTTGGTATATACATATGACAGAATACAACACAATAGTTAAAATGAATAAACAAGTAAATTAATAGAAAGAGGTATTATTAAGGAGGGCACATGTTGTGATGAGCACTGGGTGTTATACACAACTAATGAATTGTGGAACACTACTAATGGCTAACCATAATAAAGAGACCATAATAAAGAGAAAGAAGAATCAAACATTTAGGTCACTTTCCCTACATGAAACATTATAGGTCAGCAAAAATATTTGATGAAATGTTAAGTATTCAGTGAATAAATGAAGGAGTACATTAATTGGATTTTCAGTTTTGTGACCTTTAATGAAATAATGGATTTACGCAGTAGCTGCTAACGTCACAGAGACATTATGCTCCTTCTGACATAAGCACACACTACCACCTGTGATATTGTCTTGCCAAAGAAACAAAAAAAAATTTAAACGTGAATCTCACTACCAATTTAAAGGAAATAAAGTGAAGAGAACATTTAGAAATCAGCTATTTCCAGACCCTGGAAAACTGAAGGCAAATGAATAGTTTCTCCAACAAATAAAGAGCAAAAGAAGGACAGAGGTAGAGACAGAGAGAGACAGAGAAAGAGACGAACAGAGTTAGAAGTTGATTTTAGATCTAGATTCAGACTACATGATATTTAGGGGACATCTTTATTTGGACTCTGATTAGAAAAAAAGCTTTAAATAAAAAAACAAAGGAAGACAATGTGGGAAATTTGAGCACTGACTAATAAAAATAAAGAAATGGAGTTGGGGGGGGCACCTGGCTGGTGCAGATGACTCTTGATTTCAGGGTTGTGAGTTCAAACCTATGTTGGACATGGATATCAATTTTCGTTAAAAATAAAAAGGGGCGCCTGGGTGGCTTAGTTGGTTAAGTATCTGACTCTTGAGCCCTGCATCAGGCTCCCTGCTCAGCACGGAGTCTGCTTGAGAGACTGCCTCTCTCCCCACTTGCACTCTCTCTAAATAAATAAACAAATAAATAAATAAAATCTTTTAAAAATAGGTATTTTTAGACAAAATAATATTTATTTTTAATCTCATTTTTAACGGTTACATATTCAAATTTTAATTAACTGAATGATATTCTACCTGGGAATTTTTCATAACCATATGAGGCAAGTTTGCATACAGATAAAACAAACTGCCCAAATGTTGAAAATTGTTGGAACTCATGGAAGGTAATTTAAAACTTATTATACCATTTAGTTTTGAACACATTTAAAATTTCCATAATTTAAATGTACATTTATATATAAAAGAAAATATGTATCTTACCACTTTCAAATGCTAGTTTGATTTTGTTTCAATACAATATGATTATTACTGAGGACCTATTAGAAATAAGGAATGTTGGTTAAACAGGCTTGCATTAACATGTCATTCATTATCCTTACCTAATAAAGGTGTCACTATTTCTTAGTAAAATCAAACCTAAGTAACTCAAAATGCAATTCTGCTCTCTTATCTTTGCTGAAGCAAAAAGAACAGTATAGTTATATGCACTGGAATGAAATAAAATTTAAATAAAATTTACGTTTCTTCACTATGTTACATAAATAATAACTACAATTCACAATAAAATTTACTTACAGATTACACTTATTTACCTACTAAAATATAATTCACACTAAGATTGCCATTTTCCATGTAAAAACCCAAAAAAAGTTTTTTTTGGAAAAAAATTATCTTATTGTTTTTAAGACAACCAACAAGTTTTACTTCTAGGAATCAATTTATTAACAACTACATTTTCATGACTGTCAACTAAATGAATAATACCAGTTACCAGCTGACTGGTACAGTCATTTTTGGGAAACAAAATCCATCTCAAATTTGATCATCAGTTTAAAACTTCCAGAAAAAAATAATGAAATGTCACTGAAATATGAGTAACACTTAACCACATTTTTACATGTCTGTACCTGTATTTTCTAGTTTTTGGTCATTTTAACAAAATAAGGGGAAAAAATTCAAGTCATGCAAATCTAAGTTGTGTTTTATCAATAAAAGAATAAATTACAACTCAAATATATCTTGTTAAATTATTTTGTTCTATTTTTGTCTCTATCTTTATTCATGAGTTGGAAAAGCTTTAAAGCCTTCCCTGAGAACAAATTGTTTGCTTAAAAGTACAGCTCTCTAAAGTGATCATGGTTTTCTTACCAAGTCAATTGTCATTCTTTTCCATTTATATTAATCCTGATTATTATATCATAAAAGCTCATTGAAAATTCGTATTAACTCAAAGGAGGTGCCTTAGAAGAGAAAATGTTACACATCTAGTAGTTACAAAACTGCAAACGAATGGTAACATTTCTTAATAAAAAGAAATATTCCCACTGTCACCATCAACAATAAAGAGATACGCTGTTAATGAGATCATTAGTCATGAGGCTAAGGAGAAAGGGAAAAAAATTATCTCAGATATTAAGTCAATTTGTAGTTGTATCATGAAGCTTTTTTTTTTTTGACAGAGCACAGACATTAGCATGTTTTACATCATTTAAAAAAAACTAAGTAGAAAATCTAGATCTCACATTCACATGGACACACTCAAGTGAACAATTGTGCAGCTTGTGTGATGCTCCATAGTTTCTGCCCTTTTCCTTCCTTTTCCAACTTGCTTATTTATTGGAGAGGAATACAGCCAAGTTCAATTCATCACTGCTACACACAGCTTCCCTGCTATGCTGCCACTGGCACCCACTCCCTCCATCTGGCCTCAGTCTGAGCATGGTTTCCTCTACAACTGTTGCCAGTCTGTTGCCATAGCAGCAGCGAAGAGGCTGTGACAGTCCACGGAAAAGAAGGAAAGCACACTCCTTATCCATGCCCCTGGCTGAGATTTTTGAAATGGTTCCAAGGTCCCACTGAAAATGTGACAGGAAAACAAAAACAAAAACAAAAACACCACAAAAAAACAGCTTTACAAAAGATATCCATGATAAAGAAACTCCTTTTTTCCAAAGAGAAACAAACATGTTTTGGTGATAAACATTTTAACTCTGCAAATTGAGAATTAAGAAGCATGCTCACATGATTGGAAGGGGAGCCGTGGGTTATATGATGAAGGAGGGTATTTAGGCGTTCGTTAATGGGAGGGTAGAAAAACCAGCTCTAAGCAAAAATGTTATAGTTCAGTGTTTGGAATTCCTTTTTAAACTCAAAATCACATGCACTGATGTCTCAAATTCTACATTGGTATGTGAATCAATATAAAGGTAGACATTTTCTAGCTACTATATTACAATTCCACGTTAAAAGTCATCATTTTTACCAATATTTAATTTGTTTTTACTTTTATTTTTTTAATTCCTGATTTTAAAATTACATACAGTACATACACCATCATAATTTCCAGAAAAATACATGTTCCCAGAATTTCACTAAAACTCCTTTTAATTTATAGATTCTAAGTATAATCGAAGAGATATATACATACTTGCATGCAGGAAAGCAACATAACATAAACCAAACACTGACTACTAAGGGAAGACAGAAATCAATGAATTCTAATCTTGGCTTTTAAAAAGCTTACTGTGAAAGTCTTTGGCAAGTAGGACTATTTCTAACTCTTAAGGTTCATGGGAATAATTACTTAGTTGGAAATATGTCTTAAAAGGTCATCTTATCTTTCTCCTACCTCCAAGTAGGAATACAGAAAAATCTCAGACAAAGCCTGCTGTGTACTACTTTTGAAAGCCAAAGAAAGTCAGTTTGTGCCACTGTCTCACAATTTAAATTATGCTCCATGTTCAAGTTTTCACCTTTTTATAATTTAAATAACAGAAGACAGATGACCCACTTCCCCTCCAATATTCAGCCTTACCTCTGTTTCTAGAATCAAACATTGTGCATTGTCTTTTCCTGGAAAAGTGAGGAAAAGAGGAAGATAAGGGGCATGTTGTACTAACGATCACAGCCCTAAAATGCTTCAAAACACAAGGTGGCCTCAATGAAAAGACTGACATGTTCCAGCATTCTCACTAAAGGTCAGACTTTCTTATACAGAAAATCTACGAGTGAGTATTTGTCATTAATGTAACTTTAGTAATAAAGAAAGGGAGGTCTTAAGATTTTTAGGTAAATCTCTATATAAATTCAGAGGGTACAAGTGAGCTGTACTGCAGTAATAGTTGGAGAAACTAACTGAAAAAACCACGAAGTCCACCTCCAAGGCCAAGGATTTTGCCTCGAGAATGAAACCTTTAGAAAGCCAAAACAGCTATGGCTAATGAACAAATGATTTTTATTATCATCTCATTTGCTTTAATTTTATCTGAGTATTCAGTGTGCTTTTTATAAATACCACTATTACATTTTGCAAATCCTGCACATATTTGCTAAGTGTCTACCCTGCTCCAATCACCTAGATCAAAAACAAATTTTCCTTATTATTTGAGGTAAGGAAAATGATCAATATAAAACATGCTTCTTGTCTGCGCCTTATAAATTACTACAATTGATGTTAATATTTAACATGTCTTTGGCATCATGTCATTATCTGCTAAATTGATCTTTTATGATTGTAACTATGAGGGTACCCAAATAAGAACAGTGAGATTATCACACTATGAATGTAATAGCCTAGAGGTAAAAGTAATCCAAGAGATTTGGTTGTCCAGGGAACTGAGACTCATTTAAGCTATTTGGATAGAGGACATTACATATGTATTAACAAATTCAACTATACAAGCTCATGGTCTAAGAAAGAGAGATAGAGAAAGAACAACATGGAATCAAAGGAAGGAAGGAAGGAAGGAAGGGATGAGGGAGGGAGGGGAGGGAGTGGGGAGAGAGAGAGGAAGGGAGTGAGGAGAGAAAGGAAGAAAGAGAAAGCATCTGAACAGTTTAGAAGATTCCAGTCATTACCACACTTCAGGCCTATATGCTGCAGTATGAACATGAACTGCATTCACAAATGTTCAGGTTTCTCCTTCTCAGTTTATATGTGCCTCTTACGGCAAGAACATCTCAGCGAGCCAAGTGTGATTCTTGTGTTTAAAGATAGGATTTCTTTAATATGGCCCCCAAATGTACTTGTGCTCAACTAAAATAAAGTGATATATTCCAATTTGAGCATGAAAACTGGCTGTGTTAAAGCTACTGACAGATATTGTCTATGCTGCTGTTTGAGGGATTTTCAGGTTTGTTTGTTCACTATAATGAGATTCATTTTGGAATCTAAAATATATGATCCTTGCAATGCATCCTGTTTATGGACTGTATTTATTCAGACCTTAACATGACCTGGTTCAAACACCGTCCAGGCCTATGGCCATATAGGATTTTTGATTGTAGAATCATTGTGCAAACATCTGACTATTAATTGAGCTTCCCTGTCACCTTGATAAGAAAAGGGGAGTTCCCTAGATATTACAGCAGATACTAATATTGCCTTCTTTCAAATAGAATGTCATACATTGTAAATTAATAAAGTTGAATATAACAACATCTTACACCAGCCAGAATTGTGGTAGGTGATCACAATGCTTGAATGAAAATGCACAACCAGTTTTTAGGACCTGTGATCTACTGGATAAACGATATGACTCAATATTGAGATTGAACGTTCACAGCACATGCTTCAGGAGCACAGATGAAAGAGGGACTAGGATGGCCAACAACAGTCAGGGAAGATTTCCCTGAAGAGATAAAGCTTCAGCTGTGTCTTAACAATTAAGAGATTTCCATGCAGACTATAGAAAGTGAAGGACATCTCAAGCAGAATCATGTATACAGACATGACATAAGAATTGAATTACGCATTCAGGAAATTTCCCATTATTTGACTAGAATATAACCTCAGTAGGACAGGGATGCATTTTAACATATTAATTTTTAAATTTCCTCCTAGGTCCTATTACAACAGACCCTGGCTCACAGGGTGTAGTCATTTATTTAAAAGATTTTATTTATTTACAAGAGGTGGGGAGGGCCAGAGGGAGAAAACCCCAAACAGACTCCATGTTGAGATCGAAGACCCCACCTGTGGCTTGATAATGACCTAAGGAGAAACCAAGAGCCAGACACTTAACTGACTGAGCCACCCAGGCACCCCTCATAGTGGGTATTTAGTAAATCTTTATTTAATTAGATGTAAGTGGCTAAAACACATAATCTGAAGTGAGAAGCTATGGGCAACAGATCAAGATGTTGATTCAAGATTCATATCATATCATATCATATCATATCATAAAAAAATCTGTTCTACTAAGGGTTGCTGGGGGGGGTGTAGGGATAGGGTGGCTGGGTTATGGACACTGGGGAAGGTATGTGCTGTGGTGAGTGCTGTGAAATGTGTAAGCCTGATGATTCATAGACTTGTACCCCTGGAGCAAATAATACATTATATGTTAATAAAAAATAAATAAATAAAAATTAAAAAAAAATTTAATCTGTTATACCAAATATAATTAGGATTAGGTTTGACTATGAGTGACAGGAAAACCCCAAATAGCAAAGGATTAAACAGAATATTTTATGTCCCTCTCTTTTAAGTGTTAGCATCTCACACCTTGTATGATGACTACAAGAACAACAAGGACCCAATTCTTTCTACCATGTTGTCATACTTAATATGGCTGCTCTATCTCCCACCATCATAACCACATTCCAGCCAGGCATAAAGAAGAGGGCAAGAAGAAACGTACACCTCTTCTATTTAAAGACCAGAAGCATACTTAAAGATATCAGCTTCGTTGCATCCTTAGTAACTGTCATATGGCCAAACCTAACTGCAAAATGGCTTAGAAATGGATTTACTGCTGTTGTCCAGATTTCGTTAATGTTTAGGGGTCCTATTAAGGGAACAAAACAGAAAATAAATATCAGGACAATTAATCTTTGCAACCCAGTTTAGTGCAGTTTGGATTTATCATAGGGATAATATGTTTTAAGCAGTTATTTAATTGGATGAGAAGTTTCGAGTTTTATTGTACAAAAATTAATAACACTCCCAGTAGCAATGGACACTGCCAGCATGTTGATCTTGGTATCTAATGCCATTTTCCATGAGCTTCTAACAGCCAAAATGGGAAAATTCAAGTAACAAAATCAATAACATAGTATCAGATGATGATCCAGAGTATAAAATAAATCTCCATGAGTCCTTAATAATATAAATGAATGACTGAATCGATAAATGAATGCCAGAGAAGAGAAAAATCACCTTTGCAGAAGAATTCCAAATAATTTATGTAGATACACTCCTCTAGGAGTGTAGGAGAAGCACAACTTCCCACTCCTTAAGTGTAGGCTTCACATAATGACTTACTTTCAGAGAGTACAGTATGATAAAAGAGAAAAGAAGTAACTTGATATTGGAAAACCCAAAAACACTGCCTCGGACAGGTAATCAAGCTAAATATCACCAGTGATGCATCATATTTAGGCATGTATCCTTGATATGAATGCATCATCAGAGAATGGCACCTTACCTCTATGGTCTTTTTTTTTTTTTTTTTTTTTAAAGATTTTATTTATTTGACAGAGAGAAACACAGCGAGAGAGGGAACACAAGCAGAGGGAATGGTAGCGGGAGAAGCAGGCTTCCTGCTGAGCAGAGAGCCCGATGTGGGGCTCGATCCCAGGACCCTGGGATCATGACCTGAGCCGAAGGCAGACGCTTAACGACTGAGCCACCCAGGCACCCCACCTCTATGGTCTTTTTTACAAAAATTCCTAACTTTTGTCTATGAGAAAATTATCAGATAACACCTAACTGAAAAACTATTGTTCTCAAAACTGTCACTAAAAACCAGGAAAGTCTAAGAAAATATCATGGTCCAAAGGAGCCTAGGGAGACACGAGGACTTAATGTAATGTGGAGTTTGGATGGGATCCTGGAACAGAAAAAGAATATTAAATAAAGAAACTAAGTAAATATGAGTAATGGTATGGATTTTAGGTAATCATATATCAGTATTGGTTTCTTAGTTTAATTAAGGTACTACAGTATGTAAGATGTTAATGAGTAGGGAGACTGGGTGTGGGATACATAGAAACTGTACACTCCTTGCAACATCTTTGTAAATATAAAACTATAAGTTTAGTTAAAAAGTTATAATATTGAATTTAACAAGCTATCCAAAAAGATTCCTTTAATTTATGGCCTGTAAATTTAAGGATTAAGATCTCCATTTTCCTACATCCTTACATTCTGTGTGTAAGCAACTAGCTGGATAGATGCCCTCTTTTCATTCTCTATTTACAAAACCTTATTTTATCTTTCTCATTGGCTATAGACAAACATACCTCTATCATATATAATTTGTTTTGTATATTCCACTGGTCAAACTTTGTTTGTTTGGCTGGTTGGGATTTTTTTTTTTTCCTTTTTTTAAGTAGGCTCCATGCCCAGTGTGGAGCCCAACATCGGGCTTGACCTCACAACCCTGAGATCGAGACTCGACCTAAAATGAAGAGTCAGATGCTTAACTCACTGAGGTACAGAGGTGCACCCTTTCTTTTTTCTTTTTAATACAAAATGCTATTTGCTAGGATCTCCTTAATGTTTTCTGAAGATTCAATGGCCATGATATGGTTAATGCAGTCTTAAAGCTCTAGAAAAATGTTGAATAGTCATAGTGTCAGATGTAACTCATCTTTTCCCAGTTTATGGTTAAAGATCTAATTTCAAGGGGCGCCTGGGTGGCTCATTGGGTTAAAGCCTCAGCCTTCGGCTCAGGTCATGATCTCAGGGTTCTGGGATCGAGCCCTGCGTTGGGCTCTCTGCTCAGTGGGGAGCCTGCTTCCTCCTCTCTCTCTGCCTGCCTCTCTGCCTGCTTGTGATCTCTCTCTCTGTGTCAAATAAATAAATAAAATCTTTAAAAAAAAAAAAAAGATCTGATTTCAAGCTAAAATATTAGAAAGCTAGCTCCTAATGGCTAGTTTCCAGACCTAACTGATATTAATATATTAGTGCAATAGAATGAGATGATATTATTGATATTTATCTAGTCAATAATTTAAGTAAAACGTAGAGCTGTATAATCTATTTTTTCCATAAGACACAATAATTTTTAACAAGTCATGTCCCATACACACTTGTACTTCTTTATTGAATTGGCTCTCTAAAAACTAATACTCTAGGGAACAAAAGTGCTGGCAATTAATTCCACACACAAAAAAACTGTACATGGTACAAATTGTACTACATTGCAGTAGAGCAAGCTTGATTTACCAAAACACAGACCAAATTGATATGAAAGGTGCACATTGATTTTTTAGATATGAGTAATATTTAATAGAAAACGTTTCTTCATTTAGTAATACTTATTTACTGTGTTATAACACCACACATTGACGTAAAAGATGAATTATAACAGCCCCATCTTCACTATTCAAACATAAAGATGCAAAAATACAATATTATTATATAATTTAATGGGAATCACATTTGAGAAATGTCCACAGAGCGTTAAGAAAACTTAAGGCAAAGTGACAGTATATGAAACAAATGCCTTAGATCTTGGCATTACCAGATTACATGCACCTATCCAAAAAGTAACTGGAGATTAAATTATGAAAAGATGTGGAGAACCAAATATATCACCTACCTCTGCTAGAAGTAGTGCTCTTAGAAAAAAGTACTACTTAGGATAAAACAAGATGCTTATGATATAAATATTTCAGAAGCCTGGGATGAGAGCTCACGGAAGGGTATATCAGATTTTTAAAAGCAAAGGAAGGGAGTGGGAAGGTAAGAGAGAAATATATAGTGACTATACTTCCTATGTGATTAAATCATAGAGTCAAAATAATCCCCACTTGTATTAAAGATACTTCTTTCAAATATATAAAACCATCCAGGTTAGGATAAGAAGATATATACACTCATCATCTATAGATCTTCATAGAATCAGGCCTTACTTGAAGGTGAATATGTAAAAATTGGAAACTTGCAAGTTTCTCCATAATGTAACTATTTTTAAAAGGACATAAATTCTCTGAGGCTAAAGAGGTACTAAGAGACCAGAAGAAAACATCTAGCATACTGATCAACTTTCTTGGTTTTTCTTGGTTGTTGTTTTGTTTGTTTTGCTTTTGTGGGCTTCTTTTTTTTCTTTCTCTTTCTTTCTTTCTTTCTTTCTTTCTTTCTTTCTTTCTTTCTTTCTCTCTCTCTCTCTCTCTCTCTCTCTCTCTCTCTCTCTCTCTCCTTCCTTCCTTCCTTCCTTCCTTCCTTCCTTCCTTCCTTCCTTCCTTCTTTCTTTCTTTCTTTTTTTTTTCCTAATAAGCTTTCACCTGCTCATTGTTCCCTGAAAAGGATAAGTTAGAAGTTCTATCACATACAATAGTCAACAGTAGGAATATCTTAAGCCTAATAAACAAAATATTAGAATGCGTAATGAAATTTCTCAAAATTTATCCTTCTTAACCTCCAAGTTAAAAAAAAAAGGGGGCGCCTGGGTGGCTCAGTCGTTAAGCGTCTGCCTTCGGCTCAGGTCATGATCCCAGGGTCCCGGGATCGAGCCCCGCATCAGGCTCCCTGCTCGGTAGGAAGCCTGGTTCTCCCACTACCATTCCCTCTGCTTGTGTTCCCTCTCTCGCTGTGTTTCTCTCTGTCAAATAAATAAAAATCTTAAAAAAAAAAAAAAAAAAGAAGCCAAAACTACTTCTATATCTACATATCCTGTGACTGCAGTTTTAAAATCTTATGCTTTAATTCAACATCCTTAGAATCAGTGTCCTAAGTTTTAAATCTACCTCAAACACCCTGCCTTGTCTTTCCTACTATTTCCTTATTATCTCCTTATCATCCCTTATTTGAATCATGAAATAGCCTCCCAACCACTGTCTTCATTTCCAGTATTTCTGCTTCAATTAGGCACTCTCCTTGTAACCAGGTCTTAATAAAACAATAACTTGATCATGTAGTTCAAAACCTTCAAGGATTATTCTTCAATTAAGAATTAAGACTAAATTTCTTGATGAGTTCAAGACCTAGTATAAGTTGGTCCAAATTTATTTTTCAAGAGTATTTATTTCTCCTTCACTAATTATTTTTATTAGGACACTACCTTTCTCCAAATTCTTTCCTTCTTGTTAATCTGACCACTTGAAATCACCTTTGTCTCATCCCACCAGAGCTGCTGGATTTCTCCCCAGATTTCAGAATCAAACTGGGAGGAAACATTCTTAATAAAGCTTTTAACAGAATACATATTTGCTGAATGGTTACACAATTGATTTGGAACCTATTCATTCTACTCATGTAGAAACTCCTGAAAAAAAAATCCAGCCTCTACTTAAATATTTCAAAAATAATTCATTGCTTCAAGAGGCAATTTATTGTTAAATCCTTTTTTAAAATTTTTTGTTGAATTGTAATTTGTCATCTTGAAACTTGCTTTTAGTTATCCTGAAAATTCTGCTTAAAATGGAGTATAGTTAAATGTTCTCTGTATTAAATTTCATTGGTTATAAGGTTCCTTATTTACTTTCTGTTTATTCAATGATAGTTTAGAGATAAGAACTATACAGCTACATGTATGCCCACAAAACCTTATTATAATATATAGACCATATGCGCAGTTTTCATTTTAACATATGGAGGACAGAAGGAAAATCATAGTTGATGTCAAAACACATGACAACTGCTGCTACTCCACGTTCTGTGAAGTCCTTTGTGCTGTATTAGTTTTTTCTCATAAATAATCTGTTGGTTGGCCCAAAACATTTTACCTATTAGTAATAGGGGCTACTTAGTTGTATGGTGTCAAATCAAGGAATGTCAAGAACTTAGCATATTGGCCTAAAATCATCAGCAGAGTATTGTTGAAACTGCTGTCGCCAATTATTTATTCAACAAAAACTCACTGAATATTGTTGATGACTCAAAGAAACGTGAACAAAATCATGTTGCAATGAGTACCATTCAATTCAAGAAAAATTAAGCTTCTACTCTATACAAATCAGTTGCTTACCTAAAATGATATGCTCTTGTATTCATGGCTGTTACTGAATAGCAGTAATGCCAAATATGGAAGTTATTATAAAAACTAGGGGTGGTGAATATAAAATAGATGTAGTATTCATTCAATGATCCCATAAGCAAGTAGGACCACAATTCTATTAGAGTTCCACATGGAGGAGATATAGAGAAATTGTTCACCTGTCCAGTCAGTTACTTCATACTCAATCCCTAGCCACATTATAAAACATCTTTTTATATGCAACTCTTGAATCAATGAGCACTACATCAAAAACTAATGATGTACCATATGTTGGCTAACTGGATTTAAATTAAAAACAAAACAAAACAAAACTCACATCTTTTTAGACTCTAGAATATCTGCTACTGATTTCAAATAGTAAATATGTAAACTCCGAAATGTAATTCAAATAGAGTAGTATATCCCACAGGATAAAATATGAACCCATTAAAATATTTTATTAAATTTACCACTAAACATTATTCTTTCATTTAAGAAAAACATAAAAAACATTATGAATACAGAAAGTGACTCGACTCTCTGTTACACACAAATACAAGTCAACTTTTAATTCCTGAATCAGTTATTTTTTTAATATCCCCAGCCCTTTTCTTATTTTATATTAATATCTATCACATACACCTCATCTAAAGAAACTTTACTTTATCATTACACAAACACAGAGATGATCCTCAGGTCTGCCTTTCTGGAAGTTGTCTACTCAGCAGAGTGAACTTCTCTAAATTCCACCCATTCTTTTAGGCACAGCTCATATCTCCCTCAACACATTCTTTCCTGGCTGTTTCAACATTAACCAATGTTTCTCTCCTTAAACTATGGTCTACAAAAAAACATTTGGCATTTTATTAAATACAGTGTACCACACATAGTCCCCAAAAATGGTTCATGAAACATAATATATGTATCACAAAACTCGCATTTATATATTTTTTAGAGCTTTTATTTATTTGACAAAGAGACTTAGAGAGAGAAAGCAAGCACAAGCAGGGGGAGCAGCAGAGGGAGAGAGAGAATCAGGCTCTCGGCTGAATGGGGAGCCCGGCATGGGCCTTGATCGCAGGACCCTGGATCAGGACCTGAGCCGAAGGCAGATATTTAACTGATTAAGCCACCCAGGTGTCCCAAAACTCATTTTTTTAAACAAAGAAGTGTTAAGTGATATCATTGTCATATGTCTCTCTTTCCCATCTAGTCCCTTCAGCAGGTTCCTTGAGATGGAGAGCTAAGATGGCAGAATTCAGATGTAAACTTCCTCCAACTAGAGTAAGGCATACGTTGAATTTGGTAAGTTAGTTTGTAGTAATAGAGGGGTTTTTTTGGTAATTTTGTAGGAAATTTATATTTTGGTTTTATAAACTGCTCTAAACTTTGTCAATTCCAGGATGATTTGCAAATAGGTCCATGGAATACTACATCATAAAGTAATGATTAGTAAGCTCAAGCGAATAATGCACTTGGGGGATGTTTATTGCCTTGAGGATTATCAAAACTCCCCCCATGATTTTTCATCTTACCACATTAACATCTATATTATTAGAGCCAGAGTCCATTATGTGTTTAAAAATGATGATATGCAAATGGGGAAAAATAGGTAAGTGGGCGATACAGCTTCTAGTTATGGGAAAAGTAAGTCACAGGGATAAAGGCTACAGCATAGAGAATATAGTCAATGGTTATTATAATAGTGTTGTGTGGTGATACAATTGTGGTGAGCATAGCACAGCACACAGACTTGTCCAATCACTATGTTGTATACCTGAAATTAATGTCACATTATGTGTCAACTATACCTCATTAAAAAATAAATAATTATGATCTATTCCATATTGTGTGGTATATTATAAATTCATTAACTTATTATCTTATCTAAGATGTAAACAAACTTCTTGTGAAAGATAATATTTGAGAGTAGAAGTGCACAGTTTTTAGACACAGTCTTTGCATATTTACTTTTTTTTTTTTTTTGAGAGAGAGAGAGACTGCATTCACTATTGGGCATGGAGGGATGGGGGTGCAGATGGAGAGGGAGAGAGGAAAGAGAATCTTAAGCAGGCTTCATGCCCAGGATGAAACCTGATGAGGGACTCAACATTGTGACCCCGAGATCATGACCTGAGCTGAAATCAAGAGTTGATGCTTAACCTACTGAGCCACCCAGGCATTCCTTTATTTACTTTCAAAGAGAACTTTAGGGCCTTGTGGGAAAACTGTTAGGGAAAAAAAGTAAGATTTGGAGTTTTTACTGACATATTCTGAGGCATTTGATTTCACAAACAAGAATAAGCCAAGATCTTCAGTTGTATGACCTCAATATAGACTCCTAGATAATGATGGTTAATAAGAATCTGTACCATAAGTCAACCATGACAGTCAGAATTAGCAAGAATAGCTTCTGTCTAGATATAATTTCTATTGGGGTAAAAATGGAGATACATTCTGATTACTGCCTTCTTTTTAGTTCTAAATTGGTAGGCTGATACTACTTTTGGATGAGATGATTGTGTGCACTCTTCTAATCTCCACCCGACCCCCACCACATACACACAAACATACATGCATATATATATGTGCATATTCACATATACTTGTATTGTGGAAATTAAGAGATATTTTTCTTATACATAGATTATCATGCAGTCTCAAAAATTATTTTATCTTCTATGGCAGAGACTGCATTTTCAATTGGCCCCTTATTTAAAAGCACATGATTTTTGTTGAGGTCAGCACATTAGCTAGCTAAAAAGCTGTATTTTACACTAAATCTCATAAAGAGATGTGTCTATGTGGTGTAATTCAGTGTTAGTATTGAGGTTCCAAGGGGACTGACTCAAATGGTATATGCTCTATTACCATTGGGTCTTTATCTCTCCTTTTTAGAAAAAAAGGCAGCTATAATGGCTTGAGTTCCAGCAGCCATCTTGTAAGCATGAGGACAAAAACACACCCTGGAGATAATGGCTCAGAAAGCTAAAAGGAGATTATTGCATCTCTGATGAAACCATATTGTCACCACACCAGCTTCTCAATGTCTATCTGGACTTCATTCAACGTGAGAAGAAAAGAGTAAAACAAACAACAATCATAAGCTATTATAATCTGGAGTATTTGGTACATGTAGTCCAATGCAATCCTTACTGACACATCCTCCTAAGTTCTCCTAGAAATAAGACGTTCAGATAAACTCATCTGAAACCCAAGTAATCAGTTTTAGATGATGACACTCAGCACTTAATTGGCTCATACCTAAAAGATTCATATTGCAAGTTAATTTATCCAGTTGCCCAGAATGACAGTTTAAAACAAGTTTATCTTAAAGGATTTACATCTCTTCAATGGATATAGAAGAGTACATCTCTTCCAGCTAGGGGTTTTCTGACTAATTTATTAATATTTTCTTTGGATAACAAGTACATTTGGTCATAACCCTTAATTTTTTCAGGATTAACCTCAATCATTTGTTTCTCTTTGCATTAAAGCAGAACCTAAATTGTTGTAGGCAAAACTCTCAACTCAATTTGTAAGCATCTCATTTGCCCACGTCTAGAGAGAAGTTGAAGAGCCATGTCATCAAGCATTCGTCCATGTTGGACTCCCCACATTGTTCAAGGAGTCAGCGCCTGCACAGAGGCATGGTGGTATGGAAGCCTGGTCACAGAACTGGCAGGATTCACACTGTCTATTGGGTAAAGCTTCTGGTGGCACAGGGATGACGAGGGGTCTGAGCAAGATTAGGAGAACTTGAAGGAGGTAACTACTGAAAGTGGAGGAAACCTAATGTATACACAGCTTGAGAAGGCAAAGGAAGTAAGTGCCGTGGCCCAGCTGGTGTGAAGAAAGGTGCAAGAAAGAGCCTCTGTGGATGTTTCCTTTAGATGAAAACAATCATAATTGCAGAGAAAAATTTAGAGGAAGAATTCAATCAGAGGATCACAAATCAGCAAAAAACAACCAAAAATTATTTGGTGAGTACTCTGAGCCAAGAAATTGTTGAAGAAAAGGAAGGGAATCTTGGCATACGAGGAGCAAAAAGTAAACTGAAGACATAAGAGAAGTCTTTATAAGCTTCCAGAAACATATGTGTTTCCTAAGTTAAGAAAAACTGACAAGATACTGAGTGACCCAAAAGTAGACACAAGTACTGATATAAAAGTCTTATATATATACATATGTATTATATGTATATATAAAATTTACATAAATACAATTTTCACAGAGGGTACTAAGACCATCCTGGTGGCTGAGTAGTAGAACAGAAATAAAGCTACCCAAACTAAATTATGGCACTGAGCCATTATGAGGGAGAGACAAGAGTCATGTTAATCATGGGCAGTATGACAAATTTTATTACAAGGAATTTAATGCTTCCACATGGAGAAACAAAAGTCAAGGGGCCTGGGTGGCTCAGTCGGTTAAGCATCTGCCTCTGGCTCAGGTCATGATCCCAGAGTCCTGGGATCGAGCCCCCACATCGGGCTCCCTGCTCGGTAGAGAGCCTGCTTCTCCCTCTACTCCCTCCTACTCCACCTGCTTGTGCTCTCTCTCTCTGTCAAATAAACAAATAAAATCTAAAAAAAATAATAATAATAAAGGAAGGAAGGAAGGAAGGAAGGCAGGCAGGCAAGCCAAAATCTGGCCCCTGAGATGGAATGAGGCTAAAAGTAGGAATCTGAGTTTTCTCCTTCCAACTCATCAGGTTAATGAAAAGACCTCTGATCAAGATGCCCAGGTAAGACGAGGGAAGCTGTTTGGTCCTGAAACAAAATGTCCTTATTTTTTTCTTTGGCAAGTATAGGACATACTCTAAATACATCCTACACATGTGCCTACATCCACACACACACACACACACACACACACACACACACACACACACACTTTCCTCACTAGAGATCTCTAATATGTTAGTAGATAGGTTCAAAACTGGGCTATAGGGATGCCTGGGTGGCTCAGTGGGTTAAAGCCTCTGCCTTCGGCTCAGGTCATGATCTCACGGTCCTGGGATCGAGTACCACATGGGGCTCTCTGCTCGTCAGGGAGCCTGCTTCCTCCCTCTCTCTGCCTGCCTCTCTGCCTACTTGTAATCTCTCTCTATCAAATAAATAAATAAAGTCTTTTTAAAAAACCTGGGCTATAATAATTTTACTTTTTACATGCTGAGATTTGTAAGCACTGGATTTGTAATCTTTTGAGAGCAATCAATGTGAGGTTGTTGGTTTTTCTTTCCTCTTTTGAGCACAAGCACTAAGCCATCTGTGAACTTTCTCCTGATATGTTCTTCCCTCTGGGGCAGCAAAAAGAAATAGGTGTGGAGTGTGAGATTTTATCACATAGATTTTTTTTAACTATTTATTTAATAATGGTTTTCATCTCAAATAGCTGATATAGGGCTCAAAATCCCATTATTTACTGAAACTTGTTCTGGAAAATATAGGAGAAACAAAAGAAATATTTCTATCTTCTGGCTTTTACAAACTTGCTTGTATCCATTCACTTAAAATCTATTTCCATTTTAAACATTTAAACATAGCTCTTTGTTAAATATGAAATAAACTTAACCAAGTGGTTAAAAATATTCATAAGCAGTTTCTATCTCATAGCCTGGCTTTCTATAAAAGCACGTATTTTCTCTATAACAGCTGACAATGGTTATCTGCATTCTTAGTACTTGTAAGACTTAAAACCATTGCCACCAAATACAGAAGTTACTGTGAGAAAAACAGTATTTATGATATAGATGTTATGTGCATGAATCGTAACATCAAAACTATAGACAGTCATATATTCTAAGTCCAGTGAACGTCTGCTTAGAGTAATCCTCTAAGTAATCCTCTGTGGCAGGGCACCTGAATGACACTGCTTTGTGTAGCCTGTTGTGTAGTCTTTACTGAACATTATTTGGGCTCATGAGAGAATAGTGCAAAAACATCCTTATGAAACTCCTTTTTTAATTATCTACAGAAGTATATTGAAGCCATTGTTCACAATGTGACATGCTCACCTCTTCAAGAAGAGTCACTGGAGGTTAATATTTGCACGTGGTCTCAGTATTTGGAATATGTGTGCATTGCCTAAATAATTAATTAGTATTTAACATATTTACACCATGATTCACATAACTAAGCTGCTTTTGCCTTCACATTATCTGTTAGAAAGCACAGAGCTGTATTTGTTTTCTAAAACAAATATATAAATATAAATATAATGCTATGTATCTGCATATTATGTTTCATACAGTAATCTTATTCCTACACTCATGTTTCTTTCTCTGAACTTATGACTCTTTAGTTTTAATTTCTTCACCTATTAATGTTTAATATTATATAATGCTTACTTTTTTAGTTACCTGAAGTCTCCTTCGGAGGTTATCCACAAAATAGGATATGCCAACGTTTACAAAGGATATGCAAACATTTAAATAATAGATATTCATCTACGCATCCTTTCATTGATTATATTTTAAGGACTTACATTATGCCAGAATCTGTGTAAGGTGCTGACTTTACTATAGAGAATAAATAGCTTTTAAGGAACTTCCCTTATAGATGCAAAGACTTAAGCAAATCATTATAATACACAGTGAGAAGTGCTATCAAATTACAATGCCCAGAAATAGTATAAAGTGGAGGGAAATCAATTCCCTTTAGGAGGGGAAGTGCTGCATTCGTCAAGGTCCTGTCAAGAAAAAGGTGTGACATACAAAGCAGATACTTCCCTAAGAGTTGAATAAAGGGGTTACTTTTTAAAAGGTGGGAGAGATTGTGAACGTAATAGATGATGCATGCCCCTGAACCTTGAAGCAGCAGGGAGCTCTCTGAACACCTGGAATTGAAGAACCAAGGAGAGAGAGTGCCTTCGGGAATCTAGAAGGAACAAGTGTATGGAGAAGGCACCCTAAGGACAATGCGGCCAACCCCAGGGTTTGCCACGAAAATGCCAGGAGAAACAAATGCCCTGACTCTGTGTGCCTCAGTTTCCCTTCTCATCTTCTGCTGATTCCCACTGGGCAAACATGATAGGAAGCCAGAGGATGAGTATTAATTTGTAGGAGCTGTGGTAACAAAGAGCCACAAACTGGGTGGCTTGGAACAACAGAAACTTACTTTCTCAGTTCTAGTATCAAAATATAGAAATGATCCCAGAATAGTCTTGTTCTAGAAGCTAGAAGTCCATAATCAAGGTGGCAGCAGGGCTGGTTCCTCTTGTGGACCATGAGAAAGAATCTGTTTCAGGCTTCTCCCCTAGGGTCTGTTGGCCACACGTGGGCCTTCGCTGGTAGATGACATTCTCTGTTTTTTTTCACATCATCTTCCGTCCCGTGCATGTCTGTCTCTGTATCCAGACTGTTCTTTTTTGCACAGTTACCAGTCATACTGGATTTAGGGCTCACCCTAAAGATCCCATTTTAACTTGATTACCTATGTAATGACCCAATGTCTGCATAAGGTCACATTTTGTGGTATTGGGGGTGAAGGCTTCAACAAATTTTGAGGAGACACAATTCAATCCATCACAGCAAAGAATCCCACTGATGTGGTCTGTGTATTAGGTGATTTTTATAATTTTACTTAGTCACTGCCAGCAAACACATAGCCTGGCAGTTTTCAATAATCTTGAATCAACTATATTATTAAAGAAGGGAATCATTACTTATGGCAGAGTAACTTTACAGAGTATGAGAGTCTTTTCAATGTAACTAAGATTTAGATGATTTTAAGAACATTCTAGAGTCTAGCTGTTCATGGATGAAACTGCTTTAGTCAGTTTAAATTATTCCTAAATTTTAAAAGACTATAAATGAAATGACTTTGAAATTTCATCCAACTGTATTTCTGTCTTATCTAATAATATAAAGCCCTTGATCTTATTCCATTATTTTAAAATATAGAAATTTACCTTCTTAACAGTCTTTGTAATTTGAGTCTCCTAAATTATTATGAAAGTCATCTATCCAGAATTAGTTTTGCTTTTATTACCTTCAGCTTCATTTCAGGTCACATATTTAAACTTACTGTATAAATAATTAAATATCTGAGACAATTTTAACAGATTATAGAAATGATCTTTAAAATCTTTGGTTAAAATCTCTACTGCCTTAAAAAATTAATGTTAGATTTACTCATTTGAATCAAATCATGCTTTGATTTT